>JAQSUU010000615.1:1200000-1827500 GCA_038087645.1 Saccharum hybrid cultivar R570 | reverse complement strand
CATGTGTATTCGGATGTATGTTGTAAGTATTTCATATGGATATTGTAAAAGTAGATCTGGATGGTGCATTTGTTGCAATGTCTATATACACATATGTTTCAAGTGTAAGTTTAATTTGTTTGAGATGTACGTTGCAAATGTTCACCTGGGTGTTGCAAAAGTAGATCTGGATTTCACATATGTATGTTGCAAGTGTATGTTCTAAATATTTCAGTTGTTTCAGACGTATGTTACAAATGTTTCATTTGGATGTTGCAAAAGTAGATATCGATGTTGCATTTGTTGCAATGGCTACACATGTATGTTGCAAGTGTATGTTCCAAATGTTACATCTTTTTCAAACGTATGTTACAAATATTTCATCTGGATGTTGCAAAAGTAGATCTAGATGTTGCAAAAATAGATCTAGATGTTGCATTTTTTGCAGTTGCTACACACGTATGTTGCAAGTGTATGTTCCAAATATTTCATCTATTTCAGACGTATATTGCAAGTGTTTCATCTAGGTGTTGCAAAAATAGACCTGGATGTTGCATTTGTTGCAATGGCTACACACGTATGTTGCATATGTACGTTCCAAATATTTCATCTGTTTCAGATGTACGTTACAAGTGTTTCATCTGGGTGTTGCAAAAGTAGTTCTGGATGTTCATTTGTTGCAATGGATGTAAACGTATGTTGCAAGTGCATATTCTAAATATTTTACCTATTTTAGACGTATGTTGCAAGTGTTTCATCTGGGTGTCGCAAAAGTATATCTACATGTAGACGTGGAGGAAGCCCAAGCCCTCAGTGGTCGTGCTGCTACCCGAGCAGTGTGGCGGCTGCTAGTCTGTGAGGTGCAGTAGACGCCTCGGTGAGGCCCGCAGACATGGAGAAGGCCGGCTGCTGTTGCACCCTGGCGTATGGGCCGATGGCGAAGATGGAGGCGGCAGACGTGGAGCGGCAGGGACGGGATGCCGCGGCTGATGCAGGCGCTGCGGATATGGTGGGATGGGGCGCAGGTACCATCCGAAGGATCGGTATCTGATCGGAACGTGCCCTAGGCACTAACAACTCCCAATCACCAACGATGAGTTCAGTGGACAAACACATGACGAGAACAACTTGTAACAAATGTAGCAATAAAATAATTTTATGTTTGGCAAAGGATGAAGGCGATAAACACATGTAGTAGGACTTCGAAGTTTTGCAAGTCAAGAGCCGATAATTTTGAAAGATTTTAGCAAGTCTTATATTGGTACCTAGTGTAGTAGTTCATAAGATCACCGATGCATGTGGAATAGCTTTACTATCGACCTTGGATTGCATGTAGCACCATACTACATCTGCTCGACCATTTTAGATGATAGAAACATCCAGCTTCATCCTCTAAGGACGAGAATCGGACCAACTTATTACAAAACGGCCGGATCAAGTTTACATAGCAAAACCGACTCAAAACTCAATTCTAAAAAAACAGGCACATTCCTCTACTCAAACTTGAAACTGAAACTGTGATTTGATGACTCTCTGTGTCTGTGCCCCAAACATAAGGCTCTCTAAGTAGTCTTCGCACACCTGGTATTCCTTTCAATTAGCTCATTACACAAAAGTTGTCTTCTTTGTTTTTACTATAATAGGATAAAAATGTATCATATGAGAATGCACATATACTAAACAACAATTAAATCAGACCAAGGTATTACCATCTTTAAATAATGCACACTTCCCTTTAGCTACCTCACAAGTATAGCTAATGTTTCCTCCACAAACCCAAAGTGAATTCTCACGAATCCACAACAGATTCAGAAACAAACATAAGGCCATTTATCTGACAGTAGCTTGGCAATAAAAACATACAGTATGTTAAGAACAATTTAAAAAGCACTATGCTCTAGCATCTGTGCTACAAGTTACAACGACTGTTTTGAATATCAACTATCCACGTGTCGTTAAAGTGTAACCTACTTTGGCTGATCTACTAATAAACTCTCTAAGTAAAACACACGAGTCTACCATTCCTATAGCGACCTAAGAGTACAGACCCACTTTTAGCACTTCCACAAGTAAAATAGAAGGAAATGTAGCACTATGCAAAATATCCCTCAAGAGAGGATATATAATGCCACCTACTACATAGATGGTTAGAAACCCAGTAAACTTTACAGCAAAATGCAAGCTACATGGTCAGCCAACCACAAGAGTCAGCAAATCTTTTTCTTTTTCTTATAATGAGCAAATCTATGACTTGATAAGTGCAACAAATTGAGTATTGCTTTTCTTTTCCTTTTATTCATTTTTTCCATGAGTAAGTGCAACAAAGCTTCAAAGATGAACAAACCTGCAAAAAGAAAAATAACATCAAGAATAGTTTTAGAAACTGAAACAAATTGTATTGTATTTAGTACATGGAAGTACAACCATCCAGATATATAAAATAAATAATATGTGGGACATATAAAACTGTAATACAAAAATTTTAACCATTTCTCTAAATGGAGTAATGATTTTTTAAATCAATTAATTTTCGTTTCAAACACTTTGTAACCTAGTACTTGTTTTGCTCATCAATGTAGGGCTTTTTTTTTTTTGAGAAAGACAAACTTTACAAATGTTGGCCAGTAATTAGTCAAATTATATGCATGTTCAGTGTACAAAAGTTGCATCAACCTAATTAATATATTCAATTTTTTTAATGATTGTTGTTTAATATAATGCAGAATGAATCAAAGATCAAAATCTATTTTTGAAGACTTTCTAGTTCTAAAATACCCTTCATTTGATGGTAACCGCAATTATGGATGAGACTAGTGGGTCCCTTCCAATTGTTCAGACTAAATAACCATCCTTCACTCTTGTGTTTTCCATCATAGGATGTGGTTGGCGGCACTGATGATGTGTTTATATATAATATAATGATGCTGCACTGTTCTATTTTTTGCATCCATCTTAATGACATGAGGATTGTGAAGCAAATGCCATGGTTGGAATCTGGTGCTGCACAATTTCTTCTTAATTTGCCTTGATCACACACTGGCTTCACAGGAACAACCCATCCTGCAATTACATTATTATAGCCCCGATTGATCTTCAAACAGATTCAGGCCCCAATTGCCATGATCCTACACTAGCTTGTTGTTCCCTATGCTGCTCACTAGAATACAATTATTCCACACCCAAAAATGGCACAACTGAGCAGCTGTGTAAGTAATAACTGGTACTGAGTGCAATATTTGGAGGATAGAAAACTTGACAGAAAGCTTAAGTGAAGATCCTGAAGTTTCCCTGGTTATGGAGGTTAGTTTTTCCAAAGAGCATTATAACACCAGATTGTGCCCAGATCCCCAAAATGGATATGACGCGTAGAAGAGTTGTAGTTGAGCTATCCTGAGCCAGACTAAACAATTTCCCAAAACTGTTGCAAAAATGCACTGTAGTGCGTCTTCGAATAAATTTTGTTCTCAGACACTACAAATAGTTTTTTTGAATGAATAACTTACTGATTTTCTTCAGATACTTCAATAGTTTCATTGCAATAGGCCAAAACCATAGAAATTTGGGTGTGTGTTGTCCTTTATGGGGGGGGGGGGGGGGGGGTATAGAAATATTTTATTTGCTTAGATCCAAGCTGACTATAAGAGTTTGGATAAAGGATTTTTCAATGCATATGAGCGGAAGTTGCAGAAATTTGGGTATGTGTTGTCTTTTAGGGCTCCCACACAAATATTGTAGTGCTTCGTGCTTACACTACAACCAAATAATAGTTTTGGGATCAAGAATTTTTTATCACGCATTAACTGAAATTGTAGAAACTTGTGTATCTGTTGTCCTTTACAGCCCCCACACCTTGTCTTTGTAGTGCTTGATTACAGCCAACTCCAAAAGACCTTGCAGTGTTAGGACCCTAACATTAACACACCTAAAGTTTATCGAGATATATAAGTGATTTAGATTAGTAAGATCACTTATATTAATTACTACAAATTAAAATTACATATCACAAAATCTTGTGCTATGCAAATGATAAGAAGTTCCATGAATTTCCACCAAACTAAGAAGATATATACGGATTTGATATTTATGAAAGTGGAATAATTACCAAGACAAGTTCGAACCATTCTATAGGATATTTGGACATAATTTTTCTTTGTATTCTGTTCTCAAAACCGAACTTTTAGTTATGTTCTTATATATTTGAATTCTCAGGTCTTTCTTACATCTTTTTTTCTTCATGTAAGAACTAGCTAGAGAAAGATCAAAAAATTATTGAAAAATATGTTTGTGAATAATTTTTTCTATCGAATTCATTCTTGAAACTAATTACTTATGTAGAAAATTACCTGATACAATAGTAGCGGAGTTATGCATAGTGCAGATGCTCCAGTATATGATGCAACTTCGGAGCTCTACGTCGGAATATTGGTTGAAGGCGGGAAGACAGGGGTCCATTTGTCCAATTTTTAGCATCATACATTTCATTCCACGCCTGAACTATCTCCTCAACCTTAAAACTGAGTCCTGCATAAGGGAATATACCTTAGCACTTTATTCTCAAAACACAAGTATTCAGTAGTAGTCACTACATTCGTAAGGATATTGTCACAAATAATCTAAAATATACATACAACTGCAATGCAACATAAGTGAATAAAGGTAAAATAACAGTTCGGTTTAGCTAGCAATCTCTTATGTGCATGCCTACCTTCTTTGGACATGCGGATTTGAAGCTTAGCTGATCTCACAAAATACTTGGAACTATGTCAGATCTCATCCATTCTATTCAGTCTAGGGGGTTTACAATTATATCCTAGTTGTGTTTATACTCAGGTATTGTTTCTCTTTTTGCATTATTTGTAGAAGTTCCTAAAAATAAATTCACGATCCTTTTTTTAACAAAGAAGTGTAAGATTCTTGTTAGAGTCCCTCAGAACAAAGGCAGAAAAATAAGTAATTGCACATTATGTTTCAAAACGAAATCTTCTTACCTTCTTGGGTGGTTTCATTAGCACAATGGTTCTTTACAATCACATTGATGTCAGCTTGAGAAGCGCCTCCGATCTTAAATTTTTCCATAGCAACAGTCAGTGACTCCTCCCAGCTAGGAAGTCCCAAATTGAATTCAACTACTGAACGTTCATAAAGGATGGTTCCCCACAAGATATTTATATGTGACCGTATGCTTGAAGCCTGTTCAAATGCTTCATCTGCTGATATATCCTTCACAGAACCTTCTAAGACCATCTTCTCAAGTACAACTTTCTCCTTACTTGGTTTAGACAGTCCCCTCAAGCGCAAAGTTTCCATTCTTTCCCACATATCCATTCCCTTTTCCATATTATCCTCTGCATGGTTGAACAACTCCAAAACTTCAGTTTCCATATTTATCTTACATGCAAGAGCGTAATACCAAGAGAGTTTGGCTTGCTCGAATTGCTGCTGACCAAGAGCAATAAGACCTTCAAAAAAGTCAGATTTAGTTTTAACAGCTTTGTCAAACATTGCACCAGCTTTGGCATATTCTGTACATGCCCAATCATATGAAACTTTGACTTGCTCAAGTATAAATTCCTGTGAAGAATCTTCAGGCAAGCATGGCCTTTTTCTTGCACGAGACATGTGGACATTGCCACAGTTAAACAATGCCAGTGCTGCCATCTCCTGAAATTTGGACTCTGCAACTTCAAATATTTCCTGTGCTTCTTCACTTTCTATTGCGTCCTCCATAGCCTCATAGTACAGTCTCAGGCCAAGGTCATGGAGATCCAGACATGCATCAGAACTAAAACCCACATGATTCTTGATTATCTGGACAAACTGTACCATCCAGTCATCAGCGTAATACTTATGTTCAACATCATGCCAAACGGTCCCATTATCCAACATGATATCACAGTTTCTCTCTAACGTGGCAAAGGAAGGACGTCTCCTGACCCCATCCACACCAAGCTCTTGCACAGGATTAACCTCCGCAACATATAATCGGATTGGCCCTTCCAAATCTGCCAGATTGCTTGCCCAGCTTAGCTCCTCAGACGACGTTATTGTCACCAGATCTTCTTCTTTGTCTTTATACTTGATCAGAAATGCCTTCAATGACGGGAACTTGTTCTGAACTATTTCTCTCAGTTGTGACAGACAGCAGTTAACTGGCATCTGAGCACACCTGATGTCCTCTCCAAACACCAATTTCACATCCTTCATCGCTTCCTCCTTGACACCAATGTTGTCCTCGCAATGATTCACTGGCTTGACTGCCGAATGCTTTTGCTGCTTGCTCTCACCACGCCTCGGTTTCTTACCAGCAGTGTGTCTACCACGCTTGTTGCCCATGTCATTCTCTTCCGTCTCAGTATTTTGTTCTAGCTTCTCGAGACCATTGGATTCACTATCTTCAATGTGATCCTGATGATTCCCTATCCCATTTGTCTGCCTCGGGTCAGCCTGCTTCTCTGTGCAAGCAGATTCCAGTGGCGCAATATGGTTTCCATTTCCCCCCTCCTGTTCCCCTGCAACCGAATCCAAACGCTTCTTATGAGATTTCTTCCTCTTCCCCTCTCCTTTGGCGCTAGCAATCTCATTCTCATCCTCTGTCTGCACCACATCCTCCTCATCCAAGGCAACCGAGACACCCTTGTCCTCCAACGCCGCCCTTACCCTGTCCGAGATCTGGCGCGCGGCGCGGTTACCGGGCTCCCACCGCAGCACCGTCCGGACATCCCCCCACGCGAGGTCGGTCCTGCCCAGCGCCTCGAAGCAGGCGGCCCGGCGGAGCAACGCCCTGCTGTACCGGGGCGCCGCCTCCAGCGCGAGGTTGCACTCGTGGATGCCGCGGTGGAACTCCGCGGGGCTCATCCGCATGTAGCACTGCGCGACGCTGGCGCGGAGGCGCGCCGCCTCCACGCGCCGCCCCGCGGGGAGCAGCTGCACCGCCTTGTCGTACTTGAACGCCGCGCCCTCGAAGTCCCCCCGGTTGAACAGCCGCGTGGCCTCTTCCTTGAGCTCCCGCGACAGCTCCAGGAACACCGCCTCGTCGCCGTCGGCCCCCGCCGCCGCGGCCGGATTCTTGGCCCTCGGCGGCTTCCCCATGGCTGGGGATGGCCGGCGGCCGCCCTCCTTCGTCCTTCCCCCAAATGAAACGCCTTTCCCGTTCGCTTCTTGGAACCAAAAAGGAAAGCCAAAAGGAAACCTTGAAGCTTGGCAGATTTGAAGATTTGAAGCAGGAGGAAACCGAGACAGGAAGCAGAAGGCGCAGATGCTCTTCGTCTTCCAGTCCCGTCCCACCAAGAATCGAAATGCGCGAGAGCACGGAAAGGGCAGGTTTTTTGTCTGTGCTGTGCTCACCCGCAGCCGGAGCCGAAGAAGCAGAGGTGGTGGGAGGGGAAGATGCTTCGACGGCACGGAAGGAGCAGCAGAAGACACGAGGCGGCGAAGCAAACGGCAGCGGGCAAAGGCAAGCAACCAAAGCAGAGGAAGCAAAGGCAAAGGAGAGGAGGGGAGGGGGAGGTTGGATAGGGGGACGGCTTCCGGACAAATGGCGCGTGCCGTGGCCGTGGGCGCGAGACCCAAAGTCACGGAACGGAACGCTTTTTGTTTTCTCTGTGATGGCATCGTCGAGGCTGTGGTGACAGCCGACTTGGGCTGCCGTGCGCCGTGCGCCGTGCGCCGTGCGGAGGGAGGACGGGGCCCGCAGGGCCGTGGCCCGTGGGTGAGAGCACGTCCCACGTCAATAAAGACGCCGTCCACCGCTGATGCGGTATTTGATGCGGTGGAGACCAGAGAAACGGCAGAGAAAAGATCCGTAGTATCACGAGGGCAATTGTTTAGCTATGAGCGAAAAAATCTGCAATGACCCATAAGCCGTTGAAAAGCTGAACTGATATAGGCATACGCTACCAAATAGTTGATTTCGAAGGTCTCATTGGATCCACTCCTCTAAACTTTAGAGCTCTAAAAATTTTAGAGCATTTTAGCTCACTTTTGAGGTCTAAAGCTCTAACGTGAGATGAACTAAAGTGTAGCTAATTTTAGATCACCTGTTTTGAGCTTTAGCTTTAAAATTTAGAGCACATGATCCAAACAAACAAGCCCTAAGTTGAAATAACTGTAACATCTATCTCCTCATGCCACCAAAAAGTTGATTACTTATCTGTTTAGTTGAAATAACTATAAAATCTATCTCCTCCCTCTATCTCCCTTGAATCAAGTGAGAAATATCTCTCTATTTTTACCTATTTTGAAAAAGTAGAGACCTGAAAAACAGGGTTTATGGTGCTGCAAAAATTGTGCTATACAAAAAACAGTGGCTTCTATAGAAGCATCTTTAGGAGCCGTTCGGCTGTGCTGATAAGCCAGCTGAAAAATACTGTTGGCTGATTTGTTGTGAGAGAAAAATACTGTTTCAGCTGAAAAAATAAGCTGAAAAAGACGGATTATAAGCCAAATGAACAGGGCCTTAGGTTCTAACTGTTTAGCTATCGTAATACTTTCCAAAAACTGAACCAAAAATAGCCTTAGTATGTGGGACTTAAGATAGTGCCGAGCGGAATCCACGTCAAGGGCCAGTTTGGCAGAGCTTCTTTTCTAGATTATTGACCTTCACTTCTTCGATGAAGAGCATGTGGAAGTAATTCTAAAGTTTTTTCAGTTACTAAATCCACCCTGAAATATCTCAAACCTTTGCTTTTTCTGGGTTCGAGTAATTCAAGTTTGCGGATTAGATATCAGATATCTTAACTGCACCTGCTTTTGTAGGCCACATCCGCGGTGAGCTCTCGTATCGTATTGGCGTTGGCCAGAGACCGGCCTCCTCCGAGTGAGCTCGTGTGTAGGCGGGGGACAAAGGACTATTGATTGGATTTTTGACGAAGAAATCGTGATGACATGACAGATTTAAGTGTGGACAAGAAAAAAAAACATAGACTGTTGTAATACTCTTTTGTTAGGTGGATTTTCTATTTTGGATATATTGGCTAAGCCATGTAATTTGGAATCTTTTTTTACTTACTTTTGAAGTTTTTCTTAACGTTTCACTATATGCGCACTACTGATGAATACAAATGGTGCACCGCCTCGAACATTCCATTTGTCTAGGGCCTCTTTGGAATGCTATAGGATATCCAAAACACAGAATAGGAAAACACACGGGGCTGAAGTCGTATGCCACTTGTAATCCTACAAGAACTAAAAACATAGGAATTCTCTAATAGAGCGTTTAGATACTGCAAAGAAGAAACATAGGAATTAGAAGGGAGAGATACAAAGGAAAATTCCCAAGAGGTTGGACCTCATGTTAGCCTCCCTCCAAAATTCATACGTATTGAGCTATTCCATAGGAATTTGTAGAATTTATGGATGGTCAATCAATTGTTCCAAAGAGTTACACATAAAAAAAATCATATATATGTTTATAAATCCTACAAAATTCCTTCGTGAATCTTTTGTTCCAAAGGGCCCTCAAAGTATATCACCCAATGTCCCAATCAGTCACGCCCTAGGATGAGTATGGTAAGTCCATCCTGGCCGTCGGATCCGGAGATGGAATCCGAATTTCCTTTCGAGCGAAGCAAACGGAAGAAGTCTCTGGCACGGCCAAGTTTGCATAAGCAGACAGCAAACCCGTCGTCAGGACTCAACTGGAACTGGAAATGGGTATGTACTGCTTCCCCACCCGGCTGGAAATCGATCCAACCGTTAACCACCCCCTAAGTATCCCCGATCGGCCGTCCACGTGTCCCAATCGAACGGCCCAGATCCCTCGTCAGTGGAGCAGGTGTCCCCGTCGCTCGCTACGCGCACACCGACCTGACGGACGTCGCCGCAACCGCGGCTGGGCTCCATCCACGCCAATCGCTCTCGCTCTCGTCTGCTGCATCGTCACCTCTTCCCTTTCTTCGTCTCCAACCAGATCGAGAAAATTGTTATTATAGGACGCGAAACAATGGACTTCGCTATTATAGGACTTCAAACGTCGACTTCGGTAAAATGACCTTTGAAACGTTGATACTTCGTTATACATGACATTTGGTACTTTTTATCTCTTTTCTCAACTAAAATACATATATTTTGTCTTGGTGTGACCGTATTGCCCTTCTACCTCATTCACATAAGAGATCGATCCTTTCGTTTCCTTCCTACGTTTCGTTTCGTCGTTCCGACTCCGACTGTTCGTCTTCGCCGCCCAGAACCCCAACATTGAGCCCCAGCCCAGGGATCCACTGCCGCCGGCCGGCCATCCCCCGACGGCAGCTGGCCATGGCAAAGAGCCCCATGGCCGACGAGCTCAACCTGCTCGGCCTCGCCGCAAGAAGGGAAGGGGCACTAGAGGAGTGCCTGTGCCGTTGTGCGCCACCGGCCTCGCTACGCGGCCACGGACCCCTTGCCTCGTCAGCACGTCCAACCACACCAAACCTGAGTTGGAGCGCATGGTGCGCGTGACCCTCGTCCCCGAGATGCGGTTGGACAATCGCCAGCGAAAGCAGCGGCGGTGGACTGGGATGGCCCCAAACTGCGCGAGCGGAGTGGTTGCAGGTGACATCGTCACCGCCTGTTCACCCGTTGTCGGAGTGGAAATCGGATTCTGCAGTTGGATTCCCGTCGTGCAGTCTTATCTCGATTGTGGTCACGTTCGGATTCTGTACTTGGACTCCTAGCATCGTTCAGTTTGGCTGCTGAGTGTAGGTAGCTCTATCCTCGATCGGTACTGTAATTCTTTGGACAATTTTGATTGAAATGGGTACTGTTATGTTGAAGTTTAGATATAGTGTTCTCTTTAGAGAGGAGGAAGTGGACATAGAGGTGTCCGAATTGGCTGCCATGTTCTGCTACAACCTACAGCCAAAGTGACCACTGGCGCCGAAGAAGATGCCGGACGGCTCGGGAGGAGCGGGGAGGAACACTGGAGCCGGCGACCGAGCGAGCCCGGGAGGAACACTGGAGCCCAGGTGGCGGCGGCAAGCCAGCCAGCCAGCCTGCCCAGGCGGCAGCGGTAGCAGCCTGCCTGCCCAGGGCACCTGCTGTAGGTGCGTGTGCGTGAAAAGTGATTAAAAGGGCAATACAGTCACATCAAGGCAAAATACATATATTTTAGTTGAGAAAAGAGATTAAAAAGACCAAATGTCATGTATAACAAAGTGCCAATGTTTCAAAGATCGTTTTAGCGAAGTCAACGATTGGAGTCCTATGATAACGAAGCCCATTGTTTCGCGTCCTATAATAGCAATTTTCTCAGCCAGATCGAACCCCCACGCCGCATAAATCCCCCGCTGACACCCCATCGAGCAAACCCTCGCTTCCTTCCCTTCACGCGACGGTGCGCCATGTCGATGCTGGACGCCTTCTTCAGCAAGGGCGGCGGCGGCGGCTTCCGCGGCGCCAAGTGGTACGCGAGGCGTTTCTTTTTCTTTTTCTTGTCTTCTGGGGATCTTCTAGGAGGGGGCGGGGAGTTTACAGTGGCTTGATTCGCGTTGGTTGGTTCTGGTTCTGACGTCGTGTGTCGGTGTGTGCGCAGCAAGACGCTGCTGAAGCTGTCGATCCCGCGGATAAAGCTGCTGCGGAACCGGCGGGAGCTGCAGCTGCGCCAGATGCGCCGCGACATCGCCAAGCTCCTCGAGGCCGGCCAGGAGGCCACCGCCCGGATCAGGGTACGCTTCCTCTCTGTCAGGAGATTTGCTTAGATTGGAGTAGGGTTGGGTGAGGTGATGGGATCGGGGGCTTTTTGGCTTGGCTGATTGATTGGAAGCTGCGGCTGCTGCAGGTGGAGCACATCATCCGGGAGGAGAACATGATGGCCGCGCAGGAGATCCTCGAGCTCTTCTGCGAGCTCATCGCCGTGCGCCTGCCCATCATCGAGGCCCAAAAGTTCGTCCCTCTATCCGACTTCCATTTAGCATTTACAACTCGTAATTGCAGTTGCTATTTGCTTGTTCATGTGACCTCGGGTGTTGCAATCGAAACTAGCTGTAGCTTTATTGCCCCTCTTGATAAGGCAAGCTGTGCTGGACCAGCAGCTGGCTTGGGATTTCCAGTGGCCTGTTGACATGTACTTTTGTTGGGCAAGAACTGTCCATTGTGCTCTGTTTAATGTGTTGAGACGACTAATTAGCAATGTCTCACTGTAATCTCCCATTATGGTCAGTTGGTGCTAATTTTGTGGCTCAACATGGCGTGCCACTGGTAAACCACCACTATTGAACTTTATGATGGTAGATAGATTTCTTTGGGCCTTGTTTGGATGCATGTGTATCCACCTTCAATTTCATTCCAATCCACTTCAACACATGTGGATTGAGACGAATACATGCGCATCCAAATGAGACCTTAGTGTTTGTATAGTGGGTTAGTTTTCCATGGCGAACAGTAACACCTAATCTTGCTTCACTGCTATAGTGGATTATGGCTGTGTTTGTTCCATTCCATTATAGGCCAACCTGCCTGTAACAACCAATGTGTTTTTAGCAGAGACTTTGACCCCAAAGATAAGCATTCCTTTGCTATATGTTCATTTGGCATCAGGGACAAGTTATCTTCGTACTTATACCCTCTGCATTCTTATATTCCTTATTTGTTCGTAGACACAAATCAATTTAATCTGAACTCCAAGGATGTTACTAATAATAATTTTTTGCTGCTGCAATTTTTTATTAGGGTGTACTATCTTGAAGTATAAAGCAGGGATACGATTCCTGCTCTTAAATATAAATGGGCTGTATTAGTTGATAAAATTGATTAGCTTTTTTCTGACTAAAAATTCTGTAGAGTTGCAGATGAGTGTGACTGATTTGTGTTTCCTTGTTTTCTTGGCTTCAGGGAGTGTCCTATTGATCTCAAAGAAGCAATTTCAAGCATCTGCTTTGCTGCTCCAAGATGTGCAGATCTACCTGAACTGATGCAAGTTCAAATGATGTTTGCGACTAAATATGGGAAGGAATTTGTTGCTGCAGCTTCAGAGTTGATGCCTGATTGTGGGGTCAATCGTCAGGTTATATGACACTTTGAATTTGAATGAATCTAATCATGTTATCCGGTAATTTGGATATTCATAACATATCAGAATTAATGCTTCTGCAGATAATTGAACTACTTTCTATTCGTCCTCCTCCTGTTGATGCCAAGTTGAAACTGCTGAAGGAGATAGCTGAGGAACATGAAGTTGATTGGGATCCATCAGAGACAGAGACAGAATTTCTCAAACCTCATGAGGATCTATTGGTAAATACATATTGATTCATGACTAACATGGTTAGTTCTATGATTCGAGTCTTACTTGATGCTATGTTTCCCTTCTTAGAATGGACCGACCTACTTCAATGGCTCCATGCTACCTCTTCCCAAGGAGAAACATGAGGAAACAGTAGCTGCAAGTGCTGCTGAGCAGCCTGATGAAGACTACGAGTCAGATACCGGTCTTGATTCACTGGATTTGCCTGAAGTCCCAAAAGCTGCAATTCGTCCACCTTCTGATGCACCATTGACCCCAGATATCGGTCCACATGTTCAGGGCTCTCAGTCACTTCCTCATGAGTTCTCAGATCCTACTGACTTGGAGGAGAATCCAACAGCTGGTGGTGCTTTTAATGTTATTCAGATGAAAAGCTTGGAACATCTTGTTTCTGCACCATCTTCTCAGTCAGACATACCAGATTTTCCAAATGAAAAGAAGCAATTTATTCCTTTTGCATCTCCACCGCCAGTTTTTGCTCCTTCTTCAGTGGAAAAAACCGAGACAGTTCCCTCACCTTCTCTGTCTCCTCCAGTGAAGCCAACAGAGCCAGAACAAGAGATCTACACAAAGAAAATTGATGAAGTGACCACACCTCCAGTACCTCCCACGGAATATATGTTCACAAAACAGTCAGAACAAGCACAGACAAACTCTCCTCTTGAGAGTGGGGCAAATATTGACTTGGATGACGTTTTATCTGCTGCTCAGACAGCTGCTGAATCAGCTGAGCGAGCTGCATCAGCAGCCCGTGCTGCTGCAAACCTTGCACAACTGCGCATTGCAGGTCTAAAGAAGAATTCCAATGTCTATAACAAGTACAGCGATAGTGCCCAAAAGGAAAGCCATCATCAGACTGAGGGGACACAGAAACCAGTATTCGATCACCAGGACTCCTTTACCAACGACACGCAAGACTATGTGCCATCTCATGTGCCGCAGAGGTCGCCATCTTTGGAGGACGATCCATATTTCTCCTATCCCAACTTGTTCTCAGCGCCAAAACCCTGAAGGCGGAAAACTAGTGGTCTGCAAGTAGTTGTTCAGAATAGTTTGAAGCCTGAGATATCACTTTTTCAGCTCTGTCCAGTCCTCTTTCTTATGTTTGGTCTTTGCTGTTGCCTCGAAAATTCTGTGTATTGCTGAGTTGGTACATACAGGACAAAAGGAGACTACTACTGGGTTATGACTTGGCTATAAAACCTGTCTAGTTGAGTCTCTGTAAATTGTACATGTGCGGTGTTTGTATCAGTTTTCTGAAACATTTCTGCAGTTCTACAGGTAATAACAGAAATTGAATCTCAGCATCAAGTTTCTTCCCTGTGATTCTATTTTCGACTGTCATCTTGTCGTTTGGGGCTTCTTTACTGTGGGCTCCTTGCGATATGATATCCAAGCTGCATGCTACTTTGCTGGAGCCATGGGGAGCTACACAGCTCCAGCTCCGTGGGAACGACATGATATAATAAACATAAGCCCTTTGGTCATTTGTCACTGTTTGCAATTTCTGTTGAATCACTACTGCTTTTCTATATAGCTATCATCCATGTATCACGTGTAATCGGGACTATGCTTGGGCAAGATGCTAGGAGAATATGAATTTGTTTTCTGAAGATCATAGGTTCGGACAGTGCTGATTGAGCAGGTAGCAGTAGTGACAGGTAGTAGCAGTGATCGTA
Organism: Saccharum hybrid cultivar R570; assembly: GCA_038087645.1. Taxonomy (NCBI): domain Eukaryota; kingdom Viridiplantae; phylum Streptophyta; class Magnoliopsida; order Poales; family Poaceae; genus Saccharum; species Saccharum hybrid cultivar. The sequence continues at coordinate 1,812,623 of JAQSUU010000615.1, read as the reverse complement.
CAAAATTATTCTTTCACCACCTGCAACGATCATTTGTACTTTGGTTTATATATAGCTATATATACTGAGTTCAGTTTGATTCTTGTCTTCTAAGAACTGAAGATTGATGTATGCATGAGTATTCCAATTGACATGCTTCCATTGACCAAACACAGATTTTGTTACAATGAACAACTCTTAACCAAAGAGAACGAACTAGCATCATCTATATTTCGCATATCATCAACCAATCTGAGAATTATATTCTTGTTACATCACTCGATCGCGTAATTCTTCAGACCACAGACGGTGGACGCACCTTACTCACGTCGACGATCACGTCCAGACGTGACACGTGAGGCATAGCGGGCGGCGGGATGGTGGTGATTTGGCGGCGCCGCCAGATTCGACCATAGGTTCTGGAGCTGGCGGCGGAAGAGGCCTTACCCGGGCCAGTGCAGCTTCATTCGTCTTCCTGAACACCTCCGCGCCGGCTCCATGTCCTCGAGAAGCGGCAAACTCAAGACAAAAGGAATTCACACGAACCTGACATCTGGACACAAACGAGCCGACCTCGCCGTGATGCCAGACGCAGTCACGCAGCCGACCAAGGTCTTCCAATCCCTCAGCGGCTCAGCCACACGCCTATGCCGATACAGGTTGCTTCCCGCCTCTGCTTGGGCCTTCAACCATTGAGGTCCAGCGTACTTCAGGTTGGGCCGAGTCCTCCGCTTGGGCCTTGCTTCCCATGGCACGTTGCTGAAGAGGTTGCTTCCCGCCTCTGCTGCTTTTTCACCAGGGGTTTGACATTCTGACTCAACCATTGAGAGACAGCATATTATTGCGACAATGATACTATTAAGACGCCTGGGCGACGGACGCCTCCACTGCTCACTCCTGCACGTGCTCACGTCCCTCTCCATTCTTATCCCTTTCGCCCTCGCGCCCTGCCCCATCCCGACGACACGACCATGGCTGCTTCCCTGGCCGGCGGCAGCACCCTCACCCACCCCGGCGACTCCTTCCCTCGCCTCGGCGTCCTCCTCCCCTACCCCGACGACACCCCTCCCCCCACCCTGACGTCCTCACTCACCGGGAGCGCCTAACGCCCGTGGATCCAGTGGCCCTCTCCACCCGACGAAATCCATAGAGCATGAGCGAGATCCATGTAGGTGGCGTGGCGGTGTTGCAGGGGAGTGGGCGGATCTCTCCCACCCCGGCGCGGCGCCCTCTCTCACCCCGACGACCGAGCTCCCCCCACGCCGACAGCCTGAATCGACCGGCCCAGCTTCCTCTTCCCTATATTGTATACATATGTTTCAAGTGTTTCAGACGTTTCAGATGTATGTTGCATTTGTTTCATATAGATGTTGCAAAAGTAAATCAGGGGATGTTGCACATGTTGCAATTGTTTCAGAGGAATGTTACAAGCGTATGTTTCGAGTGTTTAGATGTTTCAGAGGTATGTTTCATCTGTGTTTTCTGAACGCATGTTGTAAGTGTGTTTATTTGGATGTTGCATATATTTCAAACCTATGTTGCATGTGTTTTATTTGGATGTTGCGTATGGTTGCAATGGTTTTCAAGTGTTTTAGAAACATGTTTGAAGTGTTTCAACTACCTTCAGACATATGTTACAACTGTTGTATTTGGATATTTCAAAAGTAAATTGGATATTGCATCTCTCCTCCCCACCTTCTGCTACATCATCTCTCCCAGCGCCGATAGGGTATCCATACGACGCCGTGGCTAGGTCCTTCCGAATCGGAGGCGCCGTGCGCCCTTTCCCTCTTGTCGCTCGGGCGGTGCGGGCCCCGCGTGGAGCGCGAAACGAGTGCAGCGCGTGGGCGTCCGGACATGGGCGTCTGTCCGGACGTTCGGACGCTAGCACTATTGATATTATTGTCGATCTATCAATCGGCAAAATAGGAACTGTTCGATCTACCTAGCGGATGAACACAACAATACAAAGAGTACCCAGGTTGTAGGGGTAACAAAATTTAAAATTTTCAAGCAACCTCGGATGTTAACAAGGGTCTATACCAAAAATTGTAGTTCTAAATACAATTTATAACTTTGAAGTTGAAATTTTTTTATTCGAAGTCGTTTAGAGTTCCAAATATGTGTTTTCATTTCATAGATTTTAAAATTCAAGATTCAGAATTTCTAAACGATCATAAATGTTTACATGGTTAATACCAAAGTTGTAGTGGCCGACATGATCTATATTTTTTCGGTTGATAAGTTTTTTATTTTAAGTTGTTTAGTATCTCAAATATTTGTTTTAAACTCACATATTTAGAGATTCATTTTTTTGAGTTTTCAAACAATTTCAGATGGAGACACATCATATATCCAAATTATAGTTCTTGACAAAGTTTAAAACTTTGTGGTTGAATTTTTTATTTAAGTTTATTTAGTAGTTAAAATATTTAATAGCATATTACAAAATATTTTTAAAATAGATAGAATCCTGTAGGGTGTCATAGTTGTAGAGTCAGGCAGAGGCGGACCGACCTATAGGGCGAGCTTGGGCGGCCGCCCTAGGTCCCCTCCGGCGAGCGCCACTAGTACCCCTCTGTTCTCCGGCCAACGATTCCGTTCGTCAAAGTGCAGGTCCGATGCGGCAGCGACGACGGGAGGTTGAAGGAGCTGTCGCTCTGCTGTGCTGGGCCGTCTGGACGTTTTAGCCTTTGAAGAATGGCCCATTTTCTGGCCCATTTTGGCCCTTCTAGTCACCACGCACCAGAGGCAGAGCCGCACCCGCACAGGACACTCCGAATCGGCCAATCCAAAATTTTCCCCACCGCTGTGCTGTGCTCGACCTCGACTGCTCGGCGGCGGCGCTCCAACCTCCAAGCCTCAACTGACGGCGCGGCGGCGGCGCTCCATTCTCTACGCTACGCCGGCAACCAGCGCCTAGCGAGGAGCGAGCGGGGCGGGTGGCCCTGCACGCACGGCTGCGCCCGGGTGGCTGAGGCGCCGGGCTGGCGTGCCCCGAAGAGCGGAAGAGGCGAAGACGACGACGACAGCTGATGGATGGGGGAGGAGATGCCATTGGGGAAGAGATGAAGCTGAAGCCGGCGATGCGTCTAACACGGCGATGGCGAGGAGGCCGACAACTCCAACTCCATTGAGCCAGAAGCGGTATAAGAAGCTAGGTACGGTCATTTATCCATTGCAAATCGTTTGTCAATTTAATATAGATTGATCTCTGATTAGTAAAATCATGTTAATTGGTTTTGCAGATTTAAAAAGCTTTTTTTCTAGTACAAATTCCCCAAGTGAAAGCAACTCGGGGCCAAGTACTCGTGAAAGTGGTAATATTGCTGTTGCTGAGCTAGGAGATTGAGAGCCACATCCACTAGAAATAATACAAGGTGTTGATCTTCAAGAACAATCATCACATGAGCAAGATGTTGAAGGTATTACGGTTTTCAACCTGGATGTTCATGTTCAAACTTCTTCTGTGCCTTTTGTTTATTGAATTATATATATTAGAACATAATTGTTATGTAACATTACATTATAGATATATGATATATATACGTAGTTAGACCGGTATATCGTTCAAGTTTTGTATCTGTACATAGCGATCCGCCCTAGCTCTAATTTTTGGCTGGGTCCGCCACTGGAGTCAGGGCCGCGGAATGGCAAAGACAGACGTCCCCGCCTAAGTTGCGACTGCAACCAAGATGGTTTCCTATCGCGTGGAGTGGCAACCTCTTCAATGTTGCAAGGAAGCGAAGCAACCTCTTGGTGCTCGCAAAACTACTACGTCTCTACCATTGCACCACACACTCGTTCATGTTTATATTTAATATGCTACCTTTTTATATCAATATTTCGTATCTTATATCAGATATTGGATAATTTAGCTACTAAATAAACTCAAATGAAAAACTTTTAACTACAAAGTTTTAAATCTTGTGAAGTACTACAGCTTTGGTATAGGATGTATCTCCATTAGAAATAGTTTGAAAAATTCAAAAGATTGAGTCTCAGAACATGTGAATTTCAAACACATATTAGAGACTCTAGGTGACTTTAAGTCAAAAACTTGTCAGTATCAAACATGTAGATCAGGTCGGCCACAAGAACTTCAGTATTAACTATGTGAACATTTGAGATCGTTTAGGAATTCAAAATTTTAAATTTCAAAATCTATAACCTTCGAACACATATTTGGGACTTTAAACATCTTCAAATTAAAAACTTTTTAACTACAAAGTTGTAGATTCTACTAAGAACTACAACTTTTGTGTAGACCATGTCAACATCCTAGATCGTTTGATAATTTCATATTTCAAATTTCAAAATCTGTGCACTTACGACAATATTTTGGGCCCTAAACAGTTTCGATTCCAAAACTTTTCAACTATAAAGTTGTAGAGCTCGTCGAGAGCTAAAATTTTGATACAAAGTTTGTCTTCATCCAAGCTCATATGAAAAAGTGATGAATCATTTTTTTGCAATCATTAACTGAGATGTCCGCCTCCGTTAATCGATTTATGGAGGCGGACGCTTATAACGACTACCTCCGAAAATAATCGATTAACCGAGACGGTTGGTTTATGGTGCCTGCCTCAGTTAATCTATTAACGGAGGCGGTTGTCGTAAGATAACAACCTCCGTTAATGACTAACCGAGGCGGACGCTTGGCCAGCAGCTCTACCACCAATTAATGGAGGCAGCCAACCAGCCCGCTCGCCTCGGAGCTACAATGCCAAATGTCGCGCAAAAGTCTTATGTAGTAGTGATGGGATTCGGTCTGATGATCTACCACACTAGCGTAGTAGAGATCATCAGACCATCTATGTCATGTCCCCGCCCTTGTTTCGACTAATAGCCTTCCCTCGCTATTCAGCCGGTGGAGCCACTACTGCCGTCTCTGCCCCATGTCGTCCCTACACATGCCACACTACCGTCGTGCCAGGGTTTTTCCCTATAAATCCTTCTAAGTCCGTCGGATTCAAGTAATCTCCCAAACCCTAAATTCTAACCCTAACCTTGTCAGAGTTAGGGATGAAGACCACATGCATTCTCGTATTGAGTAGAAAATTTCGAGTGAGAAGAGGCCTTAATCACTCAGATGATGCTTAGCTTTACTCTCTAAATATATATAAGCGAACAACAGGTCGTCCGTGAATACATGTGTATTAGTATATCGCTCAAACAGAAGCATGCACCCTTTTACATACACCTAATAACATCTGTGTGAAGATCCAATCCAACATATGAATAATGAAAAAAAAGTTCCCCTAGCTAATCAGACTGCAGAAAGTGGATCAATCTTGATGTTCTTCGGCACAAGCGGCTCGGACAACCTGTGCCTGCAGAGCGGGCACATCTCGCTCCTCTCCAGCGTCTTCTCCACGCACGCGCCATGGAACACGTGCCCGCACCCCGGCCACGCCGCCAGCCCGGACTCCAGCAACTCGAAGCAAACGCAGCACTCCTCCTCGTCCTCGCCGTCGGCAATCCTCCTGTTCGCTGGCACCGGCTCCGGCAGGTGAAGCTCCATGACGACGTGGTAGTACGCGGGCCACGGCTCCAGCACCTGGGTCACCAGCTCGCCGTGCATGTGCGCCATGCGCTCCACCGTGTAGTCCTCGCGCCGGAGGATGCCCACGTCCACGATCACCTGGAGACGCCCGACTCCCGGAGGGATGGCGTTAGCCGCCGGCGTCGCCAGCAGAAGGCTCGTCCACAGGTCCGTGAGCTGCTGGCGGAAGAGGCCGGGGTAGATCAGTGGACCCAGAGATGACCCGGCCCACGCCAGAGAGCTTGCCAGGTCGCCGGCAGCAGGCGGGACGGCGAAGCGGAGGAGGTGGAGTTTTGTCCTCTTACACGCCTCCACACCTCCACGCTCGCTCCGTGTCCTCGAGAAACGGGTGTAGAGGTACAGCACGAGAATCTCCTTGCTTTCTTGGTCCCCGATGGCCTCCGCGGTGGCAGCGATCCGCATGAAGCCAGCGGTGTTCCCGACGACGGCGAACCGCGGCGGTCCAAGAAACTCCCCGTCTGGCACGACGCTCCCGGCCGGCGCGGCGACAAGCCTCTTTCTGCTCTCGCGGACACTGATCCCGCCGCCGAAGTCCTCGCCGTTGTCGCTATCGTAACGCTCCGCGACGTCCTCCTCGCTCATAGGCTCGTACTCCACCCCTCCCGCCTCCTCGTCCTCGTCCTCCTCAACCACCTCTTCCACGTCGTCTACGCCGAGAACAAGAACCGCCTCTACTTCCTCGACGTCTGAAGACTCCGGCGGGCCAAGAACACGGACGTTCAACCGGACAGCGGCCGCCACGGCCAGGTCATGCCGCAGGACGAACTCGCCGGCGAGTACCACCGGTGGCACGGACACGACGGGCTCCCTGGACGACAACGTCCCGATCGCGCGCTTCTCCTGCCCGACCTCCGCCCAGACGTTCACCACGCGCTCGCCGCGTACGTACGCCGGGTCGACCAAGGACATGCCGGTGATGCACAGGCGCCGGCCATCTTCCGACGACATGTGCAACACTGCGCCCCGCGATTCCTCCTCCATTGCTTTCGATCTGATGGATTGTCTCTGATAGAATGGAGGAGGTTGGTGACTTGGTGTTCATATACACAAACACACACAGAGACAGAGGTTGTGTATCGGACACTGTCTCCATATGTGGGATCGGACACGGAACAACCTATGCCGATACAGGTTGCTTCCCGCCTCTGCTTGGGCCTTCGACCATTGAGGTCCAGCGTACTTCGGGTTGGGCCGAGTCCTCCGCTTGGGCCTTGCTTCCCGCCTCTGCTCCTTTTTCACCAGGGGTTTGACATTCTGACTCAACCATCGAGAGAGCATAATAGGAATTGTCGATCTACCTGGCGGATGAACACAAGAATACAAAGAGTCTACCCAGGTTGCAGGGGTAACAAAACTTGAAATTTTCAAACGACCTCGGATGTTGACAAGGTCTATACCAAAATTGTAGTCCTCAATATAATCTACAACTTTGAAGTTGAAAAGTGTACTTTATTCAAAGCCGTTTAGAGTCTAAAATATGTGTTTTAAGTTCATAGATTTTAAAATTCAAGAAATCAGAACTTCTAATCGACCATAAATGTTTACATGGTTAATACCAAAGTTGTAGTGACCGACATGATCTATATTTTTTTTTCTATTGATAAGTTTTTTATTTGAAGTTGTTTAGTATCTCAAATATTTTTATAAATCTACATATTTTGAGATTCATTTTTTTGGATTTTTTAAATAATTTCAGATGGAGACATATCCGATGTCAAAATTGTAGTTCTTGACAAGGTTTAAAACTTTGCGGTTGATTTTTTATTTAAGTTTATTTAGTAGTTAAAATATTTAATAGCATATTACAAAATATTTGTAAAACAAATAGAATCATGTAGGCTGTCATAGTTGTTGAGTCAGGGCCGCAGAGTGGCAAAGGCGGATATCCCCACCTCGAGTTGCGACTGCAACCAAGTTGGTTACCTACCCATGGAGTGGCAACCTTTTCAATGTTGCCAAGAAAGCGAAGCGACCTCTTGTTGCTCGAAATCATCGACTCCTCCAGTGACCATGTGAGCCTGACACATGCAACCCAGACCCATATGGAAGGTGATCAGGATACCCAAGATCCTGACACTGGCACGTACATATATGGGATCCGGCCTGTTGACCCGCACTCTTCGTCCCTTCTTCACCCTTGTTCAGCTCACCGGGCTACTCGTCTTTCCATTCACACTTTGATCGACAGTGATGCCATGGCCAGGCATGGGTGTGGCACCAATGAAGCAAAGTGGGGCTAAGGGCAGCCCCCTCGTGTATGCGAATGAGAATGCTCACAGTATCTCATTGAGGTTGAGTCCTCAAATTTTGTGAGGTGAACGAGATGGGTCGGCATTGGAGAAAGACGAGAAGCCTATAGGGAGCAGTGGATCTCACAAGATGACGACAAATAAGGGAGAAGAGCATAGAGGGAGAGTAAGATTGAGAGCAAGAGGGAGCTATGGTAGCAAACATTGGACAGGATGCCAGGAGGTAACCCTGGCGGGCTCAGGAAGGATCTGCCATCCTCCACCATGGCTTGGCCATAAAATCCATCATATGTGTCTCACCATCTTCTTTATCTCCAGGCAAGTTACCCCGCCACCACTACCTCCTCTCACCTGGCTCTGGTAGTGCCCCACTGCCTTCGCCACCGCCTATGACCGCCCCCACACTAACCTAGTAGAGATCGTCGGACCATCTGTGTCATGTCCCCTCCCTTATTTCGACCAACAGCCTTCCCTCACTATTTTGGCTGGTGGCGCCACTGCTGCCCTCTCGCCCCACGTCTCCCTTGCACATGCCACTACCGTTGTGCCAGGGTTTTTCCCTAGAAATTTTTTCGAGACCGTGCTTGGCACGTTTTTTCATTAAGAGAAAGTAGAATTTGTGTTACAGGAGCCGGCAACCAATGGTAATGAGAATTACCATCAGTTGCCTAAGATTGATATAGCACTAGGTGATATTACAAACCAAACTTTGTGACAATAGCAGATAGCACCCACTAACTACATGATCATGACACAGTGTCACTGCACCTCAGGGAGGATCCCGTCAACCTCCGGAGCAAAATCATCTAGGAAGGTGTCAACTTGGAACAGCACCCTAAATGCTTCTAAGCCTGTCGGATTCAAGTAATCTCCCAAACCCTGAATCCTAACCCTAACCTTGTTGGAGTTAGGGATGAAGACCACATGCATTCTCGTATTGAGCAGAAAATTTCGAGTGAGAAGAGGCCTTAAATCACTCAGATGATGCTTAGACCACCTGCACTGCGGCACGGGATATCATCCGGTACACCACCAGATCAGCAGATACAGGGCACAAACGCCTGCAGCGGACACGGCACGCAATCCGCTACGCGCACGCCATCCTCCAAATATGGAGGCATGCAGGAGCTACGCCATCGCGTGGGACCAGCGCATGCAGCACGCGGAGGGAGACTAGGGAGAGAGAGGGGTGTGAGAGATGCAGCGGGCCCCACTAATTTAAGCGGCTAAAAAGTGTTATAACTAACAAACCAAAAAATCAAATTAAATTTCGATTGCGCCATTAAATTCGTTTTAATAAATTCTTCAAAACAAGATATCACATAGATATATTTAGATAAAGTGATAAGTGGACCCCACAGTGGATAGAGGATAGATGGATGCGAGAAAACTGTATATTTTGTAGTGACTAGGATGGAATATTCCTTTTAGAGGATGAATATAGAGGTCCATGAGTGCGGATAGTCTTAGCTTTATTTCTCTAAATATATATAAGTGAACAACAGGTCGTCCGTGAATACATGTGTATTAGTACATCGCTCAAACAGAAGCATGCACCCTTTTACATACACCCAGATACACCTAATAACATCTGTGGAGATCCAATCCAACATATAATCTACCATAATCAGATGTGATGAATAATGAAAAAAAAAAGTTCCCCTAGCTAATCAGACTGTAGAGAGTGGATCAATCTTGATGTTCTTCGCCACAAGCGGGTCGGACAACCTGTGCCTGCAGAGCGGACACATCTCGCTCCTCTCTAGTGTCTTCTCCACGCACGAGCTATGGAACACGTGCCCGCACCCCGGCCACGCCGCCAGGCCAGACTCCAGCAACTCGAAGCAAACGCAGCACTCCTCGTCGTCGTAGTAGGCGGCGATCATCTTGCTGGCTGGCACCGGCTCCGGCAGGTTGAGCTCCATGACGACGTGGTAGTACGCGGGCCACGGCTCCAGCACCTGGCTCACCAGCTCGCCGTGCATGTGCGCCATGCGCTCCACCATGTAGTCCTGGGGCCGGAGGATGCCCACGTCCAGTGGCGGAGCCAGCTTTTACTCAAGACTAGGGCCTCTAATAAGCTAAGGATATTGTACGGTACACATGATGAGATGAAAAAACATACATACTGTCCAGTGATATGGTGCATTCACATCTTCCATCGCCTCGTTAAGAATTAAGATCTGCATATAAATAAGATCAAAATATAAATGAAAAGGTCATAAAAAATATTAATTGTTAAACATACATTTATAATCTGAATGTAGCATACCATTATAATGAATTGTACTAGGTAACTTCTTCAAACGAGACTTCAATTCTTGAAAATATTGTAAAATATCATCATCAGGTATGCTTGCAAATACATCTCGCTCAATATAACAAACCATGATTCAACCCATTCATCACCCATCTTATTTGACAAGTCAGTCTTAGTAATTTTCATAGTAGAGAAGGCTCTTTCCACTGTGGCAGTTGCAACCGGTAAAATCAAGGCCAACTCAATAAGACGATAAACAAATGGAAATGTTGTGTGTTTGAGTTGTTTCTCTATCTGGAGCTGAAGATGGACGTGAAGGTGGGACTTGAGTTGTCTCTTGATCTGGAGCAACACGCTGAGCAGCAGGGGTGAAATATGCTCGCAACGTCCTTGGCCTCTTCATTGGGGGAGATTCTGTAAATCACTGAGTAAATCCAATGCTAATCAATCAATCCCAATCCACATTGAAATATTGAAACCAAATATAAAACCAGTACATACAGAAACTAATTAGGCCTACCAGGGCGCAGGGGGCAGCCAAGCTCGAGGGCAGGGGCGCCCGGCGCGGCGCCCTGCTGTGGTGCTGCCTGCGCCTGCTGCGCGCCACGCCGGCACGGGCCTGACGCTGACGGGAGGGATTCCGGGAGGCCGGAGGTGGGAGCCAGGGATGGGCGGCGGCCGGCTAGGTGGCAACGAGCTCCTCGCAACCTCGTCTCCTCACCTTCTCCAGTGCGGTGTGCGTGGGCATTGCGACGCCCGACGCCCGACGGTGTGAGCCAGGGGAGACGAAACAGCGACTCCAGGAGAGGTAGGGCCTGCGGTGACGCCTGGGTGCCCTGCTTTGCTCTTGGGCCTTCGATATTGGGCTAAGAAATACATGGGGTATGTAGTGTTAGTGGGCCGACGACTAGGGCCTGTGCCCTAGAGGCCTAGGCCGCAAATCTGCCACTGCCCACGTCCACGGTCACCTGGAGACGCCTGACTCCCGGAGGGATGGCATTAGCCGCTGGCATCGCCAGCAGAAGGCTCATCCACAGGTCTGCTAGCTGCTGGCGGAAGAGGCTGGGGTAGATCAGTGGACCCAGAAACGACCCGGCCCATGCCAGAGAGCTTGCCAAGTCACCGGCAGCAGGCGGGACAGCGAAGTGGAGGCGGTGGAGTTTCATCCTCCTACACACCTTCATGCCTCGACGCCCACTCCGTGTCCTCGAGGAGAAGCGGGTGTAGCAGTACAGCATGAGAATCTCCTTGCTGTCTTGGTCCCTGGTGGCCTCTGTTGGTGTAAGCCTACTTGAAAGTCCCTAGTTTGGTTTTGGCTAATTGATGAAACCTAGGACTAACCTTTATATCTAAGTGGATGATTTAGATAAAGGTAGTCATTGAATATGAGACATGACATTGACTCATGTGACCAAGATGATGAAGACCAAGATGATGCTTGGCTCGATGGACCGGTTGTGAGGGTGAAGGGCAAGTCGAGGCTTCGAAGCGAGGGACCATGCGATGGTGAAGCTTGAGCAAGACTTGGCGCCGACGGACCGATGCAACGGTGAAGAGCAAGTGAAGTCAAGGTCGATGGATCGAGACGGTCATGTGATGACATGAAGTGGATCATATCTTTTGGAGAAACAAAATGGGCTCAAGGCAAAGATATAACCATAGGGCCATTTTGTTTTGCACTCAAGACACCATAGAGGGTGTGAGTGGTTTAGGATCGATAGCCGAACTATTAAGAGGGGAAGTCTTATCGGTTATTCGATGCACGGGTGCCACTAGGTGAATTCATGAAGTGCATTGCATGTAGGGCCTAGTGAGCTAACTGGAAAACCTTCGAAAATGATTATGAAAATGTTAACACACATGCACAAGGTGGTGATCACTTGTTGGTGTTGGCACATTTGCGAAGGCGTTGAAGTTTAAGCGGTAGAGAGGGTTTGGGTCTCTCTCTCTCTCCCGCCGAGCTTGCGAGCGCGGGATTCAGGCGTTTTTTGGGAACTTGAAAAGCCTATTTTTCACTACGCCGGAAGTCGGAAAAGAAACGGAGGCGAATGGAGGTCACAGAGGTGACCGGACGCTGTACCGGACGCGGTCATGGTATGGCCGGACGCGTCCGGTTAGTACAACGCAGGCGCGGGTGCTAGGGTTTGCAACCGGCGCGTCCGGTCACTCGCGGGACCGGCGCGTCCGGTCAGGTGTCCAGAGGAAACTGAGTACGATCAGACGCGAGGCGCGTCCGGTCACACATGATCGGACGCGTCCGATCATCGAGGGAGCTTACTGGACTCAAACCGGACGTGGGCACTGTCGCGTCCGGTCGTTGCGAGGGGCGCGTCCGGTCGTTACTTCGCGGGCGCACGGTGCTGTGCGAACGGCATGTCCGGTCGTTGACTGGAGCGCGTCCGGTCACTCGGGACCGGCGCGTCCAGTCGTTTTGAGAGGCGCGTCCGGTCGTTGGTTTGACCGTTGGGGTCAGTGACCGTTGGAGAATTGGATGCGGTTGAGCGCGTCCGGTCAGTTATGACCGGCGCGTCCGGTCATCCCGAACAGACCCAGTGAAGGGGTATAACGGCTCTATTTAGATGGGATGCTTATAAATACTTGTTGGCCGGCCCTTGGGGAGGTCTCTCGTGATTTCTAACATTCTTGTGCATCCTTTGAGCTAGAGCATCTCCTCCCACTCATCTCTCTTGCTTGATTGCAAATCAAAAGTGAGATTGAGTGATCCCAAAGTGCATTGCATAGCTTGAGGGCATCTAGTGGCACTTGTGGGTGGTTTAGCCGGTGGATTTCTTGTTACTCTTGGAGAGTACCGCTCCTAGCCGGCTTGGAGATTGTTGGAGGCGTTGGCAAGAGAAGGTGATTGTTCTTGGCCACCTCTGGTTGATTGTAAGAGGTTCTTGTGCTTTCCTCGGCGGGACGCCAAAAGCAACTCTATTACATTGCGCGTGTCATTGAGTTACCTCACTTGAGAGTGGTGTCTTGCGGTGCCTTGCGGGGTGTGCCTTGAGGGGCAAGTGACTTGAGGGTCACACCGAGGAACCATCTAAGTGTTGGTCGACACAATCGGTGACGTAGCTTGTCGGTGCACAAGTGAACACCGGGTGAACAAAAATATTGTGTCTCTTGTCTCCCGGTGATTGGTCTTCATATTGTGTTGTTGTCAATATTGATTGGTTGTATATCATCTTGGTGATTGGCAACATATTCACTCCACCGTCGGTATAAGATTCACAATCCTATCTCTTGCATTTACATTTACTAGATTATCTTGTGTAACTCTAGTGTTAGCCTTTGCTAGTAGTTGTTAGCTTGCTCACTAGTGTAAAATTAGTGGCATAGCCCGTGTGTGAACTAGAGATCATAATCTACTAGACTTGTGGATAGGAGGCTTGCAACACAACCGTATGCTAAGCAAAACTCGCTTTGCGCCGTTTGTTTTTCTAATAAGTTTGCTTAGTGATTCTTGTAGAAATTTTTATAGGCTATTCACCCCCCTCTAGCCATCTAGGACCTTACACTGCTGCCGTGGCATGGTGACGAGGGAAGCAACGAAGGCAAGAGCGCAGGCATTTGAATTCAAGTGCGGGAGCACGGAAGCAGTTGCTGTGGAGTCTGGTGACCGCGCCCATGATGCGACGCGCTGTAGGCAGTTGCATTGACTCTTGTTTTCACATTTTCTTTGTGCGTCACAGTGTGTTTTAGCTATTGGTATAAATAGTTGGGTGTTAGGAGAGTGCATTAGCGCATTGTAACTAAACTCATCACATTTGTACTGTCATCGCATATCAGTGGAAAACAACACTGCCATCTGACAATTGCTGTTCGCGTTCATCAGTCTTCTTGCGTGTTCTTGTTCTTTGGCTAGCCAATTCAATCTATAGCGTTGTGATTGTGATCCCTAGTTCCAACATTTGATATCGGAGCCTTAATCATGCGTTGATCATCACCTGATCCATGCCATGGGTGACCAGAGTGGTGGCGCAGATAGCAGCGATGACCGGATCCTATCACTCACCACGACCAACTACACTAGTTGGAGCATTTGCATCTAGGTGATCATGGAGGACCAGGGGGGTGGGAGATCATGGAGCTATCGGGGGAGTCGTCAGAGCAGGGCACGACGGCAGTAGCGGCGATGAAGGTGAAGGACAAGAAGGCTCGGGCGCACTTGCTTCAGTGCTTGCCCGATGATCTTCTGATGCAAGTCGCGGCGAAGAAGACCGAGAAGGAGGTCTGGGACTTGTTGAAGGTGAGATTCGTCGGTGAGGAGCATGTTAGGGAGGTGCGGTTGCAGACATTGAAGAGTAAATTCAACGCCATGAAGATGAAGGAGGAGGACACGATCGATCAGTACGCCGGGCGGTTGACGGGGATGTCAGTCTAGTATGTCAACCTTAGTGGATCGCTCGATGATTCAGCACTTGTGAAGAAGATGTTCGACACAGTGCCAGAGCGGTTCATCAATGTGGTGGTGGGGATCGAGTAGTTCTATAATCTCAAGAAGCTAACGTTCAAGGAGGCGGTTGGCCGATTGAGCGGGTGCCGCGGTGAAGGCTGACACCGATCAGGTATTACTGACACAGGCTGAGTGGGTGGCTCAAAGAAGCGGGCGACTGGGGAAGCGTCCGGGAGGAGCCGATCGTAGGAGAGCGGCGGAGGTGGCAGCAGTGGCCGCAGCGGGCATGCTGATGCAGTGAAGGATGGCACTGTCAAGCGTGACAAGAGTCACATTAAGTGTTTCAAGTGCCATCACTATGGGCACTATGCCAACAGGTGCCTAGCGAGAAGAAAAAGGAAGAGGAGGCACACCATGTCAAGACGGTGGAGTATGAACCTGGAATGTTGCTTGCTGAAACGGTGGAACTGGGACGACCTAAGCACCTGTTGTCGAAAAAGGTTCAGGAGGAGGTGTTTCTGAATGAAGTGCATTTGGATATTGAATTGCACTTCAGAGGCGATGGGGAGTCATGTGGTGATGTGTGGTATCTTGATAATGGAGCCAGCAATCATATGACAGGTGATCGTAAAAAATTTAGAGACATTGACACCACTGTTGGTGGCAAGGTACATTTTGGTGATGGTTCTACAGTTGAAATTCATGGTAGAGGTTCCATTTTATTTTAAGGCATTTTTGGAGATCAATGGATCCTATTTTATGTCTATTTCATTCCAAAGTTAAAGAGTAATCTTATAGGTTTGGGTCAGTTGACTAAAATTGGGCATAAGATAGTGATGGATGATGATCTAATTGAGATGTCTGAGAAAAGCACAATGAGGATGATTATGAGAGTTCAAAGATCTATTAACAGGTTGCATAAAATTGTGTTAAAAAACTGTTGAACCAGTGTGTCTTCTAGCCAATGTCAGTGATGAGTCTTGGCTATGGCATGGCACGCTTGGCCATGTTAACTTTTAGTTAATTAGAATGTTGGTGGAGAGGGAGATGGCAGCGGGGTTACCTCTGATTGATCATCCAGATCAGGTCTGTCATTATTGTTTGGTAGCTAAACAGACAAGAAGATCATTTCGACAGAGTGCTAAGTGGAGAGCAGATGAACCTCTAGAGCTAGTGCACATTGATTTGTGTGGCCCAATTACACCTGAAACAGTTGGGGGTAACAAGTATTTTATGCTGGCAGTCTATATCCTGAAGACAAAAGATCAGGTAGTTTTTGCATTTGCTAAATTCAAGGCAGAGGCAGAAAACAGTGTGGGTTACAAGATCAAAATGGTGAGATCAGATAGAGGTGGTGAGTTTTTAGTAGCAGCTTTCAAGGATGTGTGTGAACAAGCTGGCATACAAAGGCAATTCACAACACCTTACTCACCACAGTAGAATGGAGTTGTTGAAAGGAGGAACATGACTATCATGGAGATGGCAAGATCTTTACTGAAGTGTATGAATGTTCCAAGATGTTTCTAGGGAGAAGCATCGAAACACTCAGTGTACTTGTTGAACAAGTTACCAACAAAAGCTATGGGCAGTAGAACTCCATTTGAGGGCTGATGTGGTAGAAAACCTCAGTTGGGACATTTGAAAGTGTTTGGGTATAGAGCAAATGTTAGGCTAGCAGTGCCATATTTAAAGAAGCTAGATGACAGGAGTGTTGCCATGGTTTATTTTGGTGTTGAGGAGGGAAGCAAAGCACATAGGTTATATGATCCACAAACTAGAAAGATTGTGGTCAGTATGGATGTCATTTTTGAGGAAGCAGAAGCAAGGAAGTGGAATTCAGAGTTTGGTGAAAACTCATAATTTGTAGTTGAGGACAATGGAGTGAATGTAACTCAACTATGGAATGGTGGTGTCACTGGTGGTGATAATCATGATGATCATCATTCAGGAGATGTGGGGGAAACATCTAGTGAGAATCAACCCATAGGAGAAGCAGTTGGCTCAGAGAAAGCAGGAACAGGCTCACAGTTAGGCACTGTTCATGGTCAGGCACTAGAAGCAGAAGCTTCAAAAATTGCAGGAGTAGGCTTGGATCAAGGTGGTATGGACCTAGATGATTCAAGTGACTATGATGAAGGGCTAATGAGGTTTAGAAATCTCAATGAGGTGTATCAAGATACAAAAGTGGATGCACTGTTAGCTGTGATGGAGGAGCCAACCAATTATCAAGAGGCAGCTGGTGACAGAGATTAGATAGCTGCTATGGAGTGTGAAATTCAATCCATCAACAAGAACATGACATGGGAGTTGGTGAAATTACTAGTTGGTCATAAACCCATTGGGTTAAAGTGGGTTTTAAAGTTAAAAAGGAATACAAAAGGAGAAGTGGTTAAGCACAAGGCCAGGTTAGTTGCCAAAGGATATGTGCAGAAGCAAGACATTGATTTTGAGGAAGTGTTTGCTCCAGTAGCAAGACTTGACATTGTGAGATTAATCTTGGCAATTGCAGCCAATAGAGGTTGGGAGATGCATCACCTTGATGTCAAATCTGCATTTCTGAATGAAGAACTTGCTGAAAATGTATATGTGTCACAACCATAAGGTTTTATAAAGAAAGGAAGAGAGCAGATGGTGCTTAAACTGAGCAAGGCTCTGTATGGGTTGAAACAAGCTCCTAGAGCTTGGAATATGAAGCTAGATAGTACTCTGAAGAAACTTGGGTTCAGAAAATATGACTGGGACAGCAGTTTACATCAGAGGGGTTGGACTATCAGTTGTGATGCATGGTGTTTATGTGGATGATTTGATATTGACCGGTGGTGAACCAGCAGAAATTGTGGCTTTCAAGAAGCAGATGACTTCAGTGTTTGAGATGAGTGACTTGGGATTACTGTCATTCTATTTGGGAATTGAAGTTGAGCAATAGAAAGACTACATTGCTATCAAACAAACTAGTTATGCCAAGAAATTGCTAAGTCAATTTGGGATGTCTGACTGCAATGCTACCAAGTGTCCAATGGACCTAGGTGAGAAGCTTGATGCAGATAAACAGGGGGAGAGAATTGATGCTACTGAGTACAGGAGGGTTATTGGCTGTCTTAGGTATTTGTTACATACCAGGCCAGACCTCTCTTTTGTTGTGGGTATGGCTAGTAGATTCATGGAAAAGCCTACTATTAAGCATCTGAAAGCAGTAAAGCAGATTATGAGATATTTGAAGGGCACTTTGAATTTTGGGTTGGTTTATACCCAAGAGAGAAAAGAAGAGCTGTTGGTGGGATACACTGATAGTGATGTTGGTGGTGATCTTGTGGGGGAGAAGGAGCATGGGAGGGGTGGCTTTCTATCTGAATGAGAGCTTGGTGGCCTGGAGTTCCCACAAGAAGACAGTGGCACTATCATCTTGTGAAGCTAAATTCATGGCAGCTACCGCTGCAGCTAAGCAAGCTCTGTGGCTCAGAAACATGTTGGGTGAGATCACAACCACTTTGCCAAAGACAGTGACTTTGTATGTTGACAACAACTCGGCAATTGCTCTAATGAAAAATACAGTGTTTCATGGACACAGTAAGCATATTGATATCAAGTATCACTTTATCAGGGAGTGTGTTGAGCGTGGGCAGATTGTTGTCAAGAGGGTGAGCACCCTGGATCAGTAGGTAGACTCACTAACAAAGCCTATGTCGGCAGTGAAGTTGGGGGTGATGAGGCATTTGTTTGGTGTTTGAGAGCTTGAGGTGCATTAGGCTTAAGGGGGAGATTGTTGGTGTAAGCCTGCTGCCATGGCATGGTGACATGGAGGGAAGCAGCAAAGGCAGGAGCGCAGGCATTTGAATTCAAGTGCGGGAGCACGGGAGCAATTGCCGTGGAGTCTGGTGATCGTGCCCACGACGTGACGCGTTGTAGGCAGTTGCATTGACAACCCTTTGTATATTGTTTTCTCATTTTCTGTGTGCGTCACAGTGCGTTTTAGCTATTGGTATAAATAGCTGGGTGTTAGGATAGTGCATTAGCGCATTGTAAATGAACTCATCACATTTGTACTGTCGTCGCATATCAGTGGAAAACAGCACTGCCATCTGATAGTTGCTGTTTGCGTTCATCTGTGTTCTTGCGCGTTCTTGTTCTTAGGCTAGCCAATTTGATCTATAGCATTGTGATTGTGATCCCGGGTTCCAACAGCCTCCACGGTGGTGGTGATCCGCATGAAGCCGGCTGTGTTCCCGACGACTGCGAACCGCGGCGGTCCATGAGACTCCCTGTCCGGCACGACGCTCTCGGCCGGCGGGGCGACAAGCCTCTTTTTGCTCTCACGAACACTAACCATGCCGACGTCGTCCTCGCTGTTGTCGCTATCATAATGCTCCACGACGTCCTCCTCACTCATAGGCTCGTACTCCACCCCTACCGCCGCCGCCTTGTCCTTGTCCTCGTCCTCCTCAACCACCTCTTCCACGTCGTCTACGCCGAGAACAAGAACCGCCTCTACTTCCTCGATGTTCGAAGACTCTGGCGGGCCAAGGACACGGATGTTCCACTGGACAACGGCCGCCACGGCCAAGTCATGCCGCAGGACGAACTCGCCGGCGAGTACCACCGGTGGCACGGACACGACGGGCTCGCTGGACGACAACATCCCGATCGCACGCTTCTCCTGCCCGACCTCCGCCTAGACGTTCACCACGTGCTCGCCGCGAACGTGAGCCGGGTCGACCAAGGATATGCCGGTGATGCACAGGTGACGGCCATCCTCCGCCGATATATGTGCAACACAGCGCCCTGTGACTGCGGTTCCACCTGCATTTTTGCCTCAAATCAGATGAATTGGTGGTGGTGTGGCCATGCGGTTTGGCGTGTCGAAATATATGGAGCAACGTTCCACGGATCGAATTGCTTCCTGCATAAAATAATGGACGAGTCGGACTTTGAATCTAATAGGACTTGGCCAATTCTCGGAATAGATTACCCTTCAGAGAATCGGAGTTGTGAAATTGCATTAGATTACGCTTTCCTATAGCAAGGTGCATCCGAAATTAGAAGTCTATGGGCACTCTCAGCCGTGCAAATGAATTTGTTTAGATAGCATGTCAGTTGACAAGCCTCGCTCACTGTCAGCCGGACAACGATCGGTCATTCACTGGGTCGTTCCCCCTCCGGTGGACTGCAGCCTCGCTCGCAGCCAGACAGACCGCGATCGGTCATTCACTGGGCCGTTCTCCCTCAACTCTAGTGGCAGCCACTTTGGAAGACGGGCAGAATCAAAGGCATAGTTATTGGAACCGGAATAGGCCGGCGGTCCGACAGGTAAAAGACTAAGTCTCGGCCAGTTCGGTCCACCTTAGAAGATTGGTAAGCAATCGAACCGGTATAAGGACACTAAACCATGAAAAAACGGGCAGCCTCTCTAGAAGGCGGGGCACAATCAAAGGCATAGTTATTGGAATCGGACCGGACCGACAATCTGACCAGTAAAAGACTGAGCCTTGGCCGGTTCGGTCCACCTTAGAAGATTGGTAAGCAATCGAACCGGTATAAGGACACTGAACCATGAAAAACTAGGCAGCCTCTCTAGAAGACGGGGCACAGTCAAGGCCCTTCAGTGAAGGCTGTAGGTGTCCACGTAGCACGACAATCGCCCTAGCACTTCTTTGACGATGTGTGTCCCCTCGCGCCCCGCTCAGGTGGCAATGGTCTTAGCCCTACTGTCAACCCGAGCAGGGGTAGCCACAGGGCCACGCCATCACAAGTAGCGCAGACCACCAAGTCAGGAGCTAATGCACCTACAGAGGACGAGGCGGCCTATGCACCAGGTTTTGGCCAGGCCGAGCCCATGGTAGACGATGGCCTGCTCAGTACGCCGCCGCGGGATGGCCCTTCGGTCGAGGATAGAGATAACTCTGCTGCACGCTGCCTCAAGAGCTTCACCAAACGAGTGCTGAAGAAAGTTGACTGTCCCCGCTAATTCGTCATCCTCCCAAGTAGCCGTCACCTGCTAAGCCGGCACTCCTGTTGCGAAGCAAGCGGCTGGCAGCCCAAAGCCTCTCCCAAGTATCTGCTTTCAAGCGAGGTGAGGTTCTTGTCATGCTGTGTATGGGCTTCGTCATGGGTCTTCAGTGCCAAGCGCGTGGAAACGGAGGGCCTATGATGGACTCTTCGACGGTAAGCTGACCACTTCCAACATTGAAGCACTAGACGTGCTCTTCACAGACGTCAGGAAAGGGTCGTGCAAGCAACAGCGGAGATGCAAGGCCACCTCTTATGTTACATTGCGGCACATGACTCGGTTATATACCATTTGTGTAATATCGAAACGTAGACCTCATAGGACACTTGCAAGAAGCGCATCATTTGTATGTTACAATCTTCTATTTAATTACAATAATGCGTAAATCTTTTGCGTATTGAAAAGAAAAAGACACGGCAAATGAGAGAGAAGACGTCGGCAAGAATTCCACAATTTACTGACATGTGATGGCAGGCTGTACTGTGGGGTGTGGGTGTAAACAGTGTCTTCCTACATCATCTTGCACTTAGAATAACATAAAATATTTCTCAAATTTTTTAGTTCACGGTGAACTGAACTGAAGCCATAGCAGCTGCATGTGACAAGCACGCTAGTAACCGTAAAAGACGAGGTGCCATGATTTCCAAGCCTTTTTTAACAAATGGGACAAGGCATAATTTGTATGTATGAAGGGTAGGTGAAACAGAAAACAGATGCTGCTGCTGTACTGTAGTCCCCAAGGGTGCCTTCTCAAGGAGGCCTATAAATTTGGGTCGAGCTGCACAGCAACGCCTTCACAGCCAATGCAGGGTAGCTTCTCACCTGCAAACAGCTCGTCTCTGTTCTTCCTATTCCACCCTGCAGTTGCAACAAGCTAGCAAGTGAGGCATGAAAGTGAGAGTATTGGAGGAAAGCAAACCGATTGCACATCGGATACTGCAACAATTGCCGGTGATGTAGAGGCGGCGGTCATACTCCGACCACAGGTGCAATCCCGTGATTCGTCCTCCATTTTGCCTCCAATCGATCTCCGAGGGAATGGACAAGGCGAAGATAGAATTCGACAATGCAACTGATTAGTGTTCATGAGGGACCTGGCCCCTTAAAACATACTCCTAGATATACTGTCAAATAATATTTATTTGTATATGTAAAATAGGGCTCTAAAAATTATTGAATTAAGCCCATAAGTTAGACTTAATTAGTTTGACTCAAAACTATTATTTCATCTTAAACTAGACCTGACTTAGTAAGTGGGATTTCACTTCGACTCAATTTAGGAGTAATTTTTCAGATAATGTAAAAGTGCAAGGTTTTTTTAGTAACCCACCATTTTAAATGTCAAAAGTAGCTCATAATTTAAAACAACAATATTAGCCACACGTGATATGAATTTCACTACCACGCAAAAGACTTTTTAGGATGGACAAAATCGATTTTTAGGGACAGTTTTCGATACTGCTACTATACCATCGGTTATATAAATGAGGGATTTTCTAGTACGATTTTAAAACCTCCCCAAAAATCAATTTCAAGAGCAGTGTTATTAAGTAAACCGCCACTAAAAATTAAATTTTGTACATTGAAGAACTATTTCATGTTTTCTTGACAAATGTTACACTAGACTGTAAATAAGGCAAGCACTCAATGGATAGTCAATTTTCATGTTGTGCTAGTCCAAGCATAACCTATGATAGAGGTCACACCAAACAGCACACCATACTAAAATTCTAGGCATGGCACGATTTAGCGATCTTACGTTGCCGATATATCCCAAACTTTATCATGTCTGGTTGTGTTTTAGATCGTACCAAAATGCGATGCATTGAGAGACCCTAAAATATCACGGCCCAAGTTCTAAGCTCTAGGGGACGATGGACTTCTGACTATGGTGCTAGCAGCAGGCACTAGTAGAGAACAGACCTTTGATCCTCGGTCAAAATGGGCTCTAGTCCCGAAATTTTTTGCCCCCGGGACTAGAAATACCTTTAGTCCCGGTTGGTGGCTCCAACCGGGACTAAAGGTCCCTGCCCAACGGCTACTGCGCCAGACAGAGGTGGCAAGGACCTTTAGTCCCGGTTGGAGCCACCAACCGGGACTAAAGGTATACTTTTACTCCCGGTTGGTGGCTCCAACCGGGAGTAAAGGTCTACTCCCGGGCCGTGGCTGCGCCCGGGGTTGGAAAGTTACCTTTAGTCCCGGTTGGATCTATCAACCGGGACTAAATGTTCTCCCTTTATAAATCGGCCGTCTCCTCCTTCCTCCCCGAGCCCGAGCTCAGCACATTTTGAAGCTCACTGGTGTTCTTGCTTCCTCCCTCCCTCCATTGTTCCTCCGTCCATTCTT
Organism: Saccharum hybrid cultivar R570; assembly: GCA_038087645.1. Lineage (NCBI taxonomy): Eukaryota > Viridiplantae > Streptophyta > Magnoliopsida > Poales > Poaceae > Saccharum > Saccharum hybrid cultivar. The sequence goes on along the minus strand of JAQSUU010000615.1, from coordinate 1,789,823 downwards.
CGATTCCTCCGTCGATTCTTCAGTTGTAAAGGTTACCAATCTCATACTCTCATTTTTTACCATTTTCTTATGCCATTTTATTCACTATATATATTTATGGTTCTTTATTGTGGTTTTTTTTTCATTTGTAAGCAATTTGAGCTCAAAATCACTTTAAGCTTGCATATTTACATGAAAGAAGGTTAAAAATATCATTGTTTAGAGATGTAGATAATTTTATAGTTTGTTAATTTTATTTGTTTATAAAAGAAGAAATTTATAGTGTATTAAAAAATGAGTATAGAGAGTAGATGGCAACTGCTTCCGGGTCCTCGGCCTCTCATGGGTTTTCAAAGCGACTTAGGCCGGGCCTTCCTCTCATTCCATGTGGCAAGTGTCATGATGAGACGAAGATTGTGATGGAGTACCGAGTGAAGAAGGAGGGTCCCAACAAGGATCGTATCTTCTACAAGTGTCCGGATCGCAATGTGAGTTATTTTATCGTATTTAATGATTATGGTTACCCACCGGGACTAAAGGTCCTCCTTTAGTCCCGGTTCCTCACCCGGGACTAAAGGACCCCCCTTTAGTCCCGGATGCTTGCTCCCGGGTGGGGAACCGGGACTAGAGGGGGTTCCCCACCGGGAGTAAAGCCCGTCTCTGTACTAGTGAGGGGAGAGAAGAAAGCACTTGGGTGAGCACAGTGACAGGTGATGTGGCAGGGCCTTTTAACTAGTATATTCAAAATTTATCCCGAAATAGATACTATTGTAGGTATGGAACCACCTAATCTTAATAGGTTTTATTAGTATTTTCTCTATTTACAAAAGTGCAACTATTACATGCTCAAATATCTTTTGATAGGAGTATAAATTTAAATCATACTCCCTCTGTCTAAAAGTTAATCAATTTCTAGAATTGTCCTAAGTCAAATTATTATGTTTGAATCCAGTAGGGAAAACCCCTCTTGTTACCATAAAAACAAATTATTAAATTCGACAAAGTTTATAGAAAAAAGCACAACGTCCAATCAGTATCACTAGATAGTAGATATATACCATGAAATAATCTACTTATTTGATGTCATAAAAATTGTTACACTTCACTATAAAATTAGTTAAAATCGTGATAGTTTGAATTAAGATGGTTTTAGGAATTAATTTATTTTAGGATCAAGGGTGTAGCAATATTGATTTTTAACAAATCCTAAGAAGTATATTTTATTTGGGATCCAAGGGAGTACGCCTTTTGGACGGTAGTGGGGTAATCTCCAACAGTATCTAAAAAAATACTCTAAAAAACTGGTTTTCTAACCTTTGCAAAATATATTGGGAAACATAAAAAAGCTATAACTCCAACATTTTCCAAAATCTCGAGACTAAGAGATATAAGGTAATTTTACATCAGGAATCTTAAACTATTTCTAAATCATATCAACCACTTTTATACTTTTTTCTCTCTTGTACATTTGCATCAAGAACTCTGTCCTTTTTTTTCTTCCCCACGTCCTTCCACCTTCGTATTGGCACGATGATACACGTGTGGGGGTGGTTTTTCCACTACAAAAAAATAGGGCTTTACACGATGGTTTACTGATGACGTTCTACGAAAGCATCATAGAATTCTATTGTCTGTGACGGTTCATTCCTGAGGTGATACACCTATAACGACTGGTTTAGTTGTTGTCACTATTGGACGTCATAGATCATATTCCCTTGTAAACAGGAAAGGTGGTACCAACCTGTCAATGAGGTAAATGTGCAAAACATATTTTTTTTTGAAAGTAAATGTGCAAAATTTATTGCCTTGGCCGAGAGTTGAACTGCAGACCTCTTGTATTCAAGAATAGGGAGCTAACCAGTGTTGGGTTTGTTTAGTTGGTGAAAAATTTTGGGTTCGGCTACTGTAGCACTTTTCGTTTTATTTGGCAATTTGTGTCCAATCATAGACTAATTAGGCTCAAAAGATTTGTCTCGTGATTTACAACCAAACTGTGTAATTAGTTTTTTCTTTCGTCTATATTTAGTACTCCATGCATATGCTGTAAGATTTGATGTGACAGATACTGTAGCACTTTTTGGGTTTGCTTTTTGCAAACTAAACAGGCTCGTTGTTTTTTGGTGAATACTGATCTGTTTCAGATTTTGTCCCTCTCCTAAGAAATCCCTAGTCTGTGACAGTTTTATGTTTGTTTTCGTGGTCAGTGCGCGCCTATGGGACTCAAAAATTTTCCGGCTGTGTTTAGATGGTGGTGTAAAATTTTTGGAAGCACAGTAACTCTTTCGTTTTTATTTAGCAATCAGTGTCCAATCATGGATTAATTAGGTTCGAAAGATTCGTCTTGTGATTTACAACCCAACTGTATAATTAGTTATTTTTTTACCTATATTTAATGCTCTATATATACGTCTAAAAATTGGATGTGACGAGAATTCTTATAAAATTTCTTGAACTTTCAAGCAAGGGCCTCCATCCCTCTTATCCTCTCCCATTCTCCCCGCAGGCCGCAGCAAGACACATGTCCTACGGTCTGTTCATTTCGCTGGTTTATTGTGCTGAAAGCACTGTTTGCTGGTTTATTGTGAGAGAAAAACACTGCTGAATGACTGCTGATTGTGCTGATAAGTCCAAACGAACGGGGCGCTACTCTCCAACCTCTCTCCACCTTCCCAGCCATCCTCTCCGACGATCTCTCTCCAATCCACCTCTCTCCATCCAGGTGTGGACGACGCAGGGCTGTGACGGCGTGGATCTGGGGCGCGGGGTTGGGGGCTGAAGCTGCGAGTGGCGTGGGGCTGCGGGCGGCGAGGGGCTGCGGGCAGTGTGGATCTGCGGCGTGGAGCTTCGTGCAGAAGCTACGAGCGGTGCGGTAGCTGCCGTCAGGGGCGGCCGACCGTCCCGTCCTCGCGAGCAGGGTCGTGACTCCGCCGAGTCGCCCGTCCTCCGCCGACGGCCAGCTGCCCCGCGCCGGCGCACCCCCGCCTGGCCGCCTCAGCCCTCCGGCCTCCGCCCTTGGCCGGCGCTTGGAGGCAGGCCCGGTCCTGTCAATTTATGGGCCTGGAGCGAAGCTCCAGAGATGGGCCCTCTAATACAGCGGGGTCGTGAGCGCAGACGGCCGGAGATGGTTGGAAAGCTTCGACACGATGGACCTCGAAGGCAAATCGGCGCACGTATGCTTTTTTTTCCTGGGCGAAAGAAGCTTTTCTAATCATAAAGGACGAAAGAAGCTTTTTTAATCTGCATGATCATTGAATTGAATTGAATTGAATAATCAGGAATACTACTATATCAGCTTCATCATTTTTTATTTAGTTATACTCTCTATAAAAACAAATCAACAGAAACATTGTTTTATTTTCTGCATTTTCATATAAGCCTTGATAGGTGTAAAACTTTTACCCTAGTGTGGAATTGACACAATTAACTTGAGATTGTTTTTTGGGATTTATTGTGAACAGGAACTCCGTACAAAAATAGACTATGGTTTTGCTAAATGTATTTATCTAGAAAACATAAAGTATGCAACATGTGATTTACCACTTCTACTGTGTAGTTATAGTTAATTCAATGCTACTAAAATTTATTTCACCATTTTTGGGTTTTCTAGAATTTATTACGCAATTTTGAAATTTCAACCGTTTTGATCATTTTACAGGGAAAGAAGAAAAGCTAAGAGGCACTTTGCATTAGGAACCTGAACTATTTCTAAATCAATCTAGTTATTTTCTATTTTTTCTTTCTCTCTAGTACTTTTTCAACTGGAATCCTCCATTCTTATCTATTGTTGCTAGCTGCTCCTTTTCATCTTAGTTCACGTATAGACACAACACAGCGCAGGCGGCACTGAAGTTCAGCTCGGAGTGCGGCCTCTCGGCTCTCGTCTGCAACTCTGTAGCACGCGAGGGAGAGGTTCTGGCAGCAGGGGAGGTAGGGCCTATGCCTACTTGCATATTTGGGGTTGGGCCCCTTGGCCTCATGGGCCCTGTGCGGGGGCACAGCTCGCACCCCCAGGGCCGGGCCTGCTTGGAGGCCACAGCTAGCCGCCCAGGCACCCACATCCCACGCTCTGCAGTTGCGCTGCTCCTCTCTTCTGTTGCCTGCTGCGGTATGCTTTTGTCTCTTAAACAACAGTAGATTTTAGCTGAACCCAACTCTGAATTTAGTACCAAAATTACAGTGATTTTAGCCGAATTTGAGCCCCTGCAACTTCTAAACGGTGTAGGTTTTGATCCATGTCCTTAAACAGGATCAGTAGACCTTTATGTCCAGAACATATTTGTTTACGATAGATTAAATAGAAAAAGTCTACTACCCCAGCTATGGGGGTCGTCTACTTTACTCCCGAACTATGAAATGTTCTAATTTACTCCCTGAACTTTGCAAAACCGACCAAATCACCCCCTCGAGCGGTTTTAGACGGTGTTTTTGCTACGGTAACAGTTGTTTTGCCTTTTTCTTTTTTTATTTATTTCGTCTGAATCTTTAAAAAATCATAGTAAATCACAGAAAAATCATAAAATGAAAAATCCAATTTTGTTGGACTCCACATGAGTAGATCTACACAGCAAATATATAATATAGTATGCTTTAGTACAAAGTTTTTGTTGTATGAATTATTCAAATTAATTACAGAAAAAAATAGATCCAAATTTACAGAAAAAAAAACTTTGTACTAAAGCATACTATATTATATGTTCATTGTGTACATCTACTCATGTGGAGTCCAACAAAATTGGATTTTCCATTTTATAATTTTTCTGTGATTTACTATGATTTTTCAAAGATTCAGACGAAATAAATAAAAAAAATAAAAAGACAAAACCGATGTTACTGTAGCAAAACAGCTGTTACTGTAGCAAAACCACCGCTCGAGGGGGTGATTTGGCTGGTTTTGCAAAGTTCAGGGGGTAAATTAGACCGTTTCATAGTTCGGGGGTAAAGTAGACGACCCCCATAGTTGGGGAGGTCAAGTAGACTTTTTTCTAGATTGAATCATGTACATGTGAATTTAGGAGAAATTCTTTGATGAACATAGGATCTCAGTCTCAGTTATGAGCTCTGAACTTATAAATTGCATGTATATTATTATCATAATTTTGACATTAGTTCTCCAACCTAATGTATATTGTGTGCTCTGTAATAAATAATGGATGCTTCTCAATCGATACTTGGCACCAATGATGGTTGTTGCTCTACTGCTGCTTTTGGAATTCAACAAGGTATGGTGCTAATTTGCAGCAATCTAGATTAGAGAAGATAGCTAGCCAATTTGATTTTTTATATGCTCTGTTACCAATATGATTTCTGAGAACTTGAGATTAAGGATGAAAACGGAACGGAAATATCCCGAACCGAACTGCATCGCTTTCTATATTTAATCTGATCGAATCCGCATTTTCTTGTCCGACTTTACCGTTTTCGCTTTCGCATTTTAGATATTTTGTATTTCAAATGTAAAAGTAGAAAACGGTTTAGACATTTTTCGACCATTTTTTACTTTTAATTTGAAATATTCCGATTTCAAAATTCAATTTAAACCGAATTTGGCCAACTGCACAGGTCATACAACCCAATTACAGGCTGCTCACCATGCAGCTGCGTTCTTTCTATTGGTGGCCAGCTGCCCTCTCTTATAGACGACGTCTAGCCTTATCTCCCTTCACCTCACGAGGTGGTGCTAAATGGCAGGAAGCCAGCAATATCTACACGAAAGCCCACCTGGGCCATAGCCCATCAAGCTCATCGGTTTAACCCCACCTGCGAAGTCAATCATTTGATAGTTTTTGCCTCAGCCAAATAAATCTTTGTTGCTCAAAAGAAAAATCTGAATAAATCTTTAAAATAAAACACTACATCTATTCAAAAAGATTAATAAAATTATCCTGACTCAGTTCGAGTTCATGTTTCTATAACATCTAATTTTAGTTCAGATTCTAAAATGGTATGCTAGTTGCTACATCTAATTTTAATTCCTATTATCCTGCTAGCTACTAATTGCTTGTTCTATTTGTATTTATGTGTCGGCTATTATGTTAAATACCTAAGACCAAGGATCATGCACTTGTTAATTATTATATGCACTTGAACTTGATCATGTATGTACTTAGTCATGCACTTGGTCCTACGGGTCGGTATTCCGTATTGAGTTTTCATATATCGACCGTGTTCGACATAAATCCGCTCGAATTGGTTCGTTTTCGGAATTCTCGATATTTCGTAAGTTCGCATTCATTTTCGTGTCCGGCTTTACCGTTTTCGCTTTCGTTTTTGTATTTCAAATGTAAAAGTAGAAAACAATTTAGGAGTTTTTTGACCATTTCCGACCGTTTTCATCCTTACTTGAGATGCACAAACGACCTTTATTCTAGAACTTGTCACTTATACTACAAACTGCAATCAGTAGCAATAGAAACTTTAGTTCCAGAAACTCAGTACTTAAGAGTTTCTAGTGTTCATGGGATCTGTTCCTCACATTTGCAGGCACGTATGGCCAATGTGAACTTGTCAACACAGGCCTAGTAGACTCGTGATGCAACTTTCACTAGATATTTTAACTTATGGAGCTGCCATCAGTGAGGTACCCCCCTTTCCAAATTACTATACTAGCAGTGCAAATTACTATACTAGTTGTGTTAAAAAAATTTACTATACTAGCAATGCAAATGCAATTGCCAAGCCAAATTGTTGGAGGCTGCAGCTTCGGTTCTTCTCAAATTGGTTGGCCAAATTGTTGGCCATCTAGAGGAGCAGTATAAGTGTTACTAGATTTTTATTTGATCAAGTGTTACTCTCATTTCAGACTGCAGCCCTTTTATTTGATCGACTCTGGACTTGTCACATGTTTGTTCATAACTGATTGATACCAGTCTATGAGATTTAGTAAAGCTGGTGAAATATTTTTTTTTCTATACTTTTACTGAACTTGTCTTATAACTAGTTCAGATTTAACTAGACTAATTTATTAACGAACTGATCTGCTAAGTTCAGCTATGTTTTCTGATGCAAGTCTATGCATTCTGTTTGTCCTGTACCTCAAAGACTAAATGTGTTTTCTTTTTCTTTCTTTACCTCTACAGATGATGCCTCACGCAGAGAAAACCAAATGATTGTTCAGGTGAATATCTTCATCGATCTATTCATTCATCAATCATTTTACAGAAGTCTTAAATGTAGAGATGTAGTGCAAACATTTGACTAAGTGCTATGCTGTTATGTTCACCTCATCTCGTGTAGGCCTATCTAGGCTCTCAATATGCTCTTGTCTTCTTCCTATTAAGTTGACAATCTTCAAATAAATAACAGTTGTTATGTAGAAGTTTTAACTTGGCCAAAAGACCCTTGTATTTTTTTTCAAAGATAGTACCTTTGCACATGTGAGTTTTATTACTGATCAAGTATTCTTTGCAGATGTTTGATTATGGATGAAAACGGAACAGAAATATTCCGAATTGACCGTTTTCGTTTTCTATATTATGAACCGTTTTTTAACATGAAAAATTGTCAGTTTCAATCGGGTTCACAACCATTTTCAACCATTTTTTGTACTCTTTAATGGCTAAATGTAGAAATATCCCGAACCGACCGTTTTCGTTTTTCTATATCGTAAGTCCGTTTTCGACCGTTTTCATCCTTATGTTTGATGAGGCTATCTGTGAATTGCGGCAAGAGGATCAAGGTGCTCATGGTGGCTATTTTTATTAGTCACGAAAGATTTTGTTGTGCGAGCAAATCATATGAGTTGTTGCTATACAAGCCAACATCTTAGTTTTGTAGGTACTTGAGTGTAGCTTGGTTATTGCCTAAGTATTTCGTGTGAAATATTGTACAAGTACAAATGTTGATGGTTTTAATGAAAATGATGAGTACTATTTTGTCAATTGTGAACTTTGTTCTAGTCTATGTGTGTTTCATGAGTGTGCTTTAATGTGTGACATATGGTTAATGTTGATTGTATGGTTAATGTTGTGATGATTTGGCACTAATTTGTGATGTTCTTTTTCGTCACTATAGTTTGGATCTAGGCTTGGATCTGGGCTGGTTATAGGAGATAGACAACTAATTCATGACGAACAAAAAAGTCAATCTGTGACGGTCCATTTTGGTCCAACAAATATATGACGCGGAACACATGATGTTTTTCTCGATCGTCATCATGAGTTAACTGTAACGCATTTTTGCTTGTCTATGACCAAAGTAAATTGTCATGTATAAGGGTATTTTTGTAGTGTTCCAAGTGCCACAAGATTGGGAAGAGGGTTTGGGAGTTGGTGGAGATGAGTTTTTTTTTAATCTTGCTAAAATTTCTGGATTGGGAGGCTCATTTGGTACTCCTAGAGATGTGCCGAATAAAGAAAGAGAGCATCGATCGGTTGTAATAGTATAGGAAGAAGAAAAGCTACGAGCCCGTATTATTTGCTAGCGCTTTGACAAGAAAAGACGATCATTATGTATTCGGAGAGACTTATTTTGTCATTTTGATCACAAACACAGGGCATCTCCAAGAGTCTTTCTAAATCTTATGCTCTAAATCATCATTTAGAGAGCTATTTGTATAAAAATCGTTTTATATATCTTTTCACTCTCTAACAATTTTTCTACATCTCATGCGCCCTCTAGAGAACTATTCTCGTCTTCTATTTTTGGCTAGCGAAAAATCCGAAATAGAAGATGACTATATTTGAATGACCATTTAGAGAAGCTGTTGGAGGATAGTTTTTCACCCAAATATCTATTCCTAATATTTAGGAAGGATATGGAGAGTCTTCTGGAGATGCTCTTGCGTTACAAAAACTTACACTGAAGTACACTGATCAAATTCAGAAAAAAAGGTACACTGATCAATGCAAAGAGAGATCGAACATCATCTACATTAATAATCAATCCAATCCAAAGTCTTTTCTTACATAGGTCGACCATGTGCTAGCTAATGCCTGATGCCGCGTGTGTCTTTGCTGCCCGTACTCTGTCGTAGCGTCTCGGATTCCACGACGCATGGTCTAGTAGACGAGCGGCGCGTCTGAGAACAGATGGTGCCTGCACAGCGGGCACGTCGCCCCACCTCCCCCCCCCCCCCCCCCCCCCCCCCCCACCCCCAACCCCCACACCCACCGACCAGCGTCTGCCCCACGCACTGGCCGTGGAACACGTGCCCGCAAACCCGGCCACGCCACCAGGCCGCTCTCCAGCGGATCCAAGGACAGAGAGCACTCCCCCCCTCAGCGACGACGACCCTCCTCCGCTTCGTTGGCCGCGCGCTGTCTCCCGGTCCCCATCCTCATCTCCGCCCTCCTCGCGCCACACGGGCTCCGGGAGGTGCAGCTCCATGCCGACGTGGTAGTACTCGGGCCACGCTTCGCCTGCGGTGGACTCCAGCGCGCAGCGCACGTGCTCCATGCGCTCTGCCGTGTAGTCCTCTCGCCGGAGGATGCCCGCGTCGACGACAACCTGGAGGCGCGTTGCTTGTGGCGGGATGGCGTTAGCGTTGATCGCCGGCGCCGCCAGCAAGCTCGACCACAGGTCCCCGAGCTCCTGGTGGGAGAGACTAGGGTAGATCAGTGGGCCCAGAGACGAACCGGCCCACGCCATGGCGCTCCCCATGTCCCCGGCGGGCAGGACGGCGAACCGGAGCCAGTGCAGCTTTGCCCTCCGACTGTCCGACACGTCTCCATGCAGTGGCGGAGCTAGGAATTACGTATAAGAGAGCCGGTCGAAGAATTTCAACATAGGAGAACTGAGTGTAGCTTAATTATTTAGATTTTTGCTCTGGGGTTAAGCTCTACTTTCTTGGATTTATTCCATTATTTAATGATTTAACATGCTTGCTGTTTTTCTGTGATAGACGACCATGTCTATCACTGTTTCGAATGTGCTTATAGTTGCTAGGATGTATATTTATTCGTAGAAGTGGGTGTGTGTGCATGTATGTGAGCGTCTACATCTATAATGTCATTCACAGTAAAAAAAAGATGATCACCCAATTGGTATTGCTAGTCAAGTATGTGTTTAATATATAAAATATAATGAAACATCCAGAACCAAAATTTTCAATAGATATGTATGTGCTAATGTGGTAGACAAACAAATTTTAGATAAATCAAAATATTCTATTGTAATTGTATTCTATTCAATTTTGTTGTCTAGGGATATTAGTAAACATATATAACAAGATTTTATTTATTATACCCTTTTAATATATACATAAACTATTAAAATCTATATAAATTTGTATTTATTATACCCCTACTGCCCCCTGGCTCAACCAGGCGCCAATGCCTCCACGCCGCGCCGCCCGCTCCATGTCTTTGAGAACCGGGTGTAGCGGTATAGCACGAGGATCTCCTTATTGTTGCCTTCTTGGCTCCCGGTCCTGGCGGCAATCCGCATGAAGCCTGCGGTATTCTTTACGGCGGCGAAACTGTGGTGGCCCAAGAAACTCCCTGGCCAGCACAACGACCCCAGCCAGCGCGTCGACAAGCGCAATTCTGTTCCGCTCCTTGCTGCTCTCCCCGGCCGCCGCCTCTCCGTGACCGACCTTGCGCGGGTGATAATCTTCGTCCTCGTCATCGTCTTCGCCGTTATCGCTGTCGTATCGCTCCGCCATGTCCTCCTCAGTGAGGGGTTCGTACTCCACCCGCACCTCCTGCTCCCCGAGCACTTCTTCCACGTACATGTTAGCTATTGCTTGGGGAAAAAGAAGAACAAGTACAGGACGAACAGAATTTAGGCAGAGTAGCTATGCTATACTATGAATGATTGCAGAATTTATTTGTTTGTTACAGGGTTCATCACCCGCCTTTCCCCTCATCCTCTCCTTTATACTCTACTCGGCTACACCCAGTCAGGACCGACTATTGCTGGGTTGGGCCTGCGCTGTCTGATGGGCCGAGGCTCCGGCGCGGCAATAGCTTGTGTTGTCGGACGATCGTCAGAGCTAACATTCCCTCCTCCTTTGCAACCGCATGTCCCCAGGCCAGAGCTCTAGGAAACTACTCCCTCCATCCTAAATTATAAGACATTCCAAGAAACTTGGAGAGTCAAAGGAGTCCAAGTTTGACCAAATTTATATGATAAGATAATAATATTTATGACACCAATTAAGTATCATTAGATTCTTCATTAATTATATTTTTATAGTATACCTATTTGATGTTATAAATTTTTGTAATTTTCTCTATAATTTTGGTTAAACTTAAGATGCTTTGACTGTCCAAGATTCTTAAAATGCCTTATAATTTGGAACGGAGGGAGTATTGACGAAGCTGCTCATACGGCTCCCATGTTGCAAGAGTAGCCGACATCTTGGACCATTTAACCAATACTTGCTCAACATGCCGATCACCTGATGACCATCGGCGCTGAAGGATTTGCTCAGGAATTTGAAACTCAACATCAGTAATTGGTGGATCTTGAGTCACTGGCTCCTGACACATGGAAAACTGGATGCACTTGAGAATGAGCTGGTAATGCCAATCTATAAGCAACTGCACCAACGCGAGCTTCAATCTTGTATGGCCCGAAAAATCTGAATGACAGCTTTTGACTTGAACGATTAGCAACAGATGCTTGAGTATAAGGTTGTAGCTTCAAGAAAACCCAATCACCCACTGCAAATGAGCGCTTAGAGCAATTTTTATCAGACTGCTTCTTCATACGGGCTTGAGCACGAAGCAGATGTTGTCTCACTAAGTCTTGCATCAGTGACCATTCAGATAACCAGTCATTGAGATCAGGAACTTGGTCACCCACATCATCAGGAGATAATCCCAAATGCCTTGCATTGTGGCCATAAATAACTTCAAAGGGAGACTTGCCAATTGCTGAATGAAATGTGGAATTGTACCAGAATTCAGCTAAGGCCAACCACTGTTTCCATTTTGAAGGACAAGCATGCACAAAACAACGCAGATATGTCTCCAGGCATTGATTCATCCTCTCTGTTTGGCCATCGGTCTGCGGATGATATGCAGTGCTGAAACGAAGTTTAGTACCAGCTAACTGAAATAGGTGTTTCCAGAATGTACTAGTGAATATCTTGTCCCTATCAGAGATAATGGCTGAGGGCAGGCCATGTAAACGATAGACTTGATCCATAAACAGCTTAGCAACAGACTGTGCTGTGAAAGGATGGTGCAGGGGCAGGAAATGACCATATTTTGTAAACTTGTCAATAACAACAAGAATTGCATTTGCTGAACCAGATGTAGGTAATCCCTCTACAAAATCCATAGAGATAACATCCCAAGCAGAAGAAGGAACTAGTAATGGCTGAAGCAAACCTGGATGCTTGGTTCTATCTGGCTTAGCTTGTTGACAAGTAACACAAGGCTGAACCCTAGACCAAATGTCAAATTTCATTCCAGGCCAGTAAAATAATTTCTTGATCTTGTGGTAGGTGGCTGGTGCCCCAGAATGACCACCTACAGCACTATCATGTAGAGCAGCAAAAATTTTATCCTGAAATGGCTTGTTGGATCCCAGCCAAATCTTCCCATGATACCTGGTAATTCCATTCACCAGAGTATAAGGCACTTGATCTTCACTGTTAAGAGACAACTGACTCAACAACTGTTGGGCTTCTGGAATATGATAATAACTGTCTTGAATATCCCGAGGCCACTGAGGTTGAACAACAGACAATGCCAGAAGTTGCTCAGATGATGGGCATCTAGATAAGGCATCAGCAACATTATTCTCCAAGCCTTTCTTGTAGATTAGTTTATAGTTCAAGCCAAGCAACTTTGTAAACACCTTCTGCTGCCAAGGTGTATGTAATCTCTATTCATTGAGATGAATCAGACTCTGCTGGTCAGTATGAATGAAGATTTCCACTTGCATCAAGTAGTGTCTCCATTGATCAATAGCAACAAGAATTGCTAGATACTCTTTCTCATATGTGGATAAGCCCTTGTTTCTGGGTCCCAAAGATTTACTAATATAGGCCAGAGGATGACCATTCTGCAGTAATACTGCTCCCACACCAGTAGCACTAGCATCGATCTCAATGTGGAATGGTTGATTGAAATCTGGCAAAGCTAGACAAGGAGCAGTACTCAAGGCCAGTTTCAATTGTTGAAATGAGGCTTCATGCTCAGCTGCCCAAACAAATGGGATATCTTTACACAAGAGTGATGTTAATGGCTTAGCAATAATACCAAAATTCCTCACAAATTTCCTGTAATAACCAACAAGACCCAAGAATCCTCTAACCTTCTTCACATTCTTTGGCTGAGGCCAATTTTGAATTGCCTGAATTTTAGAAGGGTCTGTAGATAAACATTGGGCACTGATAACATGCCCCAGATAAGCTATAGACTTCTGAGCAAACTTGCATTTTGAGAATTTGAGCTTCCACTGATCCTTAGTCAACCACTCAAAGACTTGGTGCAGATGAATAATATGCTCTTCCTTGGTCTTACTATAGACAATATCATCAAAAATACAATAACAAACTTCCTGAGTCCTGGAGCCAAGGTAGAGTTCATTGCACCTTGAAATGAGCCTGGAGCACCAGTTAGACCAAAAGCCATTACTTTGAATTCATACTGATTCAAATGTGTCTGAAATGCAGTCTTGGGTTCTTCTCCTGATTGCAGCAAAATCTGATGGAATCTAGCTCTCAAATCTAAGGTTGAAAACCACTTAGCTTCAGCTAACTCATCCATGAGCTGATCAAAGATTGGCACTGGAAATTTGGTCTTCATTGTAATTGCATTTAACTGTCTAAGTCCACACACATTCTATACCCACCATCCTTTTTGGGTACTAACCATACAGGAGAAGAGAACAGATTAGCACTGGGTTGAATAATGCCTTGCTGCAACATTTCTGTTACTTGCTTTTCCAGCTAATCCTTAAGCTTAAGAGAGTATCTATATGGCCTTATTGAGACTGGTTTTGCACCAGGTAACAAAGGAATGACATGGTTACAGGCTCTGGTAGGGGGTAATCCAGAAGGAGCAGAAAACAAGTGAGCATAAGATTGAATCAATGTCTATAATTCCACAAGTAAATTAGACAAATCAGGTAACTCAGACTGTGTAGAAGCACAACAAATTTCTAAAAGGATTGGTTCCTGACAATCAGCCTGTAAGCCTTGTAACCTAACCAGAGCACCATGATACTGAAATTGTAACCAGTTAGACTTCCAGTGTACTTGCATTGGACTATACTGCTCAAGCCAAGCCATGCCAATAATAAGATCAAAATTAGGACTATACTGCTCAAGCCAAGCCATGCCAATAATAAGATCAAAATTAGTAAGTGACAATATCTTCAGATCAGATATAAATGAACAATTGCCAGTGCACCAGGTAACATCATGCAAGGTACCCTCACTAACCAAAATGCCACCACCAGCCACATGGATAGAAATAGGACTGCTAGTGATTGTCTATGAGCTCAACTGCTTAGCTATCTTGGCACTGACAAAAGATGAAGAACTACCAGAATCAATAAGAATAGATAGAGGCAGACCTTGTAGAGTGCCATGAAACTGGATGGTTCTAGCAGCAGGAGCACCATTGACTGCAGTTTTGGACAGAGCTAAGAACAGTTATTTTGGCTGAGGAGAGTCTCCCAGAGTAGAGCTACAGTCATCAACAGACAAAGATTCCCATAAATCATGAATTGCATGGAGTACCTCAGGTGAACATCTGTGGTCCTTAGACCGTTTAACACCACACTTGTAGCATAATCCCATTGCTCGACGATACGCCTTGACAGCAGTCAACTTGGAGTCCAGGGAAGAAGAAGCATTGGGCTCCATTGTGGTTACTGTCTTGTCCAATTTCGGTGGTGGGGGAAGGGGCAGAGCAGTCTTGGGGACAGGCTTGTTCATATCATGATTGCCATCAGCCTCTTCCTGCAAGAGTGCCAAAGTACAAGCAGCATCCAAGGTTTGGGGATGTTGAACAAGTAAGACAGAACGTAACTCAGTACGTAGGCCATCGATGAAACAAGTGACAAAATAGATAGGATCAACACCCTTGTTATAGGCAATGAGCTGATCGGTCAAAGATGTGAACCGTGCAATATAGTTAGAAACTGAAGAAGTCTGACGGATATGCAACAGCTAACGAACTAAAAGCTCATGCTGATCCCAATCAAAACGGTCATGGACCATCGCACAGAACTGCTCCCATGAGACAGATTCTAACTGGGTCTCAACAGACTGAAGCCAAAGCGCGGCAGCATCAACCATTTGCATGGAAGCTACACGAACATGCATGGCAGGCTCAACACCATACATGGAGAAGTAAATCTCACAGCGTGTACGCCATAAGTGTGGGTTCTCGCCATCAAACTTAGGGAAATCAAATTTAGGTAGACGGGAATGGGGATTGGGAGCAGTGTGATGAGTGGAAACAGGGTATGGATGAAGAATTGGTGGATGAGGATATATCTAGTAAGGCTGTGGAAAGGGGGTTGTAGGCTAGACATGGTGAGGACTCGGATTCGGAACAGGGGTGTTAGGAAATGGTTTGACAGGCGGTGGAATTGGAATAGGATGTAGATTAGGCGCGGGTGGGTAAGGCGGAATTGGAATAGGGTGAGGAGGACGAACAGGAGGAACAGGGTGGGGATTAATCATACCATTGGCCGGGCCATGAGTTGTGGGTGTTGATGACCCAAACTCAGGAACCCGTGTAGTCAAGACAACATGGTGCCCGTTAGGCGATTTGGCGACGCCAGCAGACGAATCCCTGGCCGCCGAAGCAGAAGGTGCCGTGAAGCCGGGCTAGTGCGACGATGTGTCGAACACGCCGCGGTCGAAGTTCTGGGACACCTTCTGAACTTGGATGCGAGGTCGTCGACGATCCCCTTGAGCTCAGGACGCCACGCGTTCACATCAACAGCAACCGTCTCCAAGGCGGTGACGTGGGCGTCGCAGTCGTCATCAGTGATGACCACGCGCGGTTGGACTCGATCGCAGCTAATCGCTTGGTGATTGCAGCTTAGTTGTCGATGCAGGTGGACTCCAATGTCGAGAGACGCTTGACGATGGCGGGGTCGATGGGCGCAAACCCGCGCGACTCCAACTCGGTGAGGCGGCGGTCGACCTCATCACGAGCGGAGAGGTTGCGCTCCAATCTGGTGAAGCGGCGCTCCCACTTGAAGCGCTTCGTGAGGCCAAAGCTCGTCGATCACGATCTTCAGGCCATGACTACACGGGCGCGCTGACGGCGAGTGAAATGGGGGTGCTCAGCGATGGTGGCGGGATCCAGAGTAATCAGAGGGCGGTAAAGGTGGAAAAGGATCGGCTAGTTAGCTATTACTTGGGGAAAAAGAAGAACAAGTACAGGATGAACAGAATTTAGGCAGAGTAGCTATGTTATACTATGAATGATTGCAGAATTGATTTGTTTGTTACAGGGTTCATCACCCGCCTTTCCCCTCATCCTCTCCTTTATACTCTACTCGGCTACACCCAGTCAGGACCGACTATTGCTGTGTTGGGCCTGCGCTGTCTGATGGGCCGAGGCTCCGGCGCAGCAATAGCTTGTGTTGTCGGACGATCGTCAGAGCTAACAGTACATGCCGTCGTCCTCCTCGTCGGGCACTTCTTCCGCGTACTTGTCCTCCTCGTCGGGCACTTCTTCCACGTACATGTCCTTCTCCTCGTCGGGAACTTCTTCCGAGCAGATGCCCTCCTCGCCGTCGGGCACTTCTTCCACACGGATGTCATCCACGAAACGCGTCCTCCTTGTCGTCTTCGGCTCTCCCTCGCCTTTTGTATTCAGCGTATCAACAAAGCATCCGTACAACCGGACAGTGGACGACGCCGAGTCGTGGCGGAGAACGAACTCGCCGTCGCCGAGCTCCACCGGCGGTCGAACAGGCGCGATGGGGTTTTCAAGCGACAGCTTCCCGATCGCGCGCGCGCCGTGTCCAACTCCGACCTCGGCCCAGACGTGCACCAGGGGCGGCAGGGCGGCGGTGGCGCTAGCCGGGCCGGTCACCAGGGACAGCCCGGTGACGGCGAAGCGTTGGCCCTCCGGCAAGCTCATGCGCCTGACGCCGCCCCTGCACCGCGGCAGCTCGTCGGCGTCCATTGCCTCAGATCAGATGGATGGGTCGTCGATGAGGAAACTAGGAGAGGGAGAAGAATTCGATCGCAAAGCGGATTGGTGGATGGTGGTGTTGCGGCCTTGCAGTTTGGTACCTCGAAATATATAGAGCGAGTTCCGCGGATGGAATTGCTTCCCGCGTAAAAAAGGGCTCGAGGTCGAGTTGGACTTTGAACCGAGAGCACATCTTTTCTGTTTTTTTTTTTTGGTTATGCTCCTTCCAGGGCGTCCGATGGTCCGGACGGACCCGGACCCAACCTTCCCACAGACCCGTGTAGCGAAGCGAGCGCTTCTTATCCGTTCGCTCCCATCCCGCACCAGTGACTCCCACGCCCATTCCCTCCGCTCGCCCTTCCTCTCCCCACTCATTTCCTCTTCCGCGTCTCGCTGTTGCGCTTGTTGTCGCTCTTCGGTACCGCTCTCGCTGCTGCTCTCTAGGACAGACGCTAGGCTCGCATCCATATCGCTGCCGCCGTTCCTGTTCGCGCTCCCTCTCTCCATCCTTTTGCTTTGCGTCCTCCATGACACCGGAGATGAGGTGATGGTGGCGGGTTCCAGCAAGGTAGGTCGCGGCGGGGGATCTGGATCTGTGGCCCCTTCCTCCTTCTGGATCTGGATCTAAGCTCTCCTCCCTCCTCTTTCTCCTCCTCCTGCTCCTCCTCCACCCTCTGGATCTAAGGGATGTGGTGCCGTGTTGCAACGGGTTTCTTCGGGTGTTGCATTAGATTTCAGTTGATGTTGCATTAGCCTATGGTTTTTGGCAAGCTCTCGGGTTCCTCCTCGCCCTTGTTGCAATAGTCATCTTCGGATGTTGCAGTAGTTGTTGTTTTGTTGTTGCAGTAGTTCTTTCGGTTCTGTATGTGTGATGCATGTTGTTGTAGTAGTTGTTAGGTGTTGTTGCAGTAGTTGTCAGGTGTTGTTGCAATTATACGTTCATGGCGTTTCAACTTTCTTTTCATTATTTCAGTTTTTTTTAACCTCATGTTGTACTAGGTGTTCCATCGTTGTTATAGTAGTTTTTCTTCAGTGTTGTTGCAACAATTTTGGTGTTTCAACAACTAAAACTATCTCTTCGATGTTGCATTTTTTCATGAATCCCCATGTTTCAATGGACAATCTCCTATGTTTCAGCTATTTGCTCTATATTGATGCAGTAGTTTGTTCGTTGTTGCTTCAGTATCATGCTCATCGTGTTTCATCTGTTTCATCCTCTTTGTTGCAGCAGCAAGCAGAGGGGAACAGGGGGGCGGATTGTGTGGGGAGAGCTGGCGGCTGGCGGAGATGCAGGGGCCAGCGAGTTGGGGGCAAGGCGAATTTCCGTGCGTTTGGGGAGGGAAGGGGGGCGGGTCGATCTATTCTCCTCCTCCGTCTCTGTGGCGGCGCGGGCGAGTTGTTGTTGTTGTTGTCGTCGTCGTTCGGTGGCAGGGGCGGGGTCGCGATCTTTTTTCTTCTTCTTTTCTCCGTGGGGGCTGGCTGGGGGCTGCTCAGCGCGCGTCCGGACGCTGGCGCCCGGATCCGGATGTCCGGGCGCTAGCAGCACCCTTTTTTTTTCCTGACCTCGTTGGCCAGGTTTTGCATCCTGTCCTTTTTGCTTGTACTGCATTTTTGTCCTTTAATTAATTTCAGTAGAAGCACCTCCTTTTATCTCTCAAAAAAATCTCGGAATAAGATTACGTTTTAGAGTTGTGAATGCGTATTATGGACATATTACGCTTTCATACACGGTACCGCTAGTGCCAGACGTCTGGACGGACGCCCATGGTTCCAGTCCGGCCCATTTCGTGTGTCCACGCGGGGCCCGCGCTGCCCGAACATCTCCTGCTCGTGCCTGAGTCTCGCGCGCCCATGCGGGGGCCCGCGCCACCCGGACGTCACCTACGCAGGGTCGCGCCCTCTCCCGCTTCCTACGCACATCC
Source organism: Saccharum hybrid cultivar R570 (assembly GCA_038087645.1). NCBI lineage: Eukaryota > Viridiplantae > Streptophyta > Magnoliopsida > Poales > Poaceae > Saccharum > Saccharum hybrid cultivar. The sequence continues at coordinate 1,770,862 of JAQSUU010000615.1, read as the reverse complement.
CATGTGCAACATGCGATCTACTTTTGAAACATCTAAATACAACACTTGCAACATACAAAAGAAGACAAATGAAACACCTGAAACATGCATCTGAAACAGTTGCAAAAACACCTGACACTTGAAAACCATTGTAAACATACGCAACATGTAGTGCAACATACGTCTGAAAAACAAATGAAACATTAACAACAACCATTTGCAACATAAGTGTATAACAATTGCAACATATGCAACATTCCGATCTACTTTTGCAGCATCCGTATAGAACACTTGCAATATACCACTAGAAACATACGCTTGCAACATGCGTTTTCAGCACAACATCTCCTTGCTGCTTGGGAGAATGGAAGCTTGTCGGCGTGTGGAGTTCACCGGAGGCAGCGGATCTTGGCGAAGAGCGGAGAAGATGGCGCCCACATCGAGTTCAAGGAGGTGACGGAGGGACCTTGGAAGAAGGGCAGTCGGCGGTCCTCGATCGGCTACCACCCCGAGTTCAAGGAGCCGGCGGTCCCCGACGGTATGGGGCGCAGGGGAACAAGCGTGGGCGGAACGGCAGGTGGGCGGGGAGGCGCGACACGATGCCAGGTCGAAGCAATGAGGAGGCACTAGGGACGCGCAGTTGCGCTGGTGGCCGGCGGGGTGACGGCACGGTGCTGCACGCAGGCGGCTCAAGCTGCGCGTGGGGTGCTTGGGCTAGCGTCGCGGTCCTATAAACGGAGCATCCAGGCCGACGGATGCCCGCTTCCAGCGTTACCGTTTCATACAGCGAACCCTAAAACTATATATTTCAGCCGTGGCCCATGTGTGCAAATGAATACGTAGCGTGTTTGACATGGCAAATGCGTGTCAGGAATTCCACAATTTACTGACATGTGAATATGTGATGGCAGCAGTGCTCTTATCTTACTCCCTCTGTCCCAATTTATTCGTCGTTTTCGGTTTTCATGCCACAAGTTTGACTCGATTCGTAGAAAATACGTGTAAAATTTGTACCTCTAAATAAATTTATTAAAATACTAGATTTAAAGATCTTTCCAATGATACCAATTATGTATCATAAATATTAATATTTTTTAATATATATTTTGTCAATGTTGTTTCTCGGGAAACGAAAGCGACAGATATTTTGGGATGGAGAGAGTATGGGTGTAAACTGTGTCTCTGTACCACCTTGCACTTACAAAGAAACTTCAAAACACAGTAAAATATTTCTCAAATTTAGTTCATGGCGAACTGAACTGAAGCAAGAGCAGGCAACAGCTGCATGTGCTAGTGTGTGACAGGCACGCTAAAACAATACAAGGCGTACACAGTACAAGGCGAGGCGCCATGCTTTTGCAGCCTTTTAACAAGAGGGCAGGGAAGCATAATCTGTATGAGGGGCAGGTGTAACAGAAAACAGATGCTGCTGCTCTCCCGAGTCGTAGATTCCCATGGGTGCCTTCTCATTCTCAAGGAGGCCTATAAATTTGGGTCGAGATGCACAGCAACGCCTTCACAGCCAATGCAGGGTGGCTTCTCACCTCCCAACAGCTAGTCCTGTTCTTCCCATTCCACCCTGTTACGACAAGCTAGCAAGTGTCAGGCACTGAAGGTGAGAGTTGGAGGAAAGCAAACCGATTGACCATCGGATTCTACAACGGATCGGTGGGTAAACATGATTGCCGGTCGGTTTGTTTTCCTCCAATATCTCACCTTCAGTCGATAGCCTGGTGGTTACTGACAACATGAAGAGATATGTTCATATGTGCCATTTGAAGTGAGGATTAGAGGTAACTGAACCATCCATTGGAAGAAAGGTTCAGTTTCCTCTAATATCTCATCTTGAATGGCCCATCCCCGGAGATGTTTGCCTGCATATAACTGAAATGCAGTCACCAAAAGTGAGTACTGGAGGAAATCAAACTCAGAATCAAACTCCGCCTATGTTGACTGGAAGACTTTCTTGTAACACTCCGGTGTTACGCAAGCATTTGCATTGCAATCATGAGCACAACATGTCATGGCATTCATAATTATATGTGCTTAGGGTGTACCTTTAATAAAATAACAATGTGAAAACTAGTATTGCATAATATGTTGTGATAATGTGCTAATGACATTCATCAAATTTGTGCAACTATAAATTTCATATCACTTATAATTATAAGGAAAATTTTTGGAGCAACTAAATTACTCAAAGTTTTGTCAAAAACTGGTTTCAAAAATGTATGCTGAAAATATTCAAAAATACTCCCTATTTAGCTTTTATTCTCAAATTCAAAATCTGTTGAGAATTTTGAGTTGGCCCCTTAATCAAAGTTGTAGAGAATTAAATTCTAAGCAACTTTTATTTTTGGGTCATTTCCAGAAAAGGTCTTTTTCTTGTTCAAAATAGGGTTTGAAAACTGTATTTGAATTTTTTTTTTGAAATGAGAAATTTGAAAATCAAATCCTACCTAGCAGGCCGCCGCCCCGGTTTTGGCCCGCTGGCCGAAACGGCCCACGCCACCCCCGCGCGCACGCCACAGCCGCCGCCTCGGCCCAGCCCAAGCCGGCCTCTCTTCCCCTCCCGCTCCCACGCGCGCGCGGCTCGCTGGCGCCGCGGCAGAGCACGCTCGTCGCGTGGCGGCCGCATGCCGGCGACGCCACCCCGCGTGGCCGCCCGTGGACCCCGCGCGCTCCGCTTCAAATCACCGCGCGCGTCTGGCCTCCATTCCACTCGCCCCCTCGCTCGCTCCCTTTCTCCTTCCTCCGGAGAACCCGAGCGGGAGAACCGCTCTCCACCGCACTTCCTCACCTCCGCCGTCGCGTTCCGACGTCGGTGAACCGCCACCGCCCGATTGCTTGTGCTCCAAGCTCCGTCACCTTCTCCTCTCCTCCGAACGGACCTCCGTTTGCCTTGTTCACCTACGGTAAGGCTCAATCGAGCTATTCCCGCCGCGCCACCACGACGGGGCCGCCGAGCTCGCGCTCCGCCCCTCGTCTTCCTCGCTCCCTCTCCATCCCCGTGAGCCCCTCTCCTGAGTTCGCCATCTCCTCGCGGACACTGTGCGTGCGCCCGCTGGTCAGCTCGTGGCCGGAGATGGCTGTTGGCCGTCGGCCACCGCCACGCCGTCGCGGTCCAGAGCGCCGGCGAGGCCGCCCTCTGTTCCTCCCCGTCGGCTTCACTGGGCCACCGCCCTGTGGGCCACGCCTCCGAGCGGCCTGCTCGCTCTTTCCCTCCCGCGCGCGCGAACTAGGCCGAAAACGGCCACGGGCCGGTTTAATTCCACGGGCCGGCCCAGTTTCAATAATAAAAATCGTTTTCTGTTTTCTTTTATTATTCATGATGAAAAATATTGTGGAAAATGTTTTTGTATTCATTTGAGCTCCAAAAATTATGAAATAAATTTCTATGGATTCATTGGAACCACATCTATGATTTAAAAATATTGCATGTCATTTTTGGAATACTTTTCTGTAGAGCTTTAATTAATTCTTGATATTGCTGATATCTTGTAAAATGGTTAGTAAATCCTATATATATCAGAAAAATATGATTTCAAGTTTGTTAATCTTCTTATATCATGTACTTCCTAGGAAAAATATGTTTCATACATGTGCTGTGGAAAACTTTGGAGAAGTAGTTCAAGTACCTTTAATGGCTGATTTTTGTTATTTTTTGCTAGAGAGCAAACTTTGTATAAAACATGCATGTGATAATTTTTGTACAGTCATTATATTCCATGAAGAACCTAGGAAAAATATTAATTCTGTTGTTTGACACTTTTCCTAGTACAAAGTAATTTCATACTCATTTTTATGTTATAGCTTGTCATTTTTGTATAGGATAGTTTACTTATCCAAATGTCATGAAATTTTTATGGTAGTCTATTTAGGGTAGTATTATGCTACTGTAATTTCTTAGATTTTTAGGACCATCAGAAATATATGTTGCTATTCAAACCTATTATTATTTAGGGTTTAAGCAAGTGTTGCTTTAAGTGTGATTAAGAAATTAGTAAAGCTTCGGTGTATCTTTGAAGCATTTCATAAGATATGTTAACTTGACATGTTAGTAGTAGAAGAGAATGCAGTAGATGACATATGCTTGTAGTGTATAGTTTCTTGGATGATGTTGACTACCTTGAATTTCAACATATTCATTGCATTCATCTCCTTCGATGCACGCTTGCATAATCACTTACGCGCAATGCATCATACAGGATCGCAAATCGAGAACCCAGTCGTCTTACCCGAGGAGCCAGAGGAGCAGCTCGAGTTGCAGCAGCAGGAGGTGACAGAAGCCGAAGAGGAGGTCGGTGAAGAGCTCCCCGAGTGCCCCGACCACCGTCCGAGCTCTTTTGAGAGAGGCAAGCCCCGGAGCATTTCTATCCCGGTTTGCAAATAATTTATTATTAACTTTACTTAATTTGATGCATTACGTTTAGGAGTTGCTTGCAGACGTTGCTGCATTATACCTTGCTTACCTTTGTTATACTATATCCTTGTTACCCTGGAATCCGCAGTCGAGTCAATGCTTAGCTGGCTTAGACCGGTAGAAGTCGGGTGATTTCCTGTCACCTGCGAGCTATAGGTGGTTACCTGGATCTACTTGGATGACTATGAAGTCATGGTATAACTAAGTGTGGAATGAATTTGAGACCGGGCGGAAACTTGCAGGGTTTCGGACTGTAGTGTTTTCCGTCTGTGTCGATTAAGGACCGTCCGTTGTTGTCCCTCGGGTCATGTTGAACGCATGCCTCACATTTAGCTGGCCGGATAAAGTACCTTCCGACCGCGAAACTGGGAGATTATTCGGGCCGAGTGGATTGCCCGCAACGCACTGTACCGGAGAAGTAGTGGTAGGATACGGGGGCGCGATGATAAGGCCAAAGAGCAGTCGGACGGCCCCAGGGTACAAGTGGTTCCTGGCAAGCTCGTGACTTTACCTGAATGGTTGACTCGGTGACCAACACCTCACTTTAGCGGGTGAGTGAGGTTTGTGTGAGGAATAACTTACCAGCTGGTTAATAATCGATTCGAATCGCCATCGTTCACTGGATAGTGAACACTTGACTTGAGCTACTTCATCGTAGTAATATTGATGGAACACTTGGACAGTTATAGGAATTATGACATAATGGAAGTTGTTAATGATCATTGGTTGTCATTACCTGTTTAATTACATGTTACTTTAGTACAGGTGCAAATGTAGTTGACAGGTTAATAAAGATTTAACTTGATGCAAAGCTTTTGTAAAGGTTTTCCTAAATGCTAAAAATGTCTTTTGCAAATGAGTCAGCTATCCCACCAGAAAGCCTATCATGATTCCTTGGTGTCTTTTATTTCTGGTTTATGACGGGTAAGTCTAGCTGAGTACCTTCTCGTACTCAGGGCTTTGTTCCCACTTGTTGCAGATGGGCAGATGTACTACGGCTATTGTATCAACTGTCTCTATCCTGCAATGGGCGAAGCTTAGGACCATGGGCAATGGTCATTCGCTACTTCTAGTCTGATGCTTTTGCTGGAGATGATCACAAGCTGGCACTTTATTTCAAAATGTTGTGTGTGTGCGTGATTTGAACTACCGCTTCCGCTACTTTTATTCGAACCTGGTTTGTAATAACTATGTTTAAACTCCGATGTATTTTATGCAGCGAACATTTATGTAACTTATGATGGTAACCGTTAAACTTAGTACGATCTTGCCTGTTATGTGAAATGGTTTGAAATCCGTCGAGATTTCACGGACTACCGGGTTATACGGGCTTAAGTTTATTAAATTGTCCTTCCGTTGGATGATTTCCTACTTAATCTCGTATAATTGGGCGGTTCTGTTACAGCTGGCATCGGAGCATGGTTTAACGTGATTACTGTTCATAAGTGTATTTAAAATAAAATTATGTTTAAAAAGTGTGATTTTAAAACTAAAGGTGTGCCAGTGGTCATATCCTGTATGCTCAGTTAAGGACTCTAGGTGGCTATTTAAGTACTAACTTGGGGTTTTTGCACCATATTTCTCTTTCGTTGCTCATACGGTGTGCTATTGTATGAGTGCCACTTAATTGAGTGGTAATGTATAGATCAGTTACCTCTACGCTTTGGTAAGTGTGAGCTGTGAGAGCATGATCGGATACACCGCCGATCTAGGGAGAGTGCTTATATGATACTAGAATAATTACATGTTTTACACATGTTTTTATGAAAGTATCGCATGTGTGGGTGTTCCGTCCGTTGAGGCGATGCCGTCGATAGGACGATGTGTTTGGGTAGTTACTACCGTTGTACACGCATCTGAGGATTCGTGTAGAGCGTGTAGGTAGATTTACTGCTTTCATGCATTCATGGGGAATGGGCTGAAATGAATTTTCTACAGGTACATAACAGCGTTTATCGTGTAGATCGAATTAGTTACGTATATGAGAGATCGTTGTATGCCACCGAATTCATCGTTAGATGTCTTTATTTTCTAAGTTTGTGAGAACGTAAGACTCACGCATGCATCATATTGCCTGTGCATTTCATTCATAACATGCATTCCTCCCCTTATAAAAGGATTATCCCAGTTTGATAAAAGTGACATCAACTTAAAATATATTCTCACCGGGTAATTTAAAAACTTATGCTACAGATGGCCCGCACGAAGAAGACTGCTCGTAAGTCCACTGGCGGAAGAGCACCCCGTCACCAGATGGCCCCGCGGGAGCGCCGCAGCACGGACACTTTTCTAAGTGAGTTTGGCATGCCCACCTTGCTTTGGAGAGTGCTCCATGATATGGGGTACCCAGAAGGTCAAGAGCCGGTGTACTCCTAGAGTGAGAGCCAGTTAGCTGAGGATGGACTTGCGGTAGTGGAAATCACCGTCCCTGCTCTTGGTGATGCGCCAGAATAGGATGGTTGGCATTTGGAGTTTGAAGGACGCACTCCAGTTGAGGGTGCAGAGGGTACAGCCTTTCACGTCATCTGAGACATAATGAGCAGGTTTCCTAATGAGTTGGCAGCAGCTTTGGCCGGTACTTTCCTGAGAGATGATCCTCGTGATGCCATTTGGGTGCAACCGCAAGGAAGTGCCCTGGTTAGAGGCCCAAGTGAAGGACGGGCTAGCGACAACCACACAATGAGTGCCATGTATGCAGCCATCAAAGCATACCAGGGTCTTGAGAGTACCTATTGGACCTTGACTGGTCTGCGTGGCAATGACCGGCTTGAAGCAAGGAAGCAGAAGAAGAAGCAAGCACGTGCTATAGCTAGCTTGCAGGAGCAGTTGGCCAACATGAGCTTGCAGCGAGATCGGGCTCTCGAGAGAGGTGAGAGTGCTATGCAGCGGGTACAGACGTTGACTCAGGCCAACAGAAATACAGGCCGCATGATGGGACAGCTAGTGCAGGAAAGGAATAAAGCCTGGAACGAGAGGGACCTTCTGAGGCAGAGGGTCGAGGAGCTAGAAGGGTATAATGCCAACTTGCATGAAGAGTTTCATGCCCTCTACAACGGGATGGGCCCGTATGCTCCTCCGGACGCCGCCCAGATGGACGTCGATGACGACGCCGCTACTGATGGTAGCAATGGTGACGCCTCCGACCTCGACGACGGCCCCGAGGAGTAGGCTAGTTGCCTTGTGTTAGTGATAGGCTCTGTCATGATGGCCTTCTTTTGGTTTCCATGTATCGTGTTGTATCCTGTTCGATCTTGAGACTGGCGATCTTTTAAATCTTGGTTGTGTATGTGATGCTCGAACGCATAAAAGTCCAGTGTATGTATGCTGGCAACGTGGTTGTATGGAACGCGATGTTGCATTCGAAGTAATTTGATTAGTGATGTTGTTTTAATTGGAATGTGATTATTGTGCCTCTGTTTTATTGCATGACTTGTTCTCTCCAATAAATTCAGTATGGCATGATTGTTCATTCGAATACAATTACTACCACTTCGCTCAATTATTACTTGTTGCTGAAATATGCAGATGGCAAACACTCGCCGTGCCACGTATGAGGCCGCTAAAACTGGTGGCAACGGTGCAGGGGCTAGTGGGGGTGGTGCAAACAACGTCAATCACCAGGAGCCACAGCCAGAGCCACAATTGCCCCCTTCTCCACCGCTCACTGCAGAGGTATTCTTCGCACAGTTCCTTGGAAGCCAGCGCAACGCTGAACAGTCACAAAGGAATATGGAAGATTTTCTGCGTACCATCGCTGAAAATGTTCAGAGGGGAAATAATCAAGGTGGTGGCCATGGGGTGAACCAGTACAGCAATTTCAAGGATTTCATGGACACCAGGCCGCCAGTTTTCAAGGAAGCAGCAGAGCCACTCGACGCTGAAGAATGGATCAACACTATGGAGGACAAGTTCCATGTGTTGAGACTGACAGAAATTCTGAAGACAGAATATGCTGCACATCAGTTACAAGGACCGGCAGGGATGTGGTGGAAGCATCACCGCACCACCTTTCCTCCCAATGCCCAGATTACTTGGAGAGAATTCACTAAAGCGTTTAGGGGAGTTTATATTCCCCCAGGGTTGGTTGAGATGAAGCTCGGAGAGTTCTTGGCCTTAAATCAAGGTACTAAGACTGTAACACAGTATCTGCATGCCTTTAATAGCTTGTGCCGCTATGCTCCAGACATGGTCGACACAGATGCAAAGAGAATTGCTAGTTTCAAGAGAGGGTTAAGTCTGAAGATGATGAAGCATGTGGGTACCAATACCCGCGCCAGATTCAATGACTTTATCAGTGATTGTTTGAAACAAGAAAAGAACAACAATGCCTACACTGCATCCAAGAATCGTAAGAGGGTGTTTGAGTCAGGACCATCCCAGTCCAGAGTTGTCACTGCAAACCGTCTTTCTTATCGTTCGTCCGCACCTGGTGCAAGGTTCCGGCCGCCACAGCATAAAACCCAGAACTACATGGGACCACAGAAGCCGTACAAGATGGCCGTGCCACCAGCAAAGATCACCGTAGCTGCAGAACAGAGCAACTCCAAGGGAGCTATAGGATCTGCTGGTACAGTGAAGGGGCCCTGCTACAATTGTGGTCAGCCAGGCCACTTTACAAAGTTCTGCCCTTATCCGCCTAAAAAGAAGCAACAGACTTATACTGCCCGTGTACACCATACCACCGTTGATGAGATTCCTGAGGGAGAGCCTATAACTGCCGGTAAGTTTCTTGTTAACCATCACCCTACAGTTGTTCTATTTGATTCTGGATCCTCGCATTCTTTTATGAGTCAAGCATTTGCACGGAAGCATGAACAACTATGCACAGAATTGAGTTATGGTTATCGTATAAGTTCAGCCGGGGCTGATGTGTTAACCAATAAGATGGTTAGAGGGGCAACCCTTGAGTTAGGTAGTCGGAAGTTCCGAGTGAACCTGATAGTTATGCCTGGACTAGTTTTGGATGTAATAATAGGAATGAACTGGATGAAGAACTGGGGGGCAGTCATAGATACAAGCAGTCGGTTGCTTACCCTTAAGGATCCCCAGGGAGAGGGTACTTTTTAGGTACCATTGCCCGAAAGAACAGACCTTGTGAGTGTGACCTGTGCCATGGAAGTTGTTCCTATCCGCCAGATCCTGGTAGTGTGTGAGTTCCCGGATGTATTTCCAGACGAGTTACCTGGCCTTCCTCCAGATAGAGATGTTGAGTTTGGAATCGAGTTGATCCCCGGTACAGCTCCTATTTCGAGGAGACCCTATCGGATGCCTCCGGATGAGTTAGCTGAGCTGAAGAAGCAACTGGAGGAATTGCTAAAGAAGGAGTTTATCCGACCGAGTAAGTCTGAGTGGGGATGTCCTGCCTTGTTCGTGAAGAAAAAGAAAGAGGGTACTCTGAGAATGTGTGTGGGTTATCGACCTCTTAATGTTGTAACTATCAAGAATAAATATCCGTTGCCTCATATCGATGTTTTGTTTGATCAGTTGGCTAAAGCTAGGGTGTTCTCTAAGATAGACCTAAGATCAGGGTATCATCAGATAAAGATCAGGCCACAAGATGTCCCGAAAACCGCTTTTTCTACCAGATACAGGTTGTACGAGTATCTTGTTATGTCTTTTGGCTTAACAAATGCTCCTGCATACTTTATGTATCTGATGAATACGGTTTTCATGCCAGAGTTGGATAAGTTTGTAGTTGTCTTCATTGATGACATTCTAGTATACTCTGACAATGAGAAAGATCATGAAGAGCATCTGAGAATTGTCTTGACCAGACTAAGAGATCATAAGTTGTATGCTAAGTTTAGTAAATGTGAATTTTGGTTGAAGAAAGTTCCTTTCCTTGGTCATATTCTATCTGAGAATGGAGTTTCGGTAGATCCGAGCAAAGTGCAAGAGGTTATGGATTGGAAAACTCCAACCACAGTGCCATAAGTCAGGAGTTTCCTAGGGTTAGCTGGTTACTATCGCCGCTTTATCCCAGACTTCTCGAAGATTGCCAAGCCAATGACAAGCCTGTTACAGAAAGATCACAAGTTTATGTGGACAGAGGAGTGTGAGATAGCTTTCCACACCTTGCGGAAACTGTTGACCACTGCTCCAGTTCTTGCACAGCCAGACATCGAGAAACCTTTTGATGTGTTCTGTGACGCATCAAAAACAGGATTAGGCTGTGTTCTGATGCAAGAAGGAAGAGTCATTGCTTATGCCTCCCGCCAGTTGAGAAAACATGAAATCAATTATCCGACACACGATCTTGAGCTTGCCGCCGTGGTGCATGCCTTAAAGATTTGGAGACACTATTTACTTGGTAATGTGTGCAACATTTTCACCGATCATAAGAGTCTCAAGTACATTTTCACCCAACCAGAATTGAACATGAGACAGCGAAGATGGTTAGAACTAATTAAAGATTACAACTTGAATGTACAGTATCACCCTGGAAAAGCCAATGTGGTAGCTGATGCTTTGAGTAGAAAGTCACATTGTCTGAATATGCAACCCTTACCCGAAGATGGTTTTAATCTAATGCACCCTGTCGTGTTACATAGTATTCAGATCAGTTGCACCTTGGAGAGTAAGATAATAGAAGGTCAGAAAGCAGATAAAGGGATATTCCACATCAAAAAGAAAATTAAAGAAGAACCTTCAAAACACTTCAGAGTGGACGAGCAGGACGTGTTGTGGTTCGACAACCGTCTTGTTGTTCCAAAGGATAGAGAGCTTAAGAATAAAATTATGGATGAAGCTCATCACTCTAAGTTGTCCATTCATCCTGACAGTAGTAAAATGTATCAAGAACTAAGACCTCGCTATTGGTGGACAAAGATGAAGAAGGAAATTACAGCTTATGTAGCCAGATGTGACACATGTTGTCGAGTGAAAGCTATTCACATGAAACCTGCTGGATTGTTGCAACCTTTGTCAGTACCTAGTTGGAAGTGGGATGATATAAGTATGGATTTCATCACAGGTTTGCCCACTACTCAGAAAGGCCATGATTCGATTTGGGTAATCGTGGATCGTCTTACCAAGACAGCCCACTTTTTGCCTGTCAAGACAGTTTATAGACCACCTCAATATACCGAGAAGTATATTGCAGAGATTGTGAGATTGCATGGCATACCGAAGACTATCGTGTCTGACAGAGGGTCACAGTTCACTGCTCACTTTTGAGAGCATTTGCACAAAGGTTTGGGAACGAGTCTGATTCGTAGCACTGCCTATCATCCTCAAACAGATGGTCAGACTGAAAGAGTTAATGCTATTTTGGAGGATATGTTAAGAGCTTGTGTGTTGTCTTCCAGAGGTTCATGGGAGTCGGGGTTACCTTTAGCAGAATTCGCGTATAATAATAGCTATCAAGAAAGTATCAAGATGGCACCTTTTGAGGCTCTGTATGGCCAAAAGTGTAGGACACCTTTAAACTGGATTGAGCCAGGAGAAAAAAGGTATTATGGTATTGATTTTATGGAAGAAGCCGAAAAGAAAGTTCATATCATTCAGCAAAATATGAGAGCAGCTCAGTCACGTCAGAAAAGTTATGCGGATAAGAGAAGGAGACCACTTGTGTTCGAAGTTGGTGACTATGTTTATCTAAAAGTCACGCCAATGAAGAAGAAGCGGTTTGGAATACGCAGAAAGCTTACCGCTAGATTTGTAGGACCCTACAAAATCTTAGAAAGGAAGGGTCCAGTGGCTTACAAATTGGAATTACCAGAATCAATTGGTGCTATATTCCCAGTTTTTCACGTATCACATCTCAAGAAATGTTTGCGCGTTCCAGAGGAAATAATTGAACCTCGAGGCATAAAACTTAAGTCAGATCTGGTGTATCGTGAGCAGCCAATTCGAGTTTTGGATTCCAAAGAAAGGGCTACTCGAAACAGTGTGGTGAAAACATATAAGATACAATGGAGTCATCATGATGAGGGAGATGCATCTTGGAAAACGGGTGAATACCTACAAAAAGCATACGAAGATTTTTATAATAAATGGTTCGTAACCCAAATCTCGGGACGAGATTTTTATAAAGGGGAGGGATGTAACACTCCGGTGTTACGCAAGCATTTGCATTGCAATCATGAGCACAACATGTCATGGCATTCATAATTATATGTGCTTAGGATGTACCTTTAATAAAATAACAATGTGGAAACTAGTATTGCATAATATGTTGTGATAATGTGCTAATGACATTCATCAAATTTGTGCAACTATAAATTTCATATCACTTATAATTATAAGGAAAATTTTTGGAGCAACTAAATTACTCAAAGTTTTGTCAAAAACTGGTTTAAAAAATGTATGCTGAAAATATTCAAAAATACTCCCTATTTAGCTTTTATTCTCAAATTCAAAATCTGTTGAGAATTTTGAGTTGGCCCCTTAATCAAAGTTGTAGAGAATTAAATTCTAAGCAACTTTTATTTTTGGGTCATTTCCAGAAAAGGTCTTTTTCTTATTCAAAATAGGGTTTGAAAACTGTATTTGAATTTTTTTTTTGAAATGAGAAATTTGAAAATCAAATCCTACCTAGCAGGCCGCCGCCCCGGTTTTGGCCCGCTGGCCGAAACGGCCCACGCCACCCCCGCGCGCGCGCGCCGCAGCCGCCGCCTCGGCCCGGCCCAAGCCGGCCTCTCTTCCCCTCCCGCTCCCACGCGCGCGCGGCTCGGTGGCGCTGCGGCAGAGCACGCTCGCCGCGTGGCGGCCGCATGCCGGCGACGCCACCCCGCGTGGCCGCCCGTGGACCCCGCGCGCTCCGCTTCAAATCACCGCGCGCGTCTGACCTCCATTCCACTCGCCCCCTCGCTCGCTCCCTTTCTCCTTCCTCCGGAGAACCCGAGCGGGAGAACCGCTCTCCACCGCACTTCCTCGCCTCCGCCGTCGCGTTCCGACGTCGGTGAACTGCCACCGCCCGATTGCTTGTGCTCCAAGCTCCGTCACCTTCTCCTCTCCTCCGAACGGACCTCCGTTTGCCTTGTTCACCTACGGTAAGGCTCAATCGAGCTCTTCCCGCCGCGCCACCACGACGGGGCCGCCGAGCTCGCGCTCCGCCCCTCGTCTTCCTCGCTCCCTCTCCATCCCCGTGAGCCCCTCTCCTGAGTTCGCCATCTCCTCGCGGACACTGTGTGCGCGCCCGCTGGTCAGCTCGTGGCCGGAGATGGCCGTTGGCCGTCGGCCACCGCCACGCCGTCGCGGTCCAGAGCGCCGGCGAGGCCGCAGTCTGTTCCTCCTCGTCGGCTTTACTGGGCCACCGCCCTGTGGGCCGCGCCTCCGAGCGGCCTGCTCGCTCTTTCCCTCCCGCGCGCGCGAACCAGGCCGAAAACGGCCACGGGCCGGTTTAATTCCACGGGCCGGCCCAGTTTCAATAATAAAAATTGTTTTCTGTTTTCTTTTATTATTCATGATGAAAAATATTGTGGAAAATGTTTTTGTATTCATTTGAGCTCTAAAAATTGTGAAATAAATTTCTATGGATTCATTGGAACCACATCTATGATTTAAAAATATTGCATGTCATTTTTGGGATACTTTTCTGTAGAGCTTTAATTAATTCTTGATATTGCTGATATCTTGTAAAATGGTTAGTAAATCCTATATGTATCAGAAAAATATGATTTCAAGTTTGTTAATCTTCTTATATCATGTACTTCCTAGGAAAAATATGTTTCATACATGTGCTGTGGAAAACTTTGGAGAAGTAGTTCAAGTACCTTTAATGGCTGATTTTTGTTATTTTTTGCTAGAGAGCAAACTTTGTATAAAACATGCATGTGATAATTTTGTACAGTCATTATATTCCATGAAGAACCTAGGAAAAATATTAATTCTGTTGTTTGACACTTTTCCTAGTACAAAGTAATTTCATACTCATTTTTATGTTATAGCTTGTCATTTTTGTATAGGATAGTTTACTTATCCAAATGTCATGAAATTTTTATGGTAGTCTATTTAGGGTAGTATTATGCTACTGTAATTTTCTTAGATTTTTAGGAGCATCAGAAATATATGTTGCTATTCAAACCTATTATTATTTATGGTTTAAGCAAGTGTTGCTTTAAGTGTGATTAAGAAATTAGTAAAGCTTCGGTGTATCTTTGAAGCATTTCATAAGATATGTTAACTTGACATGTTAGTAGTAGAAGAGAATGCAGTAGATGACATGTGCTTGTAGTGTATAGTTTCTTGGATGATGTTGACTACCTTGAATTTCAACATATTCATTTTATTCATCTCCTTCGATGCACGCTTGCATAATCACTTACGCGCAATGCATCATACAGGATCGTAAACCGAGAACCCAGTCGTCTTACCCGAGGAGCCAGAGGAGCAGCTCGAGGTGCAGCAGCAGGAGGTGACAGAAGCCGAAGAGGAGGTCGGTGAAGAGCTCCCCAAGTGCCCCGACCACCGTCCGAGCTCTTTTGAGAGAGGCAAGCCCCGGAGCATTTCTATCCCGATTTGCAAATAATTTATTATTAACTTTACTTAATTTGATGCATTACGTTTAGGAGTTGCTTGCAAACGTTGCTGCATTATACCTTGCTTACCTTTGTTATACTATATCCTTGTTACCCTGGTATCCGTAGTCGAGTCAATGCTTAGCTGGCTTAGACCGGTAGAAGTCGGGTGATTTCCGGTCACCTGCGAGCTATAGGTGGTTACCTGGATCTGCTTGGATGACTATGAAGTCATGGTATAACTAAGTGTGGAATGAATTTGAGACCGGGCGGAAACTTGCAGGGTTTCGGACTGTAGTGTTTTCCGTCTGTGTCGATTAAGGACCGTCCGTTGTTGTCCCTCGGGTCATGTTGAACGCATGCCTCACATTTAGCTGGCCGGATAAAGTACCTTCCGACCACGAAACTGGGAGATTATTCGGGCCGAGTGGATTGCCCGCAACGCACTGTACCGGAGCAGTAGTGGTAGGATACGGGGGCGCGATGATAAGGCCAAAGAGCAGTCGGGCGGCCCCCGGTACAAGTGGTTCCTGGCAAGCTCGCGACTTTACCTGAATGGTTGACTCGGTGACCAACACCTCACTTTAGCGGGTGAGTGAGGTTTGTGTGAGGAATAACTTACCAGCTGGTTAATAATCGATTCGAATCGCCATCGTTCACTGGATAGTGAACACTTGACTTGAGCTACTTCATCGTAGTAATATTGATGGAACACTTGGACAGTTATAGGAATTATGACATAATGGAAGTTGTTAATGATCATTGGTTATCATTACCTGTGTTAATTACATGTTACTTTAGTAAAGGTGCAAATGTAGTTGACAGGTTAATAAAGATTTAACTTGATGCAAAGCTTTTATAAAGGTTTTCCTAAATGCTAAAAATGCCTTTTGCAAATGAGTCAGCTATCCCACCAGAAAGCCTATCATGATTCCTTGGTGTCTTTTATTTCTGGTTTATGACGGGTAAGTCTAGCTGAGTACCTTCTCATACTCAGGGCTTTGTTCCCACTTGTTGCAGATGGGCAGATGTACTACGGCTATTGTATCAACTGTCTCTATCCTGCAATGGGTGAAGCTTAGGACCATAGGCAATGGTCATTCGCTACTTCTAGTCTGATGCTTTTGCTGGAGATTATCACAAGCTGGCACTTTATTTTAAAATGTTGTGTGTGTGCGTGATTTGAACTACCGCTTCCACTACTTTTATTCGAACCTGGTTTGTAATAACTATGTTTAAACTCCGATGTATTTTATGCCGCGAACATTTATGTAACTTATGATGGTAACCGTTAAACTTAGTACGATCTTGGCTGTTATGTAAAATGGTTTGAAATCCGTCGAGATTTCACGGACTACCGGGTTATACGGGCTTAAGTTTGTTAAATTGTCCTTCCGTTGGATGATTTCCTACTTAATCTCGTATAATTGGGCGGTTCTGTTATATTTCTTAAGTCGTCTCAATATAGCCGGTCCCAAGCCCGGGTAAAGGAGGAGGGTGTGTTAAGGTCTGGCGAACCAACAGTAAAAAAAACAGCCACTCTCATAGATTTGAAACCCACAAGAGATTCGTTGGGGCGTAACCCTCTTAGCGACGCGCTACATCGGAACCCGGGTGTGGTGTTAAATGGACAAGGGCCGGGTCGTCATCCCCTTAGTGGCGCGTCGTATCGTGACCCGGGTACGATGAAAAATGAGCAAGGGTTAGGTCGTCGCAACCTTAGTGGCGCGCTACATCTACGCCCGGGAGTAGTGAAAAATGAGCAAGGATCTTCGTACTTCCCTCGACGGGTGCGAAGGGTAAGAAAGCTAGCCGAGCCAACAAGGATTCGTCTAGGTAGCTGGAATGTAGGGTCCCTAACGGGTAAGCTAAGAGAGCTAGTCGATGCAGCAATTAGAAGGCGTGTAAATATTCTATGCGTTCAGGAGACTAAATGGAAGGGCCAGAAGGCGAAGGAGGTGGAGGATACTGGCTTTAAACTTTGGTACACGAGGACAACATCGGGTAGGAATGGTGTAGGCATCTTGATCGATAGGAGCCTTAAGGATGGAGTCGTTGATGTTAGGAGGCAAGGCAACCGGATTATCATGGTCAAGCTGCTAGTTGGAGATTCGGCTCTGAATGTGATCAGTGCCTATGCCCCTCAGGTAGTTCTTAGCGAGAGCACCAAGAGGCAGTTTTGGGAAGATCTTGATAGCATGGTTAGTACCGTGCCTATCAGCGAGAAACTCTTTATAGGAGAAGACCTCAACGGCCACGTTGGTGCGACTAATGTAGGTTTCGAGCGGGTGCACGGGGGGTTCGGGTATGGTAGTAGGAATCAAGAGGGGGGATGTTTTGAACTTCGCGCTGGCCTATGACTTGTTGATAGCGAACACCCTCTTTAGGAAGAGGGAATCTCATCTAGTAACCTTTCGTAGTGGACAACACTCGAGCCAGATCGACTTTATCCTTGCAAGGAGGGAGGATAGACGTGCTTGCTTTGATTGTAAGGTGTTACCTGGGGAGTGTGTTGTCCCTCAACATAAGCTTGTGGTGGCGGACTTTCGCTTTCGGGTACGTGTCCACCGGGACAAACGGGCCAGGATTGCGAGAACAAAGTGGTGGAAGCTTAGAGGGGAAGCAGCGCAGATGTTTAAGGAGAGGATGCTAGACGAGTGACCTTGGGAAGAAGGAGAAGATGCCGACGACATGTGGCTAAAGATGGCAACATGTGTCTGGAAGGTGGCTTCGGAAGTGTTTGGCGTGAGTAGGGGAGGCAAACGGGAAGCGAAAGACACATGGTGGTGGAATGACGAGGTGCAAAGGGCTATTAGGGAGAAGAAGGAGTGTTTCAAGCGTCTCCACCATGACAAGAGTGTAGCCAACATCGAGGGCTATAAAATAGCGAAGAGGGTTGCAAAACGAGCTATGAGTGTAGCAAAAGGTCAGGCATATGATGGCCTTTATCAGCGGCTAGGCACGAAGGAAGGGGAGAAGGACATTTATAGGATGGCTAGAATCCGCGAGAGGAAGACAAGGGACATCAACCAAATAAAATGCATCAAGGATGGGACAGATCGACTTCTGGTGAAGGATGAGGAGATCAAGGACAGATGGAGAGAGTACTTCGACAAGCTGTTTAATGGGGAGAATGAGGGTCCTGCCCTTGAGTTGGACGACTCATTTGACGATACCAACAGACGCTTTGTGAGGAGAATTCAGGAGGCAGAGATCGGAGAGGCTTTGAAGAGGATGAAGGGAGGTAAAGCGATGGGCCCTGATGGTATCCCCATTGAGGTGTGGAGATACCTAGGCGCTAGAGTGATAGTATGGTTAACCAAGCTTTTTAACCTTATTTTTCGGTCAAACAAGATGCCTGAAGAATGGAGGAGAAGTATATTAGTACCTATCTTCAAGAACAAGGGAGATGTTCAAAGTTGTACTAACTACCGTGGGATTAAGTTGATGAGTCATACGATGAAGCTCTGGGAGAGGGTTATCGAGCATCGCCTAAGGAGAGTGACACATGTGACCCAAAATCAGTTTGGGTTAATGCCTGGTAGGTCGACCATGGAGGCGATTTTCTTATTACGACAATTGATGGAGAGATATAGGGAGCAGAAGAAGGACTTGCACATGGTCTTTATTGACCTCGAGAAGGCATATGACAAAGTACCGAGAAATGTCATGTGGTGGGCCTTGGAAAAGCACAAAGTCCCAACTAAGTACGTTACCCTCATCAAGGATATGTACAGGGATGTGGTGACGTTTGTCCGAACATGTGATGGCGACACCAGTGACTTTCCAATTAAAATAGGACTGCATCAGGGGTCAGCTTTGAGCCCTTATTTATTTGCTTTGGTGATGGATGAGGTCACAAGGGACATACAAGGTGATATCCCTTGGTGTATGCTCTTTGCTGATGATGTGGTGCTAGTTGACGACAGTAGGGCGGGGGTTAATAGGAAGTTAGAACTATGGAGGCACACGTTAGAGTCGAAAGGGTTCAGACTTAGTAGGACTAAGACCGAGTACATGAGGTGCGATTTCAGCGCGACTAGGCACGAGGAGGGAGAAGTTAGCCTCGATGGGCAAGTGGTGGCCAAGAAGGATACTTTTCGGTATTTAGGGTCGATGCTACAAAAGGATAGAGACATTGATGAAGATGTTAGGCATAGAATTTCAGCCGGCTGGTTGAAATGGCGTCAAGCTTCTGACATTCTCTGTGACAAAAGGGTGCCTCAGAAGCTGAAAGGTAAGTTCTATAGAACGGCGATTCGTCCGGCGATGTTATATGGTGCTGAGTGTTGGCCTACAAAAAGGCGACATGTCCAACAATTGAGTGAAGCGGAGATGCGTATGTTGCGTTGGTGTTGTGGGCACACAAGGAGGGATAGAGTACGGAACGACGATATTCGGGATAGGGTTGGGGTGGCACCAATTGAGGAGAAATTGATTCAACATCGGTTGAGATGGTTTGGACATGTCCAACGGAGGCCTCCTGAGGCGGCGGTGCGTAGTGGAGTTCTAAAGCGGGCCGATAATGTAAAGAGCGGTAGAGGTCGACATAAACTAACTTGGAACGAGTCCGTTAAGAGAGATCTTAAGGAGTGGAATATCCCCAAGGATTTAGCTATGGACAGGAGCGCTTGGAGATTAGCAATCAACGTGCCTGAACCGTGACCTCTTTTGTCTTGTGCCCTTTATGTCCCTTTATGTGTCTCCCAGTTTCTCGTCTCTTTTGGGTTTCATCTCTAGCCTACCCCAACTTGCTTGGGACAAAAGGCTATGTTGTTGTTGTTGTTGTTGTTGTAGACAAACAGACACAATCCATGTTGGTCATCCAGTTTGTTCCCCTCCAATATCTAAGCTCGGTTGAATTGAGTTTGACTGAGCTGCTGACTTGCTTTTAGTACTAACCAGGCCCAAAATAAGGGCTTCAAGCTTCAGTGTCAAGTGGAAGAATTCATAATCCTCACCCCTTGAACCCTGAAAATTTTAGTTTTGCTAGAAACCTGATTAACAATGCTGCCTTGCTCAAAACTTGCCCTGCTCTTTCTGATGAAAAACAAAAGTTTGCTTTGCCCTGACCAATGAAGTAAAACATACTTTCAATGGAGTTTTTTAAATAAAAAAAAACATCCTTTGACGATCCAAGGAGAATTTCCCCATGTTTCCACTTTCCAGTTCAACTGTTTTTGCTACAGGTTGAGTGATCATCTGGTGCTGGAAATGAGGGTGGGAGGAAAACAATCTGACTGGTAATCAGAGTCGGCAAAACTAGTTGGAAATTTGAGCTCGGTTTCCTGCAAGATCTGAAACACAACAGATGGCTTGGTTGCTGAACAGATTCATTTGAACTGCGGATCTGAGGTAAGTAAACCAGCCTGAGAAGCAGGGACAGCAAGTATTTATTTCATCAGAAGTGAAGCACCATCTTCTACCATTATTTGATAAAGCACTAAATGCAATGCATACACTGTATGCAGCTGTTTATCCAACAGCAACAACAAATTCGTCTGGAAAACCACTGTTGAACTATCATATGATGCAGGTGAAATTGAGGAGGAACTCTCCCCGATGTTTGTCATGGTACTAACTGCAGTTGAGGAGGAACCCCTCCCAAATGTTGGGTACCTAGCTTAACTAATTTTGTACTAGGTGACCAGAGTGAACTGGAATATGTCAAATGATGAACTAGAACAAAAAGTCAGCAAAAATTTCTGCTTTAGTTTTAATTCTCTAACAATACATAAGAGCTTCCCTGTGCAGCTTGAACTCTGAACTATTACACGGCATAACTCTCTGCCAGTGACATGAACTGGAGACAGCATATATGTTCCTCAGTGCAAATGGGAATTATCACAGTTGGCTTGCAAATCATAACTGAGACACTGATAATGCTACCAGTGATGGTTCATAATCAGTGGCAGTTCTAGCTTAGAACTTTCACCACCAAGTCCACTGGTATTTCAATTTTATCCGTGGAGGAATCATGGAAGTTGACAAGTATGTCATTTTTAGTTTTTAAGAAAAATACAAGGTATAATGCGCATGAAGGGCAGATGTGCCAGAAGCAGTGGATAAACTGTCCTATTGTCAACTTTGTTTTCCTTGAATATCTTACATTTGGATGGATTGTAATTGGAAAAAGTCTACTTAACCCCCTGAACTATCAGCTAGTGTCTAACCTCCACCCCCAATTATAAACCGTCTGTTTTACACCCTGAACTTTTCAAAACCGTTCAAATTACACCCTAGAGGGGTTTTGGATGGCGGTTTTGCTACAGTAAAAATGATAGGGTTATTATTATATGCTTGAACTGTAGTAAAAATTTCATACTGATTGGATCATGTATAATTTAGTTATAGATTTATTTATATTTAACAAGCATAAACCTAAACATAAACCTAAATAAATCTATAACTAAGTTATATATGATTCAATAGTATGAAATTTTTACTATAGTTCAAGCATATAATAATAACTCCATCATAAAAATTTCACCACAATTGGACCATAGAAGCTGTAGCTATGAATTATTCCAATTAATTACAGACAAAATTTGATTTTCTAACTAATTTAAAGCTACAGAAAAAAAAATTTACTAAAGCATACTATATTATATATTCATTGTGTAGATCTACTCATGTGGAGTCCAACAAAATTAGATTTTATATTTTATGATTTTTCTGTGATTTACTATGATTTTTCAAAGATTCAGCGGAAATAAACAGGAAAAGCCAAAACCGATGTTACTGTAGCAAAAACCATAATTACTGTAGTAAAACCGTCGTCCAAAACCGCTCCAGGGTGTAATTTAAACAGTTTTGAAAAAGTCAAGGTGTAAAACAGACGGTTTTATAGTTGGGGGTGTAGGTTAAACACTAGCTGATAGTTCAGGGGGTTAAGTAGACTTTTTCCATAGTAATTTGATCCTGAGTTGTTGACTTGCTGTTATTACTAGCCAAGGGCAAAGGGACACCATACATTGATCAACAAATGCAGAAACGAGATACAGATGCAGGACTTCAACTTTAAGACTAATGGCAAGAATTCACATCACTCCACAGCCACCCGGCCCACCAGGTATCTGATAAATAAATATACTATGGCCCAAAAATAACATTAAAAAAAGACCAAACAATCCTCAATTGACAGTTGAACGACAACATGACCAAAGAGAATATTCAAGGCTAGAACTAGAAGTAACTGGATAGCATGGTTAAACCAATGTTCTTAAGCTTTGCACGATGCTATTGTGTTATGCAAATGAGGCTTGTAAAATATGTCCTGGGTCTCAAATTGCAATCATGTCAGGTCAGTCCATCCTTCCAAGCAACTTCTATCAATCTATATGTTAGGGGTTAAAAATTCATTGCCCAAAAACAGTGGTGGACATGAAAGGCTTAGAAATTGCCATGGCTACAGGTGATAGAATACAACTATCATGGATAGAGAACACACATGCTTTTACATTGAGGACTTGCCAACTCCCAATTGTTGATGTCCAGTAACAGCTTGCAACTATGTGAACCATGTATTCTGGATATGTCAGATGGACCTAGAAGAGTCTAGGTCAGAAATTACTGGTTTGTCATTTGGCACTTCATCAGAGCTACTGATCCCAGAACACTCATCAGAAGACCAATCGCTTGGTATTTGTTCCTGATCACTAGTCTCGTCCTTCACTGATGCACCATCTGAGTCAATAAATGAAAGGAATGACTTCTGTGTTTGATCTTGTAGGCTTCCATCTTCCTTTCCCCTCCAAACAATAATTTGCTCTTTGTCAAATGAGACAAGAACGCAAGGAACAAGATCCTACAACAAAATAAGAGGGTGGGAAGTATACTCTGTTATAAATCATCTTCAATTCACATTTGCAATTTCAATATATACCCATACACTCACCCTGAGCTTGACTCCAATCTTCTTATAGTCACTTTTTGGCAAACCTTTACAGTCTATTCGGACCAGCTCATCCATCAAAAATGCATCCCGGACCATTGGCACAAGACTAGCATAGTATCCGTTCTTGGCTGTGTGATAGGATGGTTGTTTCATACACTTATTTACAGCATGTTATATCTATCTAGGTGGAGAAGGGGAGCAAAATTACCAAGCTTTGTCAAAACAGGAACCTGCAGGCCCTTCTTCCTCATTTGCTTTGTCTCTTCAACTGTCAACCCTTCTATTGTTGTTTTGATTAGCCTCGGGTAAACAGGTTCAGCAGGTTTCCACAGCATCAATGGAATAACAGGTCTTTTCTTTGGGTTATAATGCCTACCCCTGTACAGTATCAACAGGCTACCATGCCGGTGGATGATCAAGCCACCAGTTTTATCCTGGACAAGAAGTAGATACAGTCATGCTTGTGCTCAAAAATCAAACTTACAACCAGTGGCATCAAACCGTAACTCCTAAAAAGTTTGTGAATGCATCGTATGGTCACTGCAACTGAAAGTAAGAGTGCTATGCTTTCTAGGAGACTTAGGGTCTGTTTAGTTTGCAAAATTTTTTGCAAAAAACACTGTAGCAGACTGTAGCATTTCGTTGTTATTTGGTAATTAGTGTCCAATCATGAACTAACTAGGCTTAAAAAATTCGTCTCGTGATTTACAGCTAAACTGTGTAATTAGTTTTATTTTTTATCTACATTTAATGCTTCATGCATGTGTCTAAAAATTGATGTGACGGGGAATCTGAAATTTTTTGGGAAAATTTTTGGGAACTAAATACACCCTTAGCTACCTCAAGCTGATGACACACGTTTTGCATATCAACCGTTGGCACACCGAGGCATTTTATCCTGACAGCCTCGCAGGTCTTCCAGTTGTTGTGAATATCGTTTAGCATGTTGTGAGTAAGCCCATCTCTCCCTAGAGAAATTAACAAACGAGTCAACATCATTCATCACGACAGTTTGAAATGCAACCCCCAAATTAGCAAAAGCCACGGGCTACAACTGCTCCAGCAAAATCCAATCCTACCAAGGTTGATCTGACGCTTGGTGCGGTTCTTCTGGAACTTGTCGACCAAGAATGCACGCTCAGCGGGGGTGAGCGGCTCGCCCAGCACGCTCTCCCGCTCTCGCCGGCGCGCCTCCTCCAGGCCCCTCTCGGCGTCGGGAAGGGGATCCTCCGCCTCGACGTCGCGCAGGGTAGCGTCGATGGCGGGCGCGCAGAGCCCCGTCCAGGGCCGGTCGAGCCGCCCGGGGCCGAACGGGGAGTACTTGGGCTCGCGGAGCCCGATGGGCTTGGACGCCGGGGTGCTCTCGGTGTAGCTGAAGCGGAAGTCGAAGGGGAGGTTGGAGTGCGCGGGCGGGCGGCCGCCGCAGTCCAGCGAGGACGGCGGGCGGTACGGCGGCTTCTTCGCGCGGCGCTTCTTCGCGGCGGCGGTGTCGCTGGGAGGTTCTCGCGGGGCCGGGGTGAGGGAGTCCGGGGCCACGAAGCCGTAGCGGTCGAGGAGGCGCGAGAGGTGCCGGCGGGGAGGGAGGGCGGAAGGTGCGCGCGCGCGGCGGAGGAGGCCGGAGGGGGGGAGGAGCATGGGGCGGCGGTGAGGGCGCGGCTCGCTGGGAGACAGCCGGCAGGCGGCGGTGGGGTTTGAAGGGTCACAAGTACAGAACAGAGCCCTTGGTAGGGGGGTTTTGGGGGGAGAAGAAATCGCGTCCGTGCAATGGAAGACTGCCTAGACAAACGAACGGCCCGATTCGAATGTTCAGGCTCTGATCCACACTGTCGCTGTGATCTCAAGCTCCTATTGAACGCGGTGTGATGCTGTGAGATTCGGGTGGATTACAGCGAGCATTATGATAAGGGCGCTGCTAGCGCCCGGACGTCCGGAGTCCGGACGCACCACAGGAGAAGGATCCCTGACCCCCCGTTCCACCCCGCACCACGCTAATAAAAACCGGCGAACCCATGATTCAAAAAAAACGGCGACCCGCCCCGTCCCCGCGCGCGGGAGAGCGGATTGAACGCATCCCGGGCCCGCACGCGGGATTCGATCCCACCTCTCCAAACCTCGTCTGCCCCCCCCCCCCACCCCCACCCCCGAAGCAACCTTCGCCTCCCTCCCCGCCGTGCAACACCCCGCCCCCGCAGCTCGGCAAACAACTGAAACACACATGCGAGTTGCTGCAAAATCATCATGAAAAACAGCTATGCAACAAACAAATGAACGCCTGTTGCACCAAAGCATGAAAAAAACCGCAACAACGATCAAACACCTACTGAAATAACAAACAAACACCTACTGCAACATGCAGAAACTGATCTACTACACCAAACACATGAAAACTACTGCAACAGCAACCAAATACCTACTGAAACAACGGCCAAACACCTACTGCAACATGCAGAAAAAAAATGAAGCTTCAATATGCAAGGAACACCTACTTCACCAAAGCATGAAAACTACTGCAACAACAGCAAAAACACCTACTGAAACATACCTTTCGAGAAACTGAAACAAACATATACAAGCTACTGAAACAGGGGGGAGAAGGGGAAAAAGGCCGCCGGATCTGCATCGCCCCCCATGGATCCACCACGGGGGGGGCGCTGCTACATGGATCCACCACCGGGGGAGGCCCCCATGCCGCCGTCGAGGTGGAGGAGGCGAGCCGAGGTGGAGAACGCCACCCACGCAGCTGGATCTGCACCGCACCCCATGGATCCACCACGGGGAGCCCGGTGCTCCCGTGGATCCACCACGAGGGGAGGCCCCCATGCCACCGTCGAGGTGGAGGAGGACGCTCCAGGGTGGAGGAGACCCCACGCCGCTGGATCTGCAACGACTCCCATGGATCCACCACGGGGAGGTCGGCGCTCCATGGATCCACCGGAGGAACGCCAGGAGCCCACGGATGCCGTCAACTTCGAGGAAGCGACGGAGGAAGGAGAGGGACACATCAGGGGGGAGGGGCGTCACCGGGAGAGAGGAAGAGAGGGAGTGGCGATGAGCCGTCGGCGCGGCGTGCAGGGAGGAGCTCGCGGCACGCGGAGGAGAGAATGAAGCGAGACGAAGAGAGCGGAGCGATTGAGTGGGGAGGGGGAAGAGCTGAGCGAGCGACGGACGAATGGATAAGGGAGCCGCGCGCGGTCGCGCGGGTGGAGTCGCGCGTGAGCGGGTTCGGGTCGCGCGGCGCGTCCATTGCCGTCCGGACACCCGTGTAGTATCAATTTCCGTTATGATAAGGGGAAGGCTAAGCATGTCCAGACGGGGTTAGCATCCGGACGCTCGACTCCTGCGTCTGCTTCACGTGAGGGCCCGCGCCGCTCTGTTTCCTGCGCCCACACCGTGTCGATCTGCGCTCGCACGGTTTCTCGCGCTTGCTGCTCGTGCCCCCTCCGGCCTCCACACCCACGCGCATGCAGGCGGACCCAACAGCTGCACTAGGCGGTCACTGCAGATGGGGGTCCACTACAACATGTGCAACATCAGATCTACTTTTGCAACATCTAGAGGAAACATTTGCAACATACGTATGAAACAGTAAAATACTTGCAACATACGTCTAAAACACGAGGAAAACACGTGTGTAGCCATTGCAAAATATATGCAACATCTAGATGAAACACTTGCAACATATATGCAAAACATATGCAACATTCGGACGAAACACTAGTAACATGTGTGAAACATATGCAACATCCTGATGAAACAGTTGCAACATAAGTGTGAAACATATACAACACTCAGAAAATATACGTGCAACATACATTTGAAACAACTGAAATATTAGGAACAAACGCTTGCAACATATGTGTATAGCCATCGCAGCATATGCATACCCCGATCTACTGTTGCAACATCCACGTGAAACACTTCAACATGCATATGAAACACCTGAAACACTTGAAATATACGCTTGCAACATGTCAGGCGCGACACTCTAGTGGACGGCGACCACCACGTCTAGCGAGCCTCGAGGCGGTCGCAAAGTACGGCATGGCCACGACGCCCTTGTCGTCTCTAGCCGTAGAAGGAGGTGAGGAGGACGTCGGTGCCAACACTGGCGATGAGACGGCAGATGTGCGGGAGAGGGATCTTGTACTGCTACCCGTAGCGGAAGCCATCCGAGGATATGAGCAACACCACGGGCTTAGGGAGCTTGGAGAGCAGCTACGTGGCAGCGGACACCGCGGCCACGACGGTGAGGGGCGGGCGAAGCAGGATGAAGGTCGTGGCGGCAGTGAGGGCCACGATCAGGAGAAGCAAGAGGCGGGGGCGAATGAGGGCTGGGGTGCATCCACGGAGGAGGAGAGGAGAGCGGCGGTCGGCCGCGGCGAGTCACCAGGGGTCCAGACCTCGGGCGAGTGGGCGGAGACACCATCGGCGGCGGTGCTTTGACTACAAGACTTGGAGAGTGTGGAGTGGACTGGATTTAGGAGAAGCAAAACGTGTGTGCGGCTTGCGACTCAGCTTGTGGAGTGGGAGATTTTATTTTAGGAGGCAGCATGGAGTATCATATATTTGTGATGGGTACAATAGGCAACGTGAAGCCTCGTATAGAGACCTGGTCAATCGGTAGAGCATTAGTGTTATCATAAATTCATAATTCAAGTACGCAGTCAGAGATTCGGTTGAAGACGATGGGAGTGGCAAATCTTCAAGTGCAAATCTGCTGACAATATTTGCAATGCACGCATTTATTAAGAAAAGGAGGAAATACTAAAAGCGCCAACAAAGAAATACTAAAAGTGACAATATTTGCAATGCACGCATCTAGGAGCTTGTTAGCTTAGACTGAAAATAAACAGCTGAAAGTACCGTTGGCTAATTTATATGAGAGAAAAACACTGCTGACTGGCTAAAAATAAGTGGCTAAAAGCTCTAGCGAACAAGCTGCTAATTTCAGAGCAAGAACAAGGATGCACCAAGAAATTGGGGTGAGAATGTGAGACGCACAGTTCACCGAGCGGCAAGACTGGAAGTGCCTGTAAGTTGAAATCTGAACACGAAAATGGAGACATCATCGATATAAAAATGGGTTTCCTAACCCTTAGGTAACTACGGACATAACTACATCAATCAGCATGGATATTTTCTGGTTAACCTTGCCAGCCAGAACAGGTTCATAAGCACACCTATATCATCCGATCCTTTAGTAGGAGGGGGCATACAAAATGGTTCGAACCTTACATTTGATACACAAAATAGTTAGATGTCAACTATCAGTACAATTAACT
Source organism: Saccharum hybrid cultivar R570 (assembly GCA_038087645.1). Lineage (NCBI taxonomy): Eukaryota > Viridiplantae > Streptophyta > Magnoliopsida > Poales > Poaceae > Saccharum > Saccharum hybrid cultivar. The sequence goes on along the minus strand of JAQSUU010000615.1, from coordinate 1,742,821 downwards.
TACCGCAGACTCAGATGATAGCAGCAGCACCTCAGCTCCAACCTTTACAAATACAGGAGCACAGGAGCATGCAGCAACTGCAAATGACATTAGCTCCTCGAGCTCTGCTGCCCTCGCATATAAGAACTCAACGGCCATGCGTCACCAATATAGATCCAAAGCACATCATGGCTGACCACATCTTCGCTTCTTCACCCAATCGATAGGTATGAACAAATGGGGGATTTTTGACTAGGATGATTGATACGCATCGCTATTGCCCTTGCAAAATTACAATAATTAGTGGGACTCCATGGTCTCAAGCTGCCTTCACCTTGGCCCTGACAGCTGTTCAGCGTGGAGGTTGTCGGTCGAGTCGAGAATCCATTCCGAAGTTCGATGAGGGCCTAGCTCGACCTCTTGCCGTACTACTTCTACCTTCTGCCACTCCTCCCATCTCTCAGCGAGACCATCGCCTTCGAGCATCCTCACAACCTCTGACATTTTAGGTCGTTCCGTGGGGTTGCTCTGCGTGCAGAGGAGCGCAACCTGGATCAGAGATTCCACCTCAACATCGATGTAGTTGTGCTCTAGATCCTCATCGACCAGACTCTCCAGTTTCTTCTCCTTGAGCAATCCTTTGACCTGCACAAAGCAAATTACATGATATTAATTCGCTAGCCAAATCAGATCATATCAAAAGAATGCAATGAAATAAATCCTCAACAAGCTAAAGCAATATTTTAACAAATATAGGAAATTTCAGAGACGGGAGCATGCCACTCTACTTGTTTAGCTGTCAGCCTGTCGCAATGCACCAATTCAGTTAAAATATTTATTTCTTAGACATTATCAAAACTCTATTTGTCATTGGATGAAATGATTAGCAAACTTTTAACGATTGCATAGGAAAAAGCGACCACCAACCCCTACATAGTATTGAAGCCACAAAAAGGTATGAACATTTACGTTGCAATTTGAACAGGAAATGGCTTAGTTAATTACCCAGTCAAGAAGCATGACATCATCATCATTAGCAAGGCGAGCTAGATCAAAGGCACGTTGTCCTGTAATAAGCTCTAAAAGCGTAATTCCATAGCCAAATACATCAGTTTTCTCAGAGGATTTTCCTGTTGAAAGGTATTCAGGTGCAATGTGCCCAATTGTTCCACGAACAGCAGTAGTTACATGGGTATCCTTGTAATCCATTAGTTTGGCCAAACCAAAATCCCCCACCACAGCTTCAAAGTCTTCATCTAACAAAATATTTGTAGCTTTGACATCACGATGAATAATCTTTGGATCACAATGATCATGTAAATAAGACAGGCCCCTAGCAGAACCCAATGCAATCCTTCTTCTTGTTTGCCAATCTAGTGGAGGTTCAGCTGGTGGCCGGTCTACAAAATAAAACCAAAGTAATAAAAACTTCAGAGTTTGATACTGCTGTTAGAGAGGTGTAACATGAAGTATGTGAACAGCACTATACTAGAAAAAAAATACCTCTTAAACGTGATGCAACACTTCCATTAGCCATGTATGGATACACAAGCAACCTTTCTGTTGGTGTCATACAGAATCCACGAAGGCGCAATAGATTTCTGTGTACAGCCATACTAATCATCTCAACTTCTGTTTGAAACTGTAATTCCCCACCAGGTGTGCGCTCTTCCTTTAGTCTCTTAACAGCAACTAAAGATCCATCTGCCAGCCGCCCTTTGTAGACTTTGCCAAATCCACCTCTTCCAAGAATGTTCTTATTGCTGAAGCCATCTGTTGCAACTTGTAATTCTCGTAGTGAAAATCTTTTAAGCTGGCCAAGATGCACCTCTGGATCTTCCTCGGCTGCCACATTCGAAATCTCACATTAAGTTGATTCAATGTTATTCCCTAAGTTATTATCCTGCTGTTGAATACTTACCAGGTACATCGAAGAAATGCTCTTGCGGTTTCCTGCGCCGCCAATAGGCAAAACCAATTGCAGGAATAGCAAATAGCAAGGCTGCGCCAGCAGCCACTCCACCAGCAATTGCTCCAGTACTGGAAGAGCTACTTCCTGCACAAAATAAGATGTCAGCAGCAAAGCCATATATCCCATACCATTAATTACTGGCATACTTACTCTAAAAAAAATTACTGGCATACTAATGCAGGGTAGGGACAAAAGAAAAGAAGGTAGTTACTGATTTGTTCTGCATGCCTGCATCACACGAGGTACAGGTCATGTAGCTTCCTGTCCTATCCCAGTATCCCACTATAGCAAGTTAACAGCGGTACAGCACAGACATAGCGCTGAGTCACAGACTAATAGCGCAGCACAGAATCATAGTACCAAATTGTTAGGATCTGGCACCTTATTACGAATTATTATTTTCAACTTAATTTTCAGGAAAAAGTGCAGTTATTCCTTATCGCTCTCCAGCCTAGACAGCATTATACTTGTTTTGGAGGTACACAAATACCAATTAGGATGTCATTTGGATGAAAGAGCAAGGTAGGAAAGGTCCTATTGAACTCAAGGATTTCACTGGACAATCTGAATAAATTACCTGGTGATTGCGCAGGGGTTGTAGGGTTGTATGGAGGAGGTGGAGAAAAGGGAGGAGCACCAGGACAAGGTTTTGTGGTGCCAGGACCACATAAGTTAGGGTTGTTCGCAAAACTGCAAAAGAAGACAGGTGTGAATAGCAGAAGCATTAAGGCTTAAAAAATGAAATTTTCAGCTAAAAATCTAGCTTTACCTGATAGGGGTGAATAACGAAAAGGAACCAGTTGATGGAACTTCTCCAGACAAATTGTTATTTGACAGATCCCTGTGATTTAATAGAAACATTTAATTTCCATGTTACATTTACTAATTAAAACCAAACTCTCACAGTGGGGGCCTCCCCTGCTGTATATTTCGCTCAAAAAATTTAAAACCAAACTAACTATGCAAACTGAGAAACAAATACTTACAGAACTTGGAGTGCAGTGATGGCAGTTAACGATTTTGGAATTGAACCAGAAAGGCTGTTGTTGTTAAGACGCCTATGCCCCACACAAAAGTTCAAAGATGTGTCAAATTAAAAACATCCACAGGTAATTTCATAAAAAATAAGACAACTTAGAAATTAATACGTTGAAAACCTAAAGAAATGATATAGACACCTTAAAACATCAAAAATAGATTGCTGGATATAAATAATCTAACTATACAATATATACATAAGGCAAGATCACTTTTAAACACAAGGCATCACTCAATGCTGCCATGAATAGCAACTCTGTCCTGGAAAATCTAACTTCTTCCAATGGGAGTATGGGACCCAATGAGGCTAGGCAGCTACACTCTTAACCTTTAATTAACAAAGTAACTGCATTCATGAGTAAACAAAATCATGATTTTAACAAACCAGCTACCATGTATGTGGCCTAATGAAATCTCAACGTCATAGAAGATCTCTCTTGGTCAACACATATAGATGGGATGAAGCAACCAACGACGACTGAGATAGATTCAGTGTGCATAAACCAAAAGATTCCTACTCTTAACAGGTTTTACTTAGTGAATAGTAGGGAAAATCAATGCAGATATCTTACAAGAACCGCAGCTTCAATAGCTTCCCCAATGAATCCGGTATCGAACCAGTGAAGTTGTTCAGGTACAAATCCAAACTGACCAAGTTTGTAAGATTCCCAAGTTCACTAGGTATAATGCCGCTGATATTATTACTGTAGAGCTCCCTGCATAAAAAATAATATATGAAGGCAGTGACTAATTTTAAAAACAAACTGAGTTATGGCATGCCACAGTAAATGGCTGAGGTCATTAGTGATTAATGAAGGCAGTGAATGTTACTGTGATGTCATCACAATTAATAGTGCCAACAGCATTGTCATTTTATACAAGACAAGCTCGCCATTTGAAGACAGAATGTGCCAGTCACTTATTTTGACAGGAAGATGTACTACTCCCTCCGTCCCAAAATATCTGTTGCTTTCGCTTCCCGAGAAACAACTTTGACAAAATATATATTAAAAAATATTAATATTTATGATACATAATTGGTATCATTGGAAAGATCTTTGAATCTAGTTTTTTAATAAATTTATTTGGAGATACAAATGTTGCATGTATTTTCTACAAATCGAGTCAAACTTGTGGCACGAAAACCGGAAACGACACTTAAACCGGGACAGAGGGAGTATGTATTATGCCTCACCAGAGCAACATAGCAGCATAACCTTATTTTCATCTATGTAATAAGTATTCTGAACAGGATATTTCTTATATGAGCAATCATGCCTGAGATGTTTTCACCTAGAAAGATAATAAAATCTTCCGGCACATGCAAAATCGGTATGGGATTACAAAGCACAGCAAAGGAAGAGAACTTACAGGTACTGCAAGTTTTTGAGCTGGCCAAGTTGCGGAACCAAAGTTCCTGATAGTGCAGCATTTCCAAGATCACTGCAAATGAAGAAAAACTTTCACTAGGAAATACAGAATAGGCGCAAGTCACTGATGAAATATAGTGGAGGAAAAGGTGAACCTACACTCTGATAACACTGTTGTCATTGTTGCAGGTAACATGAAACCAAGTGCAGGGGTTGACCAGAGTGGGATCCCAACTTTGTAGAACATTATTAGGATCATTTAAGTTAGTCCTTAAGCTATGCAAGGCATCACCTGTCAATAGCAGAATAGAAAATACAGACTTCTTTTGTTAGAAATGTCACCCAAACAAGTATAAGGGATACATCAATCAGTAAAGCCGTAGAGTTGTGGTAGCCAGTATCCCTTTTAGGACTTAGGTAGCCATAAATTAAAAGAAAAATCCACATCATCAAATACAAATGAAAACGATAATATCAACATCCATTCAATTAGTACTTGTAGCAAATGGGCTAATGACATCAAGTAAGACAAAGCTTCAGCTCAACAATTCAGAATTTGAACAATTCTCCTCTCACTAGTAGAAGCATCCAAGCAAAAACGCAGCAAGACAACTGTCCATTCTATGACAACAACACTTTGCTCCAAACAAACAAAATATACCCCCTAGGCCCCATGACCATCACGCAATATCCAAGTAGCACAAATAACCAATACTCAAGCAAGCGCCATCAGCGTGCCCAACAGCACCTGAAACAAGCAAACAACACAAGCAAGTCCTGCAAAGTCCTAACTACTAACCAATCCCATCCCAAGCATCAGCAACTGAAAACCAACCATAAACCGCTGCTCATCCCCCTCCACTCCACTCCCCAACAAGCAAATCATAGGACTAGGAGGATGAAAAAAAAAATCACTCTGCGCAGCATAACCAATCACAGACACCAAGGCCCCCCCTGAGAATTGGCCAGCCACCAACTAGTAGAAACAGAAGTATATCCAGAAACAACAAAACCACGTCAGGAGACGTCCAAATCAAGCCTAACGACGGGTAACGTGACTATACTAACGTTGCCCGAGCAAATCAGCGCGCAGCAAACACTAAGCAGAATCTAGCGAAGCAATTTAATGCAACAGTAGTACTAAGCGACAGCAGTTATCACTCATCAGAACGCACAGCAGAAACACCAGAACGGGGGCGGCCTGGACACTCAAAATCAAATGAATTCAGAGGGGGTAGTAATACAGTTCAACATGCTAACAGCAAAGACACTAACTCTTAAATTTTGATCTCATCAGAGAGAAAATAGACACAAATTTGCAGCAAAAAGAAGGGCGGATTTGTTCGGCTCGGCCAGTTGCCAAACACCCGAATCCGCTGCAGAGTAAATTCGAACTTGTTTGGCCTAATAACACAGAAACGGCTCGTACCCGGCCGCGAGGGCCAGAAATGGCACTCGACGCTCGATAGCATAGGCATGCGTAAACCCACAACCCCCATTGGAATTAGGTCTAGTGGAAGCAGGGCAGAGTTCCCTGAAAGGCTAAAACCCCTAGCGGCAGGCGGAGCAACTCTGAAAGCGAGGAGAGCGAGACGGGCGCACCGCGCACCTTCGGTATTGGCGAGCACGAGCGCGGCCAGGTGGAGCAGCCGCAGCAGCAGCAGCAGCGCCCACCGCCGCCGCGAAGCCTCCGCCGCCACCATTGCCGCGCGACCAGCACCTCCGCTAGATCCCTCCTCGGGCCGCCGCCATTCCCGCCGGATCGGTCGGATCAGGCCGTCTGCAGCGCCGCCGCCCCCGGGCAGGTCGGGCGATCCGGCGAGGATTCGGCCGGGCGGGCGCAGCGCCGCAGGCTCCGCTTCCGCCGCCCCGTCCCCCGTCCGCCTCCCACCCTCCCCTCCTCTTTCTCGATCTCTCCGAATCGGTCCCCTTCGTCTTTCTCCCACTCTGCTGCGTCTGCGCTCGCTTTTCGACGGCCTCGCCCTCGCACCCTTTTTTTTTTATCGCCTGGGCTCCTTTTTCTGCTGCGGTTGCGTAGAATTGCGATACGAGACACGGGTGGTGGGGACTGGGGTGGAATCGAACGGGATATTATTTTTTTTCTTTATGATGAAGGGAAAGGGGAGCGCGGGTGAAAGCTTCTCGCCTGTGTGGTTTGGCTTTTGTTTAGGCGTGGCGTGGGTTTAGAAGTCAAGACTCAAGAGCTAGGATTAGCGGCGCCAAAGACGCAGGCACGCAGCAGATGGGGGTGTGGGTTGCGATTGCGGTGCGACTGGGATTTTTTTTTTTTTTTTTGCGACTGGGATTGGGACTGCGCTGCGGTGCCGGAACGGAGTCAACGAAACGGGCTCGTGACGGCGGGGGCGGCGAGCCGCGGGATCCCGTGCGGATGGCCGAACACCGGGCAGGGACAGCAGGAAATTTTTTATATGATCACCACCGACTCACTGGTTGTCTGTGGGTTTTCCGCTCTGAACTGTTTGTTAGCTTTCACAGTTTCACTGCTTAGCAAAATTTTTCTGCTGGCTTGTTATATACTCCCTACATCTCAAATTATAAGGCATTCCAAGAATCTTGGAGAGTCAAAGGATCTCAAGTTTAACCAAATTTATATGATAAGATAATAATATTTATGACACCAATTAAGTATCATTAGATTCGTCATTAATTATATTTTCATAGTATACCTATTTGATGTTATAAATTTTTGTAATTTTCTCTATAATTTTGGTCAAACTTAAGATGCTTTGACAATCCAAGATTCTTGGAATGCCTTATAATTTGGAATGGAGGGAGTAGGTGAGAACAATGACTTCAAACTAATACCGGACGGTAGTGGATCTAAAAAATTGTAGAAAAGCGGCTCATGTCCTCTTCAACATTGAAAGCATGTTTTTTTTTCATGTCTATAAGAATTTGATGCGAGTTAGAGGGACTCTATTGTTGCAGAATTGATACGAGGAGCTTGAGCTCCGCCCACCTCACCGCTGGACTAGTGGCAGCTGCCAGGGACAAAACGTTATGGAACAAGTGCTAAAGCATGGTCAAATCTCGCTTCTCAACAAGGTGGTTTTGGCATTGTACTCTTGTTACTTAATAATCCAGCAGCGATAAACAGTATGCAGTTATCCTGCCAAAAAGCAAGCTGGCCGTCGTCATCACGGTGGCTAGTAGAGTGGTTACTCAGACGAGCCGCACCGCGTGCGCTATGCTCAGATAGCGTGCGTGAAATGCTGCAGCGGGGCACGCTATCGGACACGCTACCGCTTCGCGCGCTATATCTAGCGCGATAGCGCAGCCACGCTAAGCGTCACCTCCTTGCCGTTGCTCGCTCGCGGAGGGTGAGAGAGAGTAACAGGGAGAGGACAGCCACGGGCCCCGCTGTTGATACTAACAAAAAAAAATTGTTATAACTCACAAACTAAAAAGCCAAATTAAATTTCGATTGCACCATTAAATTCGTTTCAATAAATTCTTCAAAACTAGATCCCACATGGATATATTTAGATAAAGTGATAAGTGGGTCCCACAGTGGATGGAGGATGATATAGAGGATGGATGAGTGCGGGGAAACTATATATTTTGTGGTGACTAGAATGGAATATTCCTTTTAAAGGATGAATATAGAGGTTGAAGAGTGCGGATAGTCTAAAACATGAACACCATTTCCAAGAAAATAGTTAGCAGTGCGCACATTTCAATGTAAGTTAATCAATAACATCTACTCCCTCCAATTTCTTTTGTAAAATGTAGCTTGACATACACGTTCTCTTAAAACTACACTTTAACTAGTACGTTTGACATCTATTCCCTCTATTCTCTTTTCTTTTATATTATATTGCATGTACTTATAAATTTATGATAATTGGATAGTGTTTTTAATTACAAATCCAACCGGATTATGTTTGTATTATAATAATTAAAAAACATTAGCTAAAATATTGGTCAATGATTTTAAAGTTTCAATCTTGATAGCCTTATAAAAGAGAATGGAGGAAGTATACCAAAGGAAAATAAAAAAACACAATATAAATATAGACGCACAGATATAAATTACACATACTCTGTCACTCCCGCTACTAAGGGGCTGTTTAGTTGGCAAAATTTTTGACGAAACGCTACTGTAGCAGTTTCGTTGTTATTTGGTAAATATTGTCCAATCATGGTCTAATTAGGCTTAAAAGATTTGTCTCGTCCATTTCGTCTAAACTGTGTAATTAGTTTTATTTTTTATCTATATTTAATGCTTCATGCATGTGTTCAAAGATTCGATGTGATGGAGAATCTGAAAATTTTGGTAAAATTTTTGGCATCTAAACGGTGCCTAATTGCGTCCCGGACAACAAATGCAAATATTCGGCTGACGTGTAGGAATAAACAATAAAAAAAACTTACTAGACCACACAGCTAATGAAGTGGGCCAAATGAGGATTTTTTTTAATTTTAATCTTTTTTAATAAATATTTTAATATTAACCGTCCCAAAAAATATTTTACATCAGGTAGCCCCACCAAATAAAGTAGTCGCGCCACGTGTGTTGGCGCTGCAAGATACGGCACATTCGACGGTATTTCGGACGTGAAAAGGCTTGTCGCGCCACTCTTGCTAGCGTGACAGTATTGTCTTGTCGTGCCACCGGGAGTGGCGTGACAAGACTAAACTTTCAAAAAATCATAACTCTTCAATATGACATTGGATGAAGATGTTTTTATATGAAAATTGTAGATCTCGATGAGATCTACAACTTTCTAGTTTTGAGTTTTTTCGTTTGACAACTATAAAATGCTCAAAAAAATTATATACAGTTTCAGCACCAAAATGATCGCGTATTAGCGTTTGTCGCATTAAAAAAATAATTTTTTTGTATGAATTCAAATAAAAATACTTTTATATAAAAGTTGTAGTTATTAATGAGATCTACAACTTTGTAATTTTGAGTTTTTACATTTGAGGTCGTTAAGACGCTCAAGAAAATAATATAAAGCTTCGGAAGCATATTCGTGCTGAAACTTTATATTATTTTCTCGAGCATCTTAACAACCTCAAATATAAAAACTCAAAACCATAAAGTTGTAGATCTCAATGAGAGGTACAACTTTCATATAAATGGTATCTTCATTTGAATTCATACAAAAAATATATTATTTTTCTAATGTGACGAGCGTTAATACACGATCATTTTGGTGCTGAAACGTTATATATTTTTTTGAGCATCTTAACATTGTCAAACGAAAAAGCTCAAAACCAGAAAGTTGTAGATTTCGATTTATATAAAAATCATCTTCATCTAACGTCGAATTGAAGAGTTATGATTTTTTGAAAGTTCAGTCTTGTCACACCATTCGCAGTGGCATAACAAGATAATACTGTCACGTTAATGGGAGTGGCGCGACAAGCTTTTCCACGTCGGAAACGCCGTCGAATGTGTCGTATCTTGCCGCGCCAATGCATTTGGCGCGACTATGTTATTTGGTCGCGTGAGCGGAACTGGTGCGACCAAAGGGGCTACCCGATGCAAAATATTTTCTAGAACGGTTAATATTAAAATATTTATTTAAAAAGGATTAAATTATAAAAATTTCCCGCCAAATGAGTAGAGATGGACGTTTCACGAGGAACGCCGTGTTTAGATGCCGATTTTGGCCGGCCGAGTTGGAACAGTAAACATTAATGCGCACTGTAGCATTTCGTTTGTATTTGGTAAAAATTATCCAAATTTTGACTAATTAGACTCAAAATGTTTGTCTCGTAAAGTACAATAAAACTGTGTAATTAGTTTTAAATTTCATCTATATTTAGTACTCCATGCATATGTCAATATTTTGATGTGATAGGAATCTTCTTTTTCATAGTGAAACTTGGGAGTAGAATTTAGGAACTAAATAAGGCGAAGTGTGCAAGCCTAGCGAAAGGTAGTCAACAACGACGAGCTTTTTCCTATTTGTCTCTCATCCACGTTAGAGAATAGCTAGCTTAGATGTGCTTGTTGGAGACGCCCTAATATAAAAGTAAATGTCTACAAGAGGTATTGCCATCATAGGCATCTAGCTATTTACAGACACTCATCTACGTGGAATATCCTTCCCACACGAAATGTAACCTGTGATTTCAAAGACTGTTAGGCGATTTTTTGTTGAAAGAAAAGGTAAACGGAAATGTAAATTGGCAGTTAGCCTAAAGATGATGGTAGATATATTCTTTAATTTACAACTCCTATAAATTCACAAAGTCACGGATGCCCAAAGTTCCAAATTTGAATGAACCAATAAATAAAAGTCTATAAAACGGCAAGTTTAAACCCAAACCCCTAGGCCGTAGGACTTTGAACGCGAGAAGAAGACACCGGATCCGAATCCGACCAAAGTGACGGAGCAATAGACTGGACTCCGGATAGCTTTGAATGAACAATAACGAATCGCAGGTTGACAGGTAAAGGTTGGCAACAGTCGGAACATCCCGGGCGGGAGGCGGGGAGCGGGACGGAGCAGCGCGCTTGACATCAAGGCATCATCAACCAACCTGTCCGTCGTCCAGTGGAGAGGGAGGGAAGGAGAAGGCAACACGTGCACCGCTCCAAAGGACCGCTGTTTCCTGTTCGCTGTCCCCTGGCGCCGCAGGATCGGAGCGGAAGCGGAGGCCCGCCCGCGGTCCCCCAGTGGCCAGTGCCAGTTCCAGTCCCGCCTCCACGTGGGGTCTGGTCAACGGGATCGCTGTTTTCCGTTCCACAGGCCATTTCATCGTCCCCTCACGTTCCGTTCCGTCCCGTCGCCGACAGGGCCCCCCAGGCTGTGGTGTACTGGTGTGTGCTCATCATCCTCCGTACATACACAGATAGCACACTCCTGCCTCTTCTTCTGCATTTAATGGCCGTTTGAATCCTACTCCCTCCGTTTCAAATTAGCCGGACAGAACTCCCGAAGTTGTTTGCTCAATCCAACAAAGCCCTTGTTCAGTTCCCGACTTTGGGCGCTGGATTCGGCGTCTGCTGCTACAGTGTTTCTGTCGGAACACTGTAGCAGCTTTTGTTTTTTAGTGTAAAAAATTGTCCAAAAAATTATTAATTAGACTCAAAATGTTCGTCTCGTAAAGTACAATAAAACTGTGCAATTAGTTTTTAATTTCATCTATATTTAGTACTCCATACATTTACCGACATTTTGATGTGATGTGGAATCTCCTTTTTGCATAGTGGAATTTGGGTACCCAAATCTGGAACTAAACAAGGGCAAAAGCTCTCTCAAACAGTTTTTTCTGAAAAAAATGATTCTCTACTAATTTTATGAAACAATTATCTAAAATGAACTAAAAGACTAAGAGCTGAAAGATTAGCTTCTCTAGATTCTATCAAGTGATTCTACATTGCCATTTTGCAAGTTTTGTGCTAAAGAATCAAATATAATTATTTTCATAATCACTTCTAGGAGAGAATCAGCTCCCATCGAAAATCAAAATGGAGCTCTACCAAACAGGCCTTAAGACTTGTAAGTTTTTTTTGATACGTTATTTTTATTTTGTATATAGATATATCTATATAGCCTAATCTATATATGTAGAAAAGCCAAAACACTTTATGATTTATAATGGAGGTTGTAGTTGTTAGGAGCAAAGGATTGGAAAACAGAGATTTTGGCAGAATCTCAAGAGTCGTCCTATATTATGCATCTAAATCTAAACAAAAAGAAATCATCTCTTAAAATATTTCTCTCCTCAAATAGTTTACCCTATCTCCAATGACATATATGGTGGACGATATATCAAACCAAAATTGAGGACAAAAAAGGAGTAATTTATACTATACCATTAAATGTAGACCTTAACGGATTGCATAGGGAGACTCTTAGAGATGCTTTCATGCTCTCCAAAAAATTCAACCCCCAAGTTACAACAATATCGCATCAGTCGTTCTAAACTAGCTAGTCTCCATGTGTTTAAAAAGTGCCAAGCCGTCCCGATTTGATCTGATCTGATCGCAGTGTTCCGTATTGTCACGTCGCCCGGGGTTGAATGATGTCTGTCTAGAACTCTAGATCGAAGTAGACCCTTAAGCTAGGTTTTATTTTCTTTTTCTTCGTGATATAGTCCTTTTACTTTTATTGTCATACCAATATTTGCAAAAATGTGTTTTTTGTAAGAATCTAGTAATAAACAAAATGTTAAAAATGAATCGTCCTCTTGATCGAAAGACACATGAGAGAGGGGACTAGAAAAGATAATCTTTCGCGTCGCGGGTGAGGAACAAGATTCTCATATATCGCCATAGCATCTCGTTTCTTTTACCATCCATGCCTTTTTTCCTTTGAAGATGCAGGAATTTCTTTTCTCCATGACTGTTTGCTTAGTAGTAATGAGAAAAGAAGGAAAAAGACCTGGCTTTCGCCAAAATATTCTCGAGACGTTTACACTCTCATGGGACTCCAGCACATTAAACCAATGCAAGTTTCATGATAGGACCAAGGAAGGAGAGCGAATAAAAGGGGAGGGAGATGGAGAAGCAGAAAGGTTGGTCCAAGAGCTAGCTAGGCTAACAGTGGGGACATGCATGATGGATATTTTTTTGTGAACGGTTGGACCATCAACGTACAGAAGTAGGTGTGTCATTTGTTTCTTGAAGTCAACAATGAGGAGGGTTAGCAGTGACATGCAAGATCATCACGACAATAACACAAAAGTACCTGAAGAAAATGATGGAAGAAGGACGAGGTTACGTACGTTAATCCAGTGGCTTTTTGTTTGCTGTCGATTTTTCAATCAGTCTCATCCCTTTTGTCAGTCGATTACAGTAGCAATATAAAGATGATCGAAAGGTGCCCGGCCGGCGACGTTGAAATGTTCCTCTTAATCTTTTTCAGGGTGATACCGGACCTGTCGCGTGGAAATGTCAAAATGGGAAATATATAGCTTACTACTACTCACCCGTTCCAAATTATAAGTCGTTTTATGTATCTAGACATTATTATTATATCTAGATGCATAGCAAAATAGATGTACCAAAAAATTCAAAACGACTTATAATTTGGAATGGAGGGAGTAGTAATAAACAATGAACATGCACGTTGAATAATACATTAACAAACGTTATTAACACATATAGATTAAACGTCAATAGGGATGGTGAGTTGTATGGGTAGTATTATACTCTCTTCATTCCCAAAACGTTTTGGTTTTCTAGATACATAATTTTTATTATATATTTGATTGATATACACTAGGTCTACATACTTAGTAAAAACAATATATTTAAAAAAGTTTAAACGTCTTATAATTTAAAATAGAGGAAGTATATCACATGTGTTTAATTTTAATTTTTTTATCCAACTACACTGTTCAAATTTTTTTTGAAACCAATCAAGCATAGGAGAGTTGTCAATTATATGTTAAAAAAAGAAGAGACTCAGATTGAGCAGTACAACTAGCTAAGTTTAGAGCTTTTTGATCCCTTTGAAGGTGGATCAACGGCTGCAGCGACTAAACATCAACTGGTCAAACCTCTTGGGGCCCACAAAACAACACCTCGGCCTCAATAAGCTCAATTACAATATAAAGACTTTGGCTAGCTAAGTTTAGAGCTAATAGAAAGCTTAAGTATCACAGATTAGTCGCGTTTTGGCTTGCTTTATTATTTAGGCTTGATGAATGATTCGATGCCGAATCGGATTATTATAAATGAGCCAGGACTGAATCTATATAGGTATAAGGCACACGGCCTGTTTTCTTATGCATAGATGATTGATCATACATCAAGTTCTGCCCAATCCTCTAATAAGCTCAACTCAAGCCTGAGGAGGAGTGAGGAGCCAAGTTGGCTCGTGCTGGGCACGTTGAATAGCTAAGCCTCTTGTTATTGGACAAACTAAGGGCATGTTTGGGTAATGTAATTTGCAAAAATTATAGTATCACAAAACTGTAGTTTTGTAAGTCAAAAAGATACAAAACCGTAGTTTAAAAAAAAGAGATCATGAGTGGAGTTTTTTAAATTCAAAACAATTTACAATTTTAATAAAACCATGATTTTAGAAACTACAAAGTTTATGGTATCAAACACTCAATAGCATTTAAAAACCAAAGTATTTTCGAAAACTATGGTATTTTTCCAATACTTTGAAAATACTTTGTAACCAAACAGGGCCTTAACCAATAGTCTAATCCCAAGTCAAAGAGGCTTAGTTAAACTAGTGCGTGGTTCTTCAGTTCAATTGTTTTAAATGTTTTTTTTTCAGATATCGATCCCTTCAACTGATCAGCTAGTACGATGGATGCATGTGCAAAATGACTATTCAAAACGTAACTTGTACGAACTTGCGATTACTACAGATCCGATAAGCAACATTCTGCACGGTCAAATTTTTGCTTGCGTAACTGTTGCTGATCTGAGCAGGATGCGGGAGTAAAATAAAAAAATATTCAGGCCTCGTTCGTTTGTTCCTATTTGAAAACAGGCCCGTTTCTCTTCCTGGGCCGGATTGAGTGGATCCTGGTGGGTAACTGAAACCTGGTCTGGATCAATTCCATGTATTTCTAGGTATGGATCCAATCCAGGCTGAGAAGAGGGTGGAAAGGCCTGAAATGGCCTGATTTCATTCCGGTTTGGGCCTATCCGAACAGCCATTCCGGCTTGGGCCCGACTCGAATCCAGGCCGAATGATTCCAGTTGGAACGGGCCATGTTCCAGGCCGTTCCAGCCGAACCGAACGAGGCCTCATGTGATATTCCCTTGCACTGCTTTTCCTGCACGTATGCGGATTGCTTTCGAAGGTTCCAACACGTTCACATGAGCAAAGCTTGAAAGGTCAGCAAAGTGCAGGCATGAAGCATCCCTTACGTAGGAAAAAGCACTCGGGCCCTTTTCTACATGGCAGCCTGCTTTTTTGGGCTGGGCTGTTTTTGGGCCTTGCCTTTCTAAAGGTACGTTTTACCTCGGCTTTCAGCCCGCTCGAGTGTATGCAAAAAGACGCTGAGCATAAATCTTTTAGCGGGATTGACTTTTCCTTTTTGATTGGCCATATTATTTCTAGTTTGATTGAAAAAAACAGCACCTCCAATCTTGATATGATGATGCATTGTGAATTCATTTCTTAAATTTAGAGAAATGACTTTATTCCTCGTGCTAGTACTAATTAGCCTGTGAGGGATGAGGTGGTTAGGTGGTGATAGACCAACTCATTTCATTCGTCGAACCAAACAAAAACTAAAGAGTGAGATGATGATGGACTATTTCATTGCGCAGACCAAACACATCCTACATCCAATAAACTCGATTTAATAACCATTCATGTGTCCATGTACAAGCACTTCTTCCAAAGGGCAAAATAGCTGAGCTGAGTCAACTTTGCTGGGCATGAGATCTCTACCGTTTTTGGAAACGGTAGTGAAGACAATTAGCATCTTCCTCCTCCTAGCTCCCTCTCGGAATTAAAGAAAAGTAGTAGGTCCGGCATCATGCAATAAACACTTAAAAATGGACCTTAAAAAAACACTTAAAAAGTGCTATTTCGGCTGCACAAGAAGCTGACAAATGGCACAATCTCAGTTCAAAGAGCTAGCAATTAATCTCCGGTTGCTAAAACTAAACTACGCATCCGTTCACCATTCAACTCCAAAAGCGTCGTCACCTTCACGCATTTCATAATGCAAAGCCTGCAAGAACGGCTAAACTAACCACTGATTACGTTAATTAATCCTGCTCCTGAGCCCAAGTTGCCCTAACATCTATATATATATTCTTCTTCTTCTATTATTGTGCAAGATGCGATGGCCCGAATAAATGAATAATCCTTGGCGCCTTTGAACCTGGGAAAGAGAAGAAAAAGAGGGAGACAAGAGAGGCATCCTGCCCTTTGGCCTTTGCCCCGGCTTTTTTGAAATAACAAGAGATACCATGTTCGACCAATGCAAGTTAGAGAGAGAGAGCGCTGTAGTTTTTTTTTGAACTAGAGCGAGCTGTAGTTGGTACAACAGATATTTTGGACCCCCAAACTAAGGATTTTTATTTTTAATTTAAAGCAATTAACATAATATAATACACATTTGTAGATACCATCTTTGGTTATGGGGCCAAACAAATTCTGTGAAGGCAAAAGACTCTGAGGCCCCCTTTTTTTTGGTGAAAAGGGGTGCTGTGCATCTGTTCCACTAGTGTACTGATGCCCTTGCCATTGGTCTAGGAACCTCAAAAATCTTTTTGTGAGATGCCTAGCTTTGCATTTGCTTGAGGTGACAGGGCCAGTACTGGCCAGACTGTGGAGTATGCCATGCTATCACATGGAATATTTTGGTGTTTCCACTGTCTTTATCTTCAATTTGGAACTCTGGTCTCCAAGTTCTGGAACTTCATACATATTCGGGTCGATTTGCATACGATAGATAAGTCTCAATTTTCATTGAGATGTACTCCATCGATCCCAAACTGCGAGACATTTTTACTATGTATTTAGATATACACTATGTTTAAATGCATCGTAAAAGCAATCTATTTAGAAAAAAAAAACATCTTACGATTTGGAACAGAAGACGGAGAACAATGGGGGCAGTCACACACATTGTTCCATTATATGCAAATAATGACATAGCTGTATACATAAAACGATATATAAGATATGTTCTTTGAAATTTGAATAAATTCATTTTTTATGCTTTAGGTAATATAATGGTGTTAAATCTCGATTGAAAGTTGTTTTTTTAGTTCAACCATGGAACTTGTTTCTGAATACCTAGTAAGTTGATTTGTTTCATGCGAAATTCTTGTAAATCTATGGAATATATGTGTTCTTTTTTTCACGAACAGGCCTCTCCTGCTCGTGTTTCGTTAAGAGGAGAATATATGTGTTCCAAACATAGTAGTAGTGTTTGACTTCACCATAAGCTAGCTACTAGCTCCTACTAGTCCTAGCAGTAGCAGGGCAAGAATCTCGCAAAGGTCACATAAACATAATAATCTTGTGTTTGCTTTGCTTTGGTTTGTGTCGGCATCAATACCGTCCTCCCACTCGCATCTCTCCTACAGTACAGTACATACCAAGCTGCTGGCTTGCTCCCTCCTTTCCAACTTTAAAAGGAGATCATCTCTTGCACCACACCTCTCCATCCATCCCCACCTAAGGAACCAAGGGCATGAAGAGCAGGAAGGGCTACGGCGGGCACCAGGGCCACCTGCTGAGCCCGGTGGGCAGCCCGCCGTCGGACAACGAGTCCGGCGCCGCGGCAGCGGCGGCCACGGGCGGCGGCGGTGGGTGCGGGAGCAGCGTGGGGTACTACGGCGGCGGCGGCGAGTCGCCGGCCAAGGAGCAGGACCGGTTCCTCCCCATCGCCAACGTGTCTCGCATCATGAAGCGCTCCCTGCCGGCGAACGCCAAGATCTCCAAGGAGGCCAAGGAGACGGTGCAGGAGTGCGTGTCCGAGTTCATCAGCTTCGTCACCGGGGAGGCCTCCGACAAGTGCCAGCGCGAGAAGCGCAAGACCATCAACGGCGACGACCTGCTTTGGGCCATGACCACGCTCGGCTTCGAGGCCTACGTCGCCCCGCTCAAGTCGTACCTCAACCGCTACCGCGAGGCCGAGGGCGAGAAGGCCGCCGTTCTCGGCGCCGGTGGCGGCGCGCGCCACGGCGACGGCGCGGCGGACGACGGCACGCTGGCCGCGGCGGGCGTCGTCATCGCGCCGCCGTCCGGGGCCACTGGTGACCGCGCGGTCCACGACGGCGCCGCCGGCCACGACGCGCACGTCGGGCTCATGATGGGAGCAAGCAACGTCGTCGGGTTCGGGCCGGGCGGCGCGGCGGCGGCGTCGTACTACACGGCAGCACGGAAGTCGTATGGCGCGGGGGAAGGGTCCAAGGTGACGGAGTTCGAAGGCATCGGCGGCGAGGAGGAGAACGGCGGCGTGCAGAGGGGGAGAGGGTTTGCCAACCACCTCCACGGCGCCGTGCAATGGCGAACGGCGTAGCTAGGTGTAGAAGACGACGACAAACGATACTTGCATGGTGTTGGTGTTGCACACTCTTGCACCTGCACCTGCACTGCTGGCTGCTGCTCGTGCAGTGCTTCGTAACTAAATTTGCGTACTAATTAATTGCTGTTTCTGCATTTCGTCAAATGTTTAATGAGTTCATTTGAATTTAAACTAAAAGTATTTCTATTGACCTGGAAGAAGTTCAGCTAGTTGTTCAACGAGGTAAACTGCTTTTTTTTTTTTTGACAAAAGGTAAACTGCTTTGATGAAGAGTCAAGTGTGAACTACATATATACTGTAGACTGTAGTACATATATGCTCAGCTCTGCTGGCCTGTACACAAGTAACACAACAGCTGCTAGTCTCTGTAATGATGTGGATTCTTCTTCCTTCAAGAAAATTCTGTCACATTTTTGCTAAATAGTAAAGTAATCTTAACAAATTTGTTCGAACAAATGCCGATTGCCGATAGAAGAAGGTACGTACATACAGTTGAACAACACACATGCATGGAACTCCAAAATTGGCAGGAATCAGTGATCTGAAGTTCTGCACATATACAAAATTAAATCACCCAAAGTAACTGCGAAAGTGCGACTTGTACGCGTCCATGTGCGCCGGGTGCAGCGACACGGACGCTGGACGCCGCCGGCGCCGGCGCCGCCCTTCCCGGCCACAAGCACCACCTGCCCGCAGACGCGGAGCTACAGGGTGGTCCCTGTGGGCCGCGGACCACCCTGTAGATTTGGCCCAAAGTCTAATATCCCTGGTATTTTGGCCCAAAGCCTATTCGCTTGTGCTCCCGATCGAACCTGGCGGAAGACTCGAAGCGACGTCCGCAACGCAAGACCTAGAGATAGCAGCGGATCGGGTTCGGGTCGAATACCCGCGGGTTTCGAGTCCTGCGGGTTCGGGTTTGGAGATGGTTTTTCACCCACGGTTTTTGGGTTCAGTTTCGGGTTTGGTATCGGGTTCGGTTTCAGGTTTGTTTTTTCACCCGTGGATATCCAATGGATATCTGAAATAAATCATTTGGAATTAAAACTCATGGTTTATAATATGCTAATAATAAATTGTTTACTTAGATTATTAAATCTATTCAAAATTGACTTATGAAAATATTTATTATTTGTTGCCTCTTATTTATACATGTGAATATGTGTATATTTATCCGCGGGTTTTGGGTATCCATTCAGATTTTGGGTATCCGTTCGGGTTTCGAGTTTCCGCGGGTTTGGTTTTGGTGATGAATTTCCACCCGAATCGGTTTTCGGTTCGGGTTCGGGTTTCGATTTCAGGTTTCAGTTTTGGGTGCACGGAGACTCCACCCGATCCGAACCTGACTCGTTGCCATCCTTATCCAGACCGCCGTGCCCCTTGGTTTCTGACTCCAACCGCTCGACTCGACGGACTGCTGCGTTGCAGTGTTGCAGCAGCGGAGCGCCGGAGCGGCCGCCGCCCGCCGGCCAGACGTCGGAGTCAGAGGCTACCAACGCACTTCAGTACCTGTATGTTGATCCTGAAATCCTTTCTTTACCAAAGTTCTGTCACGTCTCTCTCTGTATCTCAAGTGATTAAGCCCTAAACTGCTAAACAGGAGACAATCAACGATCTAGTGATCTACAGTTCAACTTCAATTCACGGCACATCCCAGTTTGGAGTTCGCCACTGCCACGGTATGCAGAAATAATTTAGTTTCTATTTCATCTCAATTTTAAAATTTTATTGTAGCACTGAAATGATTTAAATATTTAATTGAAACATTGTATCATTGGACATTGGAATTATTTATTTCTCTTTGCAGATTTGTTAAAAACGAAGAGTGGTGATATTATATTGCCTCTCTTTTTCAGAAATATGAATAAAAGAAAAAGGCTTCTTCTCCATCTCGGTTCCACAAGAACAAATTGAAGAACAAGAAGGTATGTAATATTTCAATTCTATGTTAAGAAAGATGTACTCAACTATTTTATGAACTCTGTATGTTCTTTTATGTTTAATTGCATTTTGTAATTCATATACTTGTGTACCAACGAGTTAATTTTATAATGGTTATAAAAAAATTTTAAACAATGGACCACTGTAGCTACAAATCCTGGCTACGCCACTGCCTGCCCGTCGTGGTTCATGGTGACCAGCTCCGTCCTGCCGGGCAGGCCCCACCCGAAGTCGGCCGCCTCGTACGCGGGGAACCTCGTGGACCCGGCCAGGTTCATCAGCCGGTCCATGTCCACCTGCTCCAAGGTAGTCATCCAATCCCACCCGGCCAGCGGGTCCTCCGCGGCGCGCCGGACCTCCTCGGCGACCGCCGCCGCCGCGACGCCCACCCCGCCCTCGCCGAGGAGGTCCCCCGCGGCTGCCCGCGCCAGGCACCCGGAGATGCACGTCCCGAAGTAGCCGTCCCCCGGCGGCGGGTCCAGGCGCGCGCGGCAGTCCGCGAAGAAGAAGAGGTAGACCTCGTCGTCGCGGGAGATGATGCCGGCCGGGTGTTGTTTGGAGCGCACGAAGGACACCCACGCGAGCGCCGCGACCGCCACGAAGCTGGACGGCGGCGTGCCGGCGGCGTTCTGCGCGTGCGCGGGCCAGAGCTCGGCGATGCGCTGCTTCAGACGGTGCATGTCTTGTGCCGAGATGGTGAACGTCCGGCGGGAGAGGTTGGGGCGGATGAAGTGCCCAGCCACGGCGGCCTGCAAACCGCGCGCCCGCGCCAAAAAAAATTTGTTATGTTTATATTACAAAAATATAGCAAAAATAAATGAGAAAATACAGAGAGAGAAAAAAGGGAAGCTGTGCAATCGCAGCAGATGTGCTGATCAACGGGCTGCTGGGCGTGGCTAGGGCATCTCCACGATGGGCCACTTGCTGCTTCGATAAAATACACGTGAAGTCGTGCTTTCAAAAAAAAAAAAGACCACTTGCAAATTTATTATCATTAAAAATAAAACAAACCAATAAAGTTCCTGAGAAATTGTTTTTTAATAAATAATAAAATATATAACCACTAAGAAATGGTTTTGACCTACGATATTTTCACCGCCTATTTGGACGAAACCGTCTGTAGTACTTTTTACCGGCGGTTAGTGATACAATTCGCCAGTGAAAATCATTTTCACCAATTGTTTGGTATACCAACCACAAGCGAAAATATTTGCGCTGCTATCGTCTCTGTAAAAGACCCGTATGGCCATCTTAGGTCATGGATGGCCTCAATGTATATAATGGGAAAACACTAGCCTTCCCTCCCAATCTTCCTCATCTCAAACACATATCTCCATCCCGACTTCTCGACCACACTTCTCTCTCGTTTCCCTATCCTCTTGCCTCCTCTTCCTCATCTCGAGTTCATTTGGTGGCGGCGTGGGGGTTGCACCCCCTCCAGTGGTGACGTAGGGGCTACTCCCCCCCGGATTCGTGGTGCATGAGGCTAGATCCATGCGTGCACCACCGTCCTTGCTTCGTGGACGGCTACCGTGATCTTGACCTTCTTCCGTTGACGGCCATCGCTCGCGATCTCGACCTTCTTCCTCCTCGCCTCGACGTGGGATAGGAGCACGGCAGGAGGCTCCGAGAAACAGTAGACGGACTGGGCCAGAGAGCTTGGTCAGCGTTTTCTTTTTCTGATTATCAACGCTGATCCGCAAAAGGAGCTGGCGTTGTGACCATTTTCAATGCTTGTTTGAACCGGCAGCGATCAGCCATCTCATCATCACTACTTTCACGGCAAAATCGACCGTGATGAGGTATTGAGGTCTTTGGAGGTATTATGTAGTAGTGCACTATGCACCTCACATGTATGCTAGGAAAATACTTGTACTATTGACATACCAACATCAATTCTTCCGTAGTATTCCCTCAGTTCCAATAAGTTGCTTTAACTTTTTTGATATATCCATTCTGTTATGTATCTAGATTTTATCTAATTTTATTTAGATGTATAGCAAAATAGATGTAAAAAAGTCAAAACGACTTATAATTTGGAACTGTGAGAGAGTAGTGCACTGTGCACCTCACATGGGTGAATTCGTAGAAGGAGAAATGGAAGACTAGGTAAGCATGATACAAGGGAAGTTGCTGACCAATTTGGAGTACATGTCTCGCAATTTTAGAATTGGTTGAGGATGCGGTCTGGACGTCTGGTTGAACCGGACCTAATTCGTTTGATCTTTCCCCAGTAGTAGTAGTATTCGAGGTTCAAACCACAAGGTTGTTTTGTTTCCTCATCTTTGTTATTTGTCTCTATTCATTACCCAGGTGACCTTTGACTATAAATCACTCGATTTGCTACCAACTATATATTCATATGATAATATCTGTTGTCAAAAACTTAGGTACCTGAAGGGCTCATATCACTGAAGTTCTATATCTAATCAGGATCCGACAAAACAGAGGCAAAAAAAAAAAACTGGAAAAGTTTGATAAAATAGAGGCAGAAAACACTGCAAGGTGACAAAATAACAAGACAACAGAGCCAAAAACGGTAATTTGTTCATTTGATGACGTGCAGTGGGACTATCTAGGCGCCAGCCACACGTGACACGTCGTGTCGTAGTGGCACACGAACGCAACCGCCTTGCTTCATTGCTTGACTGTTGAACGCTGGTGGCCGGGTGGCGGCGGCAGGCGGCGGCCTGTGCAGCGTACGCAAGAACCAAACTACCGGGAAGACAAGAAACAAGTCCGACCGACCGAGAAGGCGCAGGCAGGCATACGTACCACCGGCAGATCGGGCGTCCACTTCCGCAGCACACTCCTGGCCAGCTCCTCGCCGCCGGGGAGCCTGATCGCCGCGCGGTTGAACGTCGGTGGCTCGGCGGCCGCGGCGTCGGCGTCGCCTTCCCCGCGGCACGCCGCGGCTCACGCGCGGAGGAACCTCCACACGGACCGGCCGTCGACCGCGGCGTGGTGCATCGCCACGCCGACCGCCAGCCCGCCGCCCCGCAGCCGCGTGACCTGCGCGGCCAGCGTCTCCGCGGGGAGGACCCCCGTGTCGAGCGCCGGCACGAGCTGCGCGAACGCCTCCGCGTCGTGTTCCTCGTCCTCTGCGAGGCGGGCCGCGTCGGCGGCGTCGTCGCTCGCCTCCGCGACCAGGAACCTGACCCCGCCGCCGCCGGCGGTGCAGCAGTCGAAGGCTGCGTCGCCCGTGGCCGGCACGTGCACGATCCGGCCGGCCAGCGTGGGGAACCGCGCGAGGGTCTCCGCGAGCGACGCGCGGAGGGCGTCCACGGCGGACGCGAACGGCGGCAAGCTGCTGCCGTTGCCGTCGCCGTCGCCGTCGTCGACGAAGATGAGCACGCGCTGGATGAGCGGGAGCGTGATCCACTGCGCGTCGAGCGCGGACAGACGGATGGGCTCCGGCGGCAGCGCCGCGGTGGCCGGCACGGCCACGCGGGCCTCTTCGATGATGTTGACGGACGGTGGCATGGCGCGATGGCACGGCACACACAAGGTGGTTGCTGTTGGTATGGTGTCGGCTGTGGTTTATTTTTTTTGAAGCAAAAGAAGAGGACGCATCTTGTAGGGTGTGTTGACTTCCGTGAAATACGGTATGCAGCCAGACGCAGTTAATGCATTGGTTTGACTTCCTAGAAACGATGGCAAGCGCATTCCCCACGAGCCTTAGCTTAGGGCACAGCTGACTGAGCTCTAAGTATTTTTTTTTCATATTTTAATAAAAGAGAGAAAAGCTAGGCTTATACGCACATCTAAGATTATATGAGTGTCATATCGGTCTAATCATACTATCAACTATTACTAAAAGTTAGCACTATCAGTGAGGTTGACTTAGAGCTACTAACTGACTTATAGCATTGCAGGTGCTCTTAGCCAGACAACTACTCCCTCTAATTTCCTAAAGAATGTTTTGAGGTTGTCTTAAGTCAAATATTTTAAGGATTTGTCTAACCAAAAATAGGTTGTTTTAGCCTCTCCCATCAATTGAATTTTTTCAATGCATTTACATTGTCTTATAGCTATATTTACACCGCCTTATAACTATATTTACAATGATTTCTTCAGTGTAATTTATTGGATAGAGTGATGTAATTTGTGAATAATACAAATATATGTCAAAATTTTCAAGAAGATTTGCAAATTATTTTATATATTCCAGATATTAAAGAAATATATGTCAAATTGTTCACAAATTCTTTATAAATTTAAAAAATAAATACAAAAGCCATACAAAACTGCTGCAACTGGAAGGGACGGCGCCGGCGCTGGGGACGCCTGCGCACACGCGTCCCAAGCAAAAGGAAACAGTGCCAGCCTCTCACGTAGAAAGGAAACGGAGGGAGCAGCGCCTATGCTCCACTCTTGGTCAACCGGCGCGGCCACCACGAGCACTCCCTCTCTCTCCTTTGCTCACGGACACGCTGCTCACGTACACGCTGCACCACTAGGCGGTGGACACAATAGCTTGGGCGAGCAGGCCGCCTACGCGGCTCCCACGAGAAAACAGATCGGACACCATCCGACGGCAAAAAAAAAAAAAAAAAAAAAAACGGTTGAGAAATGTTTCTAAATTAACCGGTTGACATATAGCAATACTGTATTTTAAACTTTAACTACAAATAAATTCTTTTAGGTTGAATTTGAAAATATGAAAGTGATGTAAGTAAATTCGTCTTAAAATGTAGTTTTATAAAAGTATATATGGACTATATTTTATAAATATTTTATAGCAAAAAAGTAACGATTAAAGCTGTTTTTTAGAGACCGTGCCACTATCAAAATGATCTTGTTTAGGAAACTGGAAGGAGTACAGCGTATTTGTTTGTCTGTCTGGACGGCTGAACCGCACTGTCCTGCCCGTATCAGCCAGGCCAGGATGCAGGCAGACCGGTCCGCCAGTTGCACCTGAGTTCGTTCGTGTATACGCCAGGCAAGGGAATGGACTGGCCTCATCTTCGAGTAAATGGTGAGCGGCAAGGGAATGGACTGGCCTCCTTTGTCACGCCCAGCGAGAACATATCCGCGACATTGTCCATCTAGTTCCTCATAGCCTCTTCAACAGCCACACAACACACTCAAATTTTACATAGAGATTTAGAAATGGGATGGGAAAAGATTTGCTCCTTACTTCCAATGTCATCCCTTGTCCTTGTAATTTACGTTTCTTGTATATGACTTGGATTTATGGGTCACACTCATATGAGTTAGAATAAGTCACGCCTATTTGGTTCGACGGTGATGACACTACTATAAATTGGACTACGATGTGGTTACGATGTGGCTGTGAAAGATCTGAGTGTAGTAGTGTAAACTCTTTATAATAGTGATACACTCTGCACATTGGAGCTTTAGGGATGGCCGCAAACTCTTCGTAGCGGCCCCTAGAAATTGATTTGTAGGCGCAGCTAGATTTTTATGGATGGATGAAAAACGAGCCACCCTTCTAAATTATTTTTTTGGAAATCATAAATCTAGGCCAACAAATAGCAAATAATAACAATAATTCAAGAAGGCCCCACACACGCATGCGTGCCTGCCATCACAATTTATGGGATTTTTCGTATGAAATCGTTTTACAGAAATAACAAATCTAGGCCTAGAACTTAATAATTCGAGGCGTTCAACACATAGCGCGTGGCTATAGGGGACTCGAACATGCTACCTCAACATTTGTGCACTCCAGCTCTCACCAATCCAACCATAAGACACTTATACTCATTTAGGATATTTATCCTCCTCATTTTAACTTTATTCGATTTTGAATAAGTACTTGAAAACCTAAACAAATTCAGATGAAAAAGTTATCTACTATAAATTTTAATAACTTTTGGAGATCTACAATTTTGATTTTGGTGATTTCTCCATCCGAGGTCGCTCGAAGAATTTGAATTTCAAATGTGAGAAATTCAAACATATTTTTCATGGATATAAGATCTCAAATAAAGCAATTATCAACTATAAAGTTGTATAACTTTTCGAGATATACAACTTTCGTTTTGGTCATCTCATCTACATCCGAGGTCGTTTGGAAAATTCAAATTTCAAATATTAGGAAAGTCAAATGGAACTTTCCTTGAATAGATGGTTTCAAATGAAAAATTGTCAACTGCAAAGTTGTACAAATTTTTGAGATCTACATATTTCGTTTTGATCGTTTCTCTATCCAAAGTTGTTTAAAAAATTTGAATTTCAGATGTAAGAAATTCAAACGTACTTTTCCTTTGATAGATGATTTCCAATGAAAAACTAGAAAGTTGTATAACTTTTTGAGATATGCAACTTTTATTTTGGTTGTTTCTCCATTCAAGATCGTTTAAAAATTTGAATTTTAATACTTAATTTTATTGTTCAATGCCCATTTGTAGAGGCGGTTCTAGATCCAACCGTCTCCATAAATTGATCTGTAAGAGCGGCTAGATCTAGAACCGCCCGACAAATAAGGTCATTTGTAGAGACCTGAAATATTAGCTGCCCCTAAAAATGCATTTATAGAAACAACTTGTTTTGAAAACCATTTTTTGAGGTAGTTTTAATTTGAGCTGTCCCTAAAAAAAAGAGGTGTCTCTACGAATACTTTTTTTAAGTAGTGATAGACCACTATTTGATTCTTGAAAACAGATTTTGAGGCGTACTCTCATTCACCCTCCTCGATCTAGTCCATAGTCCCTTGTTCCGGTCCTTCAGATATAATTAAGGGTGGGCAAAATACCCGATACTTAATTCCCGAACCCGAATTACCCGATCCTAGACCCGAAGTACCCGAACCTGAATTACCTGATCACAATTTCGGATAGTGATCGTAAAAACCCGAAATTAGTTTGGGTAATTCGGGTAATGTTTTTCGGTACCCAAACTACCTGAATTACCCGAAATATCTCAAATATTTGCTCTTCTATTCCTAGTATGAAGACATGAGGTAGTTCAATGCCATATAAATATATTATTTGGCATGAATTAATGTAGATTTATGCTAACTTGATAAGTGATTTGTTGATAATTGATATAAAGACATGATGTGATTTAAAGGACTATTGTTTATTGCTTTAAAATGGTACTTGAATTCTTCTAAAATGGTTGGTTTTGTCAATTTCGGGTATATCGGGTAAAACCCGAACCCGAACCCGAATTATCGGGTACCCGAAATTTCGGGTAATGGTTTTTTGGAGAAAAAATCGGGTAACAATTTTCAATACCCGAATTTTCAACTACCCGAATTACCCAACCCGAAATTTTCGGGTAACCCGAATGCCCGGCCTTAGATATAATCATACAATCATGATTTATACATCCGTACAAGGAAAGGACCAATTTTTATATAACTCCTAGCTAGTCTCCCTCCGGTGAAAAAAAATGCAATTATGAAATCCGTGCCCATCAAAGTAACTCAAATTTGACCAAATTTAAAGTAAATAAAATTATCGTAGTATGCAAATTTCTCGTCTTATTGTAAAAACCGGATATTTAGGACTCCAAACATTGACTTCTTGATTATGTTGCCACTTGGGTGGATGACAAATGGTCCATGTGTCTATGAAATGTGGGTCCAGTGGCAAATCTACAAACACCCCATGTTTGGAGTTCCAAGTATGGTAGTTCTTTTTTAATACTAACAAATATGACCGTGTGTTACAACGGGAGAAAAAAATTAAATATAACTTCTTACCGAGTTCTTTTTGCTCTTTAATATTTAATAATTAGGTATAGTTTTGGGATTAATCTAGATTATTCATGTGACTATAAAAATCTAGAATGTACATACATCTCTCTATTAGTTGTATGATTTATATGGAATCCTGATGAGTCGTGGCAGTTTGTATTTGTATTCAGGTTATTCAAAATCGGATAGAGCTATTTCAATTAGGATTCCTATAACTATCTAGGTTACTTTAATAACTTTGTGCAATATGTGTCATATAAAACATGGGAGTTGCAAAGATTCGACCAGTTTCCATATTCACATAGTTAGAGAAGACGGACCAAAAAATAGACCGAAAAAATGGTCTGAAATTATTTTAATACTTTAATTTTTTCTGATGTAAATTAATTTTCACCAATTTATAATTTCATGATAACTATTTATATAAATAGTGATTGATTATTTGTTATATTGATTTATATATTGTTGAATTGAGTAAATACCCGAATAAAAATTGAAATCCGAGACATCCATTTTATATTCGTATTCGACATTTTTTTCTGATGTAAATTATTTTTCACAGTTTATAATTGCATGATAACTATTTATATAAATAATGATTGATTATTTGTTATATTGATTTATATATTTGTTGATTTGAGTAAATATCAAATAGAAATCGAAATCCGGGACATTCATTTTATATTCGTATTTGACAAGACCGGTATCCGTATCGAATCCTAGGAACATGGTTATGAACGCGAGCATGGAGATTGAAATCTGAGTTCGGCACGTATGTGTACTCTTCACGTACATGTACATGAAAGAGTCCATGTTCAAAACGATGCTTCGAATATGGAGGTGAGTTCAGCACGTACGTGTACTCCTCACGTACATGCACATGCAAGGGTCCACGTTCAAAACAATGCTTCGAATATGAGGAAAGAAAAAGTACTATATTTATACATGACGTAAGATCTCGGATGACAGAAGGCTCATATGATACGGCGTCTAGATCTAACGGTTATTTGTGAAGGAGAGTAAGATCTTGAACGATAGAAGGTTCATGTACACGGCGTAAAGATCAAATGGTTATGGAAGAGGGATAGCCCCAAAAAAACTCACTCTTTTATAGTGTGATAACCAAAGTTCAAACTATTTGACTTCTCAAAAAGCAAGAAATGCATTCCTTCGTGGATGGAGGGAGTATATATATACACCAAACATCAATCCGAGCTGTTGGGTTGATGGTTTTTATGGTTGATAAGCCGACTAATATTGTTTTATTGTGAGAGAAAAAACTGTACCATGACTGATAAGTTCAAGTGAATAAGGTAACTCGTACCATGGCTGTTTTTTTTGGTCCATGTTGTCCGTGAAAAGAAGAGTTTTGCATGATAGCGCGTTACGTTGAAGAAACATGCATGTAATCATGTTGTCCGTGAAAAGAAGAGCTTTTATTGTTTCTAACTCCATGTTTATGTTTTTACTATATATTTATTTCATTTGAATCTCAAATTTAAGCCTAAAACGCATTAAGTACGACATATGTGGTGTTCATTTCTTGATAAGGGTATTCTGGATTGTTTTTTTTTTGCATAATAATAGTATTGGATAATTTATCAATAAGTAAAGCAATACTTTAGTTTTAATTTCTCTATGATAATTTTTAGCCCGAATTCAAGTAGAGGCTTCTTTAGTTGGTCAAATATATCTCTATTCTATATGTACCTATATATAGTATTAAGGAGCGAAACGTTTCTTCAAACCCGCTTTTTTTACTTCCTACTAGATTGCCCTTGTATTTTTGTCTCGCCTTTTTATCCTCCAAATTGCCCTCGCGTCCCACCCTATTCTGAAATCACTAATATTAAATCACGCGACACATTCAATTTAGATGTCTGCTTACCCCTATAAATGTCCATGCAGCCCGAGGCCCGCAATTTTGGCCCGGCCCAAGCACGGCACGGCCCGAGGGTCATCGGGCTCGGGCTGGCCCAACACGGGTAGCAGGCCGTGCCTAGGCCGCTACTCAGGCCCACAGGCTGGCACGGCACGGCTCGGTTTTTAGGCATCGACCCGGCAGCGGCCCACGACCTCCCCCCAGCCCCAGACCCCTATTGCCCAGCGGCGAAGCGGCCCAGCCAGCCCTGCAACAGCTCCCCGCCTCACCCCCCGCGTATATAAGCAAGGGGCCGCGGCGCTCTCCCTCAGTCCACCCTAACCCTAAATCATTTCCTCCCACTCCCACCGCCGCGCCGCTCTCGCCTAGTTCTCGTCTCGCCGTCTCGTCTACTAGCGTCTGACGTCCCCGACCGCCGACCCTGACTCCGGTGACCTCGAACTACCTGCCGCCGGTGATCTCCCCTCCCTCTCTGCCTCTCCATTCTCCCTCTCCCTATCTCCCCTCTAGATCTCGGTGATTATGTGAGTTCATTGTCCTCGTCTGTCCCTCCTCCGCCGCTCGCCGTCCTTGCTAATCGAGTGTCGTCTTCTCTGGCCTTTGGGTGGTCGTCGTCTTCTCTGGCACTAGGCTCCGGTTGCGCAGGTAAAACCCTAACCCTAACCCTTCTCTTCTATCTTCTTCTTGTTCTTCCATTGATGTATTCTGATGTGATCTTTTCATTGGTTGCGCAGGACGACGACGGTGGTGAAGGGGCGACGGCGACTGGGACCCGGCCGGCTCCAACTCCAACTCCAACGCCTCAGCTCTGTTCTTTTGTTTGAGTTGTGACTTGTGTTGTGAATGAGAGAATTCAATCTCTATAACTTTTCTGTGACAACAACTATGAATTTTGATAAGTGTTCGATGAGTTGATTTTTTTGAGGTGCTTTGAGGTCACCGGGCTGTGGGCTGGCACGACCTGAGTTTTGGCCGTGCTGCACGGGTCGGCACAGCATGAATTTCGGCCTGTAGTGCCGTGCATGGGCCGAAGGCCAGACACAAGGCACGGCGTGCCGTGTCGGCCCGACACCCTGCGGGCCGTGCCTGGCCCGTGCCCGTGCTGTGCCGAGTTGGGCCAGCTCGATGGCCATCTATACTTACCCCTATTCTCGCGATGCCGACCTTCTCAATTCCCGATGACACATCAGGAGCACGGAATGTCCTCGTGTACTCCACCCCACAACCCACAGCATCGGTCAACGCCGCCACCCCGCGAGATGGGTCTGTTTTATCTACTAACTGCTTCATAACGATGTGGGCTCGACCTCGATGGCTTGGCCATGGTCAAGCGGTAGGCTAATGGTCACTAACGTCACATTCTAGTTGAATAGCCACATGTTCCACCTGACAGTCTAGCACCACTTCTTTTTTTTTTGAAAAGTGTCTAGCACCACTTTTTTTTGAGGAATCAGGAGGAGCAACAAGCTCCTACTGCGAATTAATAAATAAAAAGACATAAAAGAGTTCACAAAGAGAGAGATTACATGGAGAAAAAGGGAAGAGGGGGTTCAGGAAACAAAGAAGGAGAGGAAGAAGATCAGGTAAATTACAAATGAGACTGAATCCATGATTCTAAGAGAGGGGTGATCCTTGCTTTTGTCCTGTGTAGCAACATAAGTGCTTCCGCCGTGAGGTTCCTCTTATAATCATCAACTGAAGCAACCTTGTTTCTGAAGATAACGTCATTCCTCACCGTCCAGATGGACCAGCATACAAGAATAAAGATGTCTAAAGCAAAGGGAGCAGATACATAGTTTATCCAAGCCTCAACGATCTGCAAGATTGAGAGGTTGCCTGCATATGCAAAGTTCAGAGCCCACCAACAATTCTTGGCAAAGTTGCAGTAGAAGAGTAGGTGCATTAGTGTTTCTTCAGTTTGCTGTTGACAGAGAACACAATTGTAATCATCTAGGTGCATTCTTCTCCTTCTCATCATGTTCCTTGTACTTATCTGTAACACCTCGGTGTTACGCAAGCATTAACATTGCACATCATGAGCATAACATGTCATGACATTCATAATCATATGTAGTAAGATTATACCTTTAGTGAAATAAAAGCTTTGAAAATAGTATTCATAACATGATGTGATATTATGCTAATTACATTCATCAAATTTGTGCAACTATAAATTTTATACCACTTAGAATTATAGGTGAAAATTTTGGAGCACTAAATTATTCAAAGTTTTGTCAAAATTTTGTTTTAAAAATGTTATTTGAAAATATTCAAAAATCCTCCCTAAATTAGCTTTTATTCTAAAAATCAAAATCTATAAGAGTTTTGAGGTTGGCCCCTTAAAAAAAGTTGTAGGAAATAAAATTTGGAACAACTTTCATTTTTGGGCCATTTTCAGAAAAAGTCATTTGATTGCCCAAAATGGGGTTTGAAAACTGTAATTTGAAATTTATTTAAATTTTCCCTGGAAAATAAAAATGAAAAACTTTTCCCATCGCTTGTGGGTCGCCGCCTCCCTTCTCGGCCCGCCCGCGAAGCGGCCCGGCCCAGCTGACCGCGCGCTCCGCCCGCCCGCCCGCGCGTCGTGTCCGCCCGCCCGCGCGTCGTGTCCGCCCGCCCGCGCGCGCCGCGACACGTCCGTGCCCGCGCAGGCGCCGCGCGCCCCGTGGCCGGCATGCGCCGCTCGCCGTCGACAGCTGGCCGTCGGTGGCCCCGCCAGCGCGCGCCTCGCTCTTCAAAGTCGCCTGCCCCCCGCATCCACCCTCCCTCTCCGAATTTCTCCGCCTTGGCCCTCCTCCGCTCCGTGCCGCGTGAGCACCGCACCGCGCTCGCTGCGCCACCGCCGCACCCGCCGGTCAAATTGGCCGACGGTGAGCCGCCATAGCTCGCCTTCTCACGCACCCAGCTCCGCCTTCTTCTCCGGCACCCCGTGCGCACCTCGGTGCCCTCACCCGAGCCAGGCAGGTGCGGATTTCGTGCACCCGCCGCCGGCGGCCATGGCGCCACCGCGCGCGGGGCCTTCCGCGGGGGTGGTTCCCCGCTACCTCTCGTGTTTCGCTATCATCTAAAACGTGTCCGCCTACTCTTTGCGAATCTGTTGCTCGCCTTTCCGCACCCGGGCGTGGTTGGCAACGGCCACCGGCCGGTCGCCGCGCGGCCGCGACGTCGCGGTCACTGGCGCCTTCGGCTTCTTCCCCCCCCCCGGCCTCCTCGCGCGAGCGGCTTTGGGCCGCAAGCCGAGCCGGGCCGCCGCCCTTTCTTTCCCCGCGCGCGCACCCGTGAGCCGAATTGGACCGGGCCGTCTGGTGTCGGCCCGTTTTCAAATAAGAGTTTCAGTTTTTCTTTTCTTTCATTAAATTGGAATAAAAATGATTTAGCAATTGTTTGGGTGATTAAATGTGCTCCAAAAATTATGAAATAAATTTTATAAGTTCCTTAAAACTAGATCTACCATGTAAAAATATTGCATGTAATTTTTGCACTACTTTTCTGTAATGTTTTTAATTAACTTTGAAAATTGCTATTTTCTTATTAAATGGATAGTAAATTGTGGAAAATTCAGAAAAATATGATTCCAAGTTTGTTAGCCTTGTTGTTCCATGTATTTGCTAGGAAAAATATGTGACTTGCATGTTCTGTAAGAAAAACTTGAATGTGTAGTGCAAGTGCTTTTATTTGATGTTTTTTTTTGTTATTTTTGATAAAGAGCAAAAATTTTATAAAACATGTATATGATAATTTTTGTATAGTGATTGTCTACTGTGTAGAAAGTAGGAAAAATGCTAAATCTGTTGTTTAATACTTTTCATAACACAAAGTATTTTCGTGCTCGTTTTTAGGCCTTAGCTTGTTATTTTCGTATAGACAGTTCTAGTAATCCTAATGCAATGAAATTTTTGTGGCATGCTAAAATTGATGATAGTAATCCACTGTAATTTTCTAAGATTTTCTGTGTTACCAAATTAGGTGTTGCTGTTCAAGCCAGTGCTAACTAGGGTTTACATTCAACCTTTAACGTAAGATTACTTAGTAAACTATGCTTTGATGTATCTTTGAAGCATCTTAAGTGTCAAGGTGCCTTTGCATGGTAGAGAATAGTGGTGGTAGTTTATGAGTACATGTTCTTGGATATGTAGACTACCTTGTAGAAGAGTCGTAAGTTCCACGTAATTCAAACAAAATAACAAGCTCATCTACATCTTATTCATCATCATCATCATCTCATGTCATCCCTGCAATGCACCTAGGCATGAGCACTTATATTTCTGCATTATACAGGACTGCAGGAAGTGACCCCGATAGCAGTTCCCGAGGACTCGGAAGAGCAGTCCGAGGTGCAAGAGCAGGAGGTGACCGAAACCGAAGAGGAGGTCGGTGAAGATCTTCCCGAGTGCCCCGACCACCGTCCGAGCTCTTTTGAGAGAGGCAAGCCCCGGAGCATTTCTCTCCCGGTTTGCAAATAATTTATTATTGACTTTACTTAATTTGATGCATTACGTTTAGGAGTTGTTTGCAGACGTTGCTGCATTATACCTTGTTTCACCTTGCTTTACCCGATCCTTGTTACCTTGGTGTCCGCGGTCAATAATTGCTTAGTTTGCTTAGACCGGTAGAAGTCAGATGATTGCCTGTCATCCGCGAGCTATAGGAGATTATTTGGATCTAGGTGAAAGATATGTCATTTGACAAGAACTCAGTGTCGAACTGGAATTGAGACCGGGCGGAGACTTGCAGGGTTTCGAACTGTAGTGTTCTCCGTCTGAGTTGATTAAGGACCAACCGTTGTTGGGCCTCGAGTCATGTTGAACGCATGTCTTACATTTTGCTCGCCGAATAATGTACTTTTCGACCGCGAAGCTGGGAGATTATTGAGGCCGAGTGGATTGCCCGCAACGCACTATACCAGATCAGTAGTGGCAGGATACGACGGCGTGATGATAAGGCCAAAGAGCAGTCGGGCGGCCCCTGGGTACATGTGGTTCCTTGCAAACTCGCGACTTTACCTGAATAGTTGACTCGGTGACCAATACCTCACTTTAGCGGGTGAGTGAGGTTTATGTGAGGAATAAAATACCAGCTAGTTAATAATCGATTCGAATCGCCATCGTTCACTGGATAGTGAACACTTGACTTGAGCTACTTCATCGTAGTAATATTGATGAAACACTTGGATAGTTATGTGGAAGATGACATGATAACTATTGTTAATGATCATTGGTAATCCTTACTTGCTTAATTACATGTTACTCTAGCACAGGTGCAAACATAGTTGACAGGGTAATAGAGATTAAATTACTGCATGCTTTTGTAAAATAATTATTAAGTTGAAAATGCTTTTCTTGCAAATGAGTCAGCTACCCCACCAGAAAGCCTATCATGATCCTTGGTGTCGTTTTATTTTGGTTCTATCGGGTAAGTCTAGCTGAGTACCTTCTCGTACTCCGGGCTTTGTTCCCACTTGTTGCAGATGGGCAGATGTATTACGGCTACTGTATCAACAGCCTCTATCCTGCGATGGACGAAGCTTAGGACCATGGACAATGGTCATTCGCTACTTCTCGTTTGATGCTTTTGCTGGAGATGATCATAAGCTGGCACTTTATTTCAAACACTGTGTGTGTGCGTGCTTTGAACTACTGCTTCCGCTAGTTTTATTCGAACCTGGTTTGTAATAACTATGTTTAAACTCCGATGTATTTTGTACTGCGAACTTTTATGTAACTTATGATGGTGACCGCTAAACTTAATACGATCTTGGCTATTATGTGAAATGGTTTGAAATCTGTTGAGATTTCACGAACTACCGGGTTATACGGGCTTAAGTTTGTTAAATTGTCCACTCGTTGGATGATTTTCCTACTTAATCTCGTATAATTGGGCGGTTCTGTTACAGCTGACATCGGAGCATGGTTTAGCGTAATTACTGTTCATAAGTGTATTTAAAATAAAATTCTGTTGAAAAAGTGTGATTTTCAAACTAAAAGTGTGCCAGTGGTCATATCCTGTATGGCCAGTTAAGGACTCTAGGTGGCTATTTAAGTACTAATTTGGGGTTCTTGCACCATATTTCTGTTTTCGTTTCTCATACGACGTGATATTGTATGAGTGCCACTTAATTGAGTGGTAATGTATGGATCAGTTGCCTCTACGCTTCGGTAAGTGTGAGCTGTGAGAGCATGATCGGATACACCGCCGATCTAGGGAGAGTGTTTATATGATACTAGAATAATTACATGTTCTACACATGTTTTTATGAAAGTATCACATGTGTGGGTGTTCCGTCCGTTGAGGCGATGCCGTCAATAGGACGATGTGTTTGGGTAGTTACTACCGTTGTACACGCATCTGGGGATTCGTGTAGAGCGTGTAGGTAGATTTACTGCTTTCATGCATTCATAGGATTTGGACTGAAATGATTTTTCTGCAGGTACATAACAACGTTTTTCGTGTAGAACGAATTAGTTACGTATATGAGGGATCGTTTGTATGCCACCGAATTCATCGTTAGATGTTCTTATTTTCTAAGTTTGTGAGAATGTAAGACTCGCGCATGCATCATATTGCCTGTGCATTTCATTCATAAGATGCATTCCTCCCCTTATAAAAGGATTATCCCATTTTGATAAAAGTGATATCGACTTAAAATATATTCTCACCGGGTAATTAAAACTTGTGCTACAGATAGCCCGCACGAAGCAGACTGCCCGTAAGTCCACTAACGGAAGAGCACCCCGTCACCAGATGGCCCCGCGGGAGCGCCGCAGCACGGACACTTTTCTAAGCGAGTTTGGCATGCCCACCTTGCTTTGGAGAGTGCTCCATGATGTGGGGTACCCGGAGGGTCAAGAGCCGGTGTACTCTTGGAGTTAGAGCTAGCTAGCTGAGGATGGACTTGCAGTAGTGGAAATCACCGTCCCTGCTCTTGGTGATGCGCCAGAATGGGATGATTAGCATTTGGAGTTTGAGGGACGCACTCCAGTTGAGGGTGCAAAGGGCGCAACCTTTCGTGTCATCCGAGACATAATGAGCAGGTTTCCTAATGAGTTGGCAGCAGCTTTGGCTGGTACTTTTCCAAGAGATGATCCTCGTGATGCCATTTGGGTGCAACCGCAAGGAAGTGCCCTGGTTAGAGGCCCAAGTGAAGGACGGGCTAGCGACAACCCCGCCATGAGTGCCATGTATGCAGCCATCAGAGCATACCAGGGTCTTGAGAGTACCTATTAGACCTTGACTGGTCTGCGTGGTGATGACCGGCTTGAAGCAAGGAAGCAGAAGAAGAAGCAAGCACGTGCTATAGCTAGCTTGCAGGAGCAGTTGGCCGACATGAACTTGCAGCGAGACCGGGCTCTCGAGAGAGGTGAGAGTGCCATGCAGCGGGTGTAGACGTTGACTCAGGCCAACAGAAATGTAGACCGCATGATGGGACAACTAGTTCAGGAAAGGAATGAAGCCTGGAACGAGAGGGACCTTCTGAGGCAGAGGGTCGAGGAGCTAGAAGAGTATAATGCCAACTTGCATGAAGAGTTTCATGCCCTCTACAATGGGGTGGGCCCGTATGCTCCTTCGAACTCCGCCCCATATGGACATCGACGACGACACCGCTACTGAAGGTAGCGATGGTGACGCCTCTGACCTCGATGACGGCCCCGAGGAGTAGGCTAGTATCCTACATTAGTAGCTAGGCTCTGTCGCGATGGTCTTCTTTTGGTTTCCATGTATCGTGTTGTATCCTGCTCGATCTTGAGACTAGCGATCTTTTGGAACTCAGTTATGTATGCGATGCCCGAACGCATAAAAGTCCAGTGTATGTATGCTGGCAACGTGGTTGTATTGGACGCGATGTTGCATTCAAAGTAACTTGATTAGTGATGTTGTTTTAATTGGAATGCGATTATTGTGCCTCTGTTTTATTGTATGATTTGTTCTCTCCAATGAATTCAGTATGGCATGATTGTTTATTCAAATACAATTACTACAACTTCGCTCAATTGTTACTTGTTGCTGAAATATGCAGATGGCAAACACTCGCCGTGCCACGTATGAGGCCGCTGAAACTGGTGGTAACGGTGCAGGGGCTGGTGGGAGTGGTGCAAACAAAGTCAACCACCAAGAGCCGCAGCCAGAGCCACATTTGCCCCCTCCTCCACCGCTCACTGCAGAGGTATTCTTTGCGCAGTTCCTTGGAAGCCAGCGCAATGCTGAGCAGTCGCAGAAGAATATGGAAAACTTTCTGCGTACCATCGCCAAAAATGTTCAGAGAGGCAATAATCAAGGTGGTGGCCATGGAGTGAACCAGTACAACAATTTCAAGGACTTCATGGATACTAGACCACCTATTTTCAAGGAAGCAACAGAGCCACTTGACGCAGAAGAATGGATCAACACCATGGAAGATAAGTTTCGCGTGTTGAGGCTGACCGAAGTTCTGAAGATAGAATATGCTGCACATCAGTTACAAGGGCCCACAGGGATGTGGTGGAAGCATCACTGCACCACCTTTCCCCCAAATGCACAGATCTCATGGAGAGAGTTCACTGAAGCTTTTCATGGGGTCTACATTCCACCAGGGCTGGTTGAGATGAAGTTAGGAGAGTTCTTGGCTTTAAATCAGGGTACCAAAACCGTGACGCAATATTTGCATGCCTTCAACAACTTGTGCCGTTATGCTCCAGACATGGTCGACACAGATGCCAAGAGAATTACTAGTTTCAAGAGAGGGTTAAGTCCGAAGATGATGAAGCATGTGGGTACCAATACCCGCGCCAGATTCAATGACTTTGTCAGTGATTATCTGAAATAAGAGAAGAACAACAACGCCTACACTGCCTCCAAGAATCGCAAGAGGGTGTTTGAGTCAGGACCATCACAGTATAGAGTTTTCACTGCAAATCGCTCTTCTTATCGTCCGTCCGCACCAGGTGCAAGGTTCTGGCCGCCACAGCATAAGATCCAGAACTACAAGGGACCACAGAAGCCGTACAAGATAGCCGTGCCGCCAGCAAAGATCACCGCAGCTGTAGAACAGAACAATTCCAAGGGAGCTATAGGATCTGTTGGTACAGTGAAGGGGCCCTGCTACAATTGTGGTCAGCCAGGCCACTTTTCAAAGTTCTACCCTTATCCGCCTAAAAAGAAGCAACAGACTTACACTGCTCGTGTACACCACACCACCGTGGATGAGATTCCTAAGGGAGAGCCTGTAACTGCCGGTAAGTTCCTTGTTAACCATCACCCTGCAGTTGTTCTATTTGATTCTGGATCCTCACATTCTTTTATGAGTCAAGCATTTGCACGGGAGCATGAACAACTATGCACAGAATTGAGTTATGGTTATCGCATAAGTTCAGCAGGGGCTGATGTGTTAACCAATCAGATGGTTAGAGGGGCAACCCTTGAGTTAGGTAGTCGAAAGTTTCGAGTAAACCTGGTAGTTATGCCTGGACTAGTTTTGGATGTAATAATAGGAATGAACTGGATAAAGAACTGGGGATTAGTCATAGATACAAGTAGTCGGATGCTTACCCTTAAGGATCCCTAGATAGAGGGTACTTTTCAGGTGCCATTACCCAGGCGAACGGACCTTGTAAGTATAACCTGTGCCGTGGAAGTCATTCTTATTCACTAGATCCCGATAGTGTGTGAGTTCCCAGATGTGTTTCCAGATGAGTTACCTGGTCTTCCTCCAGATAGAGATGTTGAGTTTGGAATTGAGTTGATCCCCGGGATAGCTCCTATTTCAAGGAGACCCTATCAGATGCCTCCGGATGAGTTAGCTGAGCTGAAGAAGCAACTGGAGGAATTATTAAACAAGGGTTTTATCCGACCAAGTAAGTCTGAATGGGGATGCCCTGCCTTGTTCGTGAAGAAAAAGAAAGAGGGTACTTTGAGAATGTGTGTGGATTATCGACCTCTTAATGCTGTAACTATCAAGAATAAGTATCCTTTGCCTCATATCGACGTTTTGTTTGATCAGTTAGCTAAAGCCAGAGTGTTCTCCAAGATAGACCTAAGATCAGGGTATCATCAGATAAAGATTAAGCCGCAAGATGTCCTGAAAACCACCTTTTCTACCAGATACGGGTTGTACGAGTATCTTGTTATGTCTTTTGGCTTAACAAATGCTCCTGCCTATTTCATGTATCTGATGAATACGGTTTTCATGCCAGAGTTGAACAAGTTTGTAGTTGTCTTCATTGATGATATTCTAGTATACTTTAAGAATGAGAAAAAATCATGAAGAGCATCTAAGAATTGTCTTGACCAGACTGAGAGACCATAAGTTGTATGCTAAGTTCAGCAAATATGAATTTTGGTTGAAGAAAGATCCTTTCCTTGGTCATATTCTATCTGAGAATGGAGTTTCGGTAGATCCGAGCAAAGTGCAAGAGGTTATGGATTGGAAAACTCCAACCACAGTGTCAAAAGTCAGGAGTTTCCTATGGTTAGCGAGATACTATCGCCGATTTATACCAGACTTCTCGAAGATTGCCAAACCAATGACAAGTCTCTTACAGAAAGACCACAAGTTTGTGTGGACAGGGGAGTGTGAGACAGCTTTCCACACCTTGCGGAAACTGTTAACCACTGCTCCAGTTCTTACGCAGCCCGACATCGAGAAACCTTTTGATGTGTTTTGCGACGCATCAAAAACAGGATTAGGCTGTGTTCTGATGCAAGAGGGAAGAGTCATTGCTTATGCCTCCCGTCAGTTGAGAAAACATGAAATCAATTATCCGACACATGATCTTGAGCTTACCGCTGTAGTGCACGCCTTAAAGATTTGGAGGCACTATTTACTTGGTAATGTATGCAATATTTTCACCGATCACAAGAGTCTCAAGTACATTTTTACCCAACCAGAATTGAACATGAGACATCGAAGATGGTTAGAACTAATCCAAGATTACAACTTGAATGTACAATATCACCCT
The DNA here is from genome assembly GCA_038087645.1 of Saccharum hybrid cultivar R570. NCBI lineage: Eukaryota > Viridiplantae > Streptophyta > Magnoliopsida > Poales > Poaceae > Saccharum > Saccharum hybrid cultivar. The sequence continues at coordinate 1,702,098 of JAQSUU010000615.1, read as the reverse complement.
GGGAAAGCCAATGTAGTAGCAGATGCTTTGAGTAGAAAGTCACATTGCTTGTATATGCAACCCTCACTCGAGGATGGTTTTAATCTAATGCACCCTGCTGTGTTACATAGTATTTAGATCAGTTGCTTCTTGGAGAGTAAGATAATAGAAGGCCAGAAAGCAGACAAAGGGATATTTCACATCAAAAAGAAAATTAGAGAAGAACCCTCCAAACACTTCTGAGTGGACGAACAGGACGTGTTGTGGTTTGACAACCGTCTTGTTGTTCCAAAGGATAGAGAGCTTAAGAATAAACTTATGGGTGAAACTCATCTCTCTAAGTTATCCATTCATCCTGGCAGCAGTAAAATGTACCAAGAACTAAGACCCCGCTATTGGTGGACAAAGATGAAGAAAGAAATTGCAGCTTATGTGGCCAGATGTGACACATGTTGTAGAGTGAAAGCTATTCATATGAAACCTGTCGGATTGTTACAACCTTTGTCAGTACCTAGTTGGAAGTGGGATGATATAAGTATGGATTTCATCACAGGCTTGCCCACTACTCAGAAAGGCCATGATTCGATTTGGGTAATCGTGGATCGTTTTACTAAGACATCCCACTTTTTGCCTGTCAAGATAGATTATAGACCATCTCAATATGCCGAGAAGTATATTGCTGAGATTATAAGATTGCATGGAATACCGAAGACTATAGTGTCTGACAGAGGGTCGCAGTTCACTATGCACTTTTGGGAGCACCTGCATAAAGGTTTGGGAACGAGTTTGATTCGTAGTACTGCCTATCATCCTCAAACAGATGGTCAGACTGAAAGGGTTAATGCTGTTTTAGAAGATATGTTAAGAGCTTGTTTGTTGTCTTCCAGGGGTTCATGGGAGTCATGGTTACCCTTAGCAGAGTTCGCTTATAATAATAGCTATCAAGAAAGTATCAAAATGGCACCTTTTGAGGCTCTATATGGCCGAAAGTGTAGAACACCTCTAAACTGGATTGAGCCAGGGGAGAGAAGGTATTACGGTATTGACTTCGTAGAAGAAGCCGAAAAGAAAGTTCACATCATTCAGCAAAATATGAGAGCAGCTCAGTCACGTCAGAAAAGTTATGCGGATAAAAGAAGAAGACCACTTGTGTTCGAAGTTGGTGACTATGTTTATCTAAAAGTCACACCCATGAAGAAGAAGCGGTTTGGAGTATGCAGAAAGCTTACCGCCAGATTTATAGGACCCTATAAAATTTTGGAAAGAAAGGGTCCAGTGTCTTACAAATTGGAATTACCTGAAGCAATGGGTGCTATATTCCCAGTTTTTCACATATCACATCTCAAGAAGTGTTTGCGTGTTCCAGAGGAAAGAATTGAACCTCGAGGCATAAAACTTAAGTCAGATTTAGTGTATCGGGAGCAGCCAATTCGTGTTTTGGATTCTAAGGAGAGGGCTACTCGAAACAGTGTGGTGAAAACGTATAAGATACAGTGGAGTCATCACGATGAAGGGGATGCATCTTGGGAAACAGGTGAATACCTACAAAAAGTATACGAAGATTTTTTATAATAAATGGTTCGTAACCCAAATCTCGGGACGAGATTTTTATAAGTGGAGAGGGCTGTAACACCTCGGTGTTATGCAAGCATTAACATTGCACATCATGAGCATAACATGTCATAATCATATGTAGTAAGATTATACCTTTAGTGAAATAAAAGCTTTGAAAATAGTATTCATAACGTGATGTGATATTATGCTAATTACATTCATCAAATTTGTGTAACTATAAATTTTATACCACTTAAAATTATAGGTGAAATTTTTGGAGCACTAAATTATTCAAAGTTTTGTCAAAAATTTGTTTTCAAAATGTTATTTGAAAATATTCAAAAATCCTCCCTAAATTAGCTTTTATTCTAAAAATCCAAATCTATAAGAGTTTTGAGGTTGGCCCCTTAATAAAAGTTGTAGGAAATAAAATTTGGAACAACTTTCATTTTTGGGCCATTTTCAGAAAAAGTCATTTGATTGCCCAAAATGGGGTTTGAAAACTGTAATTTGAAATTTATTTAAATTTCCCCTGGAAAATAAAAATGAAAAACTTTTCCTAGCGCTTGTGGGTCGCCGCCTCCCTTCTCGGCCCGCCCGTGAAGCGGCCCGGCCCAGCTGACCGCGCGCTCCGCCCGCCCGCCCGCGCGTCGTGTCCGCCCGCCCGCGCACGCCGCGACACGTCCGTGCCCGCGCAGGCGCCGCGCGAACCGTGGCCGGCATGCGCCGCTCGCCATTGAAAGCTGGCCGTCGGTGGCCCCGCCAGCGCGTGCCTCGCTCTTCAAAGTCTCCTGCGCCCCGCATCCACCCTCCCTCTCCGAATTTCTCCGCCTCGTCCCCCCTCCGCTCCGTGCCGCGCGAGCACCGCGACGCGCTCGCTGCGCCACCGCCGCACCCGCCGGCCAAATTGGCCGACGGTGAGCCGCCATAGCTCGCCTTCTCGCGCACCCAGCTCCGCCTTCTTCTCCGGCACCCCGTGCGCACCTCAGTGCCCTCACCCGAGCCAGGCAGGTGCGGATTTTGTGCACCCGCCGTCGGCAGCCATGGCGCCACCGCGCGCGCGGCCTTCCGCGGGGGTGGTTCCCCGCTACCTCTCGTGTTTCGCTATCATCTAAAACGCGTCCGCCTACTCTTTGCGAATCTGTTGCTCGCCTTTTCGCACCCGGGCGTGGTCGGCAACGACCACCGGCCGGTCGCCGCGCGGCCGCGACGTCGCGGTCACCGGCGCCTCCGGCTTCTTCCCCCCGGCCTCCTCGCGCGAGCGGCTTTGGGCCGCAAGCCGAGCCGAGCCGCCGCCCTTTCTTTCCCAGCGCACGCACCCGCGAGCCGAATTGGACCGGGCCGTCTGGTGTCGGCCCGTTTTCAAATAAGAGTTTCAGTTTTTCTTTTCTTTTATTAAATTGGAATAAAAATGATTTAGCAATTGTTTGGGTGATTAAATGTGCTCCAAAAATTATAAAATAAATTTGTATAAGTTCCTTAAAACTAGATCTACCATGTAAAAATATTGCATGTAATTTTTGCACTACTTTTCTGTAAGGTTTTTAATTAACTTTGAAAATTGCTATTTTCTTATTAAATGGATAGTAAATTGTGGAAAATTCAGAAAAATATGATTCCAAGTTTGTTAGCCTTGTTGTTCCATGTATTTGCTAGGAAAAATATGTGACATGCATGTTCTGTAAGAAAAACTTGAATGTGTAGTGCAAGTGCTTTTATTTGATGTTTTTTTGTTATTTTTGATAAAGAGTAAAAATTTTATAAAACATGTATATGATAATTTTTGTATAGTGATTGTCTACTGTGTAGAAAGTAGGAAAAATGCTAAATCTGTTGTTTGATAGTTTTCATAACACAAAGTATTTTCATGCTCGTTTTTAGGCCTTAGCTTGTTATTTTCGTATAGACAGTTCTAGTAATCCTAATGCAATGAAATTTTTGTGGCATGCTAAAATTGATGATAGTAATCCACTGTAATTTTCTAAGATTTTCTATGTTACCAAATTAGGTGTTGTTGTTCAAGCCAGTGCTAACTAGGGTTTACATTTAACCTTTAACGCAAGATTGGTTAGTAAACTATGCTTTGGTGTAGCTTTGAAGCATCTTAAGTGTCAAGGTGTCTTTGCATGGTAGAGAATAGTGGTGGTAGTTTATGAGTACATGTTCTTGGATGATGTAGACTACCTTGTAGAAGAGTCGTAAGTTTCACGTAATTCAAACAAAATAACATGCTCATCTACATCTTATTCATCATCATCATCTCATGTCATCCCTGCAATGCACCTAGGCATGAGCACTTATATTTCTGCATCATACAGGATTGCAGGAAGTGACCCCGGTAGCAGTTCCCGAGGACCTGGAAGAGCAGTCCGAGGTGCAAGAGCAGGAAGCAACCGAAACCGAAGAGGAGGTCGGTGAAGATCTTCCCGAGTGCCCCGACCACCGTCCGAGCTCTTTTGAGAGAGGCAAGCCCCGGAGCATTTCTCTCCCGGTTTGCAAATAATTTATTATTGACTTTACTTAATTTGATGCATTACGTTTAGGAGTTGTTTGCAAACATTGTTGCATTATACCTTGTTTCACCTTGCTTTACCCGATCCTTGTTACCTTGGTGTCCACGGTCAATAATTGCTTAGTTTGCTTAGACCGGTAGAAGTCGGATGATTGCCTGTCATCCGCGAGCTATAGGAGATTATTTGGATCTAGGTGAAAGATATGTCATTTGAGAAGAACTCAGTGTCGAACTGGAATGGAGACCGGGCGGAGACTTGCAGGGTTTCGAACTGTAGTGTTCTCCGTCTGAGTTGATTAAGGACCGACCGTTGTTGGGCCTTGAGTCATGTTGAACGCATGCCTTACATTTAGCTGGCCGAATAATGTACCTTTCGACCGCGAAGCTGGGAGATTATTCAGGCCGAGTGGATTGCCTGCAACGCACTGTACCGGAGCAGTAGTGGCAGGATACGGGGCGCGATGATAAGGCCAAAGAGCAGTCGGGCAGCCCCCGGGTACATGTGGTTCCTGGCAAACTCGCGACTTTACCTGAATAGTTGACTCGGTGACCAATACCTCACTTTAGCGGGTGAGTGAGGTTTGTGTGAGGAATAAATTACCAGCTGGTTAATAATCGATTCGAATTGCCATCGTTCACTGGATAGTGAACACTTGACTTGAGCTACTTCATCGTAGTAATATTGATGAAACACCTGGATAGTTATGTGGAAGATGACATGATAACTATTGTTAATGATCATTGGTAATCCTTACTTGCTTAATTACATGTTACTCTAGCACAGGTGCAAACATAGTTGACAGGGTAATAAAGATTAAATTACTGCATGCTTTTGTAAAAGAATTGTTAAGTTGAAAATGCTTTTCTTGCAAATGAGTCAGCTACCCCACCAGAAAGCCTATCATGATCCTTGGTGTCGTTTTATTTTGGTTCTATCGGGTAAGTCTAGCTGAGTACCTTCTCGTACTTAGGGCTTTGTTCCCACATGTTGCAGATGGGCAGATGTATTACGGCTACTGTATCAACTGCCTCTATCCTGCGATGGGCGAAGCTTAGGACCATGGGCAATGGTCATTCGCTACTTCTCGTTTGATGCTTTTGCTGGAGATGATCATAAGCTGGCACTTTATTTCAAACACTGTGTGTGTGCGTGCTTTGAACTACTGCTTCCGCTACTTTTATTCGAACCTGGTTTGTAATAACTATGTTTAAACTCCGATGTATTTTGTGCCGCGAACTTTTATGTAACTTATGATGGTGACCGCTAAACTTAGTACGATCTTGACTGTTATGTGAAATGGTTTGAAATCCGTCAGGATTTCACAGACTACCGGGTTATACGGGCTTAAGTTTGTTAAATTGTCCACTCGTTGGATGATTTTCCTACTTAATCTCGTATAATTGGGCGGTTCTGTTACATTATCCTGTCTTTCAATACTAACCAAAAGAAGACTTTGTGTTTACTTTGGCAAGAAGTTTTTCCAAAGCCTTTTGAAGGTGGGGTCAACTTGGGTATGCCCTATGAGCGGTTTGTAGGCTTTGGAGGAAGAGAATTGTGAGGATCCCCATATATAGTCCAACTACCACTCATGGGAGTGAGGATTATTGAAGAGAATTCCGTTTCTAACTCTTGCAGCTATTCAAAGGCTTCCACTAATATCGGTAGGTTAAAAAGATCAAATACTGTGCTTACAGTGTGTGCTTTACTTAGACTGATTGACTTGTTTTTAGCAAAAGAATGCAGCTCAGGAAATTGAAGTTTTCTAACTTGACCATTCCAAAGATCCTCCTAGAGCAAGCATGATCTTCCATAAGAGATGATAACCGATGCCATCCCCTTATATTTGTCCAGCAATTTTAAGATATCATGCCACCAGAAAGATCCTTCTGGGGTAGCTGAGTTAGGCAACTTGTCATTTCTATAATGTTTATCCCAAATTAAGTTAACCCATGGGAGGTCGTTTCTATTAAAGAATTTGTGAAGATATTTGAGTAGCAATGCCTCATTTTGAGTTTGCAGATTTATGACCCCCAATCTCCCTTCATCCTATGGGATACGAACCATTGGCCATGCTGCCTTGGCAACTTTCCTGGTGTTAGCTTCTGCTCCTCTCCAAGGGCACTGCTTCCTGGCTTTATCAATTTTTTTAATCACTATTTTTGGCAATGCAATTGAGCACATGGTGTAGGTTGGCAAAGCTATTAGGACTAAATTTGTGAGTTCCAATCTACCAGCTTGGCTTAGGAAGGGGAAATATAGTTCAATCTTCTTTCACATTTATTTATAAGTGGCAGAAAATCATCAACTCTTGGTCTGCTTATGCCCATAGGGAGACCTAAATATGTGAATGGGAAGGATCCAGTAGCACAGTCAAAAGTCCTTGCAAGGTGATCCAACTTTTCATTTCTTACATTGATAGGTACCATCATTGATTTGGAAAATTTGATTTTTAGACCAGTTGAGTTACTGAAGGATTGGAGGATCCCTTTTAGGAAAAATAGCTATGTAGCTGAAGCTTCTAGGATGATCAGAGTATCATCATCATACTGCATGATTGGGAAGTCTCTAGTTGGAGCTAGAACTGGTAATCTTAAGTGACCTAGCTGAGCTGCCTTGTTGATGATGATTGAAGAAGATCAACTGCTAACACAAACAATAGTGGGGAGACAGGGTCTCCTTGTCTGACCCCTCTTTTTCAATGGAAGGTTTTACCAGGAACACCATTCAGCAGTACTACAGAAGTTCCAGAACTAAGAATAGAATCCATCCAGGTCCTCCATTTCTGACCAAAACCTTTATGTGTCAAGATTTCCAATATGGTTTTGTGCTCAATTTTGTCAAAAGCCTTCTCAAAATCTAACTTGAGGACCACAATTTTTTTTGAGTGATGGCAAAGATGAAGATATTCAAAAGACCAAGCAATGCAATCTTGGATGGTCCTTGTTTTTATGAAGCCATACTGGTTTTGATGGACCAACTGAAGGATAACAGCTCGTAATCTATTGGCCAAAAGCTTTGTGATCAACTTAATGGAGTAGTTTAGCAGAGAGATTGGCCTAAAATCACCAACCTTTTGAGCTCCATCAATCTTGATAATAAGGGTAATGAATGAGTCATTTATGCTTTGAAGGCAAACTGAGCTATCCTGAAAAGCTGAGCAAAGAGCATAGAAGTCTTCCTTGATAAAGTGCCAACATTTCTTGAGGAATTCATTGTTAAAACCATCTGGACCAGAGGCCTTGTTATTAGGAAGGCTTCTCACTACTGAGTCTATTTCATCCCCGATGAAGGGCTCCTCTAGCCAAGCCAAATTTGGGTTTCTATCTAGGAGAGTATCAAGGTTAAAGGTTATATTATTGAATTCAGAGTGACCTAACCTTTCCTTGAAAGCCTCCCAAAGAATAGCTGCCTTATCAATGTGATTATATACTGTTTCACCATTGTCCTTCTGTAATTGTGGGATCAAGTTGTTTCTGTGCCTTAGAGTTACAGAGGTGTGAAAGAGTTTGGTTCCAGCATCTCCCTCCTTTATCCATTTAATGTTACCTCTTTGTTTCTAGTATATCCTCTGATGATCTAACAACTGGTTCATCTTTTCAACAAGAATTTCTTTGAAGTTCCATTCTAAGATTGTTAGGTCCCTGAATTCTTCAATAACTTCCAGCAAAGAAATGACATTCTTAACATGAGCCAGGTTTGTTTTGAGGCTTGAAATTTTTTGTTGCCATGCCCTAAGTGTCTTCCTCAGGTTTTTGAATCTTGTTGTGACAGATTTTGCCTTATCAGGATGTTGAGCAGCAGATACCCATGCTTGATGTGCAGTTTGTAGGAAGGAAGGATGTTGCAGCTAGTAATTTTCACACCTGAAGATCTGACCCTTAGGGATTGCAGTGGAGATGGTGATGTTGCAAGGCCAGTGATCAGATGTTTTCATTACCAAGGAGCTAACAGAAGAATCTGGATAGGGTGGTCCAAGAGCTTGATGTAAAGAACCAATTAAGCCTTTCTAGGAGAGGTGAAGGCTGCTTGTTTGTCCAAGTGAATTTTTTACCATAAAGTGGGAGCTCAACAAGACCAAGGGCACTCATGGCCTCATTGAAGAGTAACATTTCATTAACATCTCCTCTAGGCCTATTTCTATTTTCTGGCTTCCTTAACAGATTGAAGTCACCTACCACAAGCCAGTTATCATCATCTAAAGCTGCAAAGTTCTTGAAACATTGCAAAAAAGTTCCTCTTTCCTTCAGTTGTACAGGGACCATAAATGTTTGTTAAAAGCCATGTATCACCATTATGACATGCAGAGAATTTTACTTTGATAGCGTAATTGTTTTGGAAGACCATTTCACCTCTGAAAACTGAGCTCTTCCATCCAATGATGAGCCCTCCTAAGGCTCCAATCGAGGGCAGATGCTCAAAAGAGTCAAAACCCGCTAGACTGAACTTTCTGAGAAACTGAAGGTCAAAAGTTTGTCTCTTTGTTTCTTGAAAGCAAAGATATCACATGCTACCTCTATGAGTGTCCCTGATGGGATTCCATTTTTCTTCTGAATTGATTCCCCTAACATTCCAACAGAGGACTTTCCAATGTCTGTGGGTTTGTTGATTCATAGGAAACTAATGTGTAAAAGATAACAAACTTCAACATTAACATGGTTTCACTTATTTGTCTTCTTTGACATAGATCCTTCAGGAGGATCGATATCGTCTTCATCTTGTGTAGCATGTGGCACTCCGATATCATCATGGTCTTTGGTCTCCTTCAACTCCTTCTTTGTTATCACCTTAGTGTGCTTCTTCTTGTTTTTTAAATCTTTCTCAGTTAATAGATCTTCCTCTATTTGACAGTAAGACTTTCCAAATCTCTGGATCATTTCAAGGGACATATTAGGAGGACTTGGAGTGCAAGCAAGACATTTTTTGCTAGAACAAGTAAAAGCTTTGAAGCCCTTGTTCCACTTCCATCCTTCCACCATAGTTGTCGATGTCTAGAGAACCGAGGGTCTAAACAGAGCGACGAGTGAGTTTGTATCTATGCGTCTAGGCCTGAATGGTGTGCAAAGCGGACACAAGGGTATATACTGGTTCGGGTAAGAATGGCCCAGCGTCTAGTGGATTCTGCTGCTGCTCGTGTTGCCTTGCACCGGAGTGCTCATAGTAGGGGTTACAAGCTTTCGAGAGAGGGAGCGGATCCCAGGTCTCTTTTGAGGGGTGATGTGTGTGTGGTTGTCTTAGTGAGGTGTGTGCGTGTGTTCGCTCCTGTGTCCCCCCCGTTGGGGTCCCTGCCTCCCCTTTTATATTTTTCAAGGAGAGGGCTCGGGTTACATTTGTGGTAAAAGGATAAAATGGAGAAAAGATGATAGAGAAAACAAAAAAGGTGGCCTCAGGTGCGGCCGTCTTCCTCCTTATCCGACGGGAGCAGTTTCTCCTGTAGTGCAGAGAGCAACATGCATTGATCTTTTGGCCTCTCCATCTGCTGGTGCAACATGCTGGGGCCATGCTTCGTCTCGTGCGCCTCTGTGCCGTCGAGGACGGGCGGTACGGGTGCTCGGATTCGCGTAGAAAGGGGAGTAGGCGGTATAGTTGCCGTCACCCCGTCGCTATAGAGGTATGGATGTCATCGTGGTGGAATGACCAAGGTCATGTTGGGTCAGGGCGTGGTTTCTGTGCTACTATTCACTATGCATAGTCACGTCCATCCCATCGGTGGGAGTAGGTGCCGTGGTGGGGGGCCCATGGCTCCCCGTCTTGCTAGAGGGCTCCACGCGTCCCTCGGGCGAGGCGGAAGTACGTTGAGGGGGTCGGGCGCTTTGATGATATCATGGGGGCTCGGGCGAAGCGGAAACTGCCGCTCGAGGTGCCTATCTCGCCTGAGACCTCTCCGCAAGGCTTGGGTGGGATGGAGGTTGACTTTCGTGCCTTGAGTGACTGACATGCTGTCAGCGCCTTTGGCCGGTCAGTTTTACCGGGGCCCCTATGATGGGGCTTTAGCAAATGCGCAGGGTGCCGTATTTTACCATATGTTGGGTACTTTGGTATTTTGACACCCAACAATAGTGGCACTAGCGCTAGTGCAGAATAGGAACAACACTGCCCGACCATTCTCAATAGACGACGACCTTCGTGTGTTTGCCATCATCTCCAAGTACGTGGTGACTGGTGAGTGGCAAGAGAATGGAGTGGCCTCCTTCGTTGTGCCTACTGCCTAGCAGGAACATTGGCCAGCCAGACCTCTTCAATAGCCAGAGCACACTCAAAATTTACATTCGAGTTCTGTGATGAATCTAAACCCATGTGCGGGAACACTAGTAGAGAACATACTTTAATTTCCATATGTGGCTTTAATCTCGGCCAGATTTAGGTCCGAGACTAATGGGAGAATGAATCTCGGTTATAACTAATCACCAACCGGGACTAAAGTAGCCGGCCCAACGGCTAGGGCCATAGGCTTGTGCAGGCTTTTGTAGGGAATAGGGATAAGAACTAGGATAGGAATAGAGAAAAGGTTTGTTCATTGCTCATCCGACGTCGTCGCTTGTCCTCACGCCCTCTGTATCTTGTATATGGCCTAGATTCATGTCCTGCGCTCATAGAGTTAGAACAAGTCGCGTCTCTAGCAATTACACAAAATCCGATTCCAAGACATCGGGTTACTTGCAACACAAGAACACGTCTGCTATTATATTGTAAGATAATACTCCCTCCGTCCACGAAAGAATGTAATCATGAGAAATGTGTCGGTCAAACTAGCTCAAGTCTGATCAAGTTTATAGTAAATAGTATTAGCATTTATATCTCTGAGTAAATTTATTATGAAAATATATTCTATAACTAATCAAATGGTATTATTTTAATTTGTTTCACAAGTGTTAGTATATCTCTGTATATAATTTCAGTCAAAATTTAGACTATTTAACCTCTCGAAATGCGAGAATTGCATTATTACCAAGAAATCACGATGTCGATGGCGCCGTCGTGGCTCCAAGTACTGTAGCAGCCCAGGACACCATCGTGGCGGGCATGTTTCCGCGCCTCCAGGGACTGCAGCAGCTGCTCCAGCTCCTTGGCGTAGTTGATGGCGCGGCCAATTATGGACGCCTGCTCCAGCTCTTTGACATAGTACGGGCTCAAATAACATAATGTTGGGGCTGAGTCGGTTTCCGTAGACTACGGATAGGATTGGGCTGGGTTTGTTTTTTTGTTGAATGCTAGTATATATGGATTGGAGTGGTTACGGGTTGGATCTCAGCCCACTAGCACGAGGGCATGGCCACAAACCACGTAGGCCCGGTCACGCTAGCTTCCGGCATGTGAGAGGAGGTCCCTGCCGTGGGATGCATGCCTCGACGACGAGCGCGGACACGAAGCCCACCATGGCGAGGCGATGGTTGATGTGCTCGGCAGCGGGACCGCTGAATGCCACCGCACCCCCAAAGGCTCGCCGGCTTCTTCTTGGGCGTCGGGTCGTCGGCTGCCGTTACTACTAATAAGGTGGTGGTCGGAGAAGGCGACAAGGAGGAGGTGATGGCCGCTATGGTCGTCTCCTCCGATCCGTTGGCTCAACGTCGGCAATCATCCTATACATCACCATAATTTTGATGATAGCTTCGCTTCACCCCTGCTGGCCACGAGTCTTGTTCGAGCCACCGTCGTTCCAGGCTGCCGTTCTCTAGTTGTTTTATATTATAGAAAAATTCACCGCCTGTTCCTCAACTTGGTCCAAAGTATTATGTATGTTCATGAACTTTCAAAGTGATATTTATGGATTCTTAAACTTGGCAGAGAGTGTCATCCAGGTCCCTAAACTTTCAGGTGATCACTGTAGGTCCCTAAACTTGGCAAAGTGAGTCATCTAGATCCCTAAACTTTCAAGGTGATCACCACAAGTCCCTAAACTTGGCCAGTGGTGTCATCCCGGTCTAAATATGGTCTAATCCCACTCTATAAGCTGGTATGACACGCTGATTCTATGTTAGACGTGGATCCAACATGTGTCAATTAATCAATCATTACTTATATAATATTTATTATAAAATTATAAATGGACACATTTTTCCTACTCCCGGGAGTAGTTACTTCTATCTTCAATAAACCACATTGCATATGTGTGAATACTAATTTATCAGTTTGAGTATGTTTACATACTTAATTTAAGATACTTCAAATCTTACTACAATAATTTTTTTCATAAGAGTCCATACTTTTTAATATATTACTAAAATACCACTATAACAATATATAAAATAAGTATAACCATATATTCTACGTATACTTGCATACTTGACATACATATTATGGTAGACGGTCTAGTATGATCATATACTTCGTCTACATATACTTCATTAGGCCATATACACCCTGAATCTAGAGATATACACATAGGAGTAACTACTCCCTGAGAGTAGAAAATAATTTCTAATTATAAATTATATAAAATAATTTACAACAACTAATATATTAGGTTTAAACTAAAATAGAAAAATACTAAAATTAATTTAATATTTATGTATCATTAATAGTACTAAAATAATATTAAAATTAGAAAATAATAATATTTATAGTATTGCTATATAATATTATAGTACTATTAATAATACTATTATTAAAAGTTCTAATACTAGTATTATAGTATTAGAACTTTTACTAGTAGTATTATAGTATTAAAAGTTTTAATGAAGGTGTTATAGTATTATAGTATTAATAATAGAGAAAAGCTACTTCTATAATAGTACTATTCAAACTTTAAAATAATACTAGAATTAAAAGTAACTTTTAATAGAGAAAACTTTTAATATTATTTTAATACTATTAATGATACATAAATATTAAATTAATTTAGTATTTTTCTATTTTAGTTTAAACCTAATATATTTGGTGTTGTAAATGTTTTTTAATACTTTATTTTTTTTTGATGTAAATTATTTTACATAATTATAATTTCATGATAAATATTATATAAATAATGATTGATTAATTGATATATGTTGGATACACGTCTAACTCACAGTCAACATGTCACACCAACTTATAGAGTGAGTTAGACCATATTTGGACCGGGATAACACTGTCGGCCAAGTTTATAGACATGTGGTGATCACCTTGAAAGTTTAGGGACCTGGATGACACCATCTGTCAAGTTTAGAGACCTGCGGTGATCACTTTGAAAGTTTAGGACTTGAATGACACCCTCTGCAAGTTTAGGGACCCACAGATATCACTTTAAAAATTTAGGGACGTAGATGACACCTTGAGCCAAGTTGAGGGACCAACGGTGAATTTTTCTCTTTATATTAACTATTACTACAGGGCCCTTCGCCCACTAGTACGCATGTGGAGCGTATGTAGAATGTGTTGTACTGTAGTCGTCTTTTGCGGTCCGTGTTGGATTCCTTCACAAGGATAATCTGCTTGTGTTTTTTTCCCCTGAAGAAACATGTAACCATGGCGTGTTGTGTTTGGGTCTACGTGACGCCATCTCTTACCCAAGCATCAGTGTACGTGTGTGTGTGTGTGTGTATATATATATATATATATATATATATATATATATATATATATATATATATATATATATATATATATATATATATATATATATATATATACACACACACTAGAACCGCTGGAGCCCTCTACGCCGTCGCCGTCTTCGTCGCCGTCGTGACGTTCCGCGGCCTCTCTTCTCCGCCATTGTCATCCATGTGTGTTCACTTCGCGAAAAGTAGCTGAAAAGTTACTGTAGCATCTTTCGTTGTTATTTGGTAAAATTTATCCAATTATGGACTAACTAGGCTCAAAAGATTCGTCCCGACATTTACAGACAAACTATGCAATTAGTTATCTTTTTTTACCTACGTTTAATGCTCCATGCATGCGTCAAAAGATTTGATGTGATGTGTGTATGAGGAAATATTTTGGGTTGGAAGGGGGAAGTGAACGCGGCCAATGCAAATAAAGTCGTCGACGATGATGTTTTTCCTCCGGTAATCTATCTACTAGCTGGCTAGCTTCCAAACAACGGCGTCCGTGAGTGAGCCTCTCGTTCGCTCTCCTGCAACTGGCACACCGTGTCGTGTAGCAGCAGCTGCAGCGCAAGGCGGCCGGCTGGCCACGGTCAGCAGCCCAGCATGTGGTACGCCCCGTTCGGCTAACAGAAAGCAGGGAGTTTTTTGAACGAACCAAAGCGGGAGCTGCGGACGCTTGCACGCAGCAGTGGCGGGCCCAGGATTTTGAGCCCGGGTATTCGAAATGTAAAAGGATGATAATTTTTTTTAGACAACCAAAGCTTAAAATTTAGCATCACAATTGATATATTTTGTGCGAGGATACCATATATGTAATTGCATAATATTTAACACATAATTGAGCAAGTTTTCATATATTTTAAGAAATCGAGCATAATTTAAAATTATTTAATGAAAGGTACGAATAGTTCAACATACCAAAATGACAATATATATATATATATATATATATATATATATATATATATATATATATATATATATATATATAGAGAGAGAGAGAGAGAGAGAGAGAGAGAGAGAGAGAGAGAGAGGAATAAGAAAACTTGTACAGTTAAACTCAGCAATTGAGCTTGAGCTGCTGTTGTGCCCGTTGCTCGGCTGCTCCCCAATCCCGGAGTCCCTGACCAGTGACCAAACTAGCTTCTTTTTTTTTTGGTTAGAATCAAACTAGCTTGCCAGTATAATTTCTTTGGCCGCAATGGGCCATGGGGCCATCAAGTGGGGAGAGGTGAGGAGTGAAAAAGTCTGTTTCTAGGCTGTATTCTCACCGGATGTTTATTTATCTTCATTGTTTTCCCCTTTCCAATACATATACACATATACATTATATGTCTATAAATTTTCTTGCTAAAAAATTTAGGTATTCAGCTGAATACCCTTGAATATAGCTGGGCCCGCCACTGGCACGCAGCCGCCCTACGTATATAGCAGCTAGCGGTCCAGACTCCAGAGACGTGCCACGTACAACTTGAGCTCACGCTGTCCACGTGTGTGTACATGTCTCGGCGTGCGCGTAACCACTGGCCGGATCGACCTAGTTTGCTTACGTTTGGCGTTCGGTTCATCGCATGCATCCCTATCGTGGCCGCGGCCGGCCGGCTGACGCGAGCAGTATCACTTTTTTTTTCGAAAGAAAGTACGTATATACCCGGGCCGGCAAAGGAGATTAACGTATGTACCACCGGCCGCTGCCGGCGACGCCACCGAAAGAAAGTACGTATATATCCGTCGTCGTGTGCTCCAAGAACCGAACCGATAGCACTCCCCCTCTCCCCTACGTCTGCTAGCTAGCGAGCAACAACTGCTCGGCGGCGACCGACACCGATGGGCGAGGCCAACGCCAACGCCACAGGCGGCGCGCCACCCGCCGCCGCGGCGGCAGTGCGCGTGCTGTCCGTGTCGCGCGTCACGCCGGCGGAGAGCACGGCCGGCGCCACCGACCCCGTCGTCGTGAAGCTGTCCTTCTTCGACACGCCCTGGGTCGTGCTACCGCCGATCCAGCGGGTGTTCCTGTACTCGCTCCCCGGCGGCGACGCCGACGGTCACGAGTTCACGGCGGCGGTGACGCGCCTCAAGAGCTCCCTCGCGGCCACGCTGGCGGCGTACCTGCCGCTGGCTGGGAAGCTGGCGTACGTCGCGGCCACCGGCGACGTGGTCGTGGACTGCGCCGACGACCCCGGCGTGGCCTTCGTCGAGGCGGAGGCGGATGGCGCTGGTACCGACACCGACACCTTCGACGTGCGCCGGCTGGCGGGCGACGAGGCGCACGACATCCCGGCGTTCCTGGCGCTGGTGCCGGACCTCCCCACCAAGGCGCTCCCGGCGCCCGTGTTGTCCGTGCAGGCCACGCGGCTCCCCCGTGGCGGCGGCCTCGCGCTGGGCCTCTCCGTGCACCACGCCGTCGCTGATGGTCAGGCCGTGTGGCGGTTCATGGCCGCCTGGGTGTCCGCCGCCCGCGAGGGGTCGCCGGTCACCAAGTCCCTCCCCGCGCCGCACTACGGACGGGAGGTCATCCGCGTCCCCAACGGCGACGAGTCCGCCCGCCAGATGCTCAAGATGATCGCGCCTAAGCTGCCCGTGGTACGTGTACACTACCAAGCTTGCAACTTTTTGTGTTTGTGTTGTACAGTGCCTGCACGGTTTTTGTGTGTTGTCTGTCGACTCGCTCACGGGACCTCTTGCTTGTGTGTGACTGTGTGTGCAAGCAGGCCAGCACCGTGGCGGACTACGACTTCAGCCAGCGCTTCCGCCTGGCGCGCCGGACGTTCTACCTCGCCGGCGACGACATCCGGGCGCTGAAGCGCCGCATCGACGCGGCCGAAGACGACGACGCCGGCGTCGCCACCGACGGCAGTAATAACAGCAGAAACAAGAAGCCGGTGTCGACGTTCGTGGCGCTGGCGGCGCTGGGCTGGACGTCGTTCGTGCGGTCGAAGGGCCTGGTGGCCGGTGACGACACGTACCTGATGTTCCTGGCGGACCTGCGCGCGCGGCTGGACCCGCCGGTGGGGGACGGCTACCTGGGCAACTGCATCAAGGGCGTGCTGGCGACGGCGGACGCCGGGGACCTGCTGCTTGACGGCGGGCGCGGCCTGCTGGCGGCGTCCCGCGCTATCCAGGCGGCCGTGGCGGAGATGGAGGCGGCGCCGCTGGCGGGAACGGAGCGGTGGCTCGAGAAGATGATGGGCCTGCCCTTCACACGCCTCGCCAACGTGGCCGCCAGCCCGCGGTTCCGCGTGTACGAGGCGTCCGACTTCGGGTTCGGCCGCCCCAAGCGCGTGGAGCTCGTGTCCATGAACCACGACGGCGAGATGGTGCTCGTCGGCGGGAGGCGCGACGGCGAGGTGCAGCTGTCCGTGTCGCTGGACCCCGCACGCATGGACGAGTTCAAGGCGCACGTCTTCGCCTCCTCGTCGGCGCCGTCGGAGGAGGCCACCAACTGATCGACGAAGGCAGAGACGCGTGCGTGATGGACAAAAGACATACAGACCATGTGAAACAAATTAAGCATGCGTGCAGCTATTGTAGAGCGAACTAAGTATTTTTCACGGACACATTTCTACACCTTAATTATAAAGATGCGCAAATCTTTTACATATTCGAGAAAAAGTATTTTTTATGAAAAAAAAACTAAGTATCTTTCTATTTTTGCCGGTTATCAATTCCTTCGACAATCACTTTTTTTTTCTGGAAAACGAGGGACTGCGCATACATGAAGCATGAGAAGGACATGCTGTGTTGACGCGTTGGCGCCATGCATAGCATCGATACGATGTTAAGGGCCCGTTTGGTTACATAGGACTAGGGACCAGAGACTAGATATTAGTCCCATTTAGTCTCTAAATTATCAAACATATGGATTAAAAAGAGGACTAATAGTCCCTAGTCCATTAGCCCCTAAAGAGGAGCTAATTGGGACTTTTGGCCCAGTTGGACCCCGTACCCCCTCTCTGAAGCCGCATCTCGCTCGTCTCGCCCGAAGCCGCATCTCGCTCGCCCGCCGCCATGGGCGATGTCGAGACCCCTCCCCGCCGCCGCCTCACTCGCCCGCTCGCCGGCGCCGCCTCCAATCCTCCCCACATCAGCGCCGCCGCTCCCCATCCTCCCCACGGCACATCCGCCATGGACGGGCGCCTCGGTCGCCCGCTCGCCGCCGCCGCCTCCGTTCCGCCGCATGTCAGCGCCGCCGCTCCCCATCCTCCCCATGTTGCATCCTCCATGGCCATCAACCAGTACCGAGATTTCTTAAGTCAGGCATCGGTTTCTTCCTACGCCGCATCCAGCTCCTCTACCTATCCCTCCTTCGACGTCGACGAGTTCAGCCTCTCTTCTCAGGCCCCACCTTCTCCCTTCACCTCCAACAGCCAGTCTGCTCCCCACACGCGCATGGAGAACCTGGATTTGAATTCCCAGGTTGGCTCCTTTCCCCACCTTGACATCTTCCCCAACCAGGAGCAGCTGCAAGCGGATGGAGCTCGTGGTGGCCATGGGCTTCCTCCACTTCGCCCTGCCGGCAGAGGCAGTCTCAGCCAGTTCAATCCTCCATGGCAGAGCGGAGCTCGTAGTCAATCTAGAGCTCGATGCAGCAGTCAGCCATCACGGTCCGTGACACAGGGTCTTCCACTGGGTGGAATCGGCGGTGGTGGCCGCAGGGGAAGGGTGCCCATCCGCGTTGACCATGGATCCACATCTGCCAGCACTGCAGAGGATGAGGACCACGCCTACGACAACGAAGAAGGTGACGACAATGACTTTGATCCACGTTTTCGGTCGGTAAGATCCACCTCTGTGCTCTGCTTTGTTTGCTCTAATGTTGTGATTGTACCCATGTGATTTTGCATATGTGGTCATTGTAGCTATGTGATTTTGCTTGATAAAGATTCTATGTGACCCATGTGATTTTCCGCGTTGACCATGTGATTTTGTTTGCTCTAATGTTGTGATTGTACCCATGCTATTGAACGTATTCCGGAAAGCAGGGAACATTGAGAATTATCATCGGTATATCCTTCAATTTTACAACTCTAGCACTGAGGCTTTAACAGACTTCATAGATGACAGAGGGGTTCAATGGTAGAATTGCCTTTTACACTGGTAGCCGCTTATCTTGTTAAATATACAGCAATTGTGGAAATAGGGCTGTTCTCCCTTGAGGGGTGTTCTATTCTTTTCTTTACGAAAAAAATAAAAAGGGTTTTTTACCAACACAAGATCACAAAAAAAATGTCACACTTGTTCTTCATCATGCAAGCATAAAACTACCATCATTCGTATTTGAGCACAAATGTCCACTCAGCCCTCCACTCAAAAGCCACAACACGACCTGATTTAGATTATTTTAGTGTACATGCTTAGCAAGATGGCATACTTTTCTCAGCATTCCCTACTTAATCCTGCAAAGACATACGGACAATTTGCAGTGAGGGCATCCTTGATTATTCGGCGCGTATGTCCTCGTATGAGCTGGCCCTGCTTATCAAAACCCCCAATCTCGCCTGCCCTGGCCTCTATGTGGATTATAATTCTCAAGCAAGCAAGCATTGACTTGCATCCCCATCATTGCAAGTACAGACAGATGAGCTCTAGTGCATGTTCCCAGCCACATTGTTTAGTCAGCAGCGTATTTCGCATATCGCCATCATTTCCGCGTTCCTTGAATCGGCGGCGAGGATTCTAATCACATCCTTTCGCATATTTACATTACCTCACGTTCTTGATGGATGGATGTGACAATGACAAGAAAGTCTTGCTGCCGGTGAAGTTGTTAAACTGGGGTGTGGAGAGATCAGTTCAGACTTGAGGGGGCTCTCATTCAGAGTTTCAGACAAAAGATTCCTTTCCATCGCCTCCTCCATTCAGAGCAATGCACATAGTTTAACCAGTGTGGCGCCTAGTTTTATTATATATATAGTGCAAGATGCGAATTCGTATGGCGATTAGGTGCTTGTCCACATGCAGCTGCGCCAAGTCAATTTGCTTTTTTTGTGATTGCAGTGGAATCATAGTGCTGACTAAACCGCCCACCTACATTTTCTTTTCTGTGCAAAGAGAAATGGAAAAATAGAGCTCTTGTGTGTCTTTATAATGTATAAAACCAAACACACCCTTAGTCCTCCCAGATTTTAGTATAATCGCCAATGGTGCCTGTACCATTGCTTCAATTCTGTGGGATTTTGACATGAATTGTTCAGTTTTCCCTGGGACATCTTTCCTGTATTTAAGAGTGCATTTTTTTATAGTAATTTCGTTCCATCGATTTTCGTTTGGCTCCAGAAAAAAACTGTGGAATCTGTTGTACTGTAGTGCTCTCTCTGCCTTTTACTTTCATTTCAAGTTCAGGTTGTTGTTTTTATATTCTAGATATGTGATGCCATCTTTTTTATGTTATAGAAGGATTATGACACGGCACATTGGAGTGACAAAAACATATACTATTTCTGTGAACTTTTTCTTGAGCAAATGAGAAAAGGGAATTGGAATAATGGGACAATGACCAGTAGAGGTTACATTGAAATTCGAAAGAAATATTACCATATCGCTAATCTCTGGCATGACACCAAATGCATGACGAACCGAGTCAAAAATTGCAAGACAATGTACCTATTCTGGTTGAAGCTTAATAAAGACACAAGATTAGGCCGAAAATTTGATGGTACAATTGATGCAACGCCTAAATGGTGGAAAGAAAACACAAAGGTACTTA
This sequence comes from Saccharum hybrid cultivar R570, assembly GCA_038087645.1. Taxonomy (NCBI): domain Eukaryota; kingdom Viridiplantae; phylum Streptophyta; class Magnoliopsida; order Poales; family Poaceae; genus Saccharum; species Saccharum hybrid cultivar. The sequence continues at coordinate 1,681,822 of JAQSUU010000615.1, read as the reverse complement.
TTGCCTTTAGTTTACATCTACCATGCGCCTTGCTTGTTGTGTTGTGCTCTAATCAGTTGTGTTCTTCATCTGTGCATTTTAGGGACAAGCAGAGTGCAGAAAATTTCAGAAGGGCAATCCTGATTTCTTGCCCCTTCTAATTAAGATGTTCCAAGGTGTGGCAGTTGATGGGTCTTCTTCATGCATCCCTGGACAGCAAGCATATGATGTTGAAGGGTATGACGCGGGTGGGGTTTCTGGGGCTGCTGCTAGGCTGTAGGAAGTGATGCAGATGTGTTTGCAAACAGTCCAATGAGTATTTCCAGCCGCAAGAGGGCAAGCAGCAGTGCCACTACAGCTGAGAGTCCATCCAAGAAACGCAAGGCACCTTTGTTGAACATGATGAGAGAACTGAGGGACAAGTTTGATGAGGACAGCAAGCTTTCAAATGAAAAATTGGATCAATACAGAAACAATAAGGCACTCAGACAAATGAAGAAGCAAGACAAGCAGGAACATATAGACAGATGCTTGGACATGGCTAAGGAGTGTGGGGCAAGTGAAGAAACAGAATAATTCTTCATGGCTACAAAATTATTTGAGAAAGAATACAATAGGAACATCTTCTGTAAACTCAGCACGTTAGAGTCAAGGTTTCTGTGGTTGAGAAGATGGTGCCAGAGCAGCAGCGGGTGAACCAATGGAGTGTTTGATGTATCTATGATGGTTGTAGTATCTTAAGTAGAGTGTCAGCTTATGTGCTTGTTGAATCTATGATGGTTGTAGTATCTCTATGATGGCTGTAGTATCTTCTATGCTTGTTGAACCTATTATGTGATTGATAAACCTATTATGTGTGAGGAACATCTTATGTGCTTGATGAACCTATTATCTGTGATGAATTTATTTATGAGTGGTGAACCTATGTCTCTAGTGTTGAACCTTTTTTCTATGAGTGGTTAACCTATGGTCTGATGCATTTTGCTATTTGTGTGTTCAGGTCCATGATGCTAATGTAGCAACACTTGAGGGAGATGGCACTACAGATGATGATGATGATTCAGAGCAAGGGTCAGATGATGAATCAAGTGACAGTGCTAGTTCGGAGGAAGATTTAGAGCAAGGGTCAGATGATTCAAGTTCGGATGATGAAGATGCTATTGTAGAAGAGTATTTCTTGAGGGCTCAGAAGAGGAGGCGGCAAATGGTCCTTACTGCATCCATGATCGGTATGAGTCACTTCGACAAATATATGAACAAAGCTGTGTATAGAGTACCTAAAGAATCTGGATATGAATGGGTCATGAGCAATCTAGGAAATAGGACTGAATGTTACAACATGTTCATGATGCACAGAAATGTTCTTGATAAGCTTCATAATGTCCTTGTGGAGTCATATGGATTGAAGTTCACACGTAAGATGTCATCAATGGAGGCCTTAGGGATGTTCTTATGGACATGTGGAGGACCACAAGTTGTTAGACAAGCTAGAAACAAGTTTACACGGTCACTTGAGACAGTCAGTAGGAAGTTTGAGAAGGTGCTGGTCAGTGTGTCCAAACTAGCCGCTGATATCATTAAGCCAATTGATCCTCATTTTAGGTCTGTGCATCAAAGGTTACAATCCCCTCGGTTTTCTCCTTTCTTTGATAAATGCATTGGAGCCATAGATGGAACACATGTCCCTGTAGTTGTGCCAACTAATCAGGTAGTACAACATACGGGGAGGTATAATTACACTACTCAGAACGTGTTGGCAATATGTGACTTCAATATGAGATTTACCTTTGTTGTGGCGGGATGGCCTGGATCCGTTCATGATATGAGGGTATTCAAGGATGCAATTGAGAAGTATGGTGACAAGTTTCCACATCCACCTGAAGGTATTCATGTCTGTTATCATCTCTTGCTTCACCTAGATTGATATATCTTTGCTCTTTGTGACTCGCTCATTTTCCTAATATGCATAATAGTCAACTTGATTGGGCGCATCATTTTAGTATCTACAAAGAGAGGGGAGATCGGTGGGTTTAGTTCATTAGGTGTGGTTGCTTGCAAGGGAAACAAAGTGATTGGGTTTGGACCAGGGGAGATTAATTTGTAATATGAGCAAAGGCCTTTGTGTGTAGGCAGTTGAGATGTTACAACGGCTAGACCTCCTTTGTCTCATTTCCTCTTGTGGAATGTCTGAGACTGTAATGCAAGTGACAACAATGAAGCTTTTGTTTCTGCTAGTACTTTACAGTCGAGTGGGGGCACTCTAGTCTGAAGTGTTGTAGTAGTGCTACGTTCAATTTCACATGAGTCGTGTGGGGGCACTCTAATCTGAGCAAAGGCCTTTGATTATTTGTTTTGGTTTCAGGTCTTACAATATCATAGGAACTTTTTTTTGCTACTATATTGCCTTTATGAGACTTTGCACATGTTGAGATACTATGTTCCAGGATTCAGCTATTCTTTTTATATTTATATATGGCTAAGCTAGGATTTTTCGTTTACCTTGTCATGATGATTCTCTTCTGATTTTTGAAATATTGTTCTTGGTGAAACTTTTGGATCTAGTGGACCTACACATCTTGATGCATGTTTTTTTGAAATATTAGACTTTCATAGAAAAAGTAGATGCATTTCTTACCATGTTACTAAAAAGAGTTATGATTATGTAGGGAAATTTTATCTTGTTGACTCGGGTTACCCGAGCCGACCGGGTTATCTTGCACCATACAAGGGAACCAAGTATCATCTACCGGAGTTTCGGCGAGGGCCAATGCCAAGAGGTAAAAAGGAGCTCTTTAATTATTCGCATTCTTCACTTCGAAATGTCATCGAGCGTTCTTTTGGAGTTTTGAAGATGAAGTGGAGGATATTGTTAGATTTGCCGAGTTATCCAATGCGAAAGCAAAGCCAAATAATTATGGCTTGCATGGCTATTCATAATTTCATTCGAGAGAGTGCTTTACCGGATACGGAATTTGATATGTGTGATCAGGATGAAAACTACGTTCCAATGGCTGAAGCTCGAAGAAGACGTAGTATCCGCCCTGGGGACGAAGATCCATGTATGAATCTGTTTCGGGATTGGATAGCCGATGGTTTATTTAGGAGATCTTAGGTCATGATGATTTGTAATGTTGAATATTTATGAACTGCATAAACAATATTTTGAATATATGATTATGAATGATTTGGAGCCTGCCAGCAACGCGGCAAGGCAAATTGCAAGTAAGCCGCGCGGGAAAGGGAAGCAAGCAGTGGCACAGCCTCGTTCGTTTAGCCAGGAAGCAAGCAGAAAGAAAAAACCTCATTTGTGCATGAAATAGGGGCATAGTGGTCTTTGTGCAGCAGATTAGTCCCTTGAACCAAACAGCTTTAGAGACTACAAATTAGTCTCTATATAGTCTCTAGTCCCTAGTCCTATGAAACCAAACACGCCCTAAGATCCGTGACGTTTCGTTGGTGGATGTCTCCATGAGTCATCGCATGAATCGGCGCCGATGCTTCCAAGTTCCAAAGTCCAAGCATCCGAGTCCCAACAAACGACGGCCCGGCCGGGTTGGCCCTATAGCTAGCTAGCTGAGATCCAAAAAGGGTTTCGTCATGGTTGACGTATATGCGCTCTGCTTTCGCCAGGAATGTGTGACAATGTCACTTCGATTCTACTAGAGCTAGCGGATCTAGAAGAAAGATATATATAGCTGACTATGGAGGAAGAATGCAATCAGGATATGGACAATTTGATCATATCCGACGACTAGCTAGAATGCAAACAATAACTTTAACATAATTTTTGAACGATCTCCATCATGGACGATCCCTGGTAGAACGTCCTGGACGATCTCCATCATGGATGAGGCTTCTACGATTCTAGAGCGTATCTAGAAGACTACAGTCTGAATTTACAGAAGCCACGCTATCTATCGGTTTTTAGAAATCAACTACTTATACAAGTGGCCGTCTAGCACTCTAGCTGTCCCTAAAAATCGTTTTTGTAAATAAATTGTAGCTCAAACATGAACCGAGCAAAGCTCTGTTAGTTAATGTTTGGGCCAACACTCTTCGCATCGCGCCACCTCTATGATTTAGCTATTTGATCCGGTGACATGCATAAAAAAGGTTGCATTTTCGTAGGTGCTCATTGGGGCTGCTACCTAGGGTCGAGCGCACCTTCGCGGGAGACATCGTCCAAGAGGACAACATGGCAGTCCCGAAGATATCGCAAAGTGGACGTATCGGCCCACTCCTTCACGAGGCATCATTGAACTCAATGGAAGCTCACTTCAATTTGATTGAAGGGTCCAGACCAGCATTGTGCAGCAAGGTTGTTCACACCAAGGCCACAATCTTCGTGAAGGAAGGTTTGTTCCGGGACGGTCAAATCTGACTTTGACTAATGTATACCAAAAAGGACCAAACTACCTATTTTAGGATAGAAATATTCTTAAAATCTAGGGTGAGCATGAGGGTTTTCTGCCCCTGTAAAAAAAGCAGTATAAATAGTGCCCCTCATCAATAAAGAGTGAGGAGACCGCTACTTTAGTATTCTATCAATTCTTAACTCCACCGTAAGGGCAGTCCCAATGCAGAGTTTCTATTGCAGTTTCTAAGGAAGAGATATTCAATTTTAGACTCAACATCTCCAATGCATAGTTTTCTATAGTAGTTTCTATGGAGAATAACATTTAATGAAAATCAACCTGTATTAAAAACTGACAGTGATCATATGCGGCAAGCAGTCATATGGGAGGAGACCATGCTGCTAATCTCCATAACGTCGGTATCTTGTGTGGTTCTCCTTCTCCCTCTAGCAGTGGCGGATCTAAGGGGGGGGCTGGGGGGCTCCAGCCCCCCTAATGACTTGATTTACCACTAAATTACTGTAGCAAAAATCTAAAATCACCATTAAATTTTTATGCAAATCAACATCTCTATTGTTTTAGCCCCCCTTGATTTTCATCCTGCATCCGCCACTGCCCTCTAGCATGCTAATCCAGCCAACACGGTGAATGTTGTACGGAGCGAAACATGGATCCAAGTCTCCCGCAGAGGCACCATGCAACGCGAGCGGCTCCAACGCCTGTGCGGTGGCTCCAGGCTCCAGCGCGCACCATGGAGTCGCTGATGCTCGGCGCCTCGCCGCTGCAGCAGCACCGCCTCCTGCCGGCAGCGTGCGACGTCCATCCGCACCACAGCTTTCGCTGCGTCCACCGCCGGCTAGCCGGACCTACTGGTCGACGTGAAGGACGCGAGCGCGCGGGCAGGGAGATGGGACCTGGACGCCTTGACCTACCGGGAGCTCGTGAAGAACGCGAGCGCGCGGCCGGGGACAACGCGGAGCGCACCCAACTGGAGCAGTAGATCTGAGCGGAGAACCAAGGAAACCACCGGTTTCTTCCCAACCCTGCTCCGCTAGTTTCCTCACACGTCGGCACCCGTGAGCCCTTCGTTTCCTATACGAGAAACGGTTTCTCTATTTTTCCTTCTCTCTCTTCAACAAATCTACTGTCATATCAGCAATCTACTTGGTTGGCAAGGTAATTAATAGAGATAGAAACCACTATAGATACACCATTGAGACTGCCCTAACATCTTCCCTCCTAGCTTCACTACTCAAGTTCGGTGGCCAACTATTTGAGACTTCAGTCAAGGATAACAGTTAGGTTTCTTGAAACCTGTCCATTAAGATTCAAATCCTCGATTTGACATAGGCGCTCGTATTTCTTATATTTATTTTAGAATCTTTGTTGACGGTAATTAACAACAATTATAAACCATCAATAAAACATGTATAAGGGCACAATTGTGATCACCAATAAAGGTCTAGGAGTTTAAACTAACAAATTCCATGAGCTTCGGTGAATCTGTATTTTCTGCAGGGTTTATCCAGAAAATCGTCAAGGTGGACCTACATGTCAGAATTAGTCGTGCTTATCCGCTGCGAAACGGGCACCAGAAGGTTCCAAAGGACTCCAAAGGACACAACATCGAGACAGAGGAGGGCTCGGTGAGCGCACTGAGGTGTGCTGTGTCGTCCCCCGTCGGGAAAATGCATCGTCGATGGTGTTGAGGCGTCCCTGATGATACTCGATGACGAAATCGTAGCCAAAAAGCTTGCTTACCCACTGATATTGAGGCACAGTGGATAAGCGCTGATCGAGCATGAACTTGAGCGCATAGTGATCCGTCCGGATGAGGAAGTGACGTCCTCAAAGGTAGGGGCGCCAATGGCGAACCGCCTGTACGAGCCCGATCAACTCGCATTTGTAGGCGATGAGCTTAGGTGGAGAGGCGCGAATGGATGGTTGAAGAAGGCGAGGGCACCGGCGCCTTGGTGGAGAACCGCCCGAACACTACAGGATTCAGGCGCTTTGCCGGGTGCCGAAAACACCCGGCAAAGGCTACTTTGCACTCGGCAAAGCCTTTGCCGGGTGCAGCACCCGGCAAAGAGCCGCCGGCAAAAAATTAGTCGGCAAAGATTTCTTTACCAGGTGCTTTTTATCGGGCACCCGACAAAGACTTTGCCGAGTGCAAATCCGGCACCCGGCAAAGAAAAGTGGCCGTTACGGTGCCGCTCCATCCGCCTTTGATTTGCCGGGTGCCATGTCAGAGGCACCCGACAAAGATTTTTAAATTATTTTTCCATATTTTATTTGCCGAGTGTCCTACCGGGAGGAACCCGGCAAAGATTTTTTTAATTTTTTTTTTCCATATTTTCTTTGCCGAGTGCCCTACGGGAGGCACCCGGCAAAGATTTTTTATTTTTTTTTACAATTTCGTTGCCGGGTGCCATGTCAGAGGCACCCGGCAAAGTTTTTTTTTTTTTTATTTTTTTCCCCAAATTTTCTTTGCCGAGTGTCGCTCCTCTGGGCACCCGACAAAGAGTTTTTTATTTTTTTAGTATTTTCCCATTTAGCAGTTATATTTTATTGAACACACAGGAGAGCTGCATGTTTCTGTCTTAGAATAGAAATTAACAGTTATATTAACTCAGCAAGTGATACTGACATATTTGTGCATGGTTTTGCACTCAGCTTTTGAACTTATCGTGCTTGTAGATTTGCAGTGCACCTTCCAGTTTTGAAGCTGTTTTGTGGTTGTAAGGCCATAATGTCCTTGTTAAACTTTATAAGCATCAAACCCTCCTGCAAGGGCATGATGTACTACACACAAATGCATTATCCCCCTTGGCATCCTTCTTATATTTTCTGGCAAATTTCTCAGGTGTTAGAACTTAGATGGTGTGACTTTATTTTGCAGGAAGCAGAATTTACAGTTTCTGGTCTGGAAGAAGCTTTGATTGAAGTTAACTTGATTCTTGACATATTGTTTCTTACTTTCTATGGTAACTTCTCAAGATGTAATGGTAGACTGTGGATAACTTTGTGTTCAATTTTTAAGGTTAGTGTTTTTTCTTGGACTTGAAGTTAAATTTCTACCTCTTTTCAGTTTAGAAAGCCTAAAGGGTGGGCATACAACCAATCGAAAGCTATGTTAGATTTTTTTTAAAAAAAAAATCAGTGAGCTTCCCATGAGCACCACAGCCACAAACTAAATACATCAAAATCATACTACGTAACCCCTGAATCAACAACCTCAATCTGATGACACAATGCCATGTGTGACCATATGAACTACTACATGATCTACCTATCAAAGCATCAGAAACGTTCCTGCCTAGGCACTTCATCTATTTATGTCAGTTATCACAACATTAGCTCAATATTTCAGTTCAAGTTGTATGCTCCGCACGCAAGTATTTGTCAGGTTCAGGATGGTTCACAGAGTTTAACCAACAGACATGTTGATCATTAGAGCAATTTAAAGCATGGATCCACTTTTCCAAAGAGGCTTAGACTCCAAAAAGGGATAAGAAAACAAAATGTCTGAACACAAAACGTTCGGACGAGAAGTATGCTAGAAACAACCATTCCTGAAACAAAATATCTAATGGTATAAAAGTTAAAAGATGACTCCAGGCATTTCACAACAACTGAGAAAAGAGATAAGTATGCTAGAAACAACCATTCCTGAAATTGACATCATCTAATGGTATAAAACTATTATAAAAGCATAGCCTACCCCCTCCAGGCTTATGTAAACTCAAGAAAAAACTATTGTAAAGAAGACAGAAGTCATGTTATAATACAAGAGATACGAAATGATCAAATATTTCCTTTTATCCATGTTCAACCTTCACACAAGACATCATGCAGATTTCAATATGAAATAAAAAACATATCATAAGAACTGAAATAGTCGCATACTTCCACAACATGAAAAAAAAAGAGAGCAACAGCTAGGGAAATAGAAACCTACCGATACAAACAAGTAGAGCTGCTGCCAAGAGCACGTTCAAATGCCTTCCCAAGGTGTCCAACCACACGTAGAGCAGCTGCAATTACAATATGGTGAGGTCAGACTTGGCTGCTATATACCAACAAGTTCAGAGAAAATTAGTACTTGACATAGTATATAAGTCTCTGCAGTCTCTCTGAGTCTCCCAACTTCAATTTATAAGTCACTCTTTATCAATTAGAGGCTAGATGAATCATTTAATTCCTGCTTGCCTGAGCTCAGTTTATTACTTCAACCAGTCTGTATCTCTTCCAACTAAGAATTGCATAAATGGCTGGTGGCTACGCTGCAGTAAATGGATTTATGCTAACAGTTCTATCCACACACCTATAAGCATTTGCAACTAGAAGCTTTCATCTGTATAAAACATGGGACCCGAGTCTGAATTTGAGCAGGTGGAATCATTCTTCACTAATGCCATGTGGTGCCTTCTGCAGACACTTATTGTTTCAGGGTGCACAGTCATCATCTCTTGGTATGATAGCTCATATTGATGTGTGGGTGAGAGGAACAGATTAATGTTTGGTTGCTTGGCCTCAGTTTCCTTTAAACAAGCTTGTGTATCACAGTATTACAATTTTTATTCTTTTTGGTTTAGCTGGTATGATTAATTGATAAGAAACAAAATCCAAAATTGTTTATTTCTGTAAGGACAAGCATCATACTTTCTTCATCAAGCAAATAGGTGAAAATTAGACACGTTCTAATTAGCAAGACACTAGCCTTGATGCATTCGAAATAATAAGTCGACCAGGCATGGGGATAAATTGCATACTTCTGTTATTCTCACTTCTCAGTATTTCCATTCAAGGCACACAAACTGACCATGCTTTTTTTTTTGACACGGTATATATGTGCAATCAACTGCAGGCGACACCGTTCACAATAGTAAGCCTAGTTGCAAAAGCTATTAGTTTATTATGTTAGTTTCTGTACATGATGGCATTTCAGATGATCGTAAACAGTCAACTATCTGATACTAAGCACTGAAATGCCCTACAATCAATCCGTGTGCAGAAAACATATAAGCAAGCAAGAATTAAATAAGGCATTCTAGAGGTCTAGCAAAGGATTATGTTATATTATCAACTAATAAACAAGCACTAGGCAAGTTGTGTTTGCTTCTCTCTATCATGAAGATTTTCGTGCTGCTCTCATTCTTAAGAATGTTACCTGCACGGGAGCTGAGGATATGAACTGAACTGCTCTAATCGAACCTGAATCTATCTCAAGCCAGGCGCATCCAATGAAGCCTGGGAAAGGGACCAATGCGGAGAGGGGATAGGATGCGAAGGGAGCAGCAGACGGGATGGAAGGGAAGAGAACCAGTACCTGCTCAGGGACGCTCGGAGGGGACGGCGGCTGTGACGACGGGCCAGGTGGGGACGACGGCTGTGGCGGACGACGGGCCGGGTGGGGACAACGGGTCGGGTGGGGACGGGGCGGGCGGCGCCGGGGACGGCTGTGGCGGACGACGGGCCGGGTGGGGACGACAGGCCGGGTGGGGACGGGGCGGGCGGCACCGGGGACGGGGCGGTGCAGGCGCCGGAGGAAGGCGGGCGCGCCGGAGCGGCGGCGCCGGAGCGGCGGCGGCGTGCGGGAGCGGCGGCGTGCGGGTGGGAGGGAGGGAGGGAGGGAGAGAGTGACTGAGTGTTGGGCCGGCCATGACCTTTTAGGTTAGAACCTTTGCTGGGTGCCGGGCCCAGAGGCACCCGGTAAAGATTTTTTTATTTTTTTTTAATTTCTTTGCCGGGTGTCCCTGACCTGGCACCCGACAAAGAATTTTTTTATTTTTTTAAAATTTCTTTGCCGGGTGCCGCCTAACCTGGTACCCAGCAAAGATTTTTTATTTTTTTTAAATTTCTTTGCCGGGTGCCGCCTAACCTGGCACCCAACAATGTTTTTTTTTATTTTTTTTAAATTTCTTTAACGGGTGCCTCTTGACCTGACACCCGACAAAGACTTCTTTGCCGGGGGCCCAGGCTGGCACCCGGTGAATTATTTTTTTTTTGTTTTTTTGGCCCCATTTTTTTGTGGGGCCTTGCTACAGTAAATAAATCCCTATTTCAAAATTTGGGACAATTTTGAGTTTTTTAACTATATTTTCTTATTTTTTTCGTTTCATTGAATTTTTGCGACTATTCCAAATTTGAATTGCGGGTACATAAAATAATGGAATTTGGTTATTCAAAAAATGGTATTCATGATATTTAGGGTATGTCGAGGCTGTATGCAGGAAGTGGCATGAATTTTCACGCATCATGTTGTCGTAACACGACGATGTACTCGCGGGAAAAGTGTATTTAAATTATATAAAATCCAAACGAAGTCTGAAAATCACGAAACTTGTCGATGTGTCTTGTTGTTGCATGTGGAGGCCGTGGTAAAAAATTCAAAAAGTTTCTAGCAAGTTGTGACCTCGGATACCTAAAACTCAGACATCTCCACATGTGATCACATGTTATTGCAAGTGGATGATGTCTGGGTTTTAGGCATCCGATGTCGCAACTTGCTTAAAACTTCTTAATTTTTTACCACGGTCTCCAAATGCAATAACAAGAAACCTCGACAAGTTTCGTGATTTTCAGACTTTATTTGGATTTTATATAATTTAAATAAACTTTCCCCGCAATTACCTCATCATGTTACGACAACATGATGGTCGTAATTTAATGCGAGTTTCTAGATACGGCGTCATCATACGCCAAACATCATGAATATCATTTTTCGAATGACCGAATTTTATTATTTCATGTACCTGCTGTTCAAATTTATAGTAGTCGAAAAAATTCAAGTGAATGAAAATAATTAAAGAAATATAGTATAAAAAGTCAAAAATGTCTCAAATTTTGATATGGAGTTATAATTATTGTACCAAGGCAGCAGAAAAAAATAGGGCCAAAAACACAAAAAAAAATTATAATATGCCGGGTGCCAAACCTGGCCCCCGGCAAAGAAGCCACCCGGCAAAGAAATTTTTTTAAAAAAATAAAAAAAATCTTTGCCTGGTGCCTAATGGCGTGGCACCCGGCAAAGGCTGACGGCAGGTGGCCGCCGTCACGCCGGCCACCTTTGCCGGCGGCCATATTTTGCCGGGTGCCCGGCACCCGGCAAAGACCAATTTTTGCCGACGGCTGTAATTTGCCGGGTGCCTGGCACCCGGCAAAAGCTGGTTTGCCGGAGGCCTTTCTTTGCCGGGTGTCGCCAGGTCTGGCACCCGGCAAAGAATGACTTTGTCGGGTGCCCGATAAAAAACACCCGGCAAATTATTTTACACCCGGCAAATTAGTTGTTTCCTGTAGTGGAATCCGGACCTGGACGCGTCGCAGTCGACCGTGAACTGCTTATCGAAGTCTGGGAGGTGGAGCACTGGGGTGGTGGAGAGGGCTCGTTCAAGGCCACCGAACGCTGCTGTCACCTCCGGTGTCTAGACGAACCCCTCCTTCTTGAGCAGCTGGGTGAGGGGCGCGGCGATGGTGCCGTAGTCTTGGATAAAGCGGCGGTAGTACCCCGCAAGTCCGAGGAAGCCGTGCAGGCCGCGCATTGAGCGGGGTTGCGGCCAGGTGACCATGGCCTCAATCTTCTCGCTGTTCATGAGTTGTAAATTACACATTTCCCAGATCTTTTCACCTGGGTTACAGTACACTAACAAGTTGTCATTGCGTGGCAAATGAAACAGCAGAGAGCACGAACATGGTACTATGATACATTGACGTGATAGAGGACCCCGGTATCAGATGACCCAAAACCAAGACACAGACGAACCAATGACAAGACCAACTACGAGGAACAGCGCTATGACAATCCCAGCAGTCTCCGAGTGGTGGATGGGCACAGCCTTGGGCGCGTGTATCATGAGGATGGAGGTCAGGTACCCGTTGGTAAGTCCCAGGAGGCATGTCAGCACGGTGACTGGGATCTCAGTGCGGAAAAAACTTGGTCCGTGCAGGCAGCCGTAGAAGAGCGGGTAGAACAGGAGCCGCGCAAAGGATCCTGCGACTGCAACATTGCCATTCTGGAGGAGGTAGACAGCGGGCAGGGCCTTGCCAACAAGATCAAACACATTGTAGGCGCTGATGAGGAGGATGGGGTACCAGTCCTCGAGCGCCTCGGAGTGCACGTCCTCTGTGATGTACCCTGGGAAAATGGAGAGTGTGACGACGTAGATGAGGGCCACTCCTATTCCGTACCATTTCACCGTCCCGACAATGCTCCACAGAGTCGATCTGCAGGCAGGACCGGTCATGCCACCGCCAGCCTCTGCTTTCTGAGTCCTCTTCTTGATGTTCTTGTAGTACACGACGACCGGAAGCAGCCTGTCCGCCACATTGTAGCACAGAAAGCAGATGATCATGAGCACTATGCCGGCGATGAAGTAGATGATCGCGCTTTGCCTTAGCCCATGGGCATCTTGCGGGTAGAGCGCTTTGGTAAAGACTCTCATTGCCGAGACAAGTACTCCTGCAGTGTGAAATCCATGCAGAAATGTACCAAGCTGTCTATACATCCTTGAAACATCACATACACACCGAGAGATACACACAGATTAGCGAAGTCACCATAGCTGTCTACGAAACGTTGCCTACCACTGAAATCACAATGCCGTTAAATCCTAGATTTTTCGCTCTCACAGGGAGTCGAATGCAGGACCTAAGATGCTACTGAGGGCGTGTTTGGAAGGGCTTTTGCGGCTCCAGCTCTTCCTACACCTCATACTCACTACCGGAAACGTAGCCTTTGCCGAGGACTTCCGGCTTTGCCGAGGACTAAATATCGGGCACTCGGCAAAGGCCCTCTTTGTCGAGGGCTGCCCAAGGAGCCCTCGGCAAAGACAGGCCCTCGGCAAATCAACAGCCCTCGGCAAAAAAAAAACTTTGCCGAGGGCCTCCCTATTGGCCCTAGGCAAAGAGTCTTTGCCGAGGGCCTACCTTATGGCCCTCGGCAAAGAGATTTTTCAAAATATATTTTGAGACACTAAATTAACTCAAACAAAAAAGTTTTCTACTATAAAATTATCTAACTTTTTAAGATCTACAAAGTATATATTGGTCATTTCTTCATTTAATAAATCAATAGTAATGTTGTTCACAAAATCTACATCTCTCTAATAAGTTTCATGAAACTGCTAGAGATGATATATAAGGATTGTGAAATATGTTAGAACCACCATGTCGGTTGAACAAATGACCAAACAACCAAAATAAAAGTTTGTAGATCTTGAGAAGTTATAAAATGTTGTAGTTGAAAACTTTTTCATTTGAGTTAATTTAGTGCCTCAAAATGTATTTTGAATAATCTCTTTGCTGAGGGCCATAATGTAGGCCCTCGACAAAGACCCTTTGCCAAGGGCCTACATTATGGCCCTCGGTAAAGATATTTTTTAAAAAGTCTTGGATGGAAAAATACTCTATACAAAAGTTGTAGATCTTGAAAAGTTATAAAACTTTATAGCTGACAACTTTTTCATTTGAAAGCATCTAATTGAGGATATTTATATTTAAAATTTGAAATTTGAAATTTCAAATTTTAAAAAAAGTCTTGGATGGAAAACACTCTAAACAAAAGTTGTACATTTCGAAAAGTTATGAAACTTTGTAGTTGACAACTTTTTTCATTTGAAAGCATCTAATTGCCGATAATTGCGTCTTAAGTTTGAAATTTGAAATTTGAAATTTTGAAAAAAAACCTCGGATGGAGAAACACTCTAAACGAAAGTTGTAGATCTCAAGAAGTTATGAAACTTTGTAGTTGACAACTTTTTCATTTGAATTCGTTTAGTGCCTTAAAATATATTTTAAAAAATCTCTTTGCCGAGGGCCATAATATAGGCCCTCGGCAAAGAGGGTCTTTGCCGAGGGCATACCTTATGGCCCTCGGCAAAGAGATTTTTCAAAAAGTCCCACATGAAAAAACACTCTAAACGAAAGTTGTAGATCTTAAAAAGTTATAAAACTTTATAGTTAACAACTTTTTTATTTGAAAGCATCTAATTGAGGATATTTATATCTAAAGTTTAAAATTTAAAATTTCAAATTTTTAAAAAAGTCTTGGATGGAAAAACACTCTAAACGATAGTTGTAGATCTCAAAAAGTTATGAAACTTTGCAGTTGACAACTTTTTCATTTGAAAACATCTAATTGCCGATAATTGCGTCTTAAGTTTGAAATTTGAAATTTGAAATTTTGAAAAAAACCTCGTATGGAGAAACACTCTAAATGAAAGTTGTAGATCTCGAAAAGTTACGAAACTTTGTAGTTGACAACTTTTTCATTTGAATTCGTTTAGTGCCTCAAACAATCAATTTACACTCGATTTGTTATAACATATGGGGAATCGAAATAGAATATAAACACAAGTGATAAAGGGTTGGAGTGGTTAGAGGAGGTAAGTGAGAGAGAGTGTGAGAGGTCACGAGTTCGAATCCCACCAACCACGACTTTATAAATAGGGTCAAAAATGTTGTGTAAAATGGGGGTGATTATAAATAGGGTAAAAAATGTTGTGTAAAATGCTACAAAAAATCCAGCGGGTGGGGGTGATGGCTCGTCGGCGCCTTCAAAAAAATAAAATTATTTTGCTATTTTTTTCGGGTTTTTTTTTCGATTTACATTTTGCCGAGGGTTTTTCTTTGCCGAGGGTTTTTTTTTTGTCCTCGGCAAAGGCTTTGTCGTGTGCCCGATAAAGGACCCTCGGCAAAGAACTCTTCGCCGACTCAAAATTTCCAGAGGGCTCTTTGCCAAGGACCGCCCTCGGCAAAGCCTTTACCGAGGGTTTTGGGCCTTTGCCGAGTCCAGTAGTGACTGTAGTGACACTATTCATAGAAGCTATTTTTCTCTCTCGTGTCAAAATAAATTTGAAGCCGGAAGAAGCCACGATTCATGGCTCCTCCGGCTCCGGCTCCTCTGGTACTGTAGCACAGAGCCGGAGCCCGAAGGAGCCTTGCCAAACATGCCATAAGGCTCTCGTAACCACTAAGCTAGAGGCTCTTTCACAATCTGGTTTTATTGTTATTCACGTAACATGTAGTTTTGTTATTATTTTGTTATGAAAAAAATGGTGAATTATTTTTTGTGAGTTGTGTTTTTAACTGTACTGCTAGTTGATTGTATAAAATTATTCGCTGAAATTTAGACGCCTGAAATACAGCAACTCTACGAAAAATATAACCTTTCTACGTACTAAGCTGCACCAACCGATAATATCAGCGTCTTTGTTTCTTTATTAGTAGTTGCCAATGCAAGTGAAACGATACTCACCGGGAGGCACGTACGTCTGTATATGTACATGTACGTATATGTTATGATTATACATATCAGCGCCTACAATCCAGAAACATCCTGAACATAGCACAGCATTACTCCCTCCGATCCTTTCCGGCCGACACTACTGGAAACTGCGACTTTGCCACGTGCTAGGGACTTTGCCGAGTGCAAATTATCGGGGCACTCGGCAAAGCCACATTTTGCCGAGTGCCGTACTCAGCAAATTATGACACTCGACAAAGTAGGCTTTGCTGAGTGCCGGACACTCGGCAAAGCTTCCACTCGGCAAAAGATGGCCGGGCAATCACGGCGGCCACCTGCCGTCAGATTTTGCCGAGTGCCAGTCGTTAGGCACTCGGTAAAATGTTGTTTTATATTTTTAAAACATATTTTACCGAGTGCTAGACCTAGGCACTGGGCAATTTTTTTAAAACATATTTTGCTGAATGCCTTAGTCTAGCCCTCGACAATTTTTTTTTATTTTTTTAAAACATATTTTGCCGAGTGCTAGATCTTGGCACTCAGCAAAATATTTTTTATTTATTTTTTAAATATTATTTGCTGAGTGCCCCCCTGGGCGCGGCACTCGGCAAAGACCACTTTGCCGAGTGCCTCCCATGACACTCGGCAAAATATTTTTTTTTTATTTTGGGCCCAATTTTTTTTGTGGAGCCTTGTAACAGTATTTAAAACTCTATTTTAAAATTTGGAGCAATTTTGACTTTTTTTTAATATATTTTTATTAATTTATTTTGTTTCGTCGAATTTTTTGGAATATTTCAAATTTGAAGAGCATGTACATGGAATAATGAAATTTGGTCATTCAAAAATTGATACTCATGATATTTAGCGTATGTTGAGGCCGTATCTGGGAGCTCGCATGAAATCTCGAGCATCTCGTTGACGTAACATGTCGAGGTACGTGCGGAAAAAGTGATTTTAAATTATATAAAATCCAAACAAAGTCCGAAAATCACAAAACTTGTCGATGTGTTGTGTTATCGCACGTGGATGCTGTGGTAAAAAACTGAGAAGGTTTCGAGTAAGTTGCGAGGTCGGATGTCTAAAACGCAGACATCTCCACATGTGATCACAATTGATTACATGTGGAGATGTCTGGGTTTTAGGAATCCGACGTCACAGCTTGCTCGAAACCTTCTCAATTTTTTACTACAGCCTCCACGTGCGATAATATGACACCTCGACAAGTTTCATGATTTTCGGACTTCATTTGGATTTTATATAATTTAAAAACAGTTTTCCCGCAAGTACCTCAACATGTTACGTCAACGAGATGCTTGAGATTTCATGTGAGTTCCTAGATACGACCTCAACATACCCTAAATATCATGAATATCAATTTTTGAATGACCAAATTCTATTATTTCATGTACCTGCAGTTCAGATTTAAAATATTCCAAACAATTCAATGAAACAAAATAAATTAATGAAATATATCAAAAAAGTAAAAATTGCCCTAAATTTTAAAATACAGTTTTAAATACTATATCAAGGCTCCACAAAAATATTTGTGCTCAAAATAAAAAAAATATTTTATCGAGTGCCATGTGGGGCACTCGGCAAAATTTTCTATGCCTAGTGCTGCCTCAAAGCCACTCGGCAAAGGGGGAAATTTCACCTTAACCGGCCGGCCCGGCCCATGTAAAAAAGCCACGCCCCTAACCCTAGTCAGCCCGACCGCCCCCATCTCGCGCTAGCCCTCACGCCGCCCCCATCCTCGCGCTCGCCCCCGCGCCGCCACTCACCGGCGCCGGCCTGCCCTGCGTCCAGCTCCTCCTCCTCCCTCTCCCCAACCCGCGGCGGCGGCTGCTCCCCTGCCCTACTCGGCCGTCGCCGGCAGGGCCTCGCGCCCTCCCCTAGCAGCGGCGACGCGGCACCGCGTGCTCCCCGCGACCTGGAGCGGCACAGCCGGGGAGTCCGCGAGCAGTGGCGGCGCGGCCAGAGCCCTCCCCCGCATCAGCGATTGCAGAGGACCACCCAAAGCACGCGGCCCTCCCCCACATCGGCTCTCCGATGGACATGCTTGCATCCCGGCGGCGGAGCATCCCCATCCGGCCCCAACATGATGTGTGCGACTGCTAAGCCAATGGAGGTGAGTAAAAAATTGTTTATTTTCTGTCAATGGCTGTGGCAATGGCCTTCTCACACTCTGATCTATAGATTTTACCAGCAGTCAAGGCATCAACGAGTGGTGACAGGTCCCTCTCGGTCAGATCCTGAGCTCTACTCTGAATCTCACGATTGGTTTGTTTGGCTCTAATTTCTTTCTGAATATATGCCCTGACTACTGTGGAGTCAGGGAGCAAGCCGCTGCAGTTCCTGGGGCTCCATGACTACCACGGCGTTGTTCCTGTCCGCACAGACCAGCTGGTAAGAAGAAGATGGCTTCCTCCTCCTCTGTGTTTTCGTAGCTAGCTAGCTAGTCTCAAGAAAAAGGTTTCTGATGTACAGTACAATATTTGGTTTTGCTCATGCTCTGTATGCATGTTGATGACAATCAGGATGTGGCGGCAGGTCATGTGCATTCCATTGCTAGGCTGCTAGTACAGTCATATGCATTTGCATTGCAAAAATTATATGTAGTAGTGATTATTATAGTCAGTGCTGAATGTGAACTACTCTGCTGAAAAAGATTACCACACGAAACTGGCAAAAGATGGTTAAGACATTTATATATACATATGTGACAAAATGGTGCTGAATGTGAACTACTCTGCTGAATGTAGAACCCTTTATTCTGTCAAAATGGTGCTGAATGTGAACTACTCTGCTGTCTTAATAGGTTTCATACAAGTGACAACAGGTGCTTAAATTACAATGTGCGTGTCCACACTTTTCTCACTTTATCTACTCTATTTTGCATTTTGGCCAGGATAAGTAAAATATTCAGAATGCTACATTGATGGTGTTAAGAGCTACACTTTCAGCACTGAAGTAACAAATATTACAAGAATATAGGTATATTGTGAGCTATCTAAAAGCTGAATGCTTGTGGACTGTTCATTAAGTATTTCTAAAAACTGAATGCATATATTTCTGGACTGTCATCGGTATATAGCATGGCAATGAGCTGTGAGTGTGAGTATGGCCAAGGCTGAGAATAACATATAGGCTAAATTGGTTGGTTACCTAGATTCAATATATATATTTGCAATGTGCAATTGATGTCATTATATAAATTTCGATTTGGAAAAGACTATAATTGGTTTGCATTCATGTCTTTACAAGGATGTAATTGCATGTGTACTATTGCAATAGATAAAAAAAACAGGCATAGAAACTAGCAAGATGTAATGCATCTGTTTGCACAAGATTTTTTTGGCCTTTAACTGTTAGATATTATATGTTAAGTGTTTGTATTTCATTGTAGATGCCATGACTATTTGATAAATGAAGAATGAAGAATTCTGGGAGGCTTAATTTCATTGGACGATCATGACATAGGCTTCTAGCCATTCTGCTATTTGTCTTGGTTCCATACCACTTCTTGATGGGATGGATAGATGGCAGACTATAGCTATGTTTCCTGGTCGTCCTTGTGTTCTGATGGTAGTAATTGTTTAGCTAGTATTAGTGGATCGGATTTGGAGAAGTTACTTTGGTACATGGGTGTCTATCTACAGTTCATAGCGATCTAGTAGTTGTAATTAGATGAATGAAACTATGATCAAAGATTTTTTTTTAAAAAAATTAATTTCTTTGTCGAGTGCCTTGGCCATGGAACTCGACAAAGAATTTTTTTTAAAAAAATAAAAAAAAACTTTGCCGAGTGCCTGGGCTGGGGCACTCGGCAAAGTAATTTTTTTTTTAAAAAAAACTTTGCCGAGTGCCTGGGCAGGGGCACTCGGCAAAGTAATTTTTTAAAAACATAAAAAAAAAATATTTTGCCGAGTGTCGGGGTTGGTGGCACTCGGCAAAGTTTTTTTGAAAGAAAATAAAAAAATTTTGTCGAGTGCTTGGACGAGCACTCGACAAAATACCCGTTAATGGCTGGCGCCGTGACGGCCGGAAATATTTTGCCGAGTGCCGCCTGAGGCACTCGGCAAAATATATTTATATTTTGCCGAGTGCCCCGATAAAAAGCACTCGACAAAGTTTCTTTTCCAAGTAAAATTTTGCCGAGTGAACTTTACTGAGTGCTACACTCGGCAAAGCCTTTGCCGAATGTAAAGGGCTCTTTGCCGAGTGTAATTACACACGGCAAAGTCCCAGTTTCCAGTAGTGCAACGAGCGAGAGATGGCAGCCAGCGACAAGAAGCCGCACGCGGTGTGTAAGCTGGCCAAGGTCCTCTACTGCAAGGGCTTCCACGTCACCTTCGTCAACATCGAGTACAAGCACCGCCGCCTCATCCGGTCCCGGGGCCTCCAGGCCATCGCGGGCCTGCCGGGCTTCCGCTTCGCTACCATCCCCGACGGCCTGCCGCACTCGGACGCCGACGCCACGCAGGACCCGGCCTGGCTCTGCGACTCCACCATGAAGACCTGCCTCCCGCACCTCAAGAGCCTGCTGGACCGCCTCAACAGCGACGACGCGGTGCCCCCGGTGACGTGCGTCGTGGCGGACAACGTCATGAGCTTCAGCTTGGACGCTGCCAAGGAGATGGGGTGCCGTGCCTGCTCTTCTGGACGGCGACTTATGATGCACGAGGTGTCGCGCATGAACGCCGCGGGCGCCGTCATCCTCAACACCTTCGACGAGCTCGAGCCAACGGCGCTGGACGCCATGCGCGGCATCCTGCTGCCGCCCGTCTACACCATCGGCCCGCTCAGTCTCCTCCTCGAGCGGCTGGCCGGCGGCGTCCCTGACCCTGACCCTGACCCTCTGACGTCCTCATCGACGCAGACGCAGCAGCGCTTGGCACAATCCGCGCCAGCTAGCCTCTGGAAGGAATTGAAGACCACACCTGCCTGCGGTGGCTGGACGGTAGGGCGCCCAGGTGCGCGGTGTACGTGAAATGGTGAGTGACGTGTAAATGGATGGACGAATGAACGAGTGAACAAGCTAAAGTAGAGGTAGATAGTTAGGTGGAGAGCGAGCAATGTCTTATGTAACAAAGGTAAACTAATTGATTAGAGGAATTCTTAGTACTTTGGGGCACAACCTGCCTACCAACCAGGAGGGTTAAATAGACAATGTCTGCCACGAGCCCTACAATTTAACAGCTAGACCTATCGTGGTGGAATACAGAGGATGGACAAGGCTGTCACCACTTGATAACTTCCACAATCTATCCCGAGGCCTAGTCGTATCCACAGGTAATCTATAGCATAAGCACCACGCTTAATTTATAAACTTACTACTTCGATCCGAGCTTCAATGAAATGAGATCAAAGCATTCTAACAAGAAGGTGGAACCGGTACTAACAAATGACTACTAAACAAAAGGTAACCTATGATACTAATGCTAAGAGCAAGCACCTAAGCTCACTAATGATGAACAACAATGAACAAGTACTTGAACTAAGCAAAGCAATTATACTAATAAAGTACTAAAAGTGAAGTACTGAATAAAGTAAATGCTAAATGAAAGAATTGTAAAGCAGCTATACCAGACCCAGAAGACTCTTCCGGACTCCGAAGAAGCTCCCTCTAGCTCTACTTCCACTCCTAAGCTACTACTCTAGAGCTACTCTAAACTAGAGAGCTTGGCCAAGCTTGGAATGCTTGAATGTGTATGGGGCACTTCTCCACCGAACACCACTGCCTCTTTTATAGTGTGTAGAGGCAGTGGGGGCACTTATAGGCCATCAAGTAGGTCGGTTGGAGTGCCTTGGGCATCGGGCGATGTCGTCTAGGGCGTCGGCTGACGTTGGATTCCACCGCCTCTTGATCTTAGGGCCTTGGTTGCTCTCCAAATGGCGGTTGCATGGCATGTAAGTCGGTTGTTTGGGCAGAAAGGCGGTTTGGAGGTCGGTTGGAGCCTTTCAAGTGGATGACAGTGGGCCCATGGATCCAAGACCGCTCCATCTTGTCCATTGATCAAATCAACATTGAATCAATGATGGTGAAGCCTTGTGGAGCCTCTCTCACGGATCAGTGATGTGGCAGGGCCACATGGGGGCCAAGAGACGCCACATGGCATCGGTCGACGTGGCCATGTGGGCCCATAGCCCTCTGCCACATCCACTTGCCTCCTATGTTCATATTTTGCACCATTTTTACCAAATTTCCTGCATATAAATAAATCTCTAAGTACAAGTGGAATTAGGTGAATTATAAAGCAAATTGGATACATGTGATGATGTTTTTTCTTACTTTATCTTGCTTTTGGGTGAAATGTTGATGGTCAAAATGGGTGTTAGTGACCATCAACAATAATCCAATAGTGACGCTGCATCTTATGTTTTGGGCAACAGAACAATGTTAGCTTCATTAATTAAAAATAGTCTTGCCGTTCGATGGCCGTAGAATCCCATTACTGCCCGAATCAAATCTTCTTTCACAATTGGCCAACACCTTTTATAAAAGACTCCAATGAAGCCATCTGAGCCCGGCGCCTTTTCAGCTAGCATTCCCTTCACTACAGCCTCGATTTTCCGGTTCTGTGAAAGGTGCATCCAAATCTTCCAGATTATGAGGGGCATACATATCCTAACTCGCTCCTATTAGTAGCCCTTTGATCGTGAGCTTTGTTGATCCTAAGATATTTGAGAAGTGAGCCTGTGCTAGTATGGATTTATGTTCTTGTGAGACTACCAAGCCGGAATCTCTATTGAGTGCGCTGATATATATATATATATATAAGTCTTTTTCCTTTTTATGGCATGCAGTTGGAAGAAACATGTATCTCCTTTACGAATCCATGTCAGTCGCGAGTGTTGGCGTGCTCGTGCTTTTTGCATCGCTGCAAACCCAAGCGCCTTTGTCTTTAGATATTTTTTGAAATCGCATTCCTCTGATGTTAGATTTCTCACCTATTGAGCCCTTTCAAGGTCATCAAAGTTATGTTAATGACCCATGTAATCTTGTAGCCGGACAAAGATTTTCACCTCCAATTCTGTGCCTTTGTCGTGCACAGTAATTTGACATGAATACGCAAGATATCATCCTGTGTGTTTGCCAGTTTATTCCATGCTTCTTGGACCGTGTCACTGAAACCGGGCATGGACGCCCGGCCCAATACGTCTTTAGTCTGAATTCTCTATACAAATCTAGTGCGACGTCCCCTTGGAGAAAGAGAGCGCAGTGGTTAGAGCCGAGTGATGCTAGAGCTTGAAGGTGGGTTGTTGGGAAAATTTCTAGCGATTCTGTTGACACGAACATGGATCGATCTTGGTCATTGTGGGCATTTGCTGATCGTTACACCAAGTGAATTTTTTCGCTTGGAGGTCAAGCGGTGCTAGTTCCAGGTTGTCAATGGTGTATTTGAAGTTATTGAACAGTGGACAAGTTTATGCGTGAGTTGTTTTGGTCTTCAGCTCAATAGATTAGATTGAAATCCCCTAGTATTAGCCACGCTGGTGGGACTTGTTGCCTCATGTCTATAATTTCTTGCATGAATAGAATTTTATCCGAGTCTGTTTGGGGCCCGTACCGTATACACCGGTTATGGACCAAAGTTTGTTTTCTGCAAGCATGGTAACTGTTGCTGTTGGGCATTAGACATATTTGCTGGACTTTGAAGAAGCGCTTTGAATTTGAGATAGACTTATATGTGAACTTTGAAAAGCGGTGGAATATCAAATTCCAAGTCAAATAGCGTAAACGGCCCCTAAATCGGATATTACGGGAGATATGGTGAGTCTAACGGAAATGCTCTAACCACCTTTGTAGTTAGGCGAAATAAAAAACTTAACGGATGAGTTTTTTCCGCTAAGGCCCTGTTTGAGTGCTCTGTATTTTTTTGCACCTGTAAATGGAATTCACCAGTAATTTATTGTGCACAACAATACCCTTGGAATCCAAATTATTTTTGCACTCCTGGAAAAAGGCTGTTTGGTATAGACTGAAATGCTGCAACTATTCTGAAACTGAAATTGTCACCGGAAACATATATATATATATATATATATATATATATATATATATATATATATATATATAGAGAGAGAGAGAGAGAGAGAGAGAGAGAGAGAGAGAGAGAGAGAGAAAGACCGCAAGCAATTTTAGCATCAACTTGAAACTCAAAAGTGGAATGGAACCCCAAGAAATTCCAAATCAAAAGGTCAAATTTGGTTGGGACAATTGGAAGTGAAAATCTGAAGAAATCACATCCTGGAGAGACAACGAGAGGAGCATTGGAGCAGGGGAAGCGAACTGGAAACCGTAGATGTGGCAGGCATCCGTTCGCAGATCGCAAGCGCCAAGCCTTGCATAGGCAAGGGTACCGGCATGGCAGCAACAGCCGGGTTGTGGTTGGAGTTGCGGAAGCCGTCGGCGGCAGCGTGGAGGAGGAGCACGTCAGCGTGGCATGGAGCCCCACGGCGACGGCCTCGTTGCCTTGCGCGACGCTGCACCACGTCTAGCCCTCGGCGCGTCAGGCAGCAGTGGCACGACGGCCGACGGCGCCGCATAAGGCAACGGCGGCGTGTCGGGAGCCATCAGCGTGTAGGGCATCGGCGGAGCGTCTGGCGGCAACGGCGCGTCGCCCGCCCAGGGCTCGTCGGCCAAGAGGGCCTGATCATGACGGCAGCGATGCTCCCCCGGATCCGCCGGCTGTCGCCAAGGTTCCTACGAACGAGCAGAGTCGTGGCTCGAAAGGACGAAGCCGATAGTTATCGTATTTTTTTTCAGGCCTCCTCCACACGACAGTTTTCTTCCGCCGGTTTTGGCCGAATTCAACGGTAAAATAAATAGTCTCACAGCTCATCCAAACAGCACTTTCTCAATCCGATCGTAAAAAATTTGGTGCCGGTAATTTACACCGGTTTTAGCTCTAAAACCGATCTTCCAAACACGCCTTCCAAAGCTACTTGCACGTGTTAAACCTGTTAAGTTTTTTTCCCGCTAATTGCGAAGACGTTTGCATGCGTTGGACCTTACGTACATCACCTCCATATTTTGTGGCGGCATATATGCTTTTTTTTGAATAAAGTAGAGTGCGAACACAAGGTTAATATGTGTCCTTATGGTTCGTTTTGTGATAAGTGATTGTCAACGTGATCCACGACCTAGGTTGAGTTTGTGACTAACCATGACGTGAGTTGGGTTGTGCGACATATCTCTTGGCTCGTGGTGTGCATGTGTTGAGCTCGGAGGCGATGGTCGACGGCGAGATGAAGGTCAAGTAGGGACGTGCCGTGCTGATGAACCAGGAGCGGTGAATGACGGACGTGAGGTTTGGACCCAGGGACCTGGAGGTCGGGTGACCAGCCGCGGTGGCAGACATCTGGGACATCGAAAAGCGCAAGTGTACATGTGAGTGACCGTGTTGACCGAGTCAAGACAACGGACTTGCGAGTCAAGCGGTGCTTAGGAGGACTAGACGTACGGCGGGTTGAGGACGGCGGTGACAAGTGTTGAGTGGTGGGGGACGCATATGGAGTACGCTACTCGGTGGCGGTTTGGTGGTTTGGGCCTCAAAACCATCGGTGGCCGGTTTCGCGGGTTTGGGCCTCAAACCCGGGCGGAGGTCCCGAGAAGAAATGGATATCACGTGGTGGCATCAAGGAGTTCGCGTCAAGACGAAGCTATCTCATGAAGGGCACGGTGGCTGTCGGATGAAGATTACCTCGGGTTGGACCATAACGCCCTCAGGTTATGTGGTTCGACTCAAAATATCTAAGGGCAAAACTAGAATTGTGTAATAGCCCTGTTAAATAGAATGAGGGAGCCCCCGTCTCCCTCACCTCTTTCATTTTTCATCATCGTTCTCTAGGTTTTCCCCTTTCTCTTAGGTTTGTTTGTGAGAGAGGTCCACAAATTGAGAGATTTGTGTAAGAATCAAAAATTGTTGCGGGAATGGAGGCCCTTACCTCCTCGTGTCCTCCGGGATATGATTTGTGAGTTGTTTTTCTGAATCGCGCTTTTGTTCTTCGCGTTCTTCCTCTTCCCCTTTCTTGTGTGACTCGTTTTGTCGTTTTGAGACCATTTTGATTCGTTCCTTTTGCGCTGAGATGAACTAGGACGTTAGTTGAGCCTCTCCACCGAAGGATTTCATCCAATTCCTCACGAGTTCATAGATCGGGGTGAATCAAGTTCATGACCTAGTTTCTGGGCGTATTTCGTTTGCCTTCGATTTCCCGTTGATTAGCTTCTAATTGAGTGATCTCTTAGAGATAGCTCCCTTACTGCCTTGTGATCATGTGTATCTAGTTTGGTGACAATTGGTGTTGATTAGGCTGCAAATCGGGTGAAGCTTTTTTCTTAGCGATTTTCGGGTGAACTGTTTCGTGACTCCTGGAAGTCCGGAAATCATTCCCGTATAGTCCGGCCCTCAAGCTCAGTTTTAGCTCGTTTGTGCCCGCACTGTGTCTAGACTCGTGGACAGTCCGGGTCCAGGTGCGGACAGTCCTCCACCCCGAGTCGTTTCCAGAAGCTTTTTCTCTCAATCGTTTTTTTGGTATTCTTGCCTGCGGACAGTCCGAGCCTGCACTGTAGATAGTCCGCCACTGTAGCTTGAGCCCTGTCTAGAACTATTTATTGTCATTTGGTTTTCGGGAGTTGAACACCGGACAGTCCGGCCCTCAACCCCGGACAGTCCGGGACCTGCACCGAAGATAGTCCGGGATTCCTACGCCGGATAGTCCGGGATTGCACAATTTGTGCTATTTTTTCTCGTTCTTACGAGCTTTTGTTTATGTAGGTTCTCGATCGTCCCACTGTACTTCTTGGTCATCACCAAAGGTACCTAGTCATCTGTTGGCTTGTGTTCATACCATTCTTCGTACGTTTGTTCTTGGGTCGTGATTTTGGGACAACGACCTAAAGTTTTCAAAAGAAATTCGAGTCTCCCATTCACCCCCTCTGGTCACCGTTTCTGGTCCTTCAATTGGTATTAGAGCCGGTTAAGGATCATTCCACCTTAATCGGTCCATAATCCACAAATGCGATATAGAGCGTGGTTTTGACAAAGCACCATTCTTCGATGGAACAAACTACCCCTATTGGAAGATTCACATATCCTCACATCTTTAGGGGATTGATTGGAAAGTTTGGGAGATTTGTGAGAATGCTAATTATGTTGTGCTTGAAGCTCGCATTACTCAAGATCAAATCAATCAGCACAACGCAAATAGGAAGGCTCGTAGTGTTCTTTTCTCGAGTCTTTCGCTTTCTAAGTTTGAGAGAGTCTCAGATTGTGCGACTGCTCGAGAGATCTAGGTGGTCCCCTCGTGATAGCTCTGAAGCCTCACCCAGATCTCTCGAGTAGTCTCAGTTGGAGGGAGAGTCTATTGATGCTCTATTTTCTTGCTTTTAGACGATTGTGAACAAGATGTGGGCAAACAAGCTGCAACTACCTTATGATGATCATGAGAGGGCACTTAAGGTTCTATATGCCCTAGATCAGAAGATGTGGGATGTGAAGGTGTTTGCTATCATTGAGTATGTGAACTATGACACTCTCATGGTGGATGAGCTTTTCAGCAAGCTCCAGTCCACCGAGATCGACTACCAGACCCAAGCTAAGATCAAGAGTCCCTCTGCACCGACTATGGCTTTGGTCTCAGGTAATGGTTCAAGTTCTTTAGCTAACCCTTCACAGATATTATTTGCCTTGTCTTCTTTGGTGTCTGTCATAGAGGAGCAGTTGGAGGCCCTTAGGGACGACGAACTGGCGTTGGTCATCAGCCAATTTTCGTATTTTCACAACAACTGCTTGAATCACCAACATGGTGGGGGTCTGAAGGAAGGATGCAACCGCTGTGGAGATCCCAACCACTTCGTCGCCCACTGCCCCAAGAAGAACAAGAGCTTCTCCGGCAAGCATGACTCTGGCAAGCATAAGGACAAGGGTGTGTACACCTCTAGCAAGCATAAGTCAAAGGGAGGTTTTGATAAGGAGGCGCTCAAGAAGAAGTACCTCAAGAAGGCCAAGGCCCAGGAGCATGCCTTTCTTGCCTCCCTTAGCGACCTCGACAACGACACCGACGATGACTGCTTCTCTTCCTCGTCAAGCGATAATGAGTTCGAGAGGAAGTGTGAGGACAAGCTGACCGGGCTTTGCTTCATCGTCGGTTCCACCCACGGAGGGTTTTGCACCATGGCGGTCGATACCAAGGTGAAGGCTAGCAAGGACGTGGTTCCCATCGATGGTGACACTATTGAGGTAACACCTTCCATCGATAATCTTGTTGCTGAGCTTGATATCATGATCGACACCTTGATGAGCCAAGATAAACTGTTAAAGCGTGCTGCCCGTGAGAGCAAAGAGTTTAAGGACAAGCTAGAAATCGCGCTGAAGGAGCTTGAGGAAGCTAAGAAGGTTGCTATAGTAGTGTCAGATGAGGTTGAGTGCAATGAGTGTGCTATTCACATGTCTAACCTTACTGACTTGCAATCCAAATATGTTGCTTTGCTTGATGAGAATGATGAGCTAAAGTCTAGGTCTAGCTTGTTGGGTGCGTGCAAGTCCTGCTCAGGCTTGCAATTTGAGCTGGCAAAGAAGAATGCCAAGATCTCTGGTTTTGAGAAGGCCAGTTCAGATAACACATATGTTGCTAAGTGTGCGCATTGTGAGAGCTTGGTGATGGAGATTGAGTCTTGCAGACATGACAAGATGAGAATCGAGGAAGACAACACATACCTTCGGTCCATCTTGAGTTGGGTGTGTTGCAATGAGCCACAGTTGGGCATGATGATAAGCTAGTTCAGGCGGGGAACTGGTGCATCGGGTGTAGGCTTTGCTTTAGATGGGAATGGTGAAAGTGTCTATGGCAAGGTTGGTGAGTTCAGTGGTTTGAACCCAAGTGAGAAACCTTCCACTACTCCCAAGTTGATCAAAATCACTCCACCTAAGCCCACTGAGCCTATCATCAAAGATGAGGTGTTTGAAGAACCTCCAAAAGCTCCACTCCAGAAATAAGTTTAGGTTCCAAAACCTAATCATCTTAAGAACCCACTTGACACTCTACCAAACATCTCTGATGACCCCCTTCCTAAAGCCAAAAAGCCACCAAGAGTGAACCATACCCACAAGAGAGTGAGCCAACAACCACCTAAGAAAGACATGAGGTATCACTGTGACTACTACCATAGGGATGGTCACCTTGTTAAGTTTTGCTTTAGGAGGAAGAAAGATGAGCGATGAGAGTACGAGTTGAACAAACAAAACATGTACCATCCACCCCATGGCGTACATGTGCCCCCTGTTTAGAGTCGCAGTGCTGGCCTAGAGGTGCAATGCCTCAAGGTGCTAGGTCTCAGGTTATGAGACCACGCGGTGGTGGTGGTGGTCATGCCTAGCGTGGTTTAGGTCGTGATCAATATGACTTTGAACTCGTGGCGTTGGCTTTGGTTTTCGGTCCCATAGCTCCAACGGACTATGTTTTCCCCCACGTGGTGTTCGCTTTCCTCAAATGAGACATGGTATGTTTGGTGTTTTTCCTAACACTTTTGTAGGACAAATGAGCCAACACTGATATCCTTCATAGTTTGCTAACCCAAGTGTTGCACCATTTGCTCATCCCATGTCCTTCTATTGATGTAGGACGGAGGTCTAGAGAACACGTCGCTTATTGATTATGGCTGTTTGGGCCACATGATCGGGAGTTCAAAATGGTTTTCAGCCTCGATCCCGTGCAATGCATGGAGTATATCACATTTGGGGACAATAGCAAAGGTAAGGTGCTTTCTCGTGGGACCATTCGGGTCAACAAGAGTTTTGTTATGAAGGATGTTTTGGTTTCGAATTTGCATTTCAATTTGTTTTCAGTTTTGCAACTCCTTCAGGATGGCTTTGAAGTGCGCTTTAAGACCGACTTGTCTCGAGTTCTTGATTCTCAGGAAAATCTTGTTTGCCAGATTGTCCCTTTTGGCGTGTCTTTCGAGCTGATTTTTCTCACTCCTTTGGCTCTTCTCGATGTTTGGTAGCCGGATCCTCCTCTGAGCTTTGGAAGTGGCATAGGAGACTGGGTCACTTGAGATTTGACTTACTAGCTAGGTTGAGCTCACTTGACTTAATCTGAGGATTGCCCAAGTTGAAATTTGAGAGGGATTTGGTTTGCCACCCTTGTCACCACGAGAAGATAGTTGCCGCTTCTCACCCACCTGTGAACCAAGTCATGACCAAGGAACCCGGCAAGTTACTTCACATGGACACAGTTGGTCCAGCTCGGGTTTGGTCAGAAGGTGGGAAGTGGTACGTTCTAGTGATCGTGGATGACTTTTTTTGCTACTCTTAGGTGTTTTCATGGAGAGTAAGGATGAGGCTTTTTCACATGCTCGGGATTTGATTCTTCAATTGCAAAATGAGTTCCCTAAGAATGCCATGAGAGCGATTCATAGTGATAATGACACATAATTCAAGAATACTTATTTTGAAACCTTTTGTGCTTCTTTGGGCCTCGAGCATAGGTTTTTCTCTCCTTATGTCCCTCAGCAAAATGGTGTTGTTGAGCGCAAGATTCGAACCCTTATTGAGATGGCTTGGATGATGCTCGATGAGCATAGGACTCCTAGGAGAAATTGGGCCGAAGCGATCAACACTGCGTGCCATGTTTCCAATTGTATTTTCCTTCGAGCTTTAATGAAGACGACTTCTTATGAGTTGCGATTCGGATTATCACCCAATGTAAGCCATTTTAGGGTGTTTGGGTGCAAATGCTTCATCTTGAAACAAGGTAATTTGGACAAGTTTGAGTCTAGGTCTTCCGACGGTATTTTTCTTGGTTATGCTTCTCACTCTCATGCATATCATGTTCTTAACCTTGAAACTAACTGAGTTGTGGAGACCTGTGAGGTCACATTCGACAAAACCATGCCTTGGTTCGCTCCTATCTTTGAATGTGTAGGTGATCACGAGATTGGTGAGAGCATCTTTGTGGAGGAGGAGCAGGAAGGTGCCGATTGGGGTGATCCCGAGCTGACTCCACCGGCTACCCCTCTCGAGCCTACGACGTCCACTTCAGCTCACGGCACCAATCCTTCTTCTTCCACTACTTGGGGTCCGTGTGAGCAGCCTCCTCAGCCTGTGCCTACTGCACCTGAGGAGGCCCTAGCTGCTGTTGAGGGGGAGGTGACTTCTTCAAGGGGGGCACCACGTCACATTCAGCATCACCACCCACCTTAGACCATGATCGGTGGCATCGACCAGCGAGTCACACAGTCTAGATCATATCACATCTCACACTTCGCTCACTCTGCTTTCATAGCTTCTTTTGAGCCTCGAGATGTTAGACATGCTCTATCTAATGCCGATTGGGTCAATGCTATACATGAGGAGTTAGAGAACTTTGAGTGGAACCAAGTATGGGTTTTATTTCCACTCCACCTGATTGCCACCCCATAGGTACAAAGTGGGTTTACAAGAACAAATAGAGTGAGGATGGGGTGGTAGTGAGAAACAAGGCTAGGTTAGTTGCTCTAGGGTTTTGCCAGAAAGAGGGGATAGACTATGAGGAAACCTTTGCCCCTGTTGCTCGTCTAGAAGCCATTAGGATCCTTTTAGCGTTTGTAGATTCGAAAGGGTTCAAGCTGTATCAGATGGATATGAAGAGTGCTTTCTTGAATGGGTACATAGAGGAAGAGGTTTATGTTAGACAACCCCCTGACTTTGAAAATCCTAAGTTCTCCAACTATATTTTTGAACTCCATAAAGCCTTGTATGGTTTGAAGCAAGCCCCGAAAGCCTGGTATGAGCGTTTGAAAGCTTTCTTGCTTGAAAAGGGTTTTAAAATGGGTTCAGTTGATAAAACTTTGTTCCTCCTCAAGCAAGACATTGACACTCTCTTGGTTCAGATATACATGGATGATATCATCTTTGGTGGCTCTTCTGATGCACTTGTTGCCAACTTTGCAGATACTATGAGCAGTGAATTTGAGATGAGCATTATGGGTGAATTGACTTTCTTCCTCAGGCTGCAAATCAAGCAAACTCGCGAGGGGACATTCGTGCACCAAGGCAAGTACACCAAGGATGTGCTCAATAAATTCGATATGGGTGAGGTCAAGCCTCTTTCGACGCCCATGTCGACCACGACGACCCTGGATGAAGATAAGGAAGGAGAAGCCATGGACTAGAAGAAATACCGAAGCATGATCGGATCCTTGCTGTACCTGATGGCGACGAGACCGGACATCCAGTTTGCGATTTGTTTATGCATGCATGTTGGTATTTATTAACACACATAGAAAATTTCGCAAGCACACGGATACCGTTATAGCTTTTACCTAGGAGTAATCCGGAGTATCGTATTTATCCATTGGGAAGCAATGGTTAAAGAGATTGATAATTCACCATCATGTATCTACTAACTTAATACACCAACTAGACTAAAGTGAGGGTAAGTGATAAATGATAAGAGTTATGAATAATGACACGCACATAAGAGAATTCCATGATAAAAGAGCAGATTAGCTAAACTGAGAGGACAACGGGAGAGTTCAAGGTTCCTATATACTTCTCTATTACGTTGGTTCTGCGATAACTGAAGCATTGGTAGATATAGTAATCATACAATAGCACTTTGGGATATCAGAACACTAGCCACAGAAAGGGATGAGAAAGGTGCTAGGAAGCTCTGACTACAGTCGTACAAACACCAACCTGAACCTGGTGGACTATGTTGGTCGTCAAGGCTGTCACCACCTAGGGCTACCACAACTATCCGTGAGGTTGAGTGCAATCTTAGGTAACCTTTAGTCTAGACACCATGTCTACACCATTGATTACTACTCTAGTCACAATTTATAACTAAAGCACTCGATGCGAGTGGAGATCCCATGCCAAGATATAACAACTATACTAACCAATCACATGAAAGACATAAAAGTAAATAGAGAAGATAAATATATTAAAGCATAAATCTTGCAAAAGTAAGATACAAAGATATACCAGACCTCCGAAGAATTCTCCAGAACCTGAGCGTAGCTCGAATCTCCCTAACTCTCAACTAGAACTAATCTACTACATTGGAGAGTCTAACCCTAATTCTCCTGGTGTTGTGACTTGATATAAATGAGAGATGGCCTCCTGGAGGGGGTCACCCAAATTATAAGAGTACAAGTACAAAAACAATCACCGAAGTGATCAAATTCTCACACTGGAGCCCATATAACTCCGGTAGTCCAATAAAATTACGAGGGATTTCAAACCAACCAACATACAAGTCAAGATCGTAGTGATTCAACATAACAAGTCACATGTTACATTCATTTCACAAGTAATTTAATATACATCAGAGTTCAACATAGTTATTACAACTTAAGTTGAAAAGTAGTGGAAGCAAATTAATTTTAAACTAACATTACTCTTATTTCAAATACATGCCAGTACCAAGATCAACTTCCAACAAAAGCATTAGAGACAAGATAACTCAGAAGGGTCATGCCCATGATCACACTCCGCCACTATGGTAGGAGCCATCCAATTCTTGCAGTCGCCATGATACATCACAACCTGCAACAAGTGGGAATAAACCCTGAGTACGACAAGGTACTTAGCTAGACTTACCCGTCACAAACCAAAAATAAAGTGACACCAAGGAGCATGCAAGGATGATATAAAGTGGGCTAGCTTGACAACATTTTACATAAAAGCTTAGTACAGATAAGTAATCATTAATGCTTAAGCATCAAGGTAATATTCATTAACCTGTCATCTATATTAGCACCTGAACTAGAGCACTCACTTGATTAGGAGCAAACAATATTAACCATAACAGGTATAAATTGAGGCAACATTTAAATCATCATCCAATTAACCATCCGTTCAATTAATTGAATCTACGTTGCCGCTACTCAAGTCAAGTGCTCACTAACTGGAAGTGACGGTGATTCGAATTGAATTCCTATCCAGCTGGAGGGGTATTTCTAACACAAACCGTGCAGACCCCGCGCCAGGGTCGCACAAGTCACCTTTGGTACAGTTCAGGAAATCACGGCTTTGACTGATGCCGCATCCCCAAGGGCAACACTCTGCCAGGTGATAGGGACTCTAACCACCCCTTGGTCTTACACCAATGTCCCCAAGCACATCCTTACTTCCTCCAGAATGCGCACTTGACCCCCTGATTCCTGGCCTAAACTGTATTACTCGGCTTCGCGGTCGGAACGACTTATCCGGCCAACTAAGTGTTAGACTGCGTTCAACATGACTCAAGGACGTATAACGAATTGGTCTTTGAACGACTCAGACAGGGATAGATCCACACCCAAGACCTCCATGCCTTGTTGCTTCACTATCGTCATCCCGCCCGGTCTCATTTTATTTTATTAACACATGGTTCTTCTCCACGATAGCAAATATAGCCAACCGTGCCATATATAAGTATCCCTAAGCTCGCAGGTGATAGGAAATCACCCGACTTCTACTGCTTAAAGCAAGGCTAAGCAATTACTCGAACCTGAACCTAAATAGGATTCAAGGTATACTTTCTAGACAAGGATAGGATATATGTGCAGCAAGTGTTTTCATCCAACACCTATCACTTAATACAACAATACATATAACATATATACTCAATTGCATTTTCAGAAATTAGGAGGCTTATAATGCTCTAGGGCTTGCCTGAGACCCGACTCAAGTCAGTGTTCGTCAGATGACACTCGCTTGGCGAGCATCCCCCATTCTAGCACTTGTCCGATCCTTTCCATCTTCGGGATAGGTCCACCAACACCATCTTCGGGTTAGCTCCACATCACGTCCTTCACGTGGTGCATCTAGCGTACCTAGATTAGATGCAAGATGCAAGTGTGTGAATATATGGGAATATAATAGATGATGCATTACACTCTAATCAAGGCAAGTACAAGGTTATGCTAAATACACATAAGCACTTCACATTGCTTAATTAAACATCACACCACCTATCATGCTAAGATAGCAAGGGAAACAATACCAACATGACACAATATTTACAAAGCCTCAGGTGTACTAACTTTCTCACCAAGGACATGAATCACACTTAGCAACAAGCAAGCAAAGTAACCAAGCATCCATGTATTTTCAACAATTCAGGATATACATGCAGTAGCTGAGTAAATAAATCATATCTGGAGTTCTACAAATTCAAATGACTTTCAAGAAGACATTCTGGAAAGCTTCTAAAATTCTATACATTTCATTTATAATCATCACAGCATGATTCCAAAGTTTAACATGTCTAATTTACACAAACACAGAAACTGGTCTAACAAGATAGAGAGCAAGCAATTCTGTAACCCAACTTTAAACAGCTATACCTCCTAAACCACATGGCCAAATGCCACCAAATTTTAATAAAAGCTAGATACATAAATTATCTACAAATTTTGTATAAACAAGTTTTACAACAAAGCACATTATCATAAACAACTTTGCTAAGTCCCTAGATCTATCTAGAAACCTCATTCGCAAGAAATAATTATTAACTTATGTTACAAACGTATAATTGGACAAAACCAACTTTACCAACATGTCACACATGACTAATGAACACCAGAAAATATAGTGTCTATTTCTAAATAAATTCTTTTAATGCATTTTCTTTATTTATTTAGATAATTAGGTAGAATTATGAACAAATATCAAAATTGAACAAATTTCAAGCCATTTGGACATGTATATCAACCTCTATGAAAAAGACAAATTTCTATTGTAAGAAATCATGTGAGAGCAAGATACACTAATAACTCACTCATACAGCACCCAAAATTCATGAAATGTTTACACACATCAAGCATCACATGAGTAGCATGCCACAAAAATTTTACTTCATTTGGAACCCTACATTTGCAGTTATGAAAATGACAAATACAACTAGCAATGAAAACCTAGATGCAAAGATCTATTTTTAGAACAAAAACTTTAAACTAAAACATGATGTATTATAGATCCACTGCAAAGACAATTTCACAAGGATTCCAAAAAGTCATCATTTGCTATTTTTGGAGCTTCCTAGCATGAGATATTAATTTTCAAAGGTTCAGCCGATTTATATGCATAAAAGAAAAGAATAACAGAAAAGGGAAAACACATTTGCTTTGGGGGCCTGAACTATTCACAAAATAGGTCATCACAGAAAGATCCTTTAGGCACTATTTAATTGAGTCTGCATCTCCTCACTTAACCCCCTGCACTTCCCCCAAATCAACCCCGCGGTCCCTCTCCTCCTTTCCCCTGGCCGGAACAGGGGAGCTCACCGGAGCTCACGATTCACGCCGCCATGGGACTCGTCAGCGGAGAAGCAAGGCTCCCAAAGCATAACCATGCCCACCCGTGCATGTAGGAGGTTGAATCATGGATGGAGATGGTCGGTGGAAGGCTGGCCACGGGAGCCCGCAGCCCGGCGGCAGATGAGGGCGGCGAAACGATGGCAGGAGGAAGGAATGTTGGCGACGTGGTGGTGGAGAGGCTTCCCGAGGTCTCGGTCCATCTGCTAGGGCTAGCAGCACGGGCCGAGGTGGCCCATGGCCTCCTGACCATGCACGCGTGCGACATGCCGCGTCGGTGGCCGGCCACGACGATGAAGACCTTGGCCATGGCGGCCAGCAACGACGGCTGAGTGGCAGAGAAGACACCACGAACTCACGTGCACACCTAGGGCTGCACTGCTGAGCCGAAGAGGCACTAGAAAGGTGAGACGACCGTGGCAGTGTGGCGTCGGCCATGGCGAACACGCTCTACGCTGTGCGTGCGCGCGCTGCGGGTGAAGCGAGAGACGAGCGCGAGTGCGTGGGAGAGGATGGCAGAGTCGGTGGGGCACGCAGCTGCGGCCATGGTGGCTTGGAGCATCGGGAGTGGCAGCGGCGGCCGGAGCTCTGCTTAGTCATGGCGGTGTTTGCGTCCGCGAGCCGCTAAGCGAGGGCGAAATAGAGGGAGCGTAGCGAGAGGGCATGCAAGGAGTGTCTGAGGGCCGGTCGGCTCCATACCGATGCGAGAAGGGAGGCAGGGCATGCGTCCAAGTGGTGGGGGCACGACCTCACGCATGGCGGACACGCCCGCGCCACGCGTTGCCCGTTGAGGCAATTCTCCGAACAGATGGCGGGCAACAGAGTGGCCGACGTGGGAGCAATTTTTGGGCCATTTCTGGACCGAGTTGGCCGATGGGCCTTTAACGAAGTTTGAAGACCGTGAGATGCTCTACATTTTATGTTTAAAGACCATAGTCATTAGTGATTCAGATTATGAGATAACTAAGCTCCAAGTCAGTAGTGTTAGTGTAATGACAGAGATTGGGAAGACTCAAACTTGATGATCAAAACGAGGTCCAAATGATGCCATCTTCTTGTATGCCCTTCTCCAAGATATAAGCTCCAAATTTTATAAAAGGACCAACTCAAGTTGCTCAACAAATTTGGAGAACGCGAAATGCCAACGCCGAGGTCATTTAAACGACAAAATACAATCATGCTGTTTTAGCAACTAATTTTGGAGATCCAAATATACTCCAAATAGGGTGACACTTGATTCATTGTTTCCACCATGAAAAGTACTTCAACTCATAGTAAGGAATTAAATTGAGCTTCCACATAAATTTAGAAGATACAAATGCATGAACATGCCAACTTTCTGTTGTCAATTCAGGACTTAGAATATTTTCTAGGCTTTGAAAAATAGCAGCTGATTCAATCTTGTGAGCTCTATTTGACTAGGTTAGAGGCCAAACTAGCTCTTGAGCATTAAACAAAGTTTGTTCTACCCAAGATAAACTACACTTTTGTTTAAGGTCAAACCTCATAACTGGTATAAAAGTCAAACTTTCACTTTGGTCAAAGCAGCAACTTAATAAAGCCTAAACTACGGTTTTTGGCCAATTGGGGCATTTTCTTGGCATATGCTCAACATGAACCCTTCATGACTTTTGTTATGAAGTTCATCTAGGGTCATTTGGGCAAGTTTGCATAATTTGGTTGATGATCTATAATTCCATTCACTTAATGGTGCAAATTCCAATAGGAATAGAACTTATCATTTCATGTGACTTTTTGATTCCAAACTTCATAAAACTTTTCCAGGGGTCACTATAGATAGGGAGTATTGTGAGACACATGAAAGAAGTGATATCAACACTCACTTGCATTACCAAGCATGGGCCTCTAACATACACACATTGAAACACAAATAACAAGGGTATGTTGCATATGTTTCAAGAAGGTGTTGCAAGCACATTCCATACATACATGTTTCATATGTTGCACTAGTATGTTCCATATGTTTCACTAGTGCATCACATATGTTCCATGCTCATATATGAACAAATGATGCTTAGGCTCATGCAATGCAAGTGCCAAATACAAGCCTAACACCTAGGGTGTTACAGCCCTCCCCCCTAAAGGAATCACATCCCGAGATTTAGAACGAAAGACTTTTAAGGAAGAGAGACATGTTATCTAGTTTCCAACATCCGCTATAGCATTCAGCTACAAAACTTCAACATTAGTGGAACTAATTTGGTCAAGGCACTTTCTGATACTTGTTCTTCATAGGGGATCTTGTCTGAAGAATTTCTTTTCTTGACTTCCATGAAGTTACTTTGGAAGGAATCCAAGACAACACAATACTTTATTCAGTGTACGGAGGTAATTTGGTTCCTGAACTGACCACGCACATTTATCTCTTTCTCCAGTGAACATAACATGGGCCATATGGACTTTGCACTAGACCGTAATCTTCTGAAGGATCCTCATTGCAATGACTCTATGTTTGTTCACAAAGTTTGAAAAGCAGTCCTCTACCAAAAT
This sequence comes from Saccharum hybrid cultivar R570, assembly GCA_038087645.1. Taxonomy (NCBI): domain Eukaryota; kingdom Viridiplantae; phylum Streptophyta; class Magnoliopsida; order Poales; family Poaceae; genus Saccharum; species Saccharum hybrid cultivar. The sequence continues at coordinate 1,643,445 of JAQSUU010000615.1, read as the reverse complement.
GGCTCGAGCACAACCTTCCAAAGGGGTGAGATTATAGATGATAGGCACCCTCAGAGGCTATAGGAAACTAACTAACCAACAGATAAGGTCTATGCTGGTCGTAAATATTCAATCATTCAGATATCAAGTAATGGAAAACTACTTACTATCCCATGTGTGCAGTTCTCTTTCTCTGATGACAACACTCTATTATCTGAGTCTGTTAAGGGATTAGTAAATGTGCCAGCTGGCATCGGAATAAGATTTAACATTAAACTTGTCATATGTGTATTTAAAACAAAGGTTTTATGTTGTAAAATCAGTTTTATCAACTTATAGCTATATTATATAGGTTTGTCAAATCTAAATTTTAAACCTAAGTATGCCAGTGGTCAATTTCCTTATGCCCATATAAGGATTATTAGGTGGCTTATATAAGTACTAACTTGGGGGTTCTTAATTTTGCATCTATGCCCAGGCCATGGTATGTATGTGTGGACCGCACTATGCTACCCTGTTGTCAAATGTTGGAGGTAGCCTTCATATATGAAATAGCCATATATGTCGATAGATTTACTTTTATGCAACGTCACACCAACGCTTAGGTAAGTGTGAGTTGGGAGAGCTTGACTGAACATCCGTCGGTCTAGGAGAGTGATATATTTTGGTGGGGACTGGAATAACCTACATGATGTAAACCATGTAAGTTAGGAAGGTACAAATTGTGTGGGTGATCCTCTGGTGATCGAATGATTCGGGTAGTTTTGGTGCTACACGTATATATACGGGGGTATATGTATATGGGGTACTTAGAATTTTATTCACTGCTTTCATTGTGTGCTATATTTGGGAATTGTTGGGTTGCAATAAAAATTTTCTGCAGGTACGCTAACCACGAATGCGTAAGTTGAATGTAGCTGCCGACTAACTATATATTTTGAGAGAGTGCGTGTTATGCCACCGACATAGAACGTGATTGTCACCTTAGGCTGGCAATCTTATGGGGACGAATAGGACGAAACATGCATCATCATGACTATTGCTTTATGCATAGCTATGCTCCTCTCATCCTTGTTCTATAGTAAGTAACTTATGATTGATGTGTTGCACTATCTTCCTTGTGTGGAGTTAAACAAGAATGTTGTAACAGAACCGTCCGAATTATAAGAGCACAAGTATAAAAAAACAAGCACCGAAACGCTCAAATTTTTGAACTTGAGCCCATATAATCCCAGTAGTCAATCAAAATCACGAAGGATTTCAAAACAACCTCTTGCCACCAAGATCACATCATTCAATATAACACATCACCCGTTACATTTCACAAGTACTTGAAAGAGGATTACAACACCACGGAGTCACAAATTATTACAAACCAGGTTTAGAAAGTAGCGGAAGCATAAGTTACACACACACTTAGTTCAAGTACGATTGCCAGTCTTTTAGATCATGTTCCCATAAAAGCATTAAGGAAAGTAGACTAAAAGACGATCACGCCCAAGTGATCTAGTCCTCGTCACCCGCCGGGTGGAGGCAGTTCTTGCAGAAGCCCTGGTAAAGCATGTCATCTGCAAAAGGAGGGAATAAACCCTGAGTACGAGAATGTACTCAGCTAGACTTACCCGTCAAAACAGAAATAAAAGACACCAAGGATCATGCAAGGCCTTCTGTAAGTGGAGTTGGCCGACATTTCATTTGCAGAAAAGCATAAGTAGTTGTAACCATTTTTAACCTGTGCTAGCAGTGATTTTTAGCATGTACCTCTCATCTATCTTAGCACCTATACTAAACAATCACTTGAGTATTAACAAACATTATTAACCATAGCAGGTATAAATTGAGGTAACATTTAAATCATCATCCAATTAACCATCCATTCAATTAATTGAATCTACGTTGCCGCTGCTCAAGTCAAGTGCTCACTAACCGGGAGCGACGGCGATTCGAATCGAATTCCTATCCAGCTGGAGGGGTATTTCTAACACTCACCGCGCAAACCCCGCGCCAGGGTCGCACATGTCACCTTTGGGCAACACTCTGCCGCGGGTTTGACTGATGCCGCATCCCCAAGGGCAACACTCTACCATGTGATAGGGACTTTAACCCCCCTTGGTCTTATGCCAATGTCCCCAAGCACATCCTTACTTCCTCCAGAATGCGCACTTGACCCCCCGATTCTTGGCCTGAACTATATTACTCGGCTTCGCGGTCGGAACGGCTTATCCGGCCAACTAAGTGTTAGACTGCGTTCAACATGACTCAAGGACGTACAACGAATCAGTCCTTAAATAACTCAGACAAACATAGCTTCGCACCCAAGATGTGAAGTGTCTTGCGGCTGCACTATCAAACTCCCGCCCGGTCTCAATTCATTTTTCAGCATGGTTCTTTTTCACGATAGCAAATATAGCCAACCGTGACCCACTTCAAGCTAAAGCTCACAGATGATAGGAAATCACCAGACTTCTACCGCACTAAGCAGGGCTAAACAATAACACGCATCTAACTTTAATTGGGATTCAAGTTCGATAGCTGGACAAGGATAGATATAATACAGCAAGTGTTTCCACTCAACTCATACAACTTAATGCATCAAACATATAAAAGTACTCAATTATTATTTATAAATAAGCTGGGTTAGCATGCACCGGGTCTTGCCTTTCAGAAAAGATGAGGGACGGTGGTCAGGGCACTCAGGTAGCTCTTCTCCAGGAACTCCTTCGCCAGCTGACACCTCAGGCTCCTCTGGCTGCTCCTGCTCCTCCTCTTGATGTGCTCCCTCGAACTCCAGAAGCGTCACCCCCTCCGGCACACCTTTTGCATGGATGCACAGATAAATTTCATGGATACATAAGAATGAATGCAACATGCTCGGTGAATGCAATGTGAACTGCAGCAACACTTAACACTCTATTCAAATCACTTTAACAAAACGTGCAAATCTCTTCTCCGGAAGAGAAGTACTTACCAAGTCTATGCAACCTAATGTATAATTTCTCTTCCTCAGTTAAGGACATAACACCTAAACAACTAACAAGAGCAACATACTTAGGCTCACACAAAAACTAACACAATTCAGCAAAAAACTAGAATCTGGATAGCAGCTAGGTATTTCAACCATAACTGGAGATTCAAAACCCCAAATGACATGATACAAGACAATATGGAAAGCTTATAAAATGCACTACAATTTATTTTCAGACCTCAAGACTTGATTCTCAAGTTTACCTAGTCGAAATCTTAAAGTTCCAGAAATCTGTCCTCTCCAAACTGAGAGCAGCCATTTCTGGACAGCAACTTCAAACTACTAGAACTCCTAAACTAATAGGCCAAATGCCACCAAATTTTGATACAAACTAGTTTAAGAAGTTTACTACAACTTTGGTATTCACAATATTCCAAGAAAACACTCTTATCAAAGCCTAATCCCAGAAATGCTACCAACAGTACCAAAAGACCTAATATTGCTAAAATTAAATATTTACATATGTGTCAAACTAACATTTTGACCAAACCAATGGCACTATTAGTTCACACATGGCCTAAAATCACCAGAAAGTAAGGTATGCCAACCCAAATCAATTATTTTAATCCCTTTCTTAATTTAATTAGTTAATTAAGTGGGAAAATAAACCTATATGGAATCTATTCAGAAAATTCTATAACAATTACAGGAAATCCTATACTCTACCAGTAGACTACAGTAAAACTTTGAGCTAAAGTTGCTCGTAGGAACTCCCTACACAAAATTCACAAGCCAGCAAGGCTGATTCTAGCATAATTAAGAAATACTATTGAAAAGTATCAAACAACAGAAACAATATTTTTTTTCTAGAAATCCTAAGGTACCAGGACACTCTCCACAAAACTTCATGATCAAAGGACATATAGAAAAATTATGAAAATTCATTCAAGTATCTCCTATTATAAAATGACAAAGGCATAACATGAAAACTACTCAAGGACTGACCTTCAAATTTTTTACCAGAGCTAGTATGTGCCTAGAACTGCACACTCACCAAATTTCATAATTTTTGTAGCACTAGAACTGAAGTTATAAAATTAACAAGTTTGCATCCATTTTAAAACATATTTCAATTGTCTAATTAATTCTTCCAGAATTTAAATAACACATATACATTTTATATTTTTCCTAAATACTACACTTTACACAGAATCTAACAAACTTGGAATCACCTCAATTGGATCTAGAAATCTTGAGATATGGATTTTACAAAACTAGCATTCAATCTGTGAAAAAAATAAAAAGGAAAAACAAAATGAAAACCCTAAACCGACTACTCGGCCGGCCCGCTTAACGCGCGGCCCACGGACGGAACCCGCCCGCGCCTGCTGACCGCCGGGTCCCGCGTGTCAGCGGCACAGTGACAAGGGAGCAGAGCCGTCGAACTCCGGCGAGCTCGAGCTCCTCGGCGACGGCTTCTCCGACGAAAAGAAAGGTACCAACATGTTCCACTCGACCTCCCGCATCGATTGACCCTCAAATCATGAACACTACTAGGCCCTAGCTACGACGGCCATGGCGGTGGCAGCTTGGTGGTGCGCCGGTGAACTCCGACCACCAGGTGGCGATCTAAGGTGCGCATCAGCTCACTGGAGCCATGGCGGACCTAACGAGGCTACTGCTAAAGGCTGGGGTGGAGCGGAGGAGCGTGGCCGCGTGCGAGCGCCAGTGGCGGTCATGTCGCGGCGGTGCGCGACCATGTTCCGGTGTGACCGGACCACCTCGCTCGGTAACATCATGGGGAAGATGAGACGAGGATGAGATGGGATGGAGGAACGTTGTGCAGTGCTAGCCACAGAGGTCCGTGAGGGCGGTGGTGCTCTGGTGAACTCCGAGCGGGGAAAAGTCGGCAATGCAGCTTACCCTGAGCTGGGCTGCTCCAATGGGGTGGTCGACGAGGTTCGTGAGGTGGTGGCGGAACTGTGGGTGTGGTGTAGTGGGCGTGGTGTAGTGGGCTGTGGTGTGGTGGGGGAGTGCGCTCGACGGCGGCAGAGCTCACGGCAATGGTAGCAGCTCGGTTTTCCGCTTCGGCATGAATGGAGGGAGAGAGGAGGGAATGAAGGGAGAGGCGAGCGGTGGATGGCATTGTGGCCTTGAGGCTCATGTGACCTGACCGATGGGACCGCGGCCGGGGTACGGGAGCCACGGCACGCCCACACGGCGGTCACGGCCTAAGGCCAGTCGGCCACAATGTCCGACTGAAAGTCTAAATCGGAGCCAATATAGGTGACTGACAGCGAAACTTTGGCACCCTATTGCTCCTAATCCAGGCTGATCTGATGTGAGCCGTATTTAGCAAAGTTGTAGAGGGACATGAGATCTACAAGTTTGTCAATAGGGGCTAGAGCTAGTTTGGCCTGGTTTGAGAGTTACATGGCTCCACAGTAGGGTACATCAAAACTGTTACTGCATATGACTTGGCCAAAATTTGCTAAGTCCCAAAACAGCCCCCTTGACTGACTTGTGGGCCATTTTTGAGGGTGTTATGATCATTTTCATGAGATGGCCATATTACAACTTTTGTTCCCTAACAAATTTGCTACAACTTTGTTTCAGGGTTCACCTCCATGCAAGATCTCTAAGATGGACTTTTTAAACAGTCAAACGAAAGTACTCTAGAGGTCAAAACCTAGTCAATATCACTTAGGAGGGCAATTTGGTCATTTTGGCCAACATGAACATTGTTCCACTAATTATCCTAAGTGTAGTTAAGGTGTTATAGGACATAATTAACCACTCTACACTTTGGCTACACACATTTCCAAGTGTCACATAAGTTGAAACATGCAAAACAAGCATTTCCTCCAAAATATTTCACTACCATGTTGCATATGTTTCAAGTCCTTGTTGCAACAATTCAACTTGTCATGCTATACTAACAACATTGCCCTATTTCAATGTATGAGACACTCATGTTACATCTACATGTCGCACCAACCACATTTCATAAGCCAACAAATATGAAACAAGCACAATTTAGTATGTTGCATACTCATGTTGCAGTTCAAACAAATGCATGAATGATGCTCATGCTTATGAAATGCAAGTGCAAATGTGGAAGCCAAATACCTGGGGTGTTACATGGGCATCCTTATATAGGGGGAGATGGAGTAACGGCCAAGGAAGTGCCACGTCATCAATTCGCGTCACCTCCCTTGACCACCGTTGGATAAACCGACCTAAACCCACCTTATAATCAATGGAGTAGATCGTAGGAAGGAGTACGAGATGGCAGAGGGTGAGTGGGCCCCACACTAGGCTGGGCGGCCTCACCCATGGGCTGGCCGGCCCTACTATGGCGGAGTCTCGGCCCATGCTTTGTCATGGTGTCTTCTGGAACATTCTAGAGTTGTCTTTCATAGTTTTCGGGAATAGAATCACTTCTTATCATCGATCTGCTTGTTTGGAGTGCATGACAGTGGTCCCAGGGCTATTTTCTGGATAAATCCTCTTGTATACAAATATTCACCAAAGCTCATGGAATTCATTAGTTTAAACCCCTATACCTATGTTTGGTGATGGAATTAAATATAAATGCAGGTTATGTTGACGGTTTATAATTGACATTAATGACCGTCAACAAGCTCCCCAAGCTTATCCTTTGCTAGTCTCTAAGTAAAGCTAAACTTAACAATAGATCAGGAGTTGCTACAATGTTTTCATGCCTCAAAAATATACATGTGTTCAATCAAAAATTCTCCTCCGGATTAGAATAAACTGATCTAACTTTCAGACTTACCCATATTACCTTCAACTATGGGGCTTCTTAGCCTTCACTTGGGTCTTGAGCAATTGAAAGACAGAACGATTAAATCAAGCTCTATTTCTCAATTTTTTGTTTCTTCTAGAGTTTTAATAAGTTTTCAAAATAAAAATGAGAGATTCTATTGTACGACACTCTCTTTTTTCTTTACTTTTTTGCATAGCCCCATGTCTCTTTTCTGCAACAAAACTTTTGAAAATAGCAACAAGAACTTAGAGCATTTAATTGGTGGATGGAAAATGCAAATATGTTTTGGTGTTCACCCCCAGTATAGGAGTAGAACATTTTTGGATAGATCTAGATGGAAGGCATGTTTTTGCATCTACCCCCTGTGTAGTGGTAGTGCATATGTGGGTGGTGTGTAGGTGATCTTGATTTTAAGAGCATGACAAATCTCTCATAAGTGTCAACAAAGCTTGACAAAACTCAATGCAATTGCAAGCAACATTTAAATGGAAGTTTTTGTAGCCTAAATAACATGTATAGCTTTGATAGGAATTCAAACTTTGTCATACAGGAACTCATCATAGCATTTTTATGTTTTTCAAAAGAAATCTCCAAAACTTTAGTATCACTTGAACAAGATAAACAGTAGCTCAGACCTTCTCATATCATATCTGTCAATTACCTAGACTTGGATCAAGCATATGCAACCCACTATTTTCAAGTTCAGAGTAAATCCTTATATCAAAACAATCTTATCCAAAACTCAGGAGAATTCAAGGCTAAAAACTAGGTACTTAAAAGGAATTACAACAGAGCAACTATTCATCATTTCTATTTTAAGAGATTATCTTCAGAGTCATCTTTTTATTTATTTAGCTCTTAAAAGAATTAAAGCAAACTAGACACACCCTTTTATTTTTAATTTTACTAATATAGAGATAACCATTTATTTTATTTTTATATTAAAAGCGAACTAAAGATAACAAAATAAAAGGGAAGAAATACTTATCTGGATACACGGGGGATGCCTTCTCCTCTAAGCTAGTTGTTGTCGTGGTTGCTCAATGAGGTGGCCGAATGTGACCTCCCAGTTTTAATTTTGCTATTGCTGTTGTTGCTGGAGGCTGGCTATCTCGTGTCCCATGCCTACCTGCCATTACGCATGATTATGTAACATACCTCGGATGGCAGCTGTCCTCTCATCAATGGTTGTGAGCCTGTTGTCGATTCATAACTTCCACTTGTAAAATTTGGGGGATCGACTCCCCCACACTTTAGTCAAAGTGTGTTCTGCTCATCAAGACAAGGTAGAGATCAAGTGCATGGGCTCTGTTGGTGAGAAAACATCAACAGAACCAAAACTTTATTTACTCTTCTCTAGCCTTAAGCATATTGAACCATGATAAGATTTATATTGTATGTATTTTTCATTTATAACATGGGTGATAAGATCAGAAGGATGAGCATGAATGTAGCATTTTGATTGTGACAAAAAGAGCAGAATTGCTTAACCTATAGAAGGATTGCCCATCTTTATATAATGTATCAAACTTTTTATGACTATGACTATCATCTTCCAAAGATAAGATATGCAACATTTTAGCTCATTTGGTTAAGACTGAGATCAAGAAAGTGGTGCTATGAACAAACTTAAGGAACAAGATATGTGTTGAGTTAATCAAGTTGGATCAAGCAAAGTTATAACTCAACATGTTTGTTTCTTCATTTTATGTGCATACCAAGATCAAGAGAAAAGCGATGACTACTTACCTTAAGATGTTACCTTCATTATTGGAGCGTGATGATACCATGTAATGAAGAGTAGACAAATTTTGATGGTCCTTTCCTTCCTTGTATATTGAGTTGTTCATGAGCATCTTGTCTCATATGTTGCACTCCTTCTCATTCTTTTATCATGCCATCTGTTTGTTCTTTCTTTGTATTTGAACCTTTTGCTCCACTCATTATTTCATTCCTACAAAAGATTAGTGGACAATACATACCCGAAGGGATATACAATTGATAACGAGGGTGGTGTTGTCATAGAGCTAAAGGTCATATTCTATGCTACAGAAAAGTTAGTTTTAACGTTTCAATTAGCATAGAACTTTTATCTCATGTTAATAACATGCCTTTATTGTTCACCATTACTTCTTCTCTTGAGGGTTGATTTTATTTTGTATCTTAAGTTTGATTTTCTTGTATGGAAGATGTAAATACATTCAAACTTAGAGACAAAGTAACAATGAATGGAGGAATTACAAACCAGCGCGCCAGAGCGACGGGAGCTTGAGCGGAGGAAAAGCATCATCAGATCATCTTTAGAGGAGTCAGCCTTCCTCCCCCATGCTTGAACCTTGATGTCGCTCAACATTGAAAGTCAAGTGTGAATGTTGAAACATCCCTTAGAGTGTGTTGTAACTCTCATGTCCTCAGACATTGTTCATCCCTTGTTCTTAAATCTTAACCTGCAATTGTTAGTGACCAAGAATACCTGAAGAGAACTTGTCCTAGGAACATGTTTTTTTCGGCTATGAGCCTTCATGTGCTCACACACACACACACACACACACACACACACACACACACACACACACACACACACACACACACACACACACACACACACACACACACACATATATATATATATATATATATATATATATATATATATATATATATATATATATATATATATATATATATATATTTGGACCTTCATGTGTCCATATATATATTTTTCTTTTCATAACTTAAGATAAGATTATTTATGCAAAATTCAAAAAGTGGTATGAAAATGAAATATAAGATAAATACTGATTTACCTGTCGGTGAGGGCTCATGATTTTAGGTCCATTGAGCAAGACCTCTCCCTTGCATTCTGCTTTTCTTTGGACTATCTGATCCAGGAGATGATGATGCAGATAGTTTCATAATCTTCTTTCGTCAACCTTTCTTGATTTTCGTTGATTCTTGGTCGACGAATTGGTGCTCATTGGAGAAGCAAACTCGTGTTCCTCCTTGATTATCTTTGTCCTCTAACGGCATGGTGAAGAGCTGTTCTTCCTGTTTGTCAGTGATACGCCAGCCGTCTTGATGGTCAAGGAAGAAACCTCATTTGTGAAAGCTTCATGTCAAATGGCTTAGGGATGTCATCTTGCAACCGTGGTTATTCATGATCTCTCAAGAAATAGTCGGCAGTCCACCAATGGTTGATATTTGTTGACACAAGGATGGATGTTATGATGTAATGACACTTTCTCATCCTTGTCCTTTCTGCCAACATGCAGGATGATGTCTTCGAAGATGATGAAAGCAAGTCTCAAATTGGCTAATGAGTTGCACCCTGCTTCTCATCGTCATTCTAGCTTGAGTTTTGGGAAAACTCAACGCTAGGATGTCTTCAACATTACTCATGGCCTGTCGCTTTGTTCATCCACTTCCTTTGAGTGAGTGCTTTTGTTGTAGATCCATTTTATGGTACTCATCTTCTTTCTCTTTGTTCCACAGCTGAAGTGGTGGTTAGGTTCATGTTTGTAGGTTCATACCAAACCACCAACAGGCAGAGCTTATATTATTCTTTCCTGCAGAATGTTAGTGGATACATACCCAAAGGTTTGCAACAATTTCAAAATATGGGTTGTTGTCCATAATTTATATGAATTTCATCTATGCTAATGAAGGGATGGTTTTTAGGACTACTTTAGCTTACATTTAATTTATCATGTTTCATAACAAATTTTGTTTATCTGCCGCATTTAAATGGTTCAAGGCAAAGGTAACTTGCAGCAAAAGATAAAGTGAATGATCTTTGATACTTACAGTTCTTCCTTCCATGAAGAATGAGCCATGTCTGCTCTGTGTAAAGTTATTGGAGTTATCATGTGCCTTACTCTATCTCTGATGTGAGTTTATCTCGAGACTTTCCTATTTTGAATTTGAGAGTTTTCTGCAATGGTTAGTCCAATAAAATATCCAGTGGCTACACAAGCAATTTTTAGTTCAGTAACCAAACTAGACTCCATGTCTAATTTGATTAAGGAAGGCATTTCAACCTAAGCACAATGCTTAATTTAAGAGCCTTTGGAAGTACCATTGCAGTACTTCCAAACCAAATCATACAATAGCAAACAAAGGTAGCATCAAAGCACTATAGAGATTTACTCAGTTAGAGATGAAAGAGCATGATCATGGTGTGGATTTTTTTTTCTTTTTTATTAGATGCAAGCAACTTAGATGCATGCAAGGTATTAAACATGCTGTGGATTTGATATGAGAAAATTCAAACTAAATGATGTGGATGCATAGATTATTCAAGATAAACATGTAGTGGGATGCAAAAATTAAAAAGATAACTACTCATGAAGTTTAAAGTCCATGAGCAAGACTATCTCACCTTTGTTGATCGTACTTACCATGACTCACATGATGGAATTTGTGAGTAGTGCAGCGTCTGTTATTGTCACTCGATATGCGATTTGAATTCTTGTGACGTCGACCTTTTCTCCCATCTACACATGGTTAGAATAATATATATCTATACGAACCTGTGAGATGGCAGGGTTTCAATATTGATGGATCTTCAATGTTTAGGCACCCTGGGGGTTCTTCAATGTTTCTTATTTTCTTGTGGACATTTGCTAGAAGGTCGAAACGGCTTCTGCTGTCCTGTCTTATATTCCACAACTCAACAGAATAGGGGTAATCCTACTAAAGCTAGTCATCCACTAAATTATAAGACATCAAGATCAATATCAAAATGTTTACGCCAATTGCTTGCCTAGCAATGGTGCCAAAAAGCTTGTTGGTATTTATTAACGCACACAGAAAATTCCGCAAGCGCACAGATACCATTATAGCTTTTACCCGGGAGTATTCCAGAGTATCGTATTTATCCATAGGGAAGCAATGGTTAAAGAGATTGATAATTCACCATCATGTATCTACTAACTTAATACACCAACTAGACTAAAGTGAGGGTAAGTGATAAATGATAAGAGTTATGAATAATGACACACACATAGGAGAATTCCATGATAAAAGAGCAGATTAGCTAAACTAAGAGGACAACGGGAGAGTTCAAGATTCCTATATACTTCTCTATTACTTTGGTTCTATGACAACTAAAGCATAGGTAGATATAGCAATCACACAATAGCACTTTGGGACATCGGAACACTTGCCACAGAAAGGGATGAGAAAGGGGCTAGGAAGCTTTGACTATAGTCCTACAAACACCAACCCGAGCATGGTGGACTTGTTGGCCGTCAGGGCTGTCACTACCTGGGGCTACCACAACTATCCGTGAGGTTGAGTGCAATCTTAGGTAACCTTTAGTCTAGACACCATTTCTGCACCATTGATTACTACTGTAGTCACAATTTATAACTAAAGCACTCGATGCGAGCGGAGATCCCATGCCAAGGTATAACAACTATACTAACCAATCACATGAAAGGCATAAAAGTAAATAGAGAAGATAAATATATTGAAGCATAAGTCTTGCAAAGGTAAGATACAAAGATATACCAGACCTCCGAAGAATTCTCCAGAACCTGAGCGTAGCTCGAATCTCTCTAACTCTCAACTAGAACTAATCTACTATATTAGAGAGTCTAACCCTAATTCTCCTGGTGTTGTGACTTGATCTGAATGAGGATGGCCTCTTGGAGGGGGTCTGGGCGTCCTTATATAGAGAGGAGATGGAGTAGCGGTCAAGGAAGTGCCACGTCATTGATCCGCGTCACCTCCCTCGACCACCATTCGATCAATCAACCTAAAACCGCCTTAAAATCAACGAAGTAGATCGTAGGAAGGAGTACGAGGCAGCAGAGGGCGAGTGCACCCCACACTGGGCCGAGTGGAGTCTCGGCCCATGCTTTATCGTGGTGTCTTCTAGAACCTTCTAGAGTTGTCTTTCACAGTTTTCACGAATAGAATCACTTGTTGTCGTCAGTTTGATTGTTTGGAGTGCATGATAGTGGTCCTAGGGCTGTTTTCTAGATAAATCCTCTTGCATACAAATATTCACCAAAGCTCATAGAATTCATTAGTTTAAACCCCTATACCTATGTTTGGCGATGGAATTAAATATAAATGCTGGTTATGTTGATGGTTTATAATTGACATTAATGACCGTTAACAGGGCGCTTTCAGTCCTCGCCGTGCACGTCTCATCGTCAAGCAGTCAAGTGGATCCTCAAGTATCTTCGTTTCACACCTGAGTTCGGTCTTTGTTTTTTGGCCTCCTTTTCTCATTCTCTTTGTGGGTATTCCGATGCGGATTATGCTAGGTGTCATGTTGAGAGGAAGTCCACTTCAGGGAGTTATCAGTTTCTTGGATCCTCTCTTGTGTCTTGGTCTTCTCACAAGCAGTCTAGCGTTGCCCAATCCACCACAGAAGCTAGGCATGTTGCTGCTACTGCTTGTTGTTTCTAGTTGCTTTGGATGATAGCTACTCTAAGAGACTTTGGATTAGAGTTTAGGCGAGTGCCTTTATTTTGTGATAGCACCAGTGCCATAAGCGTAGCCAAAAGCCCAGTCCTCCACTAAAAAATAGAGCACATAGAAGTCCACTTTTACTTCTTGCGTGACCACTATGAGAAAGGTGATATCGATCTGCATCACATTGATACCAAAAACCAGCTTGCAGATATCTTCACCAAACCACTTGACCAAGCCCAGTTTGCTCACTTGCGAGGGGAGCTTGGAGTTTGTTTCCCTTTTTAGATGGGAACTTTGGATGTGTACACTAGTTTTTGGTTTCTTTGTACTTTAGTTTTTGTCTTGTCTTTGTATCATATTGCATCTCATTTCATCATGTACATTAGAGCATTTTGAGCTTCATGATTATAGTAACTAGAGTGAGGTTATGCTCTACTTGGTATGATATGCATGTACATGATGGTGCTTTTGGCTAAGGCTCCTTTTGATCATTTGATGCATGTTATGAGCTAAGTTTGTCTTTAAATTATGAACATGATTAAACACTATTGAAACTTGAAATTTGTTCACCGCTAGGATTGGCACTAGCATGTGTAGGATTTGTTGAGATCCCCGATGCTATCACTTATATGCTAGGTTGCTACGTCTCATGCTTTGAGTTACTCACTTGCTTGGACAACTTGGAGATTTTTGTGCTAAAACTTGAAAAATAAGCTAAGTAATGAGAAAAGATCGAGATGGGTATGTACTGTCCTATGTCAAGGTATCAAGATGTCTTCTAATTGCACATTTGGATGAACTTGAGCCTTGTAGTGGATGCTAAAACCATTGTCTTAAGCTTCTGATTGTCTATGACATAGGCTTGGCATAGTTGCTAAGTTAGGCCTGATGATACAGATAACCTCTCGCACATGTGTTAAGCTGCAAACTCTGATACATATAAAATTTGATGAAAACACAAGTGTTAGGTTCGTCTTTGACATGATGTGTGACTACTGCTTGGGGTACTTCACCTTGTATACACTTGTTAGCACTAGGTTGATTTCCAGCTTATACCTACTTTGTGCTACTTTCAGTGGTGAATCCCTTGTTGAAATTGTTTAAAATTGCTTAACTATCGTATTTCATTTCACTTAATCAGTTTGAGCAATTGCTAGCACTTGTATTTGTTACTACACACACATGACAACACCACCTAGAGCATCTTTTCACTCTGATTACTATCCTGCTGAAGCTTCTGCATTATTGCATCCCTTGCATTCATAGCATATTTTGAGGGGGAGTTGCAGTATCTAGTTTTATCTTGATAAGTGCATGTGTCAACCAGGGGGAGAGAGTTCCACACACAAAAGGGGAGAGATACCAAACCTCATGTTGCATGCATGCATTCATTTAGGAGATTGCATTTGTTCACGGGGAGTTGCAATTGAGTTGCTTTTGCTAGATGTATTGAGCCTGCCTATTTTGGAGGTTCTAGCTGCTTTTCTGGCTTTCTGAGTTTGCTAGTGGTGTTGAGCCCGTTGCCTCTTCTTAAGGGCAAGCTGTGTTGGACTTGGTTGCATCAAGCCGTTGCCCATGTCTTTGGGGACCAAGTTTTGCTCATTTCAAATGACCCGGTTTTGGCTTTTCTCTAGCTTTTGGGCAATTGGGAGAGCTCTTTGTTTTCTCTTCTTCTTTTCCTTTGCTCCAGCTATTTGTGTGTTGGTGTTGACAATGCACTCATCAAGGGGGAGATTGCAAACATAAGGTTGATATGTGCCCTTGTGGTTCGTTTTTGATGAGTGATTGTCAACGTGATCCACGACCTAGGTTGAGTTTGTGACTAACCATGGCGTGAGTTGGGTTGTGTGACATGTCTCTTGACTTGTGGTGTGCAGGTGTGGAGCTCGGAGGCGATGGTCGACGACGAGATAAAGGTCAAGTAGGGACGTGCCGTGCTTATGGACCGGGAGCGGTGAAGGACAGATGTGAGGTTTGGATCGAGGGACCTGGAGGCTGGGTGACCAGCCGCTGTGGCTGACATCTGGGACATCGAAAAGCACAAGTGTACATGGGAGTGACCGTGTTGACCGAGTCAAGACGGTGGACTTGCGAGTCGAGCGGGGCTTAGGAGGACTTGGCGGACAGCGAGTCGAGGATGGCGGTGACATGTGTCGAGTGGCGGGGGACGCGTATGGAGTACGCTACTCGCGGGCGGTTTGGTGGTTTGGGCCTCAAAACCATCGGTGGCTGGTTTCGCGGGTTTGGGCCTCAAACCCAGGCGGAGGTTCCGAGGAGAAATGGATAGCACGTGGTGGCATCAAGGAGTTCGCGTCAAGGCGAAGCTATCTCATGAAGGGCGCGGTGGCCGTCAGATGAAGATTACCTCGGGTTGGACCATAACGCCCTCGGGTTATATGGTTCGACTCAAAATATCCAAGGGCAAAACTAGGATTGTGTAATAGCCCTGTTAAATAGAATGTGGGAGCCCCCGTCTCCCTCACCTCTTTCATTTTTCATCATCGTTCTCTAGGTTTTCCCCTTTCCCTTAGGTTTGTTTGTGAGAGAGGTCCACAAATTGAGAGATTTGTGTAAGAATCAAAGATTGCTGCGAGAATGGAGGCCCTTACCTCCTCGTGTCCTCCGGGATTTGATTTGTGAGTTGTTTTTCTGAATCGCGCTTTTGTTCTTCACGTTCTTCCGCTTCCCCTTTCTTGTGTGACTCGTTTTGTCGTTTTGAGACCGTTTTGATTCGTTCCTTTTGTGCTGAGATGAACTAGGACGTGAGTTGAGCCTCTCCACCGAAGGATTTCATCCAATTCCTCACGAGTTCATAGATCGGGGTGAATCAAGTTCATGACCTAGTTTCTGGGCGTATTTCGTTTGCCTTCAATTTTCCGTTGATTGGCTTCAAATTGAGCGATGATCTCTTAGAGATAGCTCCCCTACTGCCATGTGATCATGTGTATCAAGTTTGGTGACAATTGGTGTTGATTTGGCTGCAAATCGGGTGAAGCTTTTTTCTTAGCGATTTTCGGGTGAACTGTTTCGCGACTCCTGGAAGTCCGGAAATCATTCCCGTACAGTTCGGCCCTCGAGCTCAGTTTTAGCTCATTTGTGCCCACACTGTGTCTAGACTCACAGACAGTCCGGGTCCAGGTGCGGACAGTCCTCCACCCTGAGTCGTTTCTAGAAGCTTTTTCTCTCAATCATTTTTTGGTATTCTTGCCTGTGGACAGTCCGAGCCTGCACTGCAGACAGTCCGCAGCTGTAGCTCGAGCCCTGTCTAGAACTATTTACTATCATTCGGTTTTCGGGAGTTGAACGCTGGATAGTCCAGCCCTCAACCCTGGACAGTCCGGGACCTACACCGTGGACAGTCCGGGAATCCTACGCCGGACAGTCCAGGATTGCATAGTTTCTGCTGTTTTCTCTCGTTCTTACGAGCTTTTATTTACGTAGGTTCTCGATTGTCCTGCTGTATTTCTTGATCATCACCAAAGGTACCTAGTCATTTGTTGGCTTGTGTTCATACCATTCTTCGTACATTTGTTCTTAGGTCATGATTTTGGGACAACAGCCTGAAGTTTTCGAAAGAAATTTGAGACTCCCATTCACCCTCCTCTGGTCGCTATTTCCGGTCCTTCGTATGGTTGCTTACTTTAATAAGAAAGATGAATATATTTGTATACTTGTACTTGGGAGTATATCCATATACTCAAGGGATTATTTTATTGTTTATCTTATACCTATATTATCACCGGCATTTATTTTGAGCAGAAAATTTGATACACTTGTGTACAATTTTTTGACTAAGTATTAGTACGTACACTGATACATGCCCTTGTTTAGTTCCCAAAATATTTTGCAAAATATTTCAGATTCACGTCACATCGAATCTTTGGACACATGCATGAAGTATTAAATATCGATAAAAAATAAAACTAATTACACAGTTTAGTTGTAAATCACGAGACGAATCTTTTAAGCCTAATTAGTCCATAATCGGACAATAATTGCCAAATAACAACGAAAGTGTTACAGTAGCGCTACAGTTATATTTTGCAAAATATTTTAGGAACTAAACGGCTATGTACATATCTGCGTGAGTAAAGTATATGGGTGCATAAGTATATTTGCATGCTTGTACTTGAGAAGTATTATTTTAGTGTTTATCATAAAGAGTATGTACTATCGCCAGCATTTCTTTAGGAGAAAAATTGATATGCTTGTAGATAACGTTTTGGACACAAGTACCTGTACATATACACATTAATATAAAGTCGTAAAGTACGTACATCACTAATTCAAAGAGTTTAGATATCTACTTTTCCTGTCAATCATTACACTTTTCCTATCCATCATTAGCCTGAAATTTGTGTGTTTTGTTTAGGCGACGTGTTGTTCGTCCATGTCGCTTCAAAATTTGTGCGTCTTCAAGGGTGTTTGCTCCGCTGATGGCTGGTAGCTATCTCTTGAACACGTTCATAGAGTTCATAGGGTACGTATATGGAAAGTCGCAAAAAAAAGGTACGTATATGGAAAGGAGTATCAAGTGCATATGTATATGTATTCACTCACCAGCTGCTAAATTTGTCTTGACATTTTATATTCCCGTATACGTTGAAGTACGAATGGAGATTCACTATTAAGACGAGGACACAGGCACATCGAGGATGCGAGAGAGAGACGAGGCAGAAGCAAGCGCCGGCCATCTCACTTCTCGGGATTCGTGATTGAGCACCCAGAACTAATCTATCAATCTCTCTCCGTCCCCTAGAGCTGCTAGCTAGCCTGCTCTCTTCGGCGCCAAGACCGATGGGTGATGATGGGGCCTACGGCACTGGTGCGCCACCCGCCGGGGCGGTGCGCGTGCTGGCCGTGTCGCGCATCGCGCCGGCGGAGCGCGCGGCTGCCGATCCCGTCGTCAAGCTGTCCTTCTTCGACACGCCATGGGTCGTGCTGCCGCCCATCCAGCGGGTGTTTCTGTACGAGCTTCCGTGGGGCGACGACACCGACTTCCGGGAGGCGGTGGCACGCCTCAAAAACTCCCTCGCCGCCACCTGCCCCTGGCCGGGAAGCTGGCGTACGTCGCCGACACTGGGGACGTGGTTGTGGACTGCGCCGACGACCCCGGCGTGGCCTTCGTCGAGGCGGAGGCGGAGGCTAATGGCGCCGGTATGGAGGCGATGGACGTCCGCCGGCTCGCGGGTGACGAGGCGCACGACATACCGGCGTTCCGGGCGCTAGTGCCGGAACTCCCCACCAAGGTGCTCCCGGCGCCCGTGCTGTCCGTGCAGGCCACGCGGATCCCTGGCGGCCTTGCGCTCGGCCTCTCCGTGCACCACGCCGTCGCCGACGGCCAGGCCGTGTGGCAGTTCATGGGCGCCTGGGCGTCCGCTGCCCGAGAGGGCTCGCCCGTCACCAAGTCCCTCGTCACGCCGCACTACAGCCGGCAGGCCGTCCACGTCCCCAACGGTGACGAGTTCGCGCGCCAGATGCTCAAGATGGTCGCGCCCAACCTGCCCGTGGTCGCACCAAAACTGCCTGGGGTTAGCTACAGTACCCACCTTACAACTTTAGCACGTATGCGGAGTAGGGTGCACGGTTTCTGTGGTGACTGGGACTCGCTCACGCCCGGAATCGCTTTCATGTGCAGGCCAGCACCGTGGCGGAGTGCGGCTCCGGCTTCCACCTGGCGCGCCGGACGTTCTACCTCGCCGGCGACGACATCCGGGCGCTCAAGCGCCGCATCGACGCGCTTGCCGCTGCGGAGGACGACGTCGTGGACTGTAGTAACAGCGCAACCACCAAAAAGAAGCCGGTGTCCACGTTTGTGGCGCTGTCGGCGCTGGGGTGGACGGCGTTCGTGCGGTCCAAGGGCCTGACCGCCGGTGACGACACTCACCTGTTGTTCATGGCCGACCTGCGCGCGCGCCTGGACCCGCCCGTCGGGGACGGCTACCTGGGCAACTGCATCAAGGGCTGCCTCGCGACGGCAGACGCCGGGGACTTGCAGGGCGAGCGCGGCCTGCTGGGTGCGTGCCGCGCGATCCAGGCGGCCGTGGCGAAGGTGGAGGCAGCGCCGCTGGCTAGCACAGAGCGGTGGATCGAACAGGTGAAGGGGTCGCCGTCCTCGCGCCGGGCCAACGTGGCGGCCAGCCCGCGGTTCCGCGTGTACGAGGCGTCCGACTTCGGGTTCGGCCGCCCCGCCCGCGTGGAGCTCGTGTCCATGAACTGCGACGGGGAGATGGTGCTCGTCGGCGGGAGGGATGACGGCGAGGTGCAGCTGTCCGTGTCGCTGGACCCTGCGCGCATGAAGGAGTTCAAGGCGCACGTCTTCGCCTCCACGCCGTCGTTGGCACCCTGATCGATGAAGGCACGCAGACGCGTGTTGAACAAGAGACATACAGATCATATGAACAAAGCAAGTGTGCAGCTATTGTCGATCGAACAATAATAAAGTACTATTTTCATTCTATTTTTCCGGTTATTAATTCATTCGGCATATGAGAACGTACAATTATTTGTTCTTGGAATATATAAATCATAGACATTCATACTTATTTCACGGTAATAAGGGTCTGTTTGGACTGCTCTGCTATACCTTTTGCAGCTTTGCTCCTAAACTTTCCTGCCAAAAAGGTCCACGTTCCGTTCTATTCCCTTCCCTCCCAACCCAACTCTTCTCTGTTTCACTCGAGCCTGCGGTTCTTCCCTACCACCGCTTCTTCCTCCCCCAAACCTAGCGCGCGCCGCCACAGCTGGCAAGCACTCCGACGAGGTGATGGACTGAGGTGATAGATCTAGTGATCCTCTACTAGATGACCTCTTTTCTAGCCCTCAGATCTCCTCCTTTCTGTCTTTCCCAGCTGCGCATGAAGCTACTGCCCATCTCTTTTAATATTATTTACCGAAGGGGGCAGTGCTCGTGAGGCGGACGCGCTGTCCGCCTCTGTTAATGATAACTTGCACTTTAATATTTATGCCTGGCTGTATAACTTGCACTTGAATTTGTTCCTAAATAAAGTTGACTAGGCAATGATCGATGTTGGGTGGTATGATGATTAATGTTAACATTCGGTCCACTGGTTAGTCAGAGGTGTTATAATTTTAGCCCTATATATATATATATATGTGTGTGTGTGTGTGTGTGTGTGTGTGGTACGTATACAGGATACGTCGCCGTATAAACATCACAGTGTTTGCCGAACAAGTACATATATGCTGCTTCCCATGGCAACCAGGTACACGAGCGTATACTAGAAGGTTTCAGAGAAGTATATGGTGAAGGGATAAGCTTTTCTTCGATACCGGCCACAGCAGCTTGGTCACCCCTCGTGCTCCGATCCATTACGGGAGAAGCCCTCTCCACGACGCGAGAAGCGCTCTCCACGACGTGAGGTGGAGCAGCGGAGCTCGCCTTGGATTCCTTAGCCACAGCTCGACCTGCGACCTCGCCTGATCTGGTGTATAAAAGCAGGACAGTTACGTGCTCTTCTAGCGGGGGATCCCATCTCACACCGCCGTCAGGCTGTTCCTGCCCACGCACGCACACGCAGCGCCACCAGCA
Source organism: Saccharum hybrid cultivar R570 (assembly GCA_038087645.1). NCBI lineage: Eukaryota > Viridiplantae > Streptophyta > Magnoliopsida > Poales > Poaceae > Saccharum > Saccharum hybrid cultivar. The sequence continues at coordinate 1,622,733 of JAQSUU010000615.1, read as the reverse complement.
GACGCGGAGCTACAGGGTGGTCCCTGTGGGCCGCGGACCACCCTGTAGATTTGGCCCAAAGTCTAATATCCCTGGTATTTTGGCCCAAAGCCTATTCGCTTGTGCTCCCGATCGAACCTGGCGGAAGACTCGAAGCGACGTCCGCAACGCAAGACCTAGAGATAGCAGCGGATCGGGTTCGGGTCGAATACCCGCGGGTTTCGAGTCCTGCGGGTTCGGGTTTGGAGATGGTTTTTCACCCACGGTTTTTGGGTTCAGTTTCGGGTTTGGTATCGGGTTCGGTTTCAGGTTTGTTTTTTCACCCGTGGATATCCAATGGATATCTGAAATAAATCATTTGGAATTAAAACTCATGGTTTATAATATGCTAATAATAAATTGTTTACTTAGATTATTAAATCTATTCAAAATTGACTTATGAAAATATTTATTATTTGTTGCCTCTTATTTATACATGTGAATATGTGTATATTTATCCGCGGGTTTTGGGTATCCATTCAGATTTTGGGTATCCGTTCGGGTTTCGAGTTTCCGCGGGTTTGGTTTTGGTGATGAATTTCCACCCGAATCGGTTTTCGGTTCGGGTTCGGGTTTCGATTTCAGGTTTCAGTTTTGGGTGCACGGAGACTCCACCCGATCCGAACCTGACTCGTTGCCATCCTTATCCAGACCGCCGTGCCCCTTGGTTTCTGACTCCAACCGCTCGACTCGACGGACTGCTGCGTTGCAGTGTTGCAGCAGCGGAGCGCCGGAGCGGCCGCCGCCCGCCGGCCAGACGTCGGAGTCAGAGGCTACCAACGCACTTCAGTACCTGTATGTTGATCCTGAAATCCTTTCTTTACCAAAGTTCTGTCACGTCTCTCTCTGTATCTCAAGTGATTAAGCCCTAAACTGCTAAACAGGAGACAATCAACGATCTAGTGATCTACAGTTCAACTTCAATTCACGGCACATCCCAGTTTGGAGTTCGCCACTGCCACGGTATGCAGAAATAATTTAGTTTCTATTTCATCTCAATTTTAAAATTTTATTGTAGCACTGAAATGATTTAAATATTTAATTGAAACATTGTATCATTGGACATTGGAATTATTTATTTCTCTTTGCAGATTTGTTAAAAACGAAGAGTGGTGATATTATATTGCCTCTCTTTTTCAGAAATATGAATAAAAGAAAAAGGCTTCTTCTCCATCTCGGTTCCACAAGAACAAATTGAAGAACAAGAAGGTATGTAATATTTCAATTCTATGTTAAGAAAGATGTACTCAACTATTTTATGAACTCTGTATGTTCTTTTATGTTTAATTGCATTTTGTAATTCATATACTTGTGTACCAACGAGTTAATTTTATAATGGTTATAAAAAAATTTTAAACAATGGACCACTGTAGCTACAAATCCTGGCTACGCCACTGGCCACCAGGCTGCCGCACCAGCACCCCCCACATCCATCTCTTCCACCGTCGCCATGCTGATCTCCCACCGAGAGAGAGGAGGGTGAGAAGGAGGAGAATGCCGCCGACGTCCTGCTCAGGGAAAATTTTATCGGCGATAAAATTTTGATAAACCCGATAATCCCGTTTATCGCTGAGGTCTGATAAAATTTATTTATCGCCGAGATTCCAATTTTCACTAGTCCACCTACATAAAAATATGATACTCTATTATACCAATACTATTATGTGTTAGTTCTTGATGTTGAATGCTTTATAGACAACTTATATAATTTTCTAGTGAAATTAGGTATTATTTTGTTTTATTTTTGACCGAGAAATTTTCCGATAAATCCGATAAACCCGTTTATCGGTGACCTCCAGTATTTTTTTTTGCTACCGATAAATTAAACCTTGGTCCTGCTACCTCCCGTGCCGTCGCTCCTCGCCGGAGATGGCGACGCGCGATGCCGCCATTATGGCCGCAGCTTCGAAGGGTGAGTTCCACGCAAGTGGCTTATTTGTGTACAACAGGTACTTGCTGTCAGGTGCTGTATGGAGAGATGAGCAGAGGTGGAAGGAGTTTTGGGACTGGTGTACATGTAGTAGGAAAAGGGTCAAGATCAATTGCGCACCAGTGCTGTCGTCACAGGAGTAGATTGGAGGAGAAGGCCATCATCGGCGCTGGTGCAGAGGTCGGCCATGCAGCAGGCCGTCCTTGGTGCTCGACTCGATGCAGGCCGGTGTAGAAGAAGCAGGGGTAGGACCGAGGATATATGGTTTGTGTGGCCGGCAGCCCGGCACAAGATGCAATCCTCACAAGATTAAGGTGAAGTAGAGAAGTAGAAGAAGAAGATTGTTAGCTAGCCATGGTGTAGTAGATGCAGATGGAGACATGGAGTTGCTGATTGCAAAAGTTTGTGGGAGGTAAAGAGATTGCAAGTGCATGAGAGAAGGCAACCGTAGTGTTAGCCCTGTATGTTGGCAAGACAGGATCAGTGTGCAGTAGAAGGAGGGCCTCAATTCCCATGGCAAGCAATACATGCAAGTAATACATTGATCAGAGTAGCAGGTCACATGTTAGTGTGTACAGTAGATAGAAAGTGTTAGCCGGTGCAAGGTTGATGTGCATTTAGAGAAGAAGGTTTTAGTCAGTGAGAAAGCCTCTACCGTGGTGTGGGCCCGATGTGTTGGCAATAAGTTCAAGATCAAATCGATGCAAGGTGGTAATTCAAGGTAGATTGAGTGGTGGCGATGTACAGAGGCAAGCAGTAACCCGTTGTTCATCACCTGAGCAATTTAGTGGAGGAAAAAAGAAGCAGCGCCGGACAGTGATCCAATCCTTGTCAGATGCAATGCTCTAAATTGCGGCTATGACCTTTAGTGGATAGTGTTTCTAGAGACTAAAAAGGCTATAGCGGGCTAAGGCATTTAGCGGCTAAACAAAGGATATGTCAAACATAAGTGGATTCTACCCATATATAAACTGTTGGAGCTTGGGTTGTTGCAGAGGAAGTAGGAATGGGAGGTCTGAGGGTGAGGCTTAACAGCCCGGCTGCGAGGTTGCGATGTCGTGCTCGGCGTCGAGTGGTTAGTGAGAGCGAGCGCTAGAGACCGGAAGAGATGAATCTCAATCTCTAGCTGACTTTCATTAAGCAATAGTGTTCAATATTTATATCCAAATCCTAACGACTTTCTGCTAACTCAAAGCGAAAACAATCAAAGGAATCACACTCCTAAACAATCGGATCTAACAAACTAAACATGCATGCGCCGGAGACTTCCGGTTGGCGCGATCTGGCGCGCCGAGTCGCTGGTGACGCGTCCCGGCACGCCTTCGCACGGATCAATTATCAGCCACAGCTGCTCTTGCGGCGCTGGCAGCCGTTCCTCACCATAACATCTCTTCGCCCCCCCTCGACAAACAGCTCATCCTCGTGCTGAAAGGTGGGAAAGAGAGTAAGGAACTCCTCGAGCTGAAAGGCGGGGAAGAGAGTACGGAACTCCTTGACAGGCTCCCAAGTTGCTTCAGCTTTTGTGCATGTCCTCCCAGCGGATGAGCACGTGCCAGACGCCCCTGCGAAGTAGAGCGTGCAAACCACGCGCTGCCCGATGAAGTGGGAGCCTATGGAGGAGCGGTGGAAGTGCTGGTGGCGCAGTCGGGGAGTCCCATGGAACAGCTTGAGCACACCTACATGAAACACGTCGTGGATGCGGGCGCCGTCGGGTAGCCGAAGATGGTAGGTGACGGGGCCAATGCGTTCAACCACCTGGAACGGGCTGGCAAACTGCGGGTTGAGGTTGCCTCGCGGCCCTGGCAGCAAGGGTTGAGCAGGGCGGCGAAGGATCCGCAGCCAGACCCAGTCGTCGACGGCGAACTCGAGTGCAGGATGGTGACCGCCATAGTGCTTCTTGGCATACTCCTAGGCTTGTAGTAGACAATCACGGACATCCGCCAAGAATGTGTCACGGTCCTTCAGCAAGGCGTACACTGTGTCGGTGCGCGCCATCCCTGCAGTATATAGCATTAGGGCGGGCAGAGGCCGGCCATAGATGTCACGACACGGTCTTGACATACTTGTGAGCATCAGCATCATGATCACCATTTGCATTTGAAATTCAAATTTGAGAAACTAAACTGCACTAAAATCTGCATTCAGTCTGTTCACTTTTGATTTGACGGAGAGTCCGCCAACACCACCGGACTATCCGCCAACTCATCTGCACGCCCTGACATAATTCAGTCTCTGCCAGTTAACTTCGACAACCAGCGGAGAGTCTGCCGGAACCCGCGGACAGTCCACTACACTAGCCATGCAGTGAATGTGAGGTGTCACTTAGGGATTTCACTTGGCCCCACTTGTCATATTAGCTGTCCAGTTCGTGTGCACCTAAGCATGAGGCAGCAACCAGCTGACTCACTCATTTCCACTCTCTCTCACACTCAAGCAAGGGGAAGGAAAGGAGGGGGGATTTGGAGTTGCAGCAGCTGAAGATGGACATGGAGATGACCTAGAAGCTCTCATCCACAAGCGGTAGGGGTTAGAAGGGGGAGGAGCCCTCTCACCCTCACCACAAGGAGCTAGGAGGGGGAGAAGTCAAGGAGTAAGAAGATTTTGAGTCACAAGGGGGAGATCTAGCTTCTCCAACACCTTGGAGAGCTTCTCTTCTCTCTTTCGTAGCCCTTGGTATGGATTGAACCAAGCAAAACCTAGATTTTCATTTCTATGAGACAAAACCTAGGAAATGTCAATTTGTGACCTAAGTCTAGTTTGCACCCAATGTAGTTAGATTCACTTAGCTAGATATGCTCCATAGAACACTAGAAACATACCCTAGTGATGGTTTGTGTATGTGTCTAGAAAACCAGGGGTCTAGGCAGAGCGACGAGTGAATTTGTATCTGCGCGTCTAGGCCTGGATGGTGTGCAAAGCGGACACAGGGGTTTATACCAGTTCAGGCAAGATTGGCCCTATGTCCAGTGGGTTCTGCTGCTACTCGTGTTTCCTTGCACCGGAGTTCTCGTAGTAGGGGTTACAAGCTTTCGAGAGAGAGAACGGATCCCAGGTCTCTTTGGAAGGGTGGTGCGCGTGTTTGTGAGGTGAACTCTATCTGATTGCCAGATCTCTTTGGATCCTCTCCCATTCGTGTCCCTGCCTCCACTTTTATAGTTTCCAAGGGGAGGGCTCAGGTTACATTTGCGGTAAAAAGGTGAAAACGAAAGAGAAAGACAAAAGGTGGCCTCGGGAGTAGCCGTCTTCCTCCTAATCTGGTGGGAACAGTTTTCCTGTAGCGCAGCAATGCAACAGGCGTTGATCTTTTGGCCTCTCCATCCGCTGGTGCAACGTGTTGTGGCCATGCTTTGCTCTATGTGCTTTTGTGCCATCGAGGACGGGCGGTACGGGCGCCTAGAGAGGGGAGTAGGTGGTATAGTTGTGGTCACCTCGTCGCTGTAGAGGTATGGATGTCATCGTGGTGGAATGACTGGGGTCACGTTTGGTCAGAGCGCATTTCCTGTTCAATGTGCACGGTCACGTCCATCCCATCGGTGGGAGTGGGAGCCGTGGTTGGGGGGGCCTGTGGCTCCCCGTCTTGTCAGAGGACTCCACATGTCCCTCGGGCGAGCCGGAAGTACGCCGAGGGGGTCGGGCGCTTTGATGACGTCATAGGGTCTCGGGGCGAGGTGGAAACTGCGCGTCGAGGTGCCTATCTTGCCCGAGACCTCTCCGCAAGGCTCGGGCGGGACGGAGGTTGGCTCTCGATTTTGAGCGACTGACATGCTGTCAGCGCTTTTAGCGGGTCGATTTTACCAGAGCCCCTACGGTGGGGCTTTATCAAACGTGCAGGGTGCCGTATTTTGCCATCTGTTGGGTACCCTGGTATTTTGATACCTGACAGTTTGCACATGCGAGAAGTCTAGATGAAGTTTTGGATTTTGAGTTGGAAGAATTGCTCACTATCAGTGACATGGCAGTGAGTCCGACCACACTGGCAGAGTGTCCAACAACACTGATAACTGTCCGTCTACACTTTAATAGAGCACATTATAATTCACCAAAGAGTCTGACGAGTTTGGCGGAGAGTCCGTTGAATTATGATTCAGAGACAGAGAGCCCATGCTACAGACTTAACCTAGCAGAGTGTCCATGAGTTTGATAGGAGTGTCCGCTGATGAATAAATATGATTTTTAGAGAAACCCAAGAGCAGCTAGTTCTTGGTGGATGGTCCGTCAATTGTGGCGGAACGTTCCGCTGAATCTGAACACTTAGCAGTACCTAGTATCCTACAGATCGAGAACAGAGAGGATTCCTGAGAGCACAGACTTGGTACCGGAGAGTCCACAACCACTCGCAGAGAGTCCGATGATTCCAGTCTCCTGATTTCACTAAGTCCCTGAGCCAGAGGACGGTTCGGCATTCACAATAGACTATCCGATGACTCAAACCAACAGTCCAATGATGCACAGTTGAACACTTAAACATGTGTCATCAATACTATTTAATGTAATATCATTGCATGACATCTCATAGCATTTACTTTATGCATTGTACTCATCAAGCATCATGCATGTATAGGTGACAAGGTTCACGAGGAGCCCGTGGTTGAGAAGGAGCCTCAAGTGGTGGAACCCGACGAGACCAACAACGAAGCCCAAGGCAGGCCCTTATGCATTCCTATGCTTTTGCCAATGCATAATGAACTATGGTTATCTATTGCAACGATATGTTACTATATGACTAGATCAAGCATGAGTTACCTATTTGAGCTTTCACAACTTGTTGAAGCCACAACACTCAACCATTGCTTGAATTTCTTTATTAACTTATGCTTAGTATGCTTAGATCCTAGAGTCAAGCTAATGATGGGTTTCTTATTACTCGCGCGATATTAGGAATGTTTGTCCACTAAGCAACATTAATGGAGGATGATCTAAAACTTGACCAATGGTAAACAATTGTTGTTGAATGGTCAGTGAGGGGTTGGATCATGGCAAGAAAGTGGTGATTCTTGAATGACATAGCTCGCTAACCGATTAAGGACCGTGTATCTGTGGTAGCGAGTTAAGAACATAAAATTGTACATACCACTTGTCATTTATGGGAGTGACAAGCCAAATAACTGATTGCAACCGATTTGTTCATAAAACTGGCAAGAAGATGGCGCCGGTTAGATGGTGGTAGCATTAATCGGGAACTAGTTGAACCTTTTGTGAACATCTTGGCCGGATTGGGGAAAGGTTGAGACATCGAGGTATCCCTTATGTACTGACAGGTCGTATGGGCGATATCCCTTGTTTCGAGTGGGGTTAATTTGTACCCCTCTGTAGAGTGTTTATTTGAATGCAGTTCTAACTTCTAGATGTGTACTAGAGTTGGTTTGGAATTTAGGACTCGTGGAAGATCAAGCTCCAACTTGCTAATTGCTTAATTTTTTACCTATGCTATGCTTGCCATTGCTAAGTCCATAGATCACCTTTGTTATTTATGATTCAAATACTTTTATGCAAAACAATGTACTCCTTGCTACTACCCAAACGCATAATCCTTGTTTATTATATTGGGTAAGTCCTATGGAGTACAATTGAGTATTCACCCAATACGATTTTAAGTTTTGCAGGTGATGTAGCCCCTATACATGGTTAGTTCTACGCTCCCGAGTTCCCACCAGACCAAGAGTGGTGAAGGGGTCATGTACTCGTAGATGTGTGGATGTGGCACACCCATGCATCATTTATCATAAAGCTATGTTATGTTGAAAGACTTCCGCTAGAACTCTGAAGTGAACATGTGATGTGTGACTTTGTGTTATGAACTAAGTTTGTGAACCAAGACTTGTAAACTTAAGTACTTTGAACTTGTTATGTAACCTAAGCATGGTTGTGATGTATTCTCTCTCTTTGGCTGATCCTAGATGAAGGCTGGCTTATTTAGTACATCGTATGGGAGGTGTACTGGGATGACCGATTAAGGGATGTGTCCAATTTAATAGCCCCTTGTGGACTATTATACTGGGTACTCAATTAAGAGGGCGTTAACCTGACAATACACTACCTCAAATGGTGTCGTCCGGAGCTCGGAGTGGTAGGAGGTGTTGTAGCAATATTCAGCCCAGGGAAGCCAGTCTTGCCACGCCCGCAGCCGGTCACCAGTGATGCACTACAAGTCTTGTTAACCACCTCGGTCCATCAGTTTGCGGGTGGAACGCTGTACTCATCCGCAGCTTGACACCGGCAAACTTGAAGATGTCACGCCAGACATTCCCGGTGAACATGGGATCAGATCGCAGTCGCTGACAATGGAGTTGGGGAGCCTGATGATGGCATCGAAGAAGGCCTTGGTGACCGTGGTCGCTGTGTAGGGATGACTAAGCGCGATGAAGTGGGCGTACTTGGAGAACTGATCAACCATGGTCAAGATGATGCTTTTGCCGTGAACGCTCGGAAGACCTTCGATGAAATCAAGCGCGATGTCCGACCAGACCTGTGATGGCACATCGAGAGGTTGGAGAAGACGAACTGGATGGAGGGCCTCCGTCTTGTTATGTTGGCACGTCAGGCAGGCGCGCACAAACGCCCGAACAAGCCGTCGGTCATGCTTGATGAAGAAATCCTGTTGGAGGCGCTGCAGAGTTTTCTGCATATACCTTCATGGCCGACGGAGTCGGCCAGCTGGAGGACCACCGGTAAGGTCGTGGACGCGGCGGGCACGAAGACTCGGGTGACGCGGAGGATGACGCCATCCACGATGCACCCCGCTCGGTGACCATGGAGTCGTGGAGGGCACGAAGGTCGGCATCGTCCTGGAGCTCCTGGAGGAGATCCTTGAAGAGCTTGAAGGAGGGCTTGGTGAGCGCACTGAGGTGCACTGTGTTGTCCCCCTTCGGGACAATGCATCGTCGATGGTGTTGAGGCGCCCCTGATGATACTCGACGACAAAATCGTAGCCGAAAAGCTTGCTTACCCACTGATGTTGAGGCACAGTGGATAAGCGCTGATCGAGCATGAACTTGAGCGCATAGTGATCCGTCCGGATGAGGAAGTGACGTCCTCACAGCTAGGGGCGCCAATGGCGAACCACCTATATGAGCCCGATCAACTCGCATTTGTAGGCGGTGAGCTTAGGTGGCGAGGACACAAATGGACGGTTGAAGAAGGCGAGGGCACCGGCGCCTTGGTGGAGAACCGCCCCGAATCCAGACCCGGACGCGTCGCAGTCGGCCGTGAACTGCTTATCGAAGGCCGGGAGGTAGAGCACCGGGGCGGTGGAGAGGGCCCGTTCAAGGCCACCGAACACTGCTGTCACCTCCGGTGTCCAGACAAACCCCTCCTTCTTGAGCAGCTGGGTGAGGGGCGCGGCGATGGTGCCGTAGTCTTGGATGAAGCGGTGGTAGTACCCGCTGAGTCCGAGGAAGCCGTGCAGGCCGCATATTGAGCGCGGTTGCGGCCAGGTGGCCACGGCCTCAATCTTCTCGCTGTCCATGAGTTGTAAATTACACATTTCCCAGATCTTTTCACCTGGGTTACAGTACACTAATAAGTTGTCATTGCGTGGCAAATGAAACAGCAGAGAGCACGAACATGGTACTATGATACATTGACGTGATAGAGGACCCCGGTATCAGATGACCCAAAACCAAGACACAGACGAACCAATGACAAGACCAACTACGAGGAACAGCGCTATGACAATCCCAGCAGTCTCCGAGTGGTGGATGGGCACAGCACAGCCTTGGGCGCGTGTATCATGAGGATGGAGGTCAGGTACCCGTTGGTAAGTCCCAGGAGGCATGTCAGCACGGTGACTGGGACCATTTCACCGTCCCGACAATGCTCCACAGATCGAGTCGATCTGCAGGCAGGACCGGTCATGCCACCGCCAGCCTCTGCTTTCTGAGCCCTCTTCTTGATGTTCTTGTAGTACACGACGACCGGAAGCAGCCTGTCCGCCACATTGTAGCACAGAATGCAGATGATCATGAGCACTATGCCGGCGATGAAGTAGATGATCGCGCTTTGCCTTAGCCCATGGGCATCTTGCGGGTAGAGCGCCTTGGTAAAGACTCTCATTGCCGAGACAAGTACTCCTGCAGTGTGAAATCCATGCAGAAATGTACCAAGCTGTCTATACATCCTTGAAACATCACATACACACCGAGAGATACACACAGATTAGCGAAGTCACCATAGCTGTCTACGAAACGTTGCCTACCACTGAAATCACAATGCCGTTAAATCCTAGATTTTTTGCTCTCACAGGGAGTCGAATGCAGGACCTAAGATGCTACTGAGGGCGTGTTTGGAAGGGCTTTTGCGGCTCCAGCTCTTCCTACACCTCATACTCACTACCGGAAACGTAGCCTTTGCCGAGGACTTCCGGCTTTGCCGAGGACTAAATATCGGGCACTCGGCAAAGGCCCTCTTTGTCGAGGGCTGCCCAAGGAGCCCTCGGCAAAGACAGGCCCTCGGCAAAGAGGCCTCTGCCGAGGGTCTGGCCCTCGGCAAAGCAACAGCCCTCGGCAAAAAAAATCTTTGCCGAGGGCCTCCCTATTGGCCCTAGGCAAAGAGTCTTTGCCGAGGGTCTACCTTATGGCCCTCGGCAAAAAGATTTTTCAAAATATATTTTGAGACACTAAATTAATTCAAACAAAAAAGTTTCTACTATAAAATTGTCTAACTTTTTAAGATCTACAAAGTATATATTGGTAATTTCTTCATTTAATAAATCAATAGTAATGTTGTTCACAAAATCTACATCTCTCTAATAAGTTTCATGAAACTGTTAGAGATGATATATAAGGATTGTGAAATATGTTAGAACCACCATGTCGGTTGAACAAATGACCAAACAACCAAAATAAAGTTTGTAGATCTTGAGAAGTTATAAAATGTTGTAGTTGAAAACTTTTTCATTTGAGTTAATTTAGTGCCTCAAAATGTATTTTGAATAATCTCTTTGCCGAGGGCCATAATGTAGGCCCTCGGCAAAGACCCTTTGCCGAGGGCCTACATTATGGCCCTCGGTAAAGATATTTTTTAAAAAGTCTTGGATGGAAAAATACTCTAAACAAAAGTTGTATATCTTGAAAAGTTATAAAACTTTATAGTTGACAACTTTTTCATTTGAAAGCATCTAATTGAGGATATTTATATTTAAAATTTGAAATTTCAAATTTAAAAGAAAGTCTTGGATGGAAAACACTCTAAACGAAAGTTGTAGATTTCGAAAAGTTATGAAACTTTGTAGTTGACAACTTTTTTCATTTGAAAGCATCTAATTGCCGATAATTGCGTCTTAAGTTTGAAATTTGAAATTTGAAATTTTGAAAAAAGCCTCGGATGGAGAAACACTCTAAACGAAAGTTGTAGATCTCGAGAAGTTATGAAACTTTGCAGTTGACAACTTTTTCATTTGAATTCGTTTAGTGCCTTAAAATATATTTTAAAAAATCTCTTTGCCGAGAGCCATAATGTAGGCCCTCGGCAAAGAGGGTCTTTGCTGAGGGCCTACATTATGGCCCTCGGCAAAGAGGGTCTTTGCCGAGGGCTTACCTTATGGCCCTCGGCAAAGAGATTTTTCAAAAAGTCTCAGATGAAAAAACACTCTAAACGAAAGTTGTAGATCTTAAAAAGTTATAAAACTTTATAGTTAACAACTTTTTTTATTTGAAAGCATCTAATTGAGGATATTTATATCTAAAGTTTAAAATTTCAAATTTCAAATTTTAAAAAAAGTCTTGGATGGAAAAACACTCTAAACGATAGTTGTAGATCTCGAAAAGTTATGAAACTTTGCAGTTGACAACTTTTTCATTTGAAAACATCTAATTGCCGATAATTGCGTCTTAAGTTTGAAATTTGAAATTTGAAATTTTGAAAAAAACCTCGGATGGAGAAACCCTCTAAATGAAAGTTGTAGATCTCGAAAAGTTACGAAACTTTATAGTTGACAACTTTTTCATTTGAATTCGTTTAGTGCCTCAAACAATCAATTTACACTCGATTTGTTATAACATACGGGGAATCGAAATGGAATATAAACACAAGTGATAAAGTGTTGGAGTGGTTAGAGGAGGTAAGTGAGAGAGAGTGTGAGAGGTCACGAGTTCGAATCCCACCAAGCACGACTTTATAAATAGGGTCAAAAATGTTGTGTAAAATGCTACAAAAAAATCCAGCGGGTGGGGGTGATGGCTCGTCGGCGCCTCCAAAAAAAATAAAATTATTTTGCTATTTTTTTGGGTTTTTTTCGATTTACATTTTGCCGAGGGTTTTCTTTGCCGAGGGTTTTTTTTTGTCCTCGGCAAAGGCTTTGCCGTGTGCCCGATAAAGGACCCTCGGCAAAGACCTCTTCGCCGACTCAAAATTTCCCGAGGGCTCTTTGCCAAGGACCGCCCTCGGCAAAGCCTTTACCGAGGGTTTTTGGGCCTTTGCCGAGTCCAGTAGTGACTGTAGTGACACTATTCATAGAAGCTGTTTTTCTTTCTCCTTTCAAAATAAATTTGAAGCCGGAAGAAGCCACGATTCGTGGCTCCTCCGGCTCCGGCTCCGGCTCCTCTGGTACTGTAGCACAGAGCCGGAGCCCGAAGGAGCCTTGCCAAACATGCCCTAAGGCTCTCGTAACCACTAAGCTAGAGGCTCTTTCACAATCTGGTTTTATTGTTATTCACGTAACATGTAGTTTTGTTATTATTTGGTTATGAAAAAAATGGTGAATTATTTTTTGTGAGTTGTGTTTTTAACTGTACTGCTAGTTGATTGTATAAAATTATTCGCTGAAATTTAGACGCCTGAAATACAGCAACTCTACGAAAAATATAACCTTTCTACGTACTAAGCTGCACCAACCGATAATATCAGCGTCTTTGTTTCTTTATTAGTAGTTGCCAATGCAAGTGAAACGATACTCACCGGGAGGCACGTACGTCTGTATATGTACATGTACGTATATGTTATGATTATACATATCAGCGCCTACAATCCAGAAACATCCTGAACATAGTACAGCATTACTCCCTCTGATCCTTTCCGGCCGACACTACTGGAAACTGCGACTTTGCCGCGTGCCAGGGACTTTGCCGAGTGCAAATTATCGGGACACTCGGCAAAGCCATATTTTGCCGAGTGCCGTACTCGGCAAATTATGACACTCGGCAAAGTAGGCTTTACTGAGTGCCAGGCACTCGACAAAGCTTCCACTCGGCAAAAGATGGACGGGCAATCACGGCGGCCACCTGCCGTCAGATTTTGCCGAGTGCCAGCCGTTAGGCACTCGGTAAAATGTTTTTTTATATTTTTAAAACATATTTTACCGAGTGCTAGACCTAGGCACTGGGCAAATTTTTTTAAAACATATTTTGCTGAGTGCCTTAGTCTAGCCCTCGACAATTTTTTTATTTTTTTAAAACATATTTTGCCGAGTGCTAGATCTAGGCACTCAGCAAAATATTTATTTTTTTTTAAATATAATTTGCTGAGTGCCCCCCTGGGCGCGGCACTCGGCAAAGACCACTTTACCGAGTGCCTCCCATGACACTCGGCAAAATATTTTTTATTTTGGGCCCAAATTTTTTTGTGGAGCCTTGTAACAGTATTTAAAACTCTATTTTAAAATTTGGAGCAATTTTGACTTTTTTGATATATTTTTATTAATTTATTTTGTTTCGTCGAATTTTTTGGAATATTTCAAATTTGAACAGCATGTACATGGAATAATGAAATTTGGTCATTCAAAAATTGATACTCATGATATTTAGCGTATGTTGAGGCCGTATCTAGGAGCTCGCATGAAATCTCGAGCATCTCGTTGACGTAACATGTCGAGGTACGTGCGGAAAAAGTGATTTTAAATTATATAAAATCCAAACGAAGTCCGAAAATCACGAAACTTGTCGATGTGTTGTGTTATCGCACGTGGATGCTGTGGTAAAAAACTGAGAAGGTTTCGAGTAAGTTGCGAGGTCGGATGTCTAAAACGTAGACATCTCCACATGTGATCACAATTGATTACATGTGGAGATGTCTGGGTTTTAGGAATCCGACGTCACAGCTTGCTCGAAACCTTCTCAATTTTTTACCACAGCCTCCACGTGTGATAACATGACACCTCGACAAGTTTCATGATTTTCGGACTTCATTTGGATTTTATATAATTTAAAAACAGTTTTCCCGCAAGTACCTCAACATGTTACGTCAACGAGATGCTTGAGATTTCATGTGAGTTCCTAGATACGACCTCAACATACCCTAAATATCATGAATATCAATTTTTGAATGACCAAATTCTATTATTTCATGTACCTGCAGTTCAAATTTGAAATATTCCAAACAATTCAACGAAACAAAATAAATTAATGAAATATATCAAAAAAAGTAAAAATTGTCCTAAATTTTAAAATACTGTTTTAAATACTGTATCAAGGCTCCACAAAAAAATTTGTGCTCAAAATAAAAAAAAAATATTTTATCGAGTGCCATGTGGGTCACTCGGCAAAATTTTCTATGCCGAGTGCTGCCTCAAAGCCACTCGGCAAAGGGGGAAATTTCACCTTAAGGGCCACTTTGGCAGCAGAGGCAAATTAGCCACGGAAAGTTTGCCCCCGCCGTGGATTTTTTTGGATTTCTCATTCCCGCCTCCACCCCGGGGAGGTATCCACGTATGGGAGAATTTCCCTGCTGTTGTTTGGCAGACTGCTGTCAGGGGAGTTTCCCTACTGCTGTTTTATGAGTTTTCCTACTGTTGTTTTATATAGTATAGTCTGTAACAATCCAAGAATTCGTTTGGTAAAAATGACCTCACAACTGAAGCAAGGTACTATATGTCTCCAAAAATCAGAAAAAAATCCACAACATCATGAAAAAAAGGTCAGGGACAAGTCTTTCCATACAAATAAATAGATATTTCAAACCTGAAACAAAGTTAGTCTATTAATTCAGAAGTTCTATTCAAGTACTAGTATCATCTTCCAACAAAGCTACCTGTTCGCTTGAACTTTCAACCGCTTATTTTCAGCCAACTAGCAGTGCTTTTCTCTCACAACAAATCAGCCAATAGTACTTTCAGCCGTTTATTTTCAACCAAACAAACAGGGACATCTAGACAGATAATAAAAAATATTAGTCATCTCCATTGACACATCTAGACAGATAATAAAAAATAAAACAGGTACTAATTTCTTGACCAAAAACTTTGACACAAGAATAAATTATGGTCCTCCAGTTCATACACACCAATATTATATTAGACAGATGCCTGTAGCATTAAAAAAATGGACAAATAGTAGGTGCATGTATATAAAAATTGACAGTCAGTAGGAGCGAAATCTCGCTATGAGCTTGAATGTTTTCGCAGATGCTTGTGATGAAGAAGGGAACAAACTTATTTTTCTCTGATCATGTGTTGCTTCCGCCAAGTCCTCTACAAGTAACATAAAGGAAATGGTGAGTTACAAGAATACGCGCAGAACAGTTGTAGTGTTCTGAACTGCGAGGTGATATCTCACCAACAGCTAGCTGTAATGATAAAGCTACATCATCACACTACCATTCCACCATCTACTGATGGTTCAGGAAACATGTGGAGACAATGCAGTGCCAATTGTCATTGGAGTTGTATGTCAATAGAAGCAATTCCTAAGACCCCAGCCTTGCATTATCATTAAAACAGAGACGATGCACACCCAACAAAGTTAGGGGGCGTTTGGTTTGAGGAGTTAAAGTTTAACAAACACTGTAGCACTTTCGTCTTATTTGACAAAAAGTTTCCAATCTTGGACTAATTAGGCTTAATAGATTCGTCTCGTAAATTACTCCTAATCTGTGCCGACATGCATGTAATTAGTCTACATTTAGTACTTCATGCATTTGAGGGAACATTGATGTGATGGGAGTTAAACTTTAACACATTGAAACCAAACAGACCCTTAGTGATTCCTAGAATTAAAAAAAAGCAGGAAACAATAACAATACTACAGTATATATATGAATAAGAAAGGACCAACAGATCGATATGAATAAGAAAAAATCACTGGGGTTCACCACTCTAACCTTGAGAGGGTGTGATTGCGATTGCAACATCAAACATGGGCCTTGGGTATTTCCAACAAATAAACATGGACCTGATGCCTCTAGGTATGCCTTGAGCCTACTACTTATTTTAAAGAAACTACAATACTTGCTATAAAACAGGGTGAAAATAGTTGGTTCAACTACTTTTCTGGACAGCTTCAGGAAACCAACCATGGCTAGACTGCTGCCACAGTAAAAAAGAGGAATGCGATACTTCATACTATAAGTTACTAAATTTACCAATACTAAAATAAGAGTACACTAATATGTTCCAACAATGGTGACCAAAAGTGCATTTTGACCACCTGGACATCGTTGTGCAACAACAAAAAGTAGTTCAAAATAAGTCTACACTAATATGTAATATGTAAATGATTATGGAAGGCATTGCTGCTGCCTAATATAAGCTCTGATCTAGTGTTTGCACAGGAATCTGAGGTCGCCACTGGCCAGCTGGCTACAAACCAGACTTTTGGACACATGATGGTGCACTAATGCTACTAATACAATCTAACTAAAGCACTTTTAAAACGAGCATCATCTAGACCGGGTAAAAAAATTCTTTATACAAGCAGGAAAACAACCCAAACAATGAAGGTAATAGTTCTAATAGGCAAAGCAATAATTGGAAAAACATTCAGAAACTGCTAAATGTTGAATGAACCTGAATCAGAAACACTCTGGAATTCAAGTGCCTATAATCATGCGTTGCTGAGCACTGCAAGTAAACACAAGGAAAAACTCAGTTAACAGAAGGATCACTTAGTTAACAGCACATATCATTCAAGATCATTCAGTTAACAGCAAAATGTCTTGTACAGGCAACACATGAAGTTTACTTAATGTCAATCCAAACTTGCAAACCATTTTCCAAACTAATAAACAAGAGTTCCTTCATTTACTGGATGAACAAACTGAGCCATAAAACAGATAACTACGTACATGCAAGGGTTCAAAGAAGAAAGAACACTGTAAGAATCCAACCATTGTCCTTTTTCACAATCAAAGTTCACAAGGTACTCATATTTATTAATTATTAGGCATTATATTTGTCAATGCAACTAAGTTGTAAGCAGATAAATGGACAGTCTAAGTGTCTAAACATATGCAACAAGGAAAATCTAATACCAGAACAGAAAAAAATTGCAGAGGAGTTGAACCGGCCTACTTTGGGAACCGAAGGGTGATTAACCCAGGGAACAAAACCCCTCCGTTGAATTTTTTTTTGGCAATTTGAATCCCCGCACACCCGCAGGGGAGATTTCAATGCACGGGACAATTACCCTATGGCTGTTTGGAAGCAAATTTTCAGGCCAGGGGAGATAACCACGGACGTCTCTACTCAGCAGAATCCTAGTCAGCTGGGATGGGATACATCTCACTGAAGCTGCAAATTACAAGATAGCATATGCAGTGATCAACGGCTCCTATTCGTATCCACCTTTCGATCTTAAGCTATGTAGTCCCCGTGCATTGTAGCTGCAAATTATAAGAACGAGGTGGGAAAGATGCTGAACATGAACATCATATGTATACTACTAAGAATAAAATCACAAAAGATCCGCAATGGCAAAGCATCATGTGGTGATCTAAGAGAAGGGGATAAAAAGGGCCAGGAGCCTTTTTTCATGCTTTTCCCAAAGTAATTATCTAAAACAAAGCAAATCCTGGAGACATTTAGTTCTTTACTAAAACTCAACCAGATAACCCTTTTCTACCTTCTGCTAGCAAATCGTTACACAAATCTCCAACCAGTAACTGAATAACGGTAATGAAAGCCAAGGGGACTATATAGTAATATAGGAGACAAAAGAATATAAACGTCTAAAGAAGAGTCATCCAACCAAATAGCATTCCTTCACTTCTCGGCAAAAATCCTATGACAGAAACAAATTTATAGAACACTCCAATTCGTACTCCGTAGCCGAATCCATAATAAATCCTAATGGGACAAAGGAATCTACACATGGGTTCTTTCAAAAAAAAACTTAACAAAGGCATTTTTCTAACTAAATGAACATGCCTGAATACACATTGTACTGACAACAGGATGTTCAGAGACCAAATTCTGAATTTCTCGCCGAAATCAGAAAAAAACATTGCGATCGATCCAGCATGGAATGAGCAAGATCAGATAACGCAAATCATTCAGTATGGTGACCTCAATGACTCCCTGCATACCATGATTCGACTTAGTTTTAACGCTAGGCTGGCAAAAATCAAAATCGACGCATCTATGACTATGATTGACGTTCCAAGGAAACCTAGCCGATCGAGGAGAATCCCTTTCCAACGAAATGCAAGGATGGAGCAAGGATGGCGAAGCCACGCACCGGATCTTGGGACGAGGCAACGCGGAGGGGCGGCAGCGATGGGATGACGGGGCGACGGTGAGAAGGCGGAGGTGAAGCGAGGCGATGGTGGCCTGTGGAATCCCTACCACGAGGAGTCGCCGGACGTGAGAGGTTGTCGAAGGGATGGCGCGGCGGAGACCTGTGGCGGATGGTGGTGGCGCAGTGCCTCCTCACGTCGAAGGGATGACGGGTGGCGGCGGCGCAGCGCCTCCTAGGTCCTCGCCTCCTCGCGTCGAAAGAAAGAAAGATGCGACCCGCGAGCGGACGGGGAAGCGTGCCCGGTGTCGCGAGACGTGGGGCGGCGCCCCGGGGAAAACGCGTGGGTCGGGCTGCCCTCCCCCTCCGCGTAGGCTTCCAAACGGTGCCATATTCTGGCCCGTGGCCAGTTTCCTCGCGGGCTTCTTGCCCCGGGAAAAGGCCGGGATCCCTCCGGGATTACCTGCTGCCAAAGTAGGCCTAACCGGCCGGCCCGGCCCATGTAAAAAAGCCACGCCCCTAACCCTAGTCAGCCCGACCGCCCCCATCTCGCGCTAGCCCTCACGCCGCCCCCATCCTCGCGCTCGCCCCCGCGCCGCCACTCACCGGCGCCGGCCTGCCCTGCGTCCAGCTCCTCCTCCTCCCTCTCCCCAACCCGCGGCGGCGGCTGCTCCCCTGCCCTACTCGGCCGTCGGCGGCAGGGCCTCGCGCCCTCCCCTAGCAGCGGCGACGCGGCACCGCGTGCTCCCCGCGACCTGGAGCGGCACAGCCGGGGAGTCCGCGAGCAGTGGCGGCGCGGCCAGAGCCCTCCCCCGCATCAGAGATTGCAGAGGACCACCCAAAGCACGCGGCCCTCCCCCACATCGGCTCTCCGATGGACATGCTTGCATCCCGGCGGCGGAGCATCCCCATCCGGCCCCAACATGATGTGTGCGACTGCTAAGCCAATGGAGGTGAGTAAAAAATTGTTTATTTTCTGTCAATGGCTGTGGCAATGGCCTTCTCACACTCTGATCTATAGATTTTACCAGCAGTCAAGGCATCAACGAGTGGTGACAGGTCCCTCTCGGTCAGATCCTGAGCTCTACTCTGAATCTCACGATTGGTTTGTTTGGCTCTAATTTCTTTCTGAATATATGCCCTGACTACTGTGGAGTCAGGGAGCAAGCCGCTGCAGTTCCTGGGGCTCCATGACTACCACGGCGTTGTTCCTGTCCGCACAGACCAGCTGGTAAGAAGAAGATGGCTTCCTCCTCCTCTGTGTTTTCGTAGCTAGCTAGCTAGTCTCAAGAAAAAGGTTTCTGATGTACAGTACAATATTTGGTTTTGCTCATGCTCTGTATGCATGTTGATGACAATCAGGATGTGGCGGCAGGTCATGTGCATTCCATTGCTAGGCTGCTAGTACAGTCATATGCATTTGCATTGCAAAAATTATATGTAGTAGTGATTATTATAGTCAGTGCTGAATGTGAACTACTCTGCTGAAAAAGATTACCACACGAAACTGGCAAAAGATGGTTAAGACATTTATATATACATATGTGACAAAATGGTGCTGAATGTGAACTACTCTGCTGAATGTAGAACCCTTTATTCTGTCAAAATGGTGCTGAATGTGAACTACTCTGCTGTCTTAATAGGTTTCATACAAGTGACAACAGGTGCTTAAATTACAATGTGCGTGTCCACACTTTTCTCACTTTATCTACTCTATTTTGCATTTTGGCCAGGATAAGTAAAATATTCAGAATGCTACATTGATGGTGTTAAGAGCTACACTTTCAGCACTGAAGTAACAAATATTACAAGAATATAGGTATATTGTGAGCTATCTAAAAGCTGAATGCTTGTGGACTGTTCATTAAGTATTTCTAAAAACTGAATGCATATATTTCTGGACTGCCATCGGTATATAGCATGGCAATGAGCTGTGAGTGTGAGTATGGCCAAGGCTGAGAATAACATATAGGCTAAATTGGTTGGTTACCTAGATTCAATATATATATTTGCAATGTGCAATTGATGTCATTATATAAATTTCGATTTGGAAAAGACTATAATTGGTTTGCATTCATGTCTTTACAAGGATGTAATTGCATGTGTACTATTGCAATAGATAAAAAAACAGGCATAGAAACTAGCAAGATGTAATGCATCTGTTTGCACAAGATTTTTTTGGCCTTTAACTGTTAGATATTATATGTTAAGTGTTTGTATTTCATTGTAGATGCCATGACTATTTGATAAATGAAGAATGAAGAATTCTGGGAGGCTTAATTTCATTGGACGATCATGACATAGGCTTCTAGCCATTCTGCTATTTGTCTTGGTTCCATACCACTTCTTGATGGGATGGATAGATGGCAGACTATAGCTATGTTTCCTGGTCGTCCTTGTGTTCTGATGGTAGTAATTGTTTAGCTAGTATTAGTGGATCGGATTTGGAGAAGTTACTTTGGTACATGGGTGTCTATCTACAGTTCATAGCGATTCAGTAGTTGTAATTAGATGAATGAAACTATGATCAAAGATTTTTTTAAAAAAAATTAATTTCTTTGCCGAGTGCCTTGGCCATGGAACTCGGCAAAGAATTTTTTTAAAAAAAAATAAAAAAAACTTTGCCGAGTGCCTGGGCTGGGGCACTCGGCAAAGTAATTTTTAAAAAAAAATAAAAAAAACTTTGCCGAGTGCCTGGGCAGGGGCACTCGGCAAAGTAGTTTTTTTAAAAACATAAAAAAATATTTTGCCGAGTGTCGGGGTTGGTGGCACTCAGCAAAGTTTTTTTGAAAGAAAATAAAAATTTTTTGTTGAGTGCTTGGACGAGCACTCGGCAAAATACCCGTTAATGGCCGGCGCCGTGACGGCTGGAAATATTTTGCCGAGTGCCGCCCGAGGCACTCGGCAAAATATATTTATATTTTGCCCAGTGCCCCGATAAAAAGCACTCGACAAAGTTTCTTTTCCAAGTAAAATTTTGCCAAGCGAACTTTGACGAGTGCTACACTCGGTAAAACATTTGCCGAGTGTAAAGGGCTCTTTGCCCAGTGTAATTACACACGGCAAAGTCCTAGTTTCCAGTAGTGCAACGAGCGAGAGATGGCAGCCAGCGACAAGAAGCCGCACGCGGTGTGTAAGCTGGCCAAGGTCCTCTACTGCAAGGGCTTCCATGTCACCTTCGTCAACACCGAGTACAAGCACCGCCGCCTCATCCGGTCCCGGGGCCTCCAGGCCATCGCGGGCCTGCCGGGCTTCCGCTTCGCTACCATCCCCGACGGCCTGCCGCACTCGGACGCCGACGCCACGCAGGACCCGGCCTGGCTCTGTGACTCCACCATGAAGACCTGCCTCCCGCACCTCAAGAGCCTGCTCGACCGCCTCAACGGCGACGGCGCGGTGCCCCCGGTGACGTGCGTCGTGGCGGACAACGTCATGAGCTTCAGCTTGGACGCTGCCAAGGAGATGGGGTGCCGCGCCTGCTCTTCTGGACGGCGACTTATGATGCACGAGGTGTCGCGCATGAACGCCACGGGCGCCGTCATCCTCAACACCTTCGACGAGCTCGAGCCAACGGCGCTGGACGCCATGCGCGGCATCCTGCTGCCGCCCGTCTACACCATCGGCCCGCTCAGTCTCCTCCTCGAGCGGCTGGCCGCCGGCGTCCCTGACCCTGACCCTCTGACGTCCTCGTCGACACAGACGCAGCAGCGCTTGGCACAATCCGCGCCAGCTAGCCTCTGGAAGGAATTGAAGACCACACCTGCCTGCGGTGGCTGGACGGCAGGGCGCCCAGGTGCGCGGTGTACGTGAAATGGTGAGTGACGTGTAAATGGATGGACGAATGAACGAGTGAACGAGTAAACAAGCTAAAGTAGAGGTAGATAGTTAGGTGGAGAGCGAGCAATGTCTTATGTAACAAAGGTAAACTAATTGATTAGAGGAATTCTTAGTACTTTGGGGCACAACCTGCCTACCAACCAGGAGGGTTAAATAGACAATGTCTGCCACGAGCCCTACAATTTAACAGCTAGACCTATCGTGGTGGAATACAGAGGATGGACAAGGCTGTCACCACTTGACAACTTCCACAATCTATCCCGAGGCCTAGTCGTATCCACAGGTAATCTATAGCATAAGCACCACGCTTAATTTATAAACTTACTACTTCGATCCGAGCTTCAATGAAATGAGATCAAAGCATTCTAACAAGAAGGTGGAACCGGTACTAACAAATGACTACTAAACAAAAGGTAACCTATGATACTAATGCTAAGAGCAAGCACCTAAGCTCACTAATGATGAACAACAATGAACAAGTACTTGAACTAAGCAAAGCAATTATACTAATAAAGTACTAAAAGTGAAGTACTGAATAAAGTAAATGCTAAATGAAAGAATTGTAAAGCAGCTATACCAGACCCAGAAGACTCTTCCGGACTCCGAAGAAGCTCCCTCTAGCTCTACTTCCCCTCCTAAGCTACTACTCTAGAGCTACTCTAAACTAGAGAGCTTGGCCAAGCTTGGAATGCTTGAATGTGTATGGGGCACTTCTCCACCGAACACCACTGCCTCTTTTATAGTGTGTAGAGGCAGTGGGGGCACTTATAGGCCATCAAGTAGGTCGGTTGGAGTGCCTTGGGCATCGGGCGATGTCGTCTAGGGCGTCGGCTGACGTTGGATTCCACCGCCTCTTGATCTTAGGGCCTTGGTTGCTCTCCAAATGGCGGTTGCATGGCATGTAAGTCGGTTGTTTGGGCAGAAAGGCGGTTTGGAGGTCGGTTGGAGCCTTTCAAGTGGATGACAGTGGGCCCATGGATCCAAGACCGCTCCATCTTGTCCATTGATCAAATCGACATTGAATCAATGATGGTGAAGCCTTGTGGAGCCTCTCTCACGGATCAGTGATGTGGCAGGGCCACATGGGGGCCAAGAGACGCCACATGGCATCGGTCGACGTGGCCATGTGGGCCCATAGCCCTCTGCCACATCCACTTGCCTCCTATGTTCATATTTTGCACCATTTTTACCAAATTTCCTGCATATAAATAAATCTCTAAGTACAAGTGGAATTAGGTGAATTATAAAGCAAATTGGATACATGTGATGATGTTTTACCTTACTTTATCTTGCTTTTGGGTGAAATGTTGATGGTCAAAATGGGTGTTAGTGACCATCAACAATAATCCAATAGTGACGCTGCATCTTATGTTTTGGGCAACAGAACAATGTTAGCTTCATTAATTAAAAATAGTCTTGCCGTTCGATGGCCGTAGAATCCCATTACTGCCCGAATCAAATCTTCTTTCACAATTGGCCAACACCTTTTATAAAAGACTCCAATGAAGCCATCTGAGCACGGCGCCTTTTCAGCTAGCATTCCCTTCACTACAGCCTCGATTTCCGGTTCTGTGAAAGGTGCATCCAAATCTTCCAGATTATGAGGGGCATATCCTAACTCGCTCCTATTAGTAGCCCTTGATCGTGAGCTTTGTTGATCCTAAGATATTTGAGAAGTGAGCCTGTGCTAGTATGGATTTATGTTCTTGTGAGACTACCAAGCCGGAATCTCTATTGAGTGCGCTGATATATATATATACTAGTAGGATTCCCCGCGCGTTGCTGCGGGTAGTCAAGAGGAATTAGGATGGATTTGGATGTTAACAACTGAAAATTAGGACTATACATATCTATGATGTTGGTAATGCAGGTACATTATGAACTTGGGATGTAAGTAAATAACATGAAACTACAGGAAATAACTCACAAAGCAACATGATTTAACTATACCGACATATATCACACAATATAAGAAAATAGATGTCTCTTAGAAATTTGGATAATCACAGTATAAATATAAGCTGTAGTACATAAAGATCACAAACAATTAAAAACATAACAGCAAGCGACGGAGAGGCTGATAGAATAGAATGGACCGAGCAGCCTGCCGGCTGCCCTCCTCCTCATATCCTCTAGACCGAACTCCTCCTCATATCCTCACAGCAACCTTGGCAAACATCTCCTCCATCATTCCCCTAGTCTCCAACACGCACAAATCCGCAACCGTTGAGCTCTTCGCCTCGTCCACCGACTGATCCTTCAGTGAGATAAGTGCACGACCAATACCAACTCGCGAGCGCCACCCTGCTCCGTGAACACAGTAGTCATCCCATCTGATGAGTGCAGATCGATCTGCCTACTTGAAATTCTCATGCTTATTTGTGTTTACTTGGAGGTTCTAATCTACACGCACTATGCAGTTTGAAGAGGACATATCAGGCGATGAAGACATTCCGCGTGGTCTGGACAATACTAGAAATCTCCAGTTCCCCTGTGGTTTTAATGTTTCTTAACAGTAGTATTAGGAAACCATGTATCCCTACAGATGGAACACATGAGCGGAGGGGATGACAACTTTCTCCATGGTTTTTCAAAAGGATTATAGTGAAAGCACAGAGGAAGAGACTAAATTTACCTGGTTCAGTTGGCTTGTCCGGAGACACAATTTCCTCAATACTAAATTCAACGTAGAAGCTAGATGTTGTAGGAGGTGGAGGCAGTTCCTCGCGTGGTGCTCAGATGCGGAGATGTCGTGGAGGCGGAGGTGCTGGATGCCGGAGGAGGCAGGGAGTGAGTTCCTGGCGTCCTGCTCGTCACGAAAAGGACCTGGATGCCGGAGGAGGCAAAGACAATTCCTCACGTCGGATGCTGGAAGAGGAGGAAGCAATTCGTCGCGCTCGGATGCGGAGGTCATGAAAAGCTTGGATTTATAGTTCTGGTGATTGGAACGGGAAGACACACAGTCGCCCGCTTGGTGGAGATGATCAGTTTCACATGAGCGTCGCTGCCTCTTTATTTCCTCTGTTGCATCTATCAACTCGAGTAAATGGACCATAACGTATCGAGCGAGGCAAAGGAGGGATTGAAGGCTCCGGTGGTGGTGCTGTGGCTTCACAGGCAGTGACCAGTGTATGCTGATAAATAGCTAGTGGGGAGATAAATGAGGCTTAGTGGACGGATGACGTCACTTAGTGGGCGGATGACATCATTTTGCTGATGTGGCGCAATGAGAAGCCAGAGAAATAGGCTAGTGGGTCTTTGCTTTATATATATATATATATATATATATATATATATATATATATATATATATATATATATATATATATTCCTTTTTATGGCATGCAGTTGGAAGAAACATGTATCTCCTTTACGAATCCATGTCAGTCGCGAGTGTTGGCGTGCTCGCGCTTTTTGCATCGCTGCAAACCCAAGCGCCTTTGTCTTTAGATATTTTTTGAAATCGCATTCCTCTGATGTTAGATTTCTCACCTATTGAGCCCTTTCAAGGTCATCAAAGTTATGTTAATGAGCCATGTAATCTTGTAGCCGGACAAAGATTTTCACCTCCAATTCTGTGCCTTGGTCGTGCACAGTAATTTGACATGAATGCGCAAGATATCATCCTGTGTGTTTGCCAGTTTATTCCATGCTTCTTGGACCGTGTCACTGAAACCGGGCATGGACGCCCGGCCCAATACGTCTTTAGTCTGAATTCTCTATACAAATCTAGTGCGACGTCCCCTTGGAGAAAGAGAGCGCAGTGGTTAGAGCCGAGTGATGCTAGAGCTTGAAGGTGGGTTGTTGGGAAAATTTCTAGCGATTCTGTTGACACGAACATGGATCGATCTTGGTCATTGTGGGCATTTGCTGATCGTTACACCAAGTGAATTTTTTCGCTTGGAGGTCAAGCGGTGCTAGTTCCAGGTTGTCAATGGTGTATTTGAAGTTATTGAACAGTGGACAAGTTTATGCGTGAGTTGTTTTGGTCTTCAGCTCAATAGATTAGATTGAAATCCCCTAGTATTAGCCACGCTGGTGGGACTTGTTGCCTCATGTCTATAATTTCTTGCATGAATAGAATTTTATCCGAGTCTGTTTGGGGCCGTACCGTATACACCGGTTATGGACCAAAGTTTGTTTTCTGCAAGCATGGTAACTGTTGCTGTTGGGCATTAGACATATTTGCTGGACTTTGAAGAAGCGCTTTGAATTTGAGATAGACTTATATGTGAACTTTGGAAAGCGGTGGAATATCAAATTCCAAGTCAAATAGCGTAAACGGCCCCTAAATCGGATATCACGGGAGATATGGTGAGTCTAACGGAGATGCTCTAACCACCTTTATAGTTAGGCGAAATAAAAAACTTAACGGATGAGTTTTTTCCGCTAAGGCCCTGTTTGAGTGCTCTGAATTTTTTTGCACCTGTAAATGGAATTCACCAGTAATTTATTGTGCACAACAATACCCTTGGAATCCAAATTATTTTTGCACTCCTGGAAAAAGGCTGTTTGGTATAGACTGAAATGCTGCAACTATTCTGAAACTGAAATTGTCACCGGAAATATATATATATATATATATATATATATATATATATATATATATATATATATATATATATATAGAGAGAGAGAGAGAGAGAGAGACAGAGAGACCGCAAGCAATTTTAGCATCAACTTGAAACTCAAAAGTGGAATGGAACCCCAAGAAATTCCAAATCAAAAGGTCAAATTTGGTTGGGACAATTGGAAGTGAAAATCTGAAGAAATCACATCCTGGAGAGACAACGAGAGGAGCATTGGAGCAGGGGAAGCGAACTGGAAACCGTAGATGTGGCAGGCATCCGTTCGCAGATCGCAAGCGCCAAGCCTTGCATAGGCAAGGGTACCGGCATGGCAGCAACAGCCGGGTTGTGGTTGGAGTTGCGGAAGCCGTCGGCGGCAGCGTGGAGGAGGAGCACGTCAGCGTGGCATGGAGCCCCACGGCGACGGCCTCGTTGCCTTGCGCGACGCTGCACCACGTCTAGCCCTCGGCGCGTCAGGCAGCAGTGGCACGACGGCCGACGGCGCCGCATAAGGCAACGGCGGCGTGTCGGGAGCCATCAGCGTGTAGGGCATCGGCGGAGCGTCTGGCGGCGACGGCGCGTCGCCCGCCCAGGGCTCGTCGGCCGAGAGGGCCTGATCCGGACGGCAGCGATGCTCCCCCGGATCCGCCGGCTGTCGCCAAGGTTCGTACGAACGAGCAGAGTCGTGGCTCGAGAGGACGAAGCCGATAGTTATCGTATTTTTTTTAGGCCTCCTCACACGACAGTTTTCTTCTGCCGGTTTTGGCCGAATTCAATGGTAAAATAAATAGTCTCCCAACTCATCCAAACAGCACTTTCTCAATCCGATCGTAAAAATTTTGGTGCCGGTAATTTACACCGGTTTTAGCGCTAAAACCGATCTTCCAAACAAGCATTCCAAAGCTACTTGCACGTGTTAAACCTGTTAAGTTTTTTTCCTGCTAATTGCGAAGACGTTTGCATGCGTTGGACCTTACGTACATCACCTCCATATTTTGTGGTCGCATATATGCTTTTTTTTTAATAAAGTAGGGTGCAAACACAAGGTTGATATGTGTACTTGTGGTTCGTTTTGTGATGAGTGATTATGAACGTGATCCACGACCTAGGTTGAGTTTGTGACTAACCATGGCGTGAGTTGGGTTGTGCGACATGTTTTTTGGCTTGTGGTGTGCAGGTGTGGAGCTCGGAAGTGATGGTCGACGGCGAGGTGAAAGTCAAGTAGGGACGTGCCGTGTCGATGGACCGGGAGTGGTGAAGGGCGGACATGAGGCTTGGACCGAGTGACCAAGAGGCCGGATGACCAGCCACGGTGGCTGACATCTAGGACATCGATAAGCGCAAGTATACATGGGAGTGACTATATTGATCGAGTCAAGACAGCGGACGTGCGAGTCGAGCGAGGCTCAGGAGGACTTGGCGGACGGCGGGTCGAGGACGGCGGTGACACGTGTCGAGTGGTGAGGGATGCATATGTAGAGCGCTACTTGCGGGTAGTTTGGTGGTTTGGACCTCAAAATCATCGGTGGCCGGTTTCGCAGGTTTGGGCCTCAAACCCGGGCAGAGGTTCCGAGGAGGAACGGACGGCATGTGGCGGCATCGAGGAGTTCGCGTCAAGGTGAAGCTATCTCATGAAGGGCTAGGTGGCCGTCGGATGAAGATTACCTCGGGTTGGATCATAACGCCCTCGGGTTATGTGGTTCAACTCAAAATATCTAAGGGCAAAAATGGGATTGTGTAATAGCCCTGTTAATAGGATGAGGGGGCCGTCTCCCTCACCTCTTTTATTTTTCATCATCCTTCTCTAGGTTTTCCCCTTAGGTTTGCTTGTGAGAGAGGTCCACAAATTGAGAGATTTGTGTAAGAACCAAAGATTACTGCAGGAATAGAGGCCCTTACCTCCTCGTATCCTCTGGGATTCAATTTGTGAGTTGTTTTTGTGAATCACGCTTTTGTTCTTCACGTTCCTCTTCCCCCTTTCTTATGTGACTCGTTTCTTCGTTTTGAGACCATTTTGATTTGTTCCTTTTGTGCTGAAATAAACTAGGACGTGAGTTGAGCCTTTCCACCGAAGGATTTCATCGAATTCCTCACGAGTTCATAGATTGGGGTGAATCAAGTTCATGACCTAGTTTCTGGGCGTTTTTTGTTCTCCTTCGATTTCCTGTTGATTGGCTTCAAATTGAGCAATGATCTCTTAGAGATACCTCTCCTACTGCCTTGCGATCATGCATGTGTATTAAGTTTGGTGACAGTTGGTGTTGATTTGGCCGCAAATCAGGTGAAGCTTTGCTTTTAGCGATTTTCGGGCGAACTGTTTCGCGACTCCTGGAAGTACGGAAATCATTCCCGTACAGTCCGGTCCTCGGGCTCAGTTTCAGCTTGTTTGCGCCCACACTGTGTCTAGACTCGCGGATAGTCTGGGTCCAGGTGCGGACAGTCCTCCACCCCGAGTTGTTTCTAGAAGCTTTTTCTCTGGTTGTTTTTTGGTATTCTTGCCTGCGGACAGTTTGAGCCTGCACTGCAGACAGTGCGCCGCTGTAGTTCGAGCCTTGTCCAGAACTATTTACTGTCATTCGGTTTTCGGGAATTGAACGCCGGACAGTCCGGGACCTGCACTGCGGACAGTCCGGGATTCCTAGGCCGGACAGTCCGGGATTGCACAGTTTCAGCTGTTTTCTCTCGTTCTTATGAGCTTTTATTTACGTAGGTTCTCCATTGTCCCGCTGTACTTCTTGGTCATCTTTGGTACCTAGTCATTTGTTGGCTTGTGTTCATACTGTTCTTCGTACGTTTGTTCTTGGGTCGTGATTTTGGGACAGCGGCCTGAAGTTTTCGAAAGAAATTTGAGGCTTCCATTCACCCTCCTCCGGTCGCCGTTTCCGGTCCTTCGTATGGATGCTTACTTTAATAAGAAAGATGAATATATTTGTATACTTGTACTTGGGAGTATATCCATATACTCAAGGGATTATTTTATTGT
Source organism: Saccharum hybrid cultivar R570 (assembly GCA_038087645.1). Classification (NCBI taxonomy): domain Eukaryota; kingdom Viridiplantae; phylum Streptophyta; class Magnoliopsida; order Poales; family Poaceae; genus Saccharum; species Saccharum hybrid cultivar. Next base: position 1,593,018 of record JAQSUU010000615.1, on the reverse strand, counting down.
TTATCTTATACCTATATTATCACCAGCATTTATTTTGAGCAGAAAATTTGATACACTTGTGTACAATTTTTTGACTAAGTATTAGTACGTACACTGATACATGCCCTTGTTTAGTTCCCAAAATATTTTGCAAAATATTTCAGATTCACGTCACATCGAATCTTTGGACACATGCATGAAGTATTAAATATAGATAAAAAATAAAACTAATTACACAGTTTAGTTGTAAATCACGAGACGAATCTTTTAAGCCTAATTAGTCCATAATCGGACAATAATTGCCAAATAACAACGAAAGTGATACAGTAACGCTACAGTTACATTTTGCAAAATATTTTGGGAACCAAACAAGGGCTATGTACATATCTGCGTGAGTAAAGTATATGGGTGCATAAGTATATTTGCATGCTTGTACTTGAGAAGTATTATTTTAGTGTTTATCATAAAGAGTATGTACTATCGCCAGCATTTCTTTAGGAGAAAAATTGATATGCTTGTAGATAACGTTTTTGACACAAGTACCTGTACATATACACATTAATATAAAGTCGTAAAGTACGTACATCACTAATTCAAAGAGTTTAGATATCTACTTTTCCTGTCAATCATTACACTTTTCCTATCCATCATTAGCCTGAAATTTGTGTGTTTTGTTTAGGCGACGTGTTGTTCGTCCATGTCGCTTCAAAATTTGTGCGTCTTCAAGGGTGTTTGCTCCGCTGATGGCTGGTAGCCATCTCTTGAACACGTTCATAGAGTTCATAGGGTACGTATATGGAAAGTCGCAAAAAAAAAGGGTACGTATGTGGAAAGGAGTATCAAGTGCATATGTATATGTATTCACTCACCAGCTGCTAAATTTGTCTTGACATTTTATATTCCCGTATACGTTGAAGTACGAATGGAGATTCACTATTAAGACGAGGACACAGGCACATCGAGGATGCGAGAGAGAGACGAGGCAGAAGCAAGCGCCGGCCATCTCACTTCTCGGGATTCGTGATTGAGCACCCAGAACTAATCTATCAATCTCTCTCCGTCCCCTAGAGCTGCTAGCTAGCCTGCTCTCTTCGGCGCCAAGACCGATGGGTGATGATGGGGCCTACGGCACTGGTGCGCCACCCGCCGCGGCGGTGCGCGTGCTGGCCGTGTCGCGCATCGCGCCGGCGGAGCGCGCGGCTGCCGATCTCGTCGTCAAGCTGTCCTTCTTCGACACGCCATGGGTCGTGCTGCCGCCCATCCAGCGGGTGTTTCTGTACGAGCTTCCGTGGGGCGACGACACCGACTTCCGGGAGGCGGTGGCACGCCTCAAAAACTCCCTCGCCGCCACGCTGGCGGTGTACCTGCCCCTGGCCGGGAAGCTGGCGTACGTCGCCGACACTGGGGACGTGGTTGTGGACTGCGCCGACGACCCTGGCGTGGCCTTCGTCGAGGCGGAGGCGGAGGCTAATGGCGCCGGTATGGAGGCGATGGACGTCCGCCGGCTCGCGGGTGACGAGGCGCACGACATACCGGCGTTCCGGGCGCTAGTGCCGGAACTCCCCACCAAGGTGCTCCCGGCGCCCGTGCTGTCCGTGCAGGCCACGCGGATCCCTGGCGGCCTTGCGCTCGGCCTCTCCGTGCACCACGCCGTCGCCGACGGCCAGGCCGTGTGGCAGTTCATGGGCGCCTGGGCGTCCGCTGCCCGAGAGGGCTCGCCCGTCACCAAGTCCCTCGTCACGCCGCACTACAGCCGGCAGGCCGTCCGCGTCCCCAATGGTGACGAGTTCGCGCGCCAGATGCTCAAGATGGTCGCGCCCAACCTGCCCGTGGTCGCACCAAAACTGCCTGGGGTTAGCTACAGTACCCACCTTACAACTTTAGCACGTATGCGGAGTAGGGTGCACGGTTTCCGTGGTGACTGGGACTCGCTCACGCCCGGAATCGCTTTCATGTGCAGACCAGCACCGTGGCGGAGTGCGGCTCCGGCTTCCACCTGGCGCGCCGGACTGTAGTAACAGCGAACTATGCACGCTTTGCCGAGTGTCGAACGGTTGACACTCGGCAAACCGACCGTTAGGATTTCATCCGTTAGCGCCTTGCTTAGCCGTGTGACGTCTTTGACACTCGGCAAACGCTTTGCCGAGTGACCGACGTTTGACACTCGGCAAAGCATGCTTTGCCGACCAAGCCTGTGCCGAGTCTAGTTTGCCGAGTGCGGCACTCGGCAAAGCGTTTGCCGAGTGTTTTTGGCGCTTTGCCGAGTGTCCCAGGCACTCGGCAAATCGCTCGAATCCAGTAGTGTTAACAGCCCGGCTGCGAGGTTGCGACGTTGTGCTCGGCGTCGAGTGGTTAGTGAGAGCGAGTGCTAGAGACTGGAAGAGATGAATCTCAATCTCTAGCTGACTTTCATTAAGCAATAGTGTTCAATATTTATACCCAAATCCTAACGACTTTCTGCTAACTCAAAGCGATAACAATCAAAGGAATCACAGTCCTAAACAATCGGATCTAACAAACTAAACATGCATGCGCCAGAGACTTCCGGTTGGCGTGATCTGGCACGTCGAGTCGCTGGTGACCGCGTCCCGGCACACCTTCGCACGGATCAATTATCAGCCACAGCTGCTCTTGCGGTGCTGGTAGACGTTCCTCACCGTAACATCTCTTCGCCCCCTCCCTCGACAAACAACTCATCCTCATGCTGAAAGGTGGGAAAGAGAGTAAGGAACTCCTCGAGCTGAAAGACGGGGAAGAGAGTACGGAACTCCTTGACAGGCTCCCAAGTTGCTTCAGCTTTTGTGCATGTCCTCCCAGTGGATGAGCACATGCCAGACGCCTCTGCGAAGTAGAGCGTGCAAACCACGTGCTGCCCGATGAAGTGGGAGCCTATGGAGGAGCGGTGGAAGAGCTGGTTGCGCAGTCGGGGAGTCCCATGGAACAACTTGAGCACACCTACATGAAACACGTCGTGGATGCGGGCGCCGTCGGGTAGCCGAAGATGGTAGGCGACGGGGCCAATGCGTTCAACCACCTGGAATGGGCTGGCAAACTGCGGGTTGAGGTTGCCTCGCGGCCCCGGCAGCAAGGGTTGAGCAGGGCGGCGAAGGATCCACAGCCAGACCCAGTCATCGATGGCGAACTCGAGTGCACGATGGTGACCGCCATAGTGCTTCTTGGCATACTCCTAGGCTTGTAGTAGACAATCACGGACATCCGCTAGGAATGTGTCATGGTCCTTCAGCAAGGCGTACACTGTGTCGGCGCACCATCCCTGCAGTATACAGCATTAGGGCGGGCAGAGGCCAGCCATACATGTCACGACACGGTCTTGACATACTTGTGAGCATCAGCATCATGATCACCATTTGCATTTGAAATTCAAATTTGAGAAACTAAACTGCACTAAAATCTGCATTCAGTCTGTTCACTATTGATTTGACGGAGAGTCCGCCAATACCACCGGACTATCCGTCAACTCATCTGCACGCCCTGACATAATTCAGTCTCTACCAGTTAACTTCGACAACTAGCGGAGAGTCTGCCGAAACCCGCGGACAGTCCGCTACACTAGCCATGCAGTGAATGTGAGGTGTCACTTAGGGATTTCACTTGGCCCCACTTGTCATATCAGCTGTCAAGTTCGTGTGCACCTAAGCCTGAGGCAGCAACCAGCTCACTCACTCATTTCCACTCTCTCACACACTCAAGCAAGGGGAAGGCAAGGAGGGGGGATTTGGAGTTGCAGCAGCTGAAGATGGACATGGAGATGACCTAGAAGCTCTCATCCACAAGCGGTAGGGGTTAGAAGATGGAGGAGCCCTCTCACCCTCACCACAAGGAGCTAGGAGGGGGAGAAGTCAAGGAGTAAGAAGATTTTGAGTCACAAGGGGGAGATCTAGCTTCTCCAACACCTTGTAGAGCTTCTCTTCTCTCTTTTGTAGCCCTTGGTATGGATTGAACCAAGCAAAACCTAGATTTTCATTTCTATGAGACAAAACCTAGGAAATGTCAATTTGTGACCTAAGTCTAGTTTGCACCCAATGTAGTTAGATTCACTTAGCTAGATATGCTCCATAGAACACTAGAAACATACCCTAGTGATGGTTTGTGTAGGTGTCTAGAAAACCAGGGGTCTAGGCAGAGCGATGAGTGAATTTGTATCTACGCGTCTAGGCCTGGATGGTGTGCAAAGCAGACACAGGTGTTTATATTGGTTCAGGCAAGATTGGCCCTACGTCCAGTGGGTTCTGCTGCTGCTCGTGTTGCCTTGCACCGGAGTTCTCGTAGTAGGGGTTACAAGCTTTCGAGAGAGAGAACGGATCCCAGGTCTCTTTGGAAGGGTGGTGCGCGTGTTTGTGAGGTGAACTCTATCTGATTGCTAGATCTCTCTAGATCCTCTCCCATTTGTGTCCCTGCCTCCACTTTTATAGTTTCTAAGGGGAGGGCTCGGGTTACATTTGCGGTAAAAAGGTGAAAACGAAAGAGAAAGACAAAAGGTGGCCTTGGGCGTAGCCGTCTTCCTCCTTATCCGGTGGGAACAGTTATCCTGTAGCGCAGCGATGCAACAGGCGTTGATCTTTTGGCCTCTCCATCCGCTGGTGCAACGTGTTGTGGCCATGCTTTGCTCTATGTGCTTTTGTGCCATCGAGGACAGGCGGTACGACACCTGGATTTGCGTAGAGAGGGGAGTAGGTGGTATAGTTGCGGTCACCCCATCACTATAGAGGTATGGATGTCATCGTGGTGGAATGACCGGGGTCACATTTGGTCAAAGCGCGTTTCCTGTTCACTGTGCACGGTCACGTCCATCCCATCGGTAGGAGTGGGAGCCGTGGTTGGGGCCCCTGTGGCTCTCCGTCTTATCAGAGGACTCCACATGTCCCTCGGGCGAGGCGGAAGTACGCCGAGGGGGTTTGGCGCTTTGATGACGTCATAGGGGCTCGGGCGAGGCGGAAACTGCCGCCCGAGGCGCCTATCTTGCCCGAGACCTCTCCGCTAGGCTCGGGCGGGACGGAGGTTGGCTCTCGGTTTTGAGCGACTGACATGCTATCAGCGCTTTTAGCGGGTCGATTTTACCGGAGCCCCTACGGTGGGGCTTTATCAAACGTACAGGGTGTCGTATTTTGCCATATGTTGGGTACCCTGGTATTTTGATACCCGACAGTTTGCACATGCGAGAAGTCTAGATGAAGTTTTGGATTTTGAGTTGAAAGAATTGCTCACTATCAGTGACATAGCAGTGAGTCCGACCACACTTGCAGAGTGTCCGACAACACTGATAACTGTCTGTCTACACTTTAATAGAGCACATTATAATTCACCGAAGAGTCTAACGAGTTTGGCGGAGAGTCCGTTGAATTATGATTCAGAGACAGAGAGCCCATGCTACAGACTTAACCTAGGGGAGTGTCCATGAGTTTGATAGGAGTGTCCGCTGATGAATAAATATGATTTTTAGAGAAACCCAAGAGTAGCTAGTTCTTGGTGGATGGTCCGTCAATTGTGGCGGAACGTTCCGCTGAATCTGAACACTTAGCAGTACCCAGTATCCTACAGATCAAGAACAGAGAGGATTCCTGAGAGCACAGACTTGGTACCGGAGAGTCCATGACCACTCACAGAGAGTCCGATGATTCCAGTCTCCTGATTTCCCTAAGTCCCTGAGCCAGAGGACAGTCTGACATTCACAATAGACTATCCGATGACTCAAACCAATAGTCTAATGATGCACACTTGAACACTTAAACATGTGTCATCAATACTATTTAATGTAATATCATTGCATGACATATCATAGCATTTACTTTATGCACTGTACTCATCAAGCATCATGCATGTATAGGTGATGAGGTTCACGAGGAGCCCGTGGTTGAGAAGGAGCCTCAAGTGGTGGAACCCGACGAGACCAACAACGAAGCCCAAGGCAGGCCCTTATGCATCCCTATGCTTTTGCCAATGCATAATGAACTATGGTTATCTATTGCAACGATATGTTACTATATGACTAGATCAAGCATGAGTTACATATTTGAGCTTTCACACCTTGTTGAAGCCACAACACTCAACCATTGCTTGAATTTCTTTATTAACTTATGCTTAGTATGCTTAGATCCTAGAGTCAAGCTAATGATGGGTTTCTTATTACTCGATCGATATTAGGAATGTTTGTCCACTAAGCAACATTAATGGAGGATGATCTAAAACTTGACCAATGGTAAACAATTGTTGTTGAATGATCGGCGTGGGGTTGGATCATGGCAAGAAGGTGGTGATTCTTGAATGACATAGCTCGCTAACCGATTAAGGACTGTGTATCTGTGGTAGTGAGTTAAGAACATAAAATTGTACATACCACTTGTCATTTATGGGAGTGACAAGCCAAATAACTGATTGCAACCGATTTGTTCATAAAACTGGCAAGAAGATGGCGCCGGTTAGATGGTGGTAGCATTAACCGAGAACTAGTTGAACCTTTTGTGAACATCTTGGCTGGATTGGGGAAAGGTTGAGACATCGAGGTATCCCTTATGTACCGACAGGTCGTATGGGCGATATCCCTTATTTCGAGTGGGGTTAATTTGTACCCCTCTGTAGAGTGTTTATTTGAATGCAATAAGTTCTAACTTCTAGATGTGTACTAGAGTTGGTTTGGAATTTAGGACTCGTGGAAGATCGAGCTCCAACTTGCTAATTGCTTAATTTTTTTACCTATGCTATGCTTGCCATTGCTAAGTCAATAGATCACCTTTGTTATTTATGATTCAAATGCTTTTATGCAAAACAATGTATTCCTTGCTACTACCCAAATGCATAATCCTTGTTTATTATATTGGGTAAGTCCTATGGAGTACAATGGAGTATTCACCCAATATGATTTTAAGTTTTGCAGGTGATGTAGCCCCTATACATGGTTAGTTCTACGCTCCCGAGTTCTCGCCAGACCAAGAGTGGTGAAGGGGTCTTGTACTCGTAGATGTGTGGATGTGGCACACCCATGCATCGTTTATCATAAAGCTATGTTATGTTGAAAGACTTCCGCTAGAACTCTGAAGTGAACATGTGATGTGTGACTTTGTGTTATGAACTAAGTTTGTGAACCAACACTTATAAACTTAAGTACTTTGAACTTGTTATGTAACCTAAGCATGGTTGTGATGTATTCTCTCACTTTGGCTGATCCTGGATGAAGACTGGCTTATTTAGTACATCGTATGGGAGGTGTACTAGGATGACCGATTAAGGGATGTGTCCAATTTAATAGCCCCTTGTGGACTATTATATTGGGTACTCAATTAAGAGGGCGTTGACCTGACAATACACTACCTCAAATGGTGTCGTCCGGAGCTCGGAGTGGTAGGAGGTGTTGTAGCAATATTCAGCCCAGGGAAGCTAGTCTAGCCACGCCCGCGGCCGGTCACCAGTGATGCACTACAAGTCTTGTTAACCACCTCGGTCCATCAGTTTGCGGGTGGAACACTGTACTCATCCGCAGCTTGACGCCGGCCAACTTGAAGATGTCACGCCAGACATTCCCGGTGAACATGGGATCAGATCGCAATCGCTGACAATGGAGTTGGGGAGCCTGACGATGGCATCAAAGAAGGTCTTGGTGGCCGTGGTCGCTATGTAGGGATGACTAAGCGCGATGAAGTGGGCGTACTTGGAGAACTGATCAACCACAGTCAAGATGATGCTTTTGCCGTGAACGCACGGAAGACCTTTGACGAAATCAAGCACGATGTCCTGCACCACCGCGCCGCTCTCCCGGCACGGCCGCGCCGCCGTGCCGCCGCACCGCCGCGCCTCCGCGCGACCGTGCCGCCGTGCCGCCGCACCGCCGACGAGCACACACTAGGTTCACCCATTCCTTTTCTATGCAATTCGTGCAGTGCGTGAAATAGTCATGTTAGTAGTAATTGTTGTTGTATGTGTTGTCGTTGTATGTGGTTTTCGAACATTGAGCCATTGTATGTGGATATCGGACATCGAGCCGTTGTATGTGGATGTCGGCCATCGAGCTGTCATATGTGAATGTCGGCCATCGTGCCATTGTTTTTTGCAGGTATTCGAAACCTCCCCGTGCAGGGGAGGTTATGCCGAAATTTTTAATTGATAGTATTATTTTTCTTTCTTTTTTGCAGAGAAGAGCCCGTTGAAGCGGAGCCAGAGTACGCTGATCGTCTTCCTTGGTGTTGCGGGTCTGCCTGCACCGCGTCGCCTCGCCACTGCACTGACTCGCCACGGCTCCGCTATCATGACTCCACCGGCACCCTAGGTATAACCCCTTTCCTTATCATAGTCGTAGCTCGCGTAACTCGGTTAGGCGTCTCCCATTCGAAAGAGATACAGTTATTGGTATGCAGATCTTTGCATATCTATGATCGTATCTATTTTGGATTATCCACATATTTTGGACAGCCCGTGGATGCGTAGATGAGTTAGTTTCCTTGGTCTGCTCCGATTCAAGACAAGGTTTCGGCATCATCTCCCTGTTGTTCTCCGGATACACACTCTCTCTACTAGGACGTGTATCGGGAGAACAGCGGGGAGGTGCTGCCAAAATTCTGTCTCCGATAGGAGTAGAGCATGGAAACTAACCTCATCTACACATCCGCGGGTGGGATTAGGACCTATCCTCACCTATTAGATAGTACGAACGACATATAGCTGCAATTGATGGTTACTTTGCTTGCTAGTATATATGTTAGAGGATGGATGACCGTGAGTGGATGTACATGGGCCACTCAAGTCAGAGTGATTTCACCACTGAATGGATGATGAAGACCAATGATTTCTTGGAACTAGCATTTGGCGAGTCTGCTAAAGGAGCGTTTCTAGTTTTGTGGCCCTGCAAGAGATGTGCAAATAGAAAAAGGAAAAATAAGGTGGATATAGGTAAACATCTTTTGAAGAATGGATTTACGCCAGACTATACTCGGTGGGTCCACCATGGTGAAGCCCATCGTCTGAGAGAGGAGGTGGTGAGACCCCGCGTCGAGGATTTTGATCCTGCTGCCGGGGTAGCAGATATGTTAGATGACTTTCATGAAGGACAGTACACTAAAGGACATACGGAGGAGGAGATGGAGACAACTGCAAAGGCGTTCTATGACATGATGTCTTCAGCACAGAAACCCCTTCACGACCAGACAACAGTTTCTCAACTGGACGCCATTGGACGTTTAATGGGGTTCAAGTCCGAGTGTAGCATGAGTCGAGAACACTTCGATAATATGTTGACCGTGATTGGCAGCCTGCTTCCGGATGGACACATTCAGCCAAAGAGCATGTACGAGTCACAGAAACTCCTTCGTGCACTCAAGATGTCGTATGATCAGATACATGTTTGTCCAAAGAGGTGCGTCCTATTTAGGAAAGAACACAAGGATGCAAATTACTGTCCAAAGTGTAAATCATCCAGGTACCTAGAGGTAGACTCTGGTGATGGCCAGAAGAGGCAGCTTACGATCCCTGTGAAGATCCTACGGTACCTCCCGTTCGTACCGAGGATCCAACGGCTATACATGACCGAGGAATCCGCAAAATAGATGACATGGCACAAAAAGGGAAAATGATACAATGCTGACAAACTGGTACATCCATCTAATAGTGAAGCATGGACCCGCTTTGATTGCATTTATCGTGAGAAATCAGATGAGGCTCGTAATGTACGTGTTGCGCTGGCCACAGATGGGTTCAATCCTTATGGATTGATGGCTACCCCATACACATGTTGGCCCGTGTTCATTATCCCCCTCAATCTCTCCCCCAGCGTACGCTTTCAAAGACAGAATATGTTCTTGTCATTGATAATTCCTAGACACCCAGGGAGTAATATGGGTGTGTACATGGAGCCTGTGATTGATGAATTGGTCAGTGCTTGGGAGGAAGGCGTATGGACATATGACCAAGCTACAAAGACAAGCTTCAAAATGTACGTTTGGTACCACTACTCTCTGTGTGACTTCCTGGCCTGTGGGATATTCTGCGCCTAGTGTGTTCACGGGAAGTTCCCATGTCCAATATGCAAGGAACGTCTGAGGTTCATTTGGTTACAGAAGGGTGGCAAGTATTCGTCGTTCGACAAACATCGTTAATTCCTCCCTCTTGACCATCCATTCAGACAAGACATCAAGAACTTTATGAAAGGTGTCATAGTGAAAGACCCTCCACCGCAAATGATGACTAGTGCCGAGGTTCATGCTCAGATAGATGCTCTCGTGGCCAATCAAGAAGGTGGTGGTTTTGTGGGGTATGGTGAGGAACACATGTGGACTCATAAGTCGGGGTTGATGAGGTCCCCCCTATTTTGATGACCTCCTTCTCCTACATAACATTGATGTAATGCACACTGAAAAAATGTCACCGAGGCACTTTGGGGAACCATCATGGAAACTAAAAAAGTCAAAAGACAACCCTAAGGCTAGAGTGGACTTGGCAATGTTATGCGATAGACCAAAGCAAGAGATGTAGCCTCCTAGAGGCGGCAAGACATGGAAAAGGCCTAAGACCGATTTCGTCTTGGCTAGGAAATACAGGAGGGAAGTACTTGAATGGATGCAGAGCTAATGTTTCCTGATGGGTATGTAGTGAATCTGAGGAGGGGAGTAAACTTATCTACTCTACGAGTCAACGGGATGAAGAGTCATGACTACCACATATGGCTTGAGCAGCTTCTTCTGGCGATGGTTCAAGGCTATGTCCCTGAGCATGTGTGGCTAGCGCTGGCAGAGTTAAGCTACTTCTTCCGCCAGCTTTGTGCTAAGGAGTTATCTCGGACCATGATTGATGACTTGGAAAACGAGGCACCTATGTTGCTCTGTAAGTTGGAGAAGATCTTCCCACCTGGCTTCTTCAATCCGATGCAGCATTTGATATTGCACCTCCCGTATGAGGCACGAATGGGGGGGCCCGTGCAGGCCCGTTGGTGCTATCCAATCGAGAGATGTCTAAAGACTCTTCGCAAAAAATGTAGAAATAAAGAGAAAATTGAGGCTTCTATTGCAGAGACATACATTCTGGAGGAGGTGTCAAACTTCACAGAGAAATACTATGCCGAGAACCTTCCTAGCGTGCATAATCCACCCCCTCGTTACAATGCTGGTGAAAATGAATCGAACCTCAGCCTTTTCCAAGGGCAACTCGGAAGCGCAAGTGCATCAACCACTAAGACCTTGACACATAAAGAGTGGCGCTGCATCATGATATTGTGTTGAACAACCTTGACGAGGTGGCGCCATACATTGGGTAAGTTCTCAACGAACTTGTTTCAATACGCCATCACTGTTCCTCATCCAACCCCTTGTTTTACGTTGGTACAGGGAATTTATGCATCACTTCTGGAATCAATCAAGGGATCCTACCCCATAGGAAGCTGATACCCTTCTTTCAAAGGGTGCGGGACCAGGGAGGCCCGATTTTATTTCTTGGTTCAAAAACAAGGTACTTTTGAATTTAGCTCATACTTAGTTCAACCTTCCAAGTTGCTCGTACGTTGAAATAATATAATGATCTATCCTGCTGGAGCTTGCAGGCCCAAATTGATGCGTCTATCAGTGGCGAGCTGAGACAAGTTGCAAACGGCTGTGCCTATAGGGTCAAGTCATTTACCGGTTATGATGTGAATGAATATCGCTTTCACACAGCAAGCTACGAGCAAAGTCAGCCCAACCGAAGAACCACAAATAGCGGAGTTTTTACCCCCGACACTGATGTCCTCGACTATTATGGAAGAATTGAAGGAATATACGAACTTTCATTTGTAAATGCCATCGGTTGCAAACCTCTTAGTCCTATCATATTCAAATGTCATTGGTTTGATCCTGGAGTAACAAGACGGACCCCTCATCTTGGGCTAGTCGAAATTCGACACGATTCTATCTATCTAGGAGATGATGTCTATATTGTGGCTCAACAGGCCACGCAGGTTTATTATACCTCATACGCATGCCAAACCAAAGAGCATCTTAAGGGTTGGTCTATTGTGCACAAGGTATCACCACACGGTAAACTACCTGTCCCAAACGATGAAGATTATAACTTCAACACAAACACATATGACGGGGAGTTCTATCAAGAAGAGGGGCTACAAGGGAGGTTCGAGATAGACTTAATCAAAGCAATAGGAATGGATGTAGACGATGATTGGGTTGATGACGAGGACGATGGAGATGACGTGCAAGATATGAAGGACTTACAAATGCTTGAGCGATTATGTTTAGGCAATGACAATGAAGACAACATTCCTCCTTCGGATAGTGTTGATTATTTCGACATGGTTGATAGTGATGATGAGACTTATGATCCAGCTAATCCCGATCATGCAGATTATTTCTAATACATGTAATACAATGTTATTTTGTAATTATGTTTTGTTTATTTTGCATCTATTTCTAATTATTTCTTGTTTATTCTTTCTAATTTCTAATTAGCTCATTTTTATTCTTTCTAATTGCAGGTGTTTGAACAAAGATGGTGGGCAGTCGTCAGAGGAACGTGTTCTCGATATACCGAAGGACACGCCCTATGCCGGCTGCAGAAGAGGAGCCGTCGGACAGGAGAAGGAGCAGCAGGAGGAGGCAGGCTCATCTTCCCATGCCAGTGGAGGACGAGGTGGAGGAGGCGGTGGAGGCTAGGGATAGAGACGGGGACAGGGACGAGGAGGAGCAGGCTCGGCAGACGGACGGGGAGGGCGGGAGGGGCTGGGGACTCAGACGATAAGGAGGAGGCGGTAGGTACGGGTTCCGCTTCCTCTAGTTCGTCGAGTGTACTTGCGAGGTCCCGCGAGCCTCCCTCCTCCGCCGGCAACTCATCGACGCCCGGTGATTCATCCCGAAGGGCAAAAGTAAGTAAATTAATATGTTATCAATACTTTTTCATATGATATATTGAAAATTAAAGTAGAAACTAATATTTTTTTCTTAATCAGTTATGCAGGAACTGAACCGTTGTGTCGGGTGGAGGTATCGCACGCCATGTCAATGGCATCCTGGGTCTTTTGTGCAGGACCCACTTTCCTGGCCTAGTTGACTATGTCGGGAAGAGGGAGCCAGCCTACACCTTTGACCACTACGCTAACGCCCCCGACGCGGAGGTTGAGAACAAGATGGTGCGGGTGAAGCGAGACTTTTGGGTAAGTCTTCATCGCACCACATTGCTTAATACATCGCATCACATTCATTAGACTTTTCTTGAAATAATGAATGGATACATCGTGTCTATATGCAACTTTATTACAGATGTGAGGAGGGATTTGAGGCCAGGGCGGAGGCGGTGCTTACCAAAGCCTGCAAAAATCTCGTCGAGGACATCCATTATGAGGCGCGCGTCTAGGCTGTCGTGACTTACCACAGGTCGATCCTTGGAGAGGATGTTAAGAAGCCACAAGCAAGAAGCATGACGCTGACCCGAGACAAGTACATACAGGTAGATAAAGAACATTAATATTGATTCCTTTTGACATTAAGTACTCTTAATTTATTCATCTTATATGTCAAATACTTGATGACGTGTAGATGTGTCCATGGTGGTGCGCCGCGTATCCCGAGTGCTGGGAAATGATAGTGGACAGGTGGTGCGGCCCCGAGTGGACCGAAGCGCACAACGCTGCCCGGGACCGGCGATTGCTGATGTCAGGTGTACCGCACCATCAAGGCAGCCGCAACCTCGCCGCATACAGACAAGTATGGGTACTCGAATTCATTTCTCTATTCTAACGCTCAATTTTGCCTGATTTCTAATCATCTTGTTGTCTTTCTCATAGTCGGCGTCACATGCGGGCCAGGAGTGCACCATATTCATGGCATATGCTATGGCCCACAAGGGCAAGGCGACATCCGACGTCTCCTACAACCCGGAGGACCCGCCCGAGGCATACAACAACCCGTCCGTCTACACCCGCATCAATGAGTACACATCGGCGGTAAGGTCTCTCCATGGAGACGACTACGACCCGAGCTCCCAGGACTTTGATCCAGAGGTCATCATGAGGATTGGAGGAGGCAATAAGCATGGGCGGTACTATCTTGGCGACGGCGTCATCGACGCTACCTCTACTCCCTTCCTCTCCCAAATCCGAGCACGGAGCACGAACGCAAGCATTCCCATACGCCCACGGCCAGAGACTTCACAGCAGCGGATTCTATCACTCTAGGTGATTCCTGTTTTATTCGTCATACATTGATATTTACATATATTAGCTTTGCATTGTTTAAACATTGTGGTAAAATATTGCAGATCCAGATCGAGCAATTGGAGGCCCTGCGGGAGGCCGATCACCAGAGGATGGAGACTATGGAAATTGCGATGGAGTAGAGGCAGCAGCAGCAGATGGCAGAGGTTCTCCAGTACGTGCAAGCTCTTGGGCAAAAGACGGGTGTAGCTCCGCCAACTTCGCTATTCGTTACACCGCCACCTCTACCTTTAGGGCACGCTACTCCTGTAAGTATGAATATGATTGTTTAAATTTGTATGTTCATGCTTAGGGTCAAACCGTAACACTACTTGTAGCCTAGTGGATTATTGTCTGACACATGCAATGTCTTCTCCTTTGTGCAGCCTCAATCGGTGGGTTCGAATAATCCACCACTCGGGCCCTCGAATGATCCAGTTCATGGTACACCACAGTCTCAGTGGGGAGCTTGGGGATCTGGGTAGTTATCTTTCTATTTGTTGTTCACTTGGTGATGGACTTGTGATGCACTAGTGTTAGTTATTTGGACTTATGATGAACTTGTGTTAGCTATTTGGACTTATAATGCACTTATGTTATATATGTTGTGATGCATCTGATCTATATGAGATATTTATGATGTATGTGAGATATATGTGATGAATTTGATATATATGTGAAATATTATTTTTGTCGCGATGGAATGTAAAAATTTAAAAAAATGGGGCAGTTATGGTCACTTTGCCGAGTGAACACTCGGTAAAGGAAACCTTTGCCGAGTGCAATCACAAAAACACTCGGCAAAGCTGGGAAAATCAAGCCAATTTTGACAAATTTCCCAGCTTTGCCGAGTGCCAGGGAGGAGGGCACTCGACAGAGTGCCGGACGCAGGGGCACTCGGCAAATAATTTTTTTTAAAAAATTATCTCTTTGCCGAGTGCCACCCACATGGACACTCGGCAAAAAATTTTCAATGTTTTTTTCTTTGCCGAGTGCCACGCAGAGGGGGCACTCGGCAAAAAATTTTCAAAAAAAAATTTCTTTGCCGAGTGCCACTCAGAAGGCACTCGGCAAAGAATTTTCAAAAAAAAAATTCTTTGTCGAGTGCCAAGCAGAGGGGCACTCGGCAAAGAATTTTCAAATTTTTTTTATTTGCCGAGTGTCAAGGAGAGGGGCACTCGACAAAGAATTTTCAAAAAAAAATTTTGCCGAGTGCCACGCAGAGGGGCACTCGGCAAAGAATTTTCAATTTTTTTTTCTTTGCCGAGTGTCCAGCGGTGGGGCACTCGGTAAAGTACTCGTTAACGTTATCTGCCCCGTCACGACAAGTTTTCTTTGCCGAGTGCTGTCGTGGCACTCGGCAAAGCCTTTGCCGAGTGCCCGACAAAAAACACTCGGCAAAGAGGTCTTTGTCGATGAATTTTTTGCCGTGTACTCTTTGCCGAGTGCGGTACTCGGCAAAGCCTTTGCCGAGTGTATTTAGGGTTTTGCCGAGTGCCCTGGACACTCGGCAAAGCGCCTGATTCCCGTAGTGATTTTTGTGAATTAATTACTCATATTTTTTATGGTTTTCTTATAAACCGCTAAGCTCCGCTCAACCCTGTAGCCACTGGAAAGAAGATGCCACCATTTGCTATAACCCGCTTTTTAAAACCATGCACCTGAGGCGGCGGTTCCGGCGACGAGGGCCTGCATGTACCGCTCGGGCAGCTCCCCGGCGAAGCCGATGACGCCTCCCTGCACGAGCACGTCGGCGACCCCGCACATGACCGTGGCGGCGACAGTCACATCAAACGCCCCGTACAGCCCGGGCGTCCCCTTGACGTAGACGGCGTCCATGGCGGGCACGAGGAGGAGCGCGAGCGTGAAGAGCGTGAGCCCCGTGTTGATGCGGATGGGGGCGCTGGACTTGGGGAAGAAGAGCATGATGACGAGCAGGGGCAGGAAGGCGGAGACCATGTAGGATATGGAGAAGACGCGGTCGATGGGGGCGCCCGGGTAGAGGAAGGCGAAGTAGTCGACGGCGGTGATGAAGGCGTTCCAGGGGAGCAGGATGCCGGAGCCCAGGGTGAAGAAGATGAGGTAGCCGACGCCGAGCCAGTCGTCCGGTGGTGGGCCCGCTGAGGGCTCGCCTGCCAGGGAAGATGCCGGCGGGGGCAGCAGCGGCGCCGCCGTCTCCACGTCGCCGCCGGCCATGGTTGCGGTTGGGGATCTCGGAACTCGGATGAGTGGGTGGGCTCGGACGGAGTTGTTTCTTTTGCTTTGGGTTTTCTTAACTTCCTCGTCTGTGGATGTGGCCTGTGCTGTGCCCTGTGGACTTTTTGTAGTGCGGGTATCTCTATTTGTCCCCCTGACAGGTGGGGTCATGATGGTGTGGCCCCGCCGGCAGTGATGGGTATCTGGATACCTGAGGTGTGATTCCTTCGCCCCCGGATATTTACGGGATGCGGAACAATTGATTTATTTGACTTTAAATAAAATCAAATCATTGCTGTACATATATTCCACCCTAATAAGAGTAAAGCCTCCTTGAAATGCAGGAATTTTACAGAAATTTCACATAAATCGGTTGATTTTATTTTACATAAAAAACATAGAAAACGGGAAAAATTCATCCAATCCAAATGGGGCCTAAGTAGTTTTCAGAATGGTACAATAATATGAAGGGTATCTATTTATTGTTTAGTACATGTATAAATTGCGAAATGAGAGAGGAAGAGAGAGGAGGAAAAGGGCTCGGGCGCAAGATGTATACATCGGAGCCGCACTAGGCGGGGTGGTGTGACATCCCTTTCATGCCAAGCGGGTTGGCTTGACGGCCTTGTCGCACTATTATATTCAAATTTATCACAGACAGTTCATGGACCCCATCATAGTCGATTTTCAGCCTCGATAGTGAATGGTTGACGGTGATGGCAAAGTCCATCACATGCCGGTTTCAAACCGGTGGTGGTACTAGGTTACCACTGTCGGTTCATCTTACCAACTGACGGTGATTAGAATTTCTAGAAATCACAAAAACGAGCCAAAAAATTGAATTTAGGAAAAAACAAGCCAAGAAATAAAAAAGCTCTTCGCGAGTGGGTATAAACAGAACCCCCTAAAAAATCTTGAATGAGAACAAGGCCGATACGATTCAGAGGAACTATGGTGGAGCATGTAACCATGGAAATACAATGAAAATACGAACAAAAGAATTAAATAGGAAAGAAAATATTAATCAAGTTATTATAAGTGGAACAAAAACTAAAATATAATATGGAACAACGCAAAAAAGAAAACGTAATAAAAAACACATAAAACATGAGTACCATAGAACATCTCACTAGTATTATGTGAATACTCAAATATGTATACTACGTGAACATCACATCAAGCCAAAGAGAAAATAGAAATAATAAAAAACATGTAATAGATAAAAACATCACATCAATAAAATTTAAACAACCTAAAATATATCACATAGCCTCATAAGTATTGTGTGAATACTCAAAGATAATCATGAAACATCTCACTTATACTACTTGAATATTTGAAAATATATCATAGAACATTATATATATACTACATGGACATCATAGGTATCTCATGAAAATATAGTAATTAAAAGAGTAAAAACAATGTAATAGGAAAAACAAACAAGAAAAAGACGAGAACATAAAGGAAAACAATTATAAAATAAAAATATGAAATAAATAATGAAAAAATAATTGGAAGGAAAGATAAGAACATCTCACAAGTGCCGGTGAATACCTAATACGCAATGATAATCATAGAACATCCCATTTTTGCTACGCGAACGTCACACGATGTATCATATAATATCAGATTTATACTACGTGAATATCAGAACAAGACAATATGAGAAACAGAAATAATAAAAACAAAAAACATGTAATATAGGAAAATAAAAAAGAACATCACATGGATACATAGTACTTGACAACCCAAAATGTAACATAGAACATTTTTATACTACGTGAGAATCACATGTATACTACATAAACATTGTAAAACATCACATATATATTATGTGAACATCACAAAATACATGATAGAACATCATATGTATACTACGTGAATAACACAAAAATATATCATAGAACATCACATCTATACTACGTATAAACATTATAAAATATATAATAGAACATCACATGTATCTCATGAAATATAGAAAATAAAAAGTAATAAAATTATAAAAGTAATTATAATAAAGGTAAAGACTTTGTTTCAACCGTGCGCATGCTCCTCCCGCCGTCGATCCATCATCCAAGGTCTGGCGGTGTGCTCGGGTTTTCTACTCAACCGCACCGCTCAGTCTGTGATAGGTCCAACCTCCCCTCCTCATCATCCTTTCGTTCCCCATCCATTTCTTCCGTTCCCCATCCATTCCTTCCTTTCTCCTCTCTCCCTCCCTCCGATCTTGGTGACCGGAGGCTCACCGCACGCCGACCCGTGCCCCGCTGATCTCGCAGACCGGAGGCCCTCGCTGCCGGCGTGTAACACCATATGTTTTCCATCATTATAAAATTCACTAAAAATTTGAACTTTTTTTAAAAAAACTTTCCAACAAATTAAAACTTGATTAGTTTATCTTTCGCAAAACCACTTTAAATAAAATGTTTTCCAAAACACTTGCATCAAAACTCACCATATGCATTTAGGAAAAATAGATGAGATTGCTTGAAATACTTGATTGCTTGCGTGTATGTTTGTCTTCTAGAATTTATTTGCGGCACCAAAACAACTTCCTTTAAATAATTAAAACCTACTTTATATATGATAGTGGTAATACAACGTACATCTTTACCTGCTCTGCTTTATCATAATACTCCTCACATATATGGGTTATATTTCTTTGTAATATTAGTTTACATTTAATTGACGTATATACATATACATATACATGTTTTAGTCAATATACATACACGCCCTAGATATAGATACATCATATACATATATTTATCATGCACCCGTACAAGTATATATATATATATATATATATATATATATATATATATATATATATATATATATATATATATATATATATATGCACATGCTTTAGTTATACATACATAGTATACATATATATATACGTACATACATGGTTGCATCAAACACAAAAGAAGAAAACTGCTGTGTACTCCCTCCTTCCCGTGCAAAACTCAGCCAGCATCAGGCTTGGCCCAGGCGGCGCCACACCTCGTCGTCCGCGTATGCTGCGGACGCCGTCTTCCAGCTCGATCATGTGAAACAGGACGTCGAGGATATTTTCCGGCAGGTGCTGACCTTCTGTGCGCCGATCGCCTCACTATTCCTCGCTGACCTGCTGTGCCATCGCTCAGCTGCCGGACTCATCCATCCCGTCGACAGTCTCCGCTCCGCTGGCCGTCGCGAGGACGTGAGCTGGCTCGCCGGAGATATTTCGCACGAACCGTCTTTCTCCCTTGTCGCTTCCCACGGTCGCTCGTATCCACTCCGCAAAGCTCCGAGCACAGGCGGATGAGACTGCTGGCAACGGACGCCGAGATATTTTGCTGGCACCGCCTTACTGCAGCACGCGTGGCTAAAAATGGCCGGCCATGGCCAGCCGAGGAACTTCGCCCCGCGCCACCGCCGAGTTAAAGCACGGTGCCAGGTCACCACGGCCACTGCTGCTCGCTGACGTACTGTGTCGAACCGACCTCCGCCACCTCGTGTCCTGTCGGACAGCTGCAGCTCATTCATGTCTTGCCGGCATGAAATCCCCTTGTAGCCGAAGATATTTCCATGACCACCACCTTGAGCTGCCTACAAAAGGTCGGCGAGCTCGCCATGGAGGAGGCATTCAGGAAGATGAGCACGAGCGCGCGATGGAGCGCTGCCGGAATCGAAGTCGGAGTCGCTGCCGCTCGAGCCGAGCGCCACACGCCGCAGCGCTGGAGCCATGGTCGGCACCGCCGCCGCCCAGCCACCGGAGCCGCCTCGCTTTCCCCCACCTTACTCTGCTCCTCTTCACGCAACCGCTGTCGCCGTTAGGCCGTCCCGGCCAGCTCGCGCCAGAGCACCGGTCAGCCGCGCCAGGGCCGTCGCCAGCATCCTGCTACTCCTTCATCCCCGCTGCCCTCGCCTTGCATCGCCGCCTCCGCCAACTGCCCGGCCGGCTCGCTGCCACCAGAGCCGCCCGCCACCCTCGCCATGCCGCTCGCCGTGCTCAGCTCTTCTTCCCTCCATCTCTCTTCCTCTCCTTTCCTCTTCTTTCTTTCTCGAACTCTCTTTGTTTCTCGGACGGAGGATGAGTACGATGGGCGATGACCGGTGAGTCCATGACCAAATGGCCACGTGCGTCAGGCCAATACAGGCACAACGCTTCACCTATTCAGGCCCACACGGACCCCATCTTCTCTCCCTTTTTCTTAGTGAACTTGGTTCATGTCAAATATTGAGAGGAGGTGGGAGGTTCACATATCAGCGCAGTAGCTCACGGACAAAGTACACAGGATATGTACACAGTTAATTTTTTTTAAAAGTAAGTAAATAATATCATAAAAATTTCTAGAACATTTCTAAATAAACTAGAGTAATCCTAGATCATATTTAAATAACTTTCACTCATGTTAATTAGATAAAATTTGTAGAATTTATACGCATGCCTCTATTAATAATTAATCGGTATATTTTAGTAATTCATATCTCTTCTGTTTTAGCTCCGAATGAAATAATTCTTAAACCATAATTCATCTAAAATAAAATATTAATTAATCATGCCCTTAAACCTAATAAATGGTGCCCATGTAAATTCTAGATATGATTGCTTTTCTTTAATAGGTTGAATCATAGCTATGTTAGTTAGATAATAACCGTAGCTATACCTTCTACGCTAACCTTGCTCGGCATTCTATGTTGACCATATATATACGTCATAACATATATATGCACTCTCAAACTATGCCTAACATAAAGTAGTAGTAGTAGTAATAGTAGTAATAATAATAATAATAATAATAATAATAATAATAATAATAATAATAATAATAATAATAATAATAATAATAATAATAATAATAATAATAATAATAATAATAATAATAATAATAATACATAGAATATTTCGATCTGGTTCATACTTCAAATTCACATAGTAATATTAGGCTTAAGTAACAATCAATCATCTAACCTGATAAGACCAACCCGTTTAGGAACGATTGTTTGCCTATGCTTGCTATTTTCTTGTTTGTGCCTTTTTGTTTGTCGATGCTAGGCAAGCGTAGGATAGAAGACGTGGACCCGATGGATTTCGAAGCACCACTACACAAAGACAAAGGAGACAGGAGCACAGGAATTGGAAGCCTTGGATGATATACTCGACAGCGAATAGAGGCAAGTCCTAATTTCCACCTATCTCCTACATTTCCATTCCTTTGTTTACTCCCCTTCTACCACCTCTACATTTTGCTAGCCTCCACCATAACCCACCATATCCAACCCTATCAACTACTAATCTTAACATATACCACTTATTAAATCTTCATTCATAGATTAATATTGTTTTATGATGAATTATGAGATTATTTATGATAATATGATTTATGAGAAGGTATTGGTTACCTTAATGAGATATGAGAAATATGAACTTGAGGATAATAACTATGCAACTTAATTTGGTAAAATCGGACTAACCTTGACATGGGGCGAGTGAGGGGTGTTTCACGTGCTGTGGATTACCCTTTTGGTAGGTTCGCCTGGTAAGGGTTTCTGTTGGGAGATACTCGCCTCGATCACATAAGGACCGGTTCATTTGCCATCTCGCCTAGCCAGAATTTCGTACAACCACATGTCTATATGGGTAGACTTGATCTCACACCCCGTTAGATAGAAGTATAATTTTCACTAGGAGCCCGGAGTGGCAACGGACTAACAAGAGAGGACACGGCTGCTGTGTGATCTACCGTGGTCTGATCGGTATGGTTGCTTTGTGGTCTTCTATGTAAAATATATTGTTGTACCGTGTGCGAGCACCCTTTTATTATTTAATCTGGATGCTATGTGATCATCCACTGGATGCTGTGTGATCATCCAACCACTCGATATTCTAGGATGCTGTGTGATCATCCTAATACTTGTGGGTTCTGGTCCCTGAGTAGTCCGTGGTGGAATTATATGGAAATCTAAGGTAGCACCATCCGGGTACGAGGTCTCGTTAGGCCTATCCAAGCCAATGACGTCTGGTGTCAGACTATGTCTATCATGTGGAGAAATTTGTATAACCTCTGCAGAGTTTCCTGAATCTATTCGAATAGCCACGTCCTTGGAATGGGCAAGCGCTGGGATGAGGTCCCAAATGATTAGACTACAACAACTGTGATACTCTGGTAAGATATATTTATGAATTTAGTAATCTATACTCAACTTGAGAACTGGTGAGGACGGTAATATCCTGCTAGGGCCCAACCTATATTTATAACTACTTCACTCTACCACCTTTACCACTAACTACCTCTCTCTATATATATATAGCCTCTATCCACCTCTCCACCCAAAAGTTAGGACTTGCTAAGTACGTATGTACTCACCCCCTCCACTCTATGTTTTTAGGAATGAAGCTGTAGGAGTATATCCGAGAATAGAGCTATCAAGGACTACGCCAGGAAAGGACATCAGAAGGACACCCGAAGACGGAGCCGTGTGACTACACAAAGGAACTGCGCTAGAACTATGATGACTGAGAGTACGCTAGAGGAATAAGTCTAGGGCTGCGTCCGCACTCCAAGTTGCCTATAGGAATGGAGCCACGTTGTCATAGGACCGCTGTCTTAGATCTCTGATATACGATGTAAGGCCAATGGCCCAGGCTATGTAATATGAACTTTGTAATGTGTTTCCCTATTATCAATAAAAGTATGGTTTTTGATATCAATCTTGTTCGATCTGTGTATATCAGCTACTGATCCAGGGACTAATACGTGGTGCATAGTGGACCATAAAGTAGGGGCTCGACACGGCGACACCCACCCACCCTCCCTTTCTTCAACCGCTTGCCCCCGCCCTCCACTTGGTGCGCGATGGAGGCAGCCTTCAACGTCTACATCTGCTGCGCGAATCTGGACCGTGGCAATCGGATCTGCGCCCAGGAGGTCGTCGCCTTCTTCAAGGGCTCTAGCCTGCCCAGCCCGTCCTCGCGTGGGCAGAGGCAACCAACCCCGTCAACCTAAGACTCCCATGCAAACCTAGCCAGCTAGCCACCTGGTCAGGTCCAATGGCAGAGGACAGCGGCGACAGAGACCACCACCACCAGCCGGCCACCACGGCGTCAGGTGGAGCCGAGGTGGAGGGGCACAGCAGGGAGCGTCAAGCTCTTTCGT
The DNA here is from genome assembly GCA_038087645.1 of Saccharum hybrid cultivar R570. NCBI lineage: Eukaryota > Viridiplantae > Streptophyta > Magnoliopsida > Poales > Poaceae > Saccharum > Saccharum hybrid cultivar. The sequence goes on along the minus strand of JAQSUU010000615.1, from coordinate 1,569,519 downwards.
GGGGCAGGTGCCGAAGCAGGTGTCAGAGCCCGAGCTCGCTACCTTGTTCCACGGCGTCGCCCTCGTCGATGAGGTCACTGTCATCCGTTCCAGGGCCACCAAGGTCTCGTGAGGTCCGTATCCATACGCCTCCCTCCCTCCTTCTGCCTTTTCATTTGTCTAATTCCTTCGCCCTCCCTTGCTGCAATGAGATGCCCCATGTGGGGGCGGGGCCAACGGGTTCTCAGGATCTAGGGTGTGGCTTCGCTTGGGACAAGCTAGACAGGGGAGACGGAGGCGTGCTGTCTCCGTCCGCCCGTCCGCCTCTCGGGATGGATTCCTTGCTTTGGAGGGCTCAGCTTTGTGGGTGGTGAGCTTGTTCGGGGCAATGCCGCTGATGCGGAGCTAGAGCTGCTGTTTTCCTATTCGTGGGTGTTCCTGCGGGGCCGAAAAACTAGAGGATCTCGTCATTCACTGGGAATTTGGCTGATTTTACCAGCGATCCCTGTGCAATGGGTGACCTGATGCGTTCACCAGTTGATGGCTGATTTACCAGTTGATGGAATGACTCTGAGTGTATGATGATTTAGGTTTCAGATCATTGCGTAGGACTCTTGTTCAGCTCTGGTAATCATTGTTGCTACAGCTCATAGACAAGCTACGGAAGTTGTTTGCAACATATACTGAACAATTTGTTCAGTAGACCACAATACCACATCAAGTCAAGAATAAGCCAATTGAAAGGGAGTTGTGTATATATGTATCTTTTATCAGTTCAGAAGACCATGAAGACACGCTAAATTAGCAGTGACTGAAAAAAGCTTCCGTTATTGAAATGGCCATGAACCCATGGTAATTGGATGTTTCAGTCAATGCAGAGTTGCAGACTGGCATCCTTATGTTACGTCTTTGTTTAGTAACAACTTTTGTTACATGATATATGTATTTGTTTAGTAATCAGCACCGGACTTCCTGAGTAATAACTTTTGTTACAGGATATGTGTCTTTGTTTCTGTACCTGTATTTCTTGATGTTGTTATATTTGAGAACGTACAATACATATAGCCAGGATATGAAAATTAAAATGATTAGTGCAAAGTTGTTGTGTAGCGGGTCTCGCGGGTTTTGAAGTGTAGTTTGTTATGTCCGCGGAAAACTTGTTCGCAAAGTTTATAGTTTATCGACTAGCTTCAAGCCCGCTAACAAACTTTTTTGCGGCAAGCGATGTGGGTTAGTGGCGGGCCGCAAGCCCGCTAACAAACTTTTTGCCGCAAGCCCGCTAACAACGTATGATAATAATTCTACAAGTTGTGCTTTATTTCTGTGATGCAGAATCTAGAATGTTTGCTCCTAAAATAACTGACTAGGGTGATTTCTGATTTTGCAATCTAGTGCATCTTTATGCAACAGAGGATGCAGTGGCGTTTCAGAGCTGCTGTCTATGCATATTATGTGCTATTACTATATTATAAGTATTGTATCAGAAATGTAACTAGATTTCCCCTGCCCCAGCCCGCCGAGCCGCCCGAGGTGATGCACCGGACGAGGGCCATCGACTTCCTCGGGCGACGCACGCCCATCGTCTACCAGAACGACAACAGGCCCTACCCGCTCCTCGCCATCTGTGAGCTCTCTTCCTCCCCTCGTTTGACTTCGAACCCGCACGAGTTTGCCGCGTGCCTGGGTTGTCGCTCGCGTTGTTCATGCCACCGGTGCACGTGTGTGTAGGTAATGTGCTGCTGCTGAAGAACGTGATCAGCCTGAACCCTGACGAGGGCGAGGTGTCGCAGTAGAAGTTGCTCTCGCTTGTGGCCGGGCGCCTCATCGATCCCAACATCGCTAGGCAGGTTTGGTTCTAACTCTCGTGAGATCGGGTTTGTTATTGTTCGGGTCGATCAATGCGGGAATGGTGTTGTGTTGGGATGCAGCAGCAGCTTAAGGGCTGGAATCTAGTAGTTAAGGTTGCGGGTTGTGATATTAAATTGCTTAACTAGTGATATTAAATTGCTTAACTAGTGATATTAAATTTCTTAACTGATGATATTAGATTAATGGTGATATAAAATTTCTTAACTAATGATAATTGCTTAACTAAATTCTGTTTAGCTAGCTTTTCATCTTTGGTCTGGATTAATTAACATTGTCATATGAAGTGTGTCACCAGATTTGTGTACATTTTTACATTGTGCGTGTGCAAAGTCGCTATATACTTTTGACTTTTTTGTGATATGTGTGCTTTTCATAGTTTTCGCCCCTGATGTTTGTTCTGCTAGAACAAGTAGAGCTCCAAGGAGACATGCATGTGGTGCTATTTGTTTGGGAGAGATATGTCGATATTTTCGTACACTTTGCTTAGTTCAGACCAATACTATACTTGCTTTTTCAGAATACATAAATCACCTATTTAGGAAGACAGTGTTGCCTAACGAATCAAACTTAAATTGCCTAAGAAAATGCAACTGGTGTTATGTTTTATGGAGGTGTCAATAATCAGCATTAAGTGCTGAATAATTAGCAATTAGATATGGGTGTTTGGACTACACAACAGCTGGTGTTTGGTTTTTTTCTCGAGTTGGGAGGAGATTGGGAGCGGGGTGCTGACTATGTAGGTGACATATTGTTGTTGACATATAATTCTTTCTTTTTTTTCACTGTTATGCTGATCCTTTCTGTTCAGGTAATAGACCTTGGGATTACTTGGATGTTATTGGCTTCCGTTGTATTAACTTTTTCCTATGCGCTCATCATGAGTGAGTCATCTATATTATTGGTGTACTTTTTTTTTGCACGCCACAAATGAGTGAGTCATCTGGGGCTGTGGGCTGCAAATGAACACAGACACTATACTCACTTTTTAGAATAGAAAAATTGCCTATTTAAGAAGATATTATTGCCTAACGAATGACACTTAAATTGCCTAAAAAATGCAGTTTTTTTTGCAGTCGGTTGCTGCTATTTTGGCTGTAAAATTAAACTAGACTATATTATACTGTAGGTATAACTGCAATAAGCTGCAGTCACAACCAAATAATTGTAGACTAGCAGGCTAATTATCCATATTTTCTTCATGTGAGTTTCTAATTTCTAAGCATACATGAAAATACTAGATGGCGTACATGATTGAGCTAGTTGCCCTTGTTGTATTGTCATATTGTAGGCATTTTAACTATAATATTTTTGCTCCCTACTATATAGAAATGTAATGATAACAACTCTTTTTTGTGCATGCATTTTACAGGGATAATTCTTCACACAATGCCTAGAGGGCAGAGGTTTCATGGAGTGTGTGTGCGAGCGTCCAAATAGCAGCAACGAGGTATGATCACACATATGCAAAAGATAAACACAACCATTTTGTTAGGCAATTTAAGTCATTTTGTTAGGCAACAATGTGCTTCTAAATGGGCAATTTAGTCTTTTTGTTAGGCAACAATGCATTTTACTAGGGGGAAAAATCTGCTGGTTCACATGTTGTTCATCAGGCTGAGGAAATTCATTACAGACACTTGAGTGCACAAGGTAGGATTGCCGGTCACATAATCCAAATCAAATGCATCTAAGAAATCATCTTCCAAAGCTGGTGGCAACTCATTGAGATCCATATTTAAGACCTGCATGCAAAACAATAAGTGTGTGTCACTATATTATGACAGCAGGCAACTTAGTCAAACCCATTAGGCAATAATATGGTACTAAATGAGGAAAAAAAAAGGCCAACAACTTATGCAGTTTTGTTCAATACATGATTTTAGTTTTGTTTCAGTACAGGCTATCAGTTTCATTCAGTACATGCTATCAGCTTTTATTCAGTGCATGCTAGCAGCTTTGTTCATTACATGCTATCATCCATACTCAGTTTTTCAGCTTAATGAATCTACTGTTCTTGTGTTTCCCCTTTCTTTAGAGAAAGATGAAATTTGAGGCTTGCTCGTCTTCAACTCAGTTGATTTAAACTTTTCTTTTGCTCAGTTTCTCACTATCATTTATATGTTTATCCTATCGTTCTCTTTAATTATTGGTGTAAGATCATCAAGCATCAAATTAAACATGTTATTATATCTATAGGAGCAACCATGTGCAGCGACTAACACAAGAAGGTTTAATGCATCAATATGTATATCTATAGGAGTGGTGCATGCAACATATATCCATTTTAACTAGTAAGAACAACATCTGGTAGTAAGATGTGCCATAAGAACATTAGTTAGGAACTGCACTACTGTTTGTGATGCAAGAGAGCTGAATTGCTTATGCAAAAGAATTGAATTGCTTATCAATTAGGATCAGATCTGCTTATGCAGTAGAAATTGCAGTACTATCTGCTCATTAGGTGATGCAAAAGAACTAAATTGCTTTGTAGCAATAGATCTGGTTGGTTCTATTTTTTTGTGTTCAATATGTAATTCTAGTGTCTGAGAGGAAGCTAATAGTATATTCTTGCATATTCGTACGTACAAGCTATATTTGGATGAATTGGCCTACCTCTATTTTGGAATGAATCAGTTATTTTTAGATGAATCGGCTTGCCTCTGTTTTTGGAATGAATCAGCTAGCCCGTTGATGGTGGCCACAGTGTTCTGGAGCCTTGTTTTGCGTGTTTAAAAAGGCCTAGAAAGCCTTGTTTTGCATTATTTTTCCACGCACATGGCTGGTGCTTGCTCCCACCTACCCAGAATGGAAAGCAATGTTTTTTTATTTTTCCATAATTAGAGTGTGCATGCTATAAGACTAACGCATGCATGTGCGTGCAATAGCCGCTTCCATAAATAGAAAATGCTATGAAAAATATAGACAAATAAAATAAATGAATAACAAAAGAAAACAAAATCGGGAAAAGATAGACAAATCACAAGGAAAAACAAAAATAATAAAAATAGAAAAGCCACATAATAGAGGGAAGTAAAAAAGAACATCACGCGGGTGGAACATTATTCTTGTAAACATTCTAGAATACAACATGGAACATCTTATGTATACAGCGCGGAAAAACAAGAAATATAATAATAGAATATTACATATATAATATGTGAACATCGTGTGTGTGTGTATATATCACATGAAATAAAATACTAAAAAGGTAAAGAATTTATTCATTGGATGATAGATAAAGAAAAAATATTTATTAGAGTAAAATAAAAAGGAAAGAGATTAAAGAAACATGAAAATAAAAAAATCTACAGAAAATAGAAAAAGGAAAATAAATAGAAAATTAGAAAGAAAAACAAAGCCTTTACGTGAACCATGTGCTCTTGGTATAGCCTAGAACAACCAAGCAAAAAAATACTATAGAAACATAAATCAAAGAAAAAATAACTAGAAAAGAAAAAATAAAAGAAAGAAAATAAATAAATAAAATAAGAATAAGAATAAACAACACCAAAAAGAAAATAAAAAAGAAAAGAAATACTCCTTCCATCCCAAAATAAGTGATGTCCTAGGTTTGTCCAAAGTCAAACCATTTTAAGTTTGACCAAATTTATGAAAACAAATATCAATATTTATGACACCGAATATGTAGAATATGAAAATATATTTTATAATAAATCTAACTATACTTATTTCGTATCATAAACATTAGTAGTTTTTTTTGTATAAATTTGGTCAAACTTAAAAAAAGTTTAACTTAGGATAAACCCAAAATATCATTTATTTTAGGACTGAGGAAGTATAAATAAAAAATAGAAACACACTTGCTGCAGTCTGTTTGCTCTAGCGAGGAAACGCTCCGCGCTCCGCACATTGGCCGCCCATGGGAGGCTCGCTGGTCGCTCGCATTCTTGCCATGGGCCCAATATTTAATAGCTCAACCGCAGCCTAATCAATTCACGAATAATTAATTCTGCTCAAAATGTTGTCAAAAAAAATTCTGATAAAAAAATTCATGAATAATTAATTCCTATGGAGTAGCACTGGTGGGCACGCTACTCACACAATATCTGCCCCCCGGCGGCTGAGCTTGCCGCTTCGTGGAGGCTCAAGATCTCCCAAAGCCGGGGGCACCGCGGAGTCGAAGACCGAGTCACTACCGGAGTCAGCTTCGGCAAAGGGCATGAAGTACCCGGCAAAGCCTTTACCGAAGGCCACACTCGGCATACTTCGCATGGCAAAATATTAGACGGCAAAGAGATGTTTGCCGAGTGCTTTCTGTCGAGCACTCGACAAAGCCTTTGCTGAGTGCCCCGTCGACCCTCGGCAAAAAAAAAAACAACACGGACGGAGACAAGATGGTGACGGAGTGTTTGCCAAATGCTAGGACGGCAAGACACTCCGCAAAGACGTCATATTTTTTTTTGAAAAATGCTTTGCCAAGTGCCACACTGCAGGCACTCGGCAAAGTCCTCGTATTTTTTTTTTGAAAAATGCTTGGCCGAGTGCCACCCTAGAGGCACTCGGCAAAGACATCGTTTTTTTTTTTAAAAAAGCTTTGCCGAGTGCCGCCATGTAGACACTCGGCAAAGGTGACGGCTTTGCCGAGTGCTATGGCCAATGCACTCGGCAAAGCATGTTCCCATGTTCCCAGAATGGGCCACTTTGCCAAGTGCAGCACTCGACAAAGTGACCAAAAACAACCTTTTTTGTTTTTTCCATTCCAATCAAACAAACAGTACACATCTCACATTACACATCATACGCAATTCATATAGACAGAAATGACCACAATAAGCATCACATGCAGTTCACATATATCCATGTCCATAAATAAGCATCACAAACCACAAGTATATCACATCACAAGTGCATCACAAGCATAAGTATATCACAAACACAAGTGCCGAGTGCGACAACCACAAACAATCACCAATTTGACCACATCGAGCCTTATGGTGGGTCACAAGGTCCATCATTCAATGCCGCCGATTGATTCTGCACAAAGGAAATGAGATTGCATGTGTGAGGCAAGATTACTTGGATAGCTAATCTAGGAATTACTTGGATAGCTAATCTAGGTCATACAAGCAAAGCACAAACGAAAGCAATAACATTCATACTCACAGGAGTGCCTTCAGGAGGAGGTGGAGTAGGGAATAGCAACAGTGGTGGAGGTTGACCCACAGCGGCGCCAAGACTTTGCATGTACTGAAACATCTGCTCCATCTTCTGCCGCTCGGCCTCCCGCTCGGTGTCCATCCTCGCCGCCATCTCCTCCCGTAGCCTCCTCCCTTCTTGCAGCTGGGCCTATAATATTTCACCCCAATGTTACAATGCGAAGCTAAGGTATGTAAAAATCAATGAACGATGAATAAAGCAGAAATAACCTAGAGTGCCTCCACCCGGTGCTGTGCAGTGTCTGGCCTTGGGCGTATGGCTGGGCTTGAGCTCGTGCTCCTTGCTCGAATCTGGGAGAGAATGGGAGTAGTGACCGTGAAGAGTGTGCTGTCGTCAATCTAGTACCGCCCGTGCTTCTTGCCTCCTCCCACCCTCATGACGACTTCTCCATCAAGGTCCTGGGTGGTCAGATTGTACTCTGGCCCATGGACCGTCCTTGCCATCGATGTGTACTCACTGAGGCGGATGTGGACGGTCTCATTGGTGTACGCCGGGGGTGGGTCATCCGAGTTATAGTCGACGTCGGACGTCGCCTTGCCCTTGTGGGCCAAAGCCGATGCCTTGAACTGGGAGCAAGGCTGGCCACCATGTGCGAACGACTGCAAAAAAATAGCAAGATGATTAGCAATTATGCAGAATTGAGCATTAAAATGAATAAATGAATTCTCGTACCCATCTAGCCACGAATTGGTCGAGGCTAAGGTTGCTCTGATGGTGTAGTGCACCAGGCATCATCAAACGACGCTTCCGGCAAGCGTTGTGCATCTCCTATCACTCGGCCCTGCACCACCTGTCCACCATCTGTTCCTAGCACTGGGGATGAATATTGCACCACCACTGAGGCACCTACACGTCATCAAGTATGTGACATATAAGAAGATCAAATTAAGCGTACTTAATCTCAGAAGAAATCAGTATTAATGTTCTTTATTTACCTGCAAGTATAGTTCCCGGGTCAACCAAGTGTTTCTTGCTTGAGTTTTGTTGATCTTCACTCCAAGGACCTGTGCGTTGTATGTTATGATGGCCTGGATGCGCGCTTCGTAATGCATGTCCTTCACGAGTTTAGAGCATGCTTTCTGAGCCACATTATTTGTAACAGAACCGACCAATTATACAAGATTAAGTAAGAAAATCATCCACCGAGCAGACGATTTAGCAAACTTAAGCCCGTATAACCCGGTAGTCCATGAAATCACGACGGATTTCAAACCAACTTACATACCAGCCAAGATCGTAATAAGTTCAGCGGTCACCATCACAAGTTACATAAAAGTTCACGTCACAAATACATCGGAGTTTAAATATAGTTATTACAAACCAGTTTCGAATAAAAGTAGTGGAAGCATTTAGTTCAAATCACACACTCACACAGAGTTCAAAATACAGTGCTAGTTCAGGATTATCTTCCAACAAAAGCATTAGACGAGATGTAGTGAATGACCATTGCCCATGGTCCTAAGCTTCTCCCATTGTAGGATAAAGGCAGTTGATACAGTAGTCGTAATACATCTGCCCATCTGCAACAAGTGGGAACAAAGCCCTGAGTATGAGAAGGTACTCAGCTAGACTTACCCGACAGAACCAAAATAAAAGACACCAAGGAATCATGACAGGCTTTCTGGTGGGGTAGCTGACTCATTTGCAAAAAGGCATTTTTAGTATTTAAAGAATCTTTACAAAGGCTTTGCATCAAGTTTAATCTTTATTAACCTGCCAACTACATTTGCACCTGTACTATAGTAACATGTAAATAAACAGGTAATGATAACCAATGATCATTAACAACTTCCATTATATCATATTTCATATAACTGTCCCGATGTTCCATCAATATTACTACGATGAAGTAGCTCAAGTCAAGTGCTCACTATCCAGTGAACGATGGCGATTCGAATCGATTATTAACTAGCTGGTAATTTATTCCTCACACAAACCTCACTCACCCGCTAAAGTGAGGTGTTGGTCACCGAGTCAACCATTCAGGTAAAGTCACGAGCGTGCCAGGAACCACATGTACCCGGGGGCCGCCCGACTGCTCTTTGGCCTTATCATCGCGCCCCCGTATCCTGCCACTACTGCTCCGGTACAGTGCGTTGCAGGCAATCCACTCGGCCCGAATAATCTCTCAGCTTTGCGGTCGAAAGGTACATTATTCGGCCAGCTAAATGTAAGGCATGCGTTCAACATGACTCGAGGCCCAACAACGGTCGGTCCTTAATCGACACAGACGGAAAACACTACAGTCCGAAACCCTGTAAGTTTCCGTCCGGTCTCAACTTCACATTAACACTTAGTTATTTTTCTGATGACATCTTTTCTCAAATAGATCCAGGTAACCACCTATAGCTCGCATGTGACAGGAAATCACCCGACTTCTACCGGTCTAAGCAAGCTAAGCAATTACTTGACTGCGAATGATAAGGTGACAAGGATAGGGTAGAATAGAGTAAACAAGGTATAATGCAGCAACGGTTGCAAACAACTCCTAAACATAATGCATCAGTTAAAGTAAAGCATTAATAAAATATTTGCAAACTGGGAGAGAGAAATGCTCCGAGGCATGCCTGTCTCGAAAGAGCTCGGACGGTGGTCTGGACACTCTGGAAGATCCTCACCGACCTCCTCGTCGGCTTCGGGCACTTCCTGCTCTTCGGGTTGCTCTTCCGGCTCCTCAGGAACTGCTACCGGCGTTACTTCCTACGATCCTGTATGATGCAACTGTATAAGTGCTTATATCTAGGTGCATTGCAGAAATGATATGTAATGGTCATGATGAATGAAATGTAGATAAATAGGTTCATTTTACTTCATAAAGTGGGAATACATTTCTTCTACAAGGTAGTCAACATCATCTGAGAATACAGACTACAATCACATGTCATCTACTGCATTCTCTTCCACTACTATTGTGCTAAGTCAACATATCTTATTAATGCTTCAAAGATACACCAAAGCAAATCTTATTAACTAGTCATGCATTAACAAGGTTAAATAAAACCCTAATTGCAACTAGGTTTGAACAACAACATCTATTTTAGTAGCACAGAAAAATCTAAGAAAATTACAGTAGCTTTCTATCATCAATTCTAGCATACCACAAAAAATTCATTGCATTTGGATTAATAGAACTGCCTACATAAAAATAACAAGCTAGGACCTAAAAATGAGCATAAAAATACTTTATACTATGAAAAGTATCAAACAATAGATTTAACATTTTTCCTACATTCTTCACAACAAATAATCACCATATAAAAATTATTACATGCATGTTTTATTCATATTTTTCTCTCTAGCAAAAATAACAATTATTAGCAATATTCAACACTTGTACTACACCTCAAGATTTTTCTACGGAACATGCATGACATATATTTTTCCTAGAAAGTACATCACCAAAGAAAATTATTGCAAGTGGAACCATATTTTTCTGAGCTTTCTGTGATTTATTACGTATTTAACAAGAAAACAGCAATTTCATTGATTAAATAAAAACTCTTCAGAAAAGTATTTCAAACTTGACATGCAATATTTTTCTCAAGTAGATCTAATGATAAGGAACCTAGAAAAATTTATTTGAACAGATTCGGAGCAAATTTGAGTAGTCAAACATTTTGCAAACTATTTTCATTTTCAAATAATAAAAGAAAAACGAGAACTCATTTTTCCTATTGCTAACGGGCCGGCCCAGCGGGATCAACCGGCCAGCTACGGCCTTTTGGCCCGTGCGCACGCGCGGCAAGGCAAGCGCGCCGCCCGGCTTGGGCTGCGGCCCAAGGCCTCTTGGCCTGGCTCGGCTGAGGCGAAGGCCACGCCGACACCGTGACGTCACGGCGGCGCAGCTCAGCCAACGAGGCCGGCGGCCATTGCCGGCCATGATCGGGCAAGCTAGAGGGAGCATGCGGTGCGCGAGAAGCTGGCGAAGGCGGGAAGGTAGCTAGGCAGGGTGGAGAAGAGGAGGAAGATGCCTTCCACGGCGACCGAGCACGGCGGCGCCATGGCCGACGGTGGCAAGGCGCTAGAAGGCGCTACCTGGGCTCCAAAGTCGGCACAAGCGTGAGCACCACGTGCCGGAGAGCGAGGCGGAACTGCTGGCGTGCGATGGCTGGCCGAGGTGGAGGAGACGCGGCGGATTTTTGCCGGCGGGTGCGGTGGCGTAGCGAGGGGGAGAGTGAGCGAGCTCGGCACTGGCGGAGAGGAGGGGCAGCGCGGAAGAGCGCAAGCGAGCGCAGCGGCTCCAGTAGAAGTAGGCGGGCGCGTGGGCACGGGCACATGCCGGTTGCGACCTGCGGCGGCGTCGACGGCACGTGGCCGACACGCGGCGGGCTTGCTCTGCCATGGTCGGGACGCGGCGCGGCGCATCAGCGGGAGGGCGAGCGCGGACGCAGGCTGGGCGTGGCGCTGGGCTGGGCTGGACGCGGGGCGGGTGAGCGGCAGGCGCGGTGGCAGGCTGAGCCAGCTTCGGCCGTGGGCCGAGAAGCGAGGCGGCGGCCCGGTAAAGCTGAAAAAGTGATTTTCTTTTCTAAATAAATTGCAGATTTTATAATTTAATTCAAATTCAAATTTTCAAGATGAAAAAGACATTTTCACAAATTGCCCCAAAACAAAAGTTGTTCAAAATTTTATTCTCTATAACTTTCATTTAGGGCACTTTTCAAAATTCTAAATAGATTTTGAATTGATGATTTAAAGTCAAAATTTTAAATGAAAACTCAATTTTCTGCAATATTTTTAGAAGCACAATTTGGGAAGATTTTGAATACAAAACTTGCTCCAAAAATCATGCTAATTATTTTTAAGTTATTTAAAGCTATAGCTCCACAAATTTTTACCACTTTACCTAGGATTTTTACCAAACTCGGAGCCCAAACATGATTATCACAGTTTAAATAAATTCTAACTTAATTTGCATGTGATGATGATCATGTATGAAATGTAAATGCTCATGATTTAGGATGTGAATGCATGCTTAACACCCAGAGGTGTTACAACCCTCCCCCTTATAAGAATCTCGTCCCGAGATTTTGGGTTACGAACCATTTGTTATAAAAATCCTCATAAGCTTTTTGTAGATATTCACCTGTTTCCCAAGTTGCATTTCCTTTATCATGATGACTCCACTGTATCTTATATGTTTTTACCACCTTGTTCCTGGTAACTCTTTCTTTAGAGTCCAACACTTGAACTGGTTGCTCACGATATACCAAATCTGACTTGAGCTTTATGCCTCGAGGTTCAATTCTTTCCTCTGGAACACGCAAACACTTCTTGAGATGCGATACATGAAAAACTAGGAATATAGCACCCATTGTCTCAGGTAACTCTAACTTATAAGCGACTAGGCCTTTTCTTTCCAAGATCTTATATGGTCCCATAAATCTGGCTGCAAGCTTTCTGCGTACTCCAAACTGTTTCTTCTTCATTGGCGTGACTTTCAGATAAACATAGTCACCAACCTCGAACACAAGCGGTCTCCTTCGATCTGCATAGCTTTTCTGATGGGATTGAACGACTTTCATATTTTGCTGAATGATATGAACTTTCTTCTCAGCTTATTCTACGAAATCAATACCATAGTATCTTCTTTCTCCTGGCTCGATCCAGTTAAGTGGTGTTCTACACTTTCTGCCATACAAAACTTCGAATGGTGCCATCTTGATACTTTCTTGATAACTATTATTGTAAGCTGAAAGTCCTATATTTGGTGTTGGTAATTAGTGACAATGCCTAAGTACTAATCCTATGCCTAAGTTGTATGTAGCATATGAGGATTAGTACATTCCAAGGTTGGTGGCCAGATGGACATGGTGATCATGATGGCCACACTTGGATTTGGACGCAACCCTATGTGATCAAGGCAAAGGTATATGCTTAAGGGTTGTGTTTTAGTAATCAAGACACATAGTGGGTGTGGTTACATTATAGGATAGATAGCCGTACTATAAAGAGGGGAATGACGCGGCTATTGAACTCCTAAGTGCCTCTAGATGTGCATTTCATGATCATATGCATTTGGATAGAACTAATATCGCCTCGAAAAATGGTTGTGAAAATGCTAGCACACTCACACATGACGAGATCACTTGGTGGTGTTAGCACGTTTGCGAAGGCGGTGGAGTTTGAGCGGTAGAGAGGGTTTGGGATCCTCTCTCCCTCCCGCCGAGCTTGCGAGGCGGGATTCAGGTGTTTTCGAGAAGTTAAAACGACTATTCTCCACTACGCCAGAAGTCCGAAAAAGAAACGGAGGCGAACGGAGGTCACAGAGGTGACCGGACGCTGAACCGGACGCGGTCCTTGCATGACCAGACGCGTCCGGTCAGTGTTCAGTGTCTGCGCGTTTTTCAGTTCGATGATCGGACGCGTGGCGCGTCCGGTCACTGATGATCGGACGTGTCCGGTCGTTGAGGGAGCTTACTGGACTGTAACCGGACGCTGGCACTATCACGTCCGGTCATGTTTCTTCAGCGCGTCCGGTCATTGTTTCGTTGAGCGCTGCTCAGGCGACCAGCGCGTCCGGTCAGTTGGACCAGCGCGTCCAGTCAGTGCTTCGCGACTTAGCCGTTGTGCGACCAGCGCGTCCGGTCAGTATGACCAGCGCGTCCGGTCAGTGTGACCAGCGCGTCCAGTCAGTTGGACCAGCGCGTCCGGTCATCACGATTTCGGCTGTTTAAGTTTCTAACGGCTCTATTCGAAGGGGTACGTCTATAAATACTCGTTGGCTGGCTCAAGGCTCTCTCTCTCGAACATTTGACATACTTGTGAGCACTTTGAGCTAAGCAACTCCCCTCCCACTCATCTCTCTTGCTTCTTTGCATATTCGAAGTGAGATTGAGTGATCCAAGTGTATTTGCTTTGTGAGATTGCATCTAGTTGGCACTTGGTAGTTGATTTGCTGCGAGATTCTTGTTTCTCTTGGTGGTTGCCACCACCTAGACGGCTTGGAGCAGCTTGGAGGCATTGGCAAGAGTTGGTGATTGTTCTTGGCCACCTCCGGTGATTGTGAGGGGTTTGTGCCTACCTCGGCGAAGCGCCAAAGGCAACGTTAGTATATTGCTCGTGTCATTGCAACCTTTTGCCATTTGGTAGGTTCTTGTGGCGCCTTTTGAGAGGCTCGGTGTGTGACCGATTAGCCACCGAACCACGTGGTGAAGAGGGACACAACGGGGACTAGCGTGCCGGCAAGCACGTGAACCTCGGGATTGATCCCGGTGTTCGGTTATCTTGGTATTCATCTCTTGATCATATTGATTGGTTGGCTCAATACTTCGCCCCTCGGTGATACCCTCCTAACTCTCTATTGTATTAATTTCTTAGTTATCTTTGCTAGCTAGTTAGCTTTGCTAGAGTAGCTTCTTTGTGTAGCTTGCTAAGTTGTAGTTTCCTCCTCGGTTTGACTTGTGCGGTTGGGTGCAAATACACTAGAATTGTGATTTGGTTAGGTGGCTTGCAAACACCCCGTAGGCTAAGAAAAACTCGCATCTCGCTATTTGTTTTATTGATAAACTTGTTTAGCTTGTCTTTGTAGAAAATTTTAATAGGCTATTCACCCTCCCTCTAGCCATCAAGACCTTTCAAGTGGTATCAGAGCCGTGGTCACCGTTTGTAAGGCTTAACAACCTCGGTGTAAGATGGCTCAAGTTATGTTCAATCATGTAAATGGCAAGCCTCCATTCTTTGATGGTGTCTCTTCCTTTGATCATTGGAAAAGGAAGATGAAGGAATATCTAGGCAATATACATGAGAAGGTTTGGGATGTGACCAAAGAAGGATACATCATTCTTGATGAGGAAAACCTCACTCCCAATGACCGCATCAACAAACAATGCAATACGGCGGCACTTGACACAATCTACCGTGCCATTGATGACAAAGTATTTGAGCAAATCAAAGATCTTGAAAAGGCAAATTAGCTTTGAATAAGGCTTGAAGAAACATATGAAGGCACTTCAACAGTAAAAAGTGCCAAACTATATATGCTCAAGGACAAGTTCTCCACATTCAAGATGAAGGATGATGAATCCATCCCGGAGATGTTCTATAGGCTCCAAGTCATTGTCAATGATCTCAAGTGGCTTGGGGAGAAGGTTGAGGACAAGGACTTCTCACACAAGTTCTTGATGTGCTTACCCAAGAAGTTTTCCACCTTGAGAAGAATGATCTTTAGAGAGGGATTAGACAAGGTCAAACCAACCAATGTGCTTGGAGATATAATGACCGATGCCCAATATAATGATGATGAAGATGAGGTAGAAGAGAAGAAGGAGACCAAGGTCAAGCAAGAGAAGCCCATTGCATTCAAGGCTTCATCCTCTAAGGGCAAGAGCAAGGTGGAGAGTGATGATGATGATCCATTCGATGATGAGACCATGGCCCTCCTAGTGCACAAGATGGGAAGGTTCATGAAGAAGAAAGGATATGGGGCAAGGAAGAGGAGAGACACTATAAAGGCAAAGACCCTTTGCTACAATTGTAATAGCCCCGATCACATAGTGGCGGATTACCCCTATGAAGATAAGAGATTTCATAATGGGGACTTGAAGCTCAAGAAGAACAAGAAGAATAAGAAAGAGAATGAGAAGAAAGCAAAGAAGAGCTTCACATTCAACAAGAAGAAGAAGGGTGGTGGTTATGTGGTCACTTGGGATAGTGACAACTCCGATAATGATGATGATGAAAGCTCTAGTGATGATGAGAGGACCACTCAGCGAGCCATTGCAAACATCGCCCTCTCCAACAAGCCATCCATCTTTGACACTACATCAACATGCCTTATGGCCAAGCCTACAAAGGTAAAATATAATGATAGTGATGATGATTCTTGTGCTAGTGATGGTTGTAGGAGTGATGATGAGGAGGATGAGGACTACTCCAAGGATGATCTATTGGGCATAATAGATCAAATGAGCAAGGGCTACAAGAGGACAACCAAGAAATATAAAATCTTGGAACAAGAGCTCATTGCCAAGAGCAATGAAAATGATGCCTTGATGGAGGAGCTTATTACTCTCAAAAAGAGTAAGGAGTGCAAAGGAATTGAACAAGAGCTCAAAGCTCTTAGGAAATCCTTTGATGAGCTAGAGGCTTCTCGTGAGTGTCTAAAGGAAGACCACGAGGATCTTGAAATTGCTCACACTAGGCTTAAGGAAGCCCACTCCACTCTACTTGAGCTCATCAAGGAAAAGGACCTCAAGTTGGAGAAGCTCATGAAGGAAGCTAAGGAGGAGCAAGTGATTGTCACTTGTGACATTGGACTAACATGTGATATTATTGATGATTCTTTATTTGTTGGTCCTACTAATGCTTCATGTAGCTCATCATCATCCACCACAACCAACTCTATCACTACTACTAGTGATTCATCACTTATGGTTGAGAATGAGACTCTCAAGAGAGAGGTGGATGACCTCACCCGCGCATTAGGCAATGCCTATGGTGGGGATGCCCGCTTGCTAAAATGCTTGGGTAGCCAAATGTTCTCTCTTAACAAAGAGGGATTGGGCTACACTCCCAAGAAGGGCAAGGCGGTCTTTGCTACTCCAAAGCCTCGTTTTGTGATTGGCAATGGTCGTTATTGCAATAGATGCAAGCAAGTTGGGCATCTAGAGATTAATTGTAATAAAATGAACAAGAACAAGAAAAATGCTAATGTACCTTACATTCCTTTTGATTCTTGTTATGTGCTTACCAAGGGTGAGAAAGGTGTGCATACTAGGTTTGTTGGTACACCAATTGTGGGCCTAAAGAAGAAGGCCATTTGGGTACCAAAGAGCTTAGTGACTAACCTCCAAGGACCCAAACAAGTATGGGTACCTAAAAGACATTAAATTGTTTTGTAGGTAAATTACAAGGCCGGAGGAAGGCATTGGGTGCTTGATAGTGGGTGCTCTCAACATATGACCGGTGATTCAAGAATGTTCAACTCTCTCAAATCAAATGATAGTGGCATTGATAGCATCACATTTGGTGACAATAGCAAGGGTGATGTAAAGGCTCTTGGAAGGATTGCAATCTCAAATGATCATAGCATCTCCAATGTGCTCTTAGTTGAAAAGTTGAACTTCAATCTTCTCTCGGTTGCTCAATTGTGTGATCTAGGTTTCAAGTGCATATTTGGTGTTGATGATGTGGAGATAGTTAGTGTTGATGGCTCTAACTTGATCTTCAAAGGCTTTAGATTTGAGAATCTATACTTGGTTGATTTCAATGCTAGTGACACTCAACTTTCAACATGCTTGCTCACCAAATCAAGTATGGGTTGGTTATGGCATAGAAGACTTGGTCATGTTGGCATGAAGCAATTGAACAAGTTAGTGAAGCATGACTTAGTTAGAGGCTTGAAGGATGTCACTTTTGAGAAAGATAAGCTATGTAGTGCATGTCAAGCCGGAAAGCAAGTAGGCAACACTCATCCATTGAAAAGCATCATGAGTACTTCCAAGGCATTTGAGTTGTTGCACATGGATCTATTTGGACCAACTACATACACAAGCATTGGTGGCAACAAGTATGGTTTTGTGATTGTGGATGATTTCACTAGATACACATGGGTATTCTTTCTTGGGGACAAAAGTGATGTATTTGACATATTCAAGAAGTTTATCAAGAGAGTGCAAAATGAGTTTGAGACCACAATCAAGAAAGTAAGAAGTGACAATGGAAGTGAGTTTAGAAACACAAGAATTGATGAGCTATGTGATGAGCTTGGAATCAAGCATCAATTCTCGGCCAAGTATACACCTCAATCAAATGGCCTAGTTGAAAGGAAGAATAGAACCTTAATTGATATGGCAAGATCAATGTTGAATGAGTATAATGTGAGTCATTCATTTTGGGCTGAAGTAATCAACACGGCTTGCTTCTATAGCAACCGCCTCTATTGTCACAAGTTTCTAGAGAAGACACCATATGAGATCTTAAATGGAAGAAAGCCCAACATTGCATACTTTCGGGTATTTGGTTGCAAATGCTACATCTTGAAGAAGGGCACTAGATTGAGCAAGTTCGAGAAGAAATGTGATGAAGGATTCTTACTTGGTTACTCAACTACTAGCAAAGCTTATAGAGTTTGGAATTTGGCTAGTGGTTTACTTGAAGAAGTGCATGATGTTGAGTTTGATGAAACAAATGGCTCTCAAGATGAGGAAGATAACTTGGATGATGTGAGAGGAACTCAATTGACCAATGCTATGAAAGAAATGGACATTGGTGATATTAGGCCAAAGCAAGTGATTGATGTGGATGACAACAAAGATCAAGTGCTCCAAAGTCCAATTACACAAGCTAGTGGTTCTCTAATACAAAATCAAGCTAGTACATCATCTCAAGTGCAACAAGATCAACAAGTGGCTAGTTCATCATCTCCAACTCATGATCAACATCAACATCCAAGCAATGAAGTCCAAGTGCTTCAACCAACTAACATTGCAAGAGACCATCCATTGGACTCCATCATTGGTGACATACAAAGAGGAGTTCAAACTAGATCAAGATTGACATCATTTTGTGGTCACTCTTCTTTTGTGTCAATGGAAGAACCCAAGGACATTGATAAAGCATTGAGAGATCCGGATTGGGTAAATGCAATGCATGAAGAGCTCAACAACTTCAAGAGAAATGAAGTATGGGAATTAGTTGAGAGGCCTAAGGATCACAATGTCATTGGAACAAGGTGGGTCTTTCGCAACAAGCAAGATCAAGATGGGATAGTAGTAAGGAACAAAGTAAGACTAGTGGCTCAAGGTTACACACAAATAGAGGGTCTTGACTTTGGTGAAACTTATGCCCCGGTTGCAAGATTGGAAGCAATTAGGATCTTACTTGCCTATGCTTGTGCTCACAATATCAAGCTATATCAAATGGATGTGAAGAGTGCATTTCTCAATGGGTACATCCAAGAGGAGGTATATGTGGAGCAACCTCCCGGTTTTGAAGATGACAAGAAACCCAATCATGTCTACAAATTGAGAAAAGCTTGATATGGATTAAAGCAAGCACCTAGAGCATGGTATGAAAGATTGAGGGACTTCTTGCTATCCAAAGGATTTGTCATGGGCAAAGTTGATACAACACTATTCACCAAGAAGATTGGGAAAGACTTGTTTGTGTTGCAAATATATGTTGATGATATCATATTCGGTTCAACCAATCAAGATTATTGTGATGAGTTTGGGAAAATGATGGCAAAGGAATTTGAAATGTCAATGATTGGTGAACTTAGTTTCTTTCTTGGACTTCAAATCAAACAAATGAAAGAAGGTACATTTGTGAGCCAAACTAAGTACATCAAAGATATGCTCAAGAAGTTTGGCATGGAAGATGCAAAGAGTATTATAACTCCAATGAGCACTAGTGGAAGTTTGGATAGTGACAAGAATGGCAATATGGTGGATCAAAAGCTATATAGATCAATGATTGGTAGCCTACTCTATGTGACGGCATCAAGGCCCGATGTGATATTTAGTGTATGCATGTGTGCAAGATTTCAAGCCTCACCAAGAGAAAGTCATTTGAAGGCAACAAAAAGAATATTGAGGTACTTGAAGCATACACAAGATGTTGGATTGTGGTATCCCAAAGGTGCAAGCTTTGAGCTAGTTGGATATTCAGATTCCGACTATGCCGGTGACAAAGTGGAGAGAAAGAGCACTTCCGGGACTTGTCAATTGTTGAGAAGATCACTTGTCTCATGGTCATCCAAGAAGCAAAATAGTATTGCACTATCTACCGCCGAAACCGAATACATCGCCGCGGGTAGTTGTTGTGCACAAATCTTGTGGATGAAGGCAACATTTAAGGATTTTGGAATCAATTTCAAGAATGTGCCATTGCTATGTGACAATGAAAGTGTAGTGAAGCTAAGCAACAATCCGATTCAACATCAAAGAACAAAGCATATTGATGTTCGTCATCACTTTATTAGAGATCATCAACAAAAGGGTGACATTGCTATTGAGAGTGTGGGCACCGAAGACCAATTAGCCGATCTATTCACCAAGCCACTTGATGAGAAGAGATTTCACAAGCTAAAGAATGAGTTGAACATACTTGACTTCTCCAACATGAGTTGATGCACCCCATATATGACATGCCTCTCCTTCGAGCCCCAAGGTACAATTGGTTGACATGTCATACATTCTATGCTAAGGACTTGTTTAGTGCATCTAGTCATAATTTACATGTTCTAGGCTCATTCATGAAAATCAAATGAATTTGAAGTTTATATGGTGCCACTATTGTTTTCATGACTTGTATGATCTAGTGGTAGCATATAACTTGTTTAAGTAGCTTGTGATCCTAAGTGTTTAATCTAGAAAACTTGTCTAAATATTTGCTTCAACATGGTGCATGATAACCCTTCTAGTGAGGTGTGAAGAAGCTTGCCCTCGGATCAAACCGAAGCATTTTATTTATGCAAGCAATCTAGGTTGAATCACAAACTTGATCCTCACCCCATATTTCAACATGATAATCTATCTAAAGTTTGCTCCTTGTGGTCAATTGGTGCCAAAGGGGGAGAAATTGTTGTTCACAAAGATAGAACTCAAAGAGGAAGAAGCACAAAGGGGGAGAATTGATAAAAGAAGGGGATCAACTAAAATTTTGAGCACACAAGTAGGGGGAGCAAGCTCTTAAACATGAATGTTGCATTTCTATGTGCACTTCATATGTATGATGCATAGTTATGCATTTCGTTTTCTCTGATACATTGCTTGTGTGGTGACTTGCTAGTATAATTTGAATGATGCATTGAGGTACTAGTATGAATAGGAAGTAGTTAGATTTTTCTTGCTTCATGTTTTTCAAAGTGGTACTAGAACCTTGCTTATAATGTTGATCTCACGAGGTTTCTAGTTATGTTTGTGTTTTTACAAGTGGTATCTAACTACACAAGGTGCTAAGATGATGTTTATCGCTACTCCGATGGTATCACGCTTCAAAGGTCTATAATCTTAAACACTTAGCACCTATTGGTAGTCAATGCTCCTAAACTTTCATATCTAACATGTATGCTTCCAAAATCCAAACATATAGCATACATGTAGGGGGAGCCATTGCTATCAATTTGAATTCATGATCACATGTCCATGATTCTTACACATGGTAATATACTTGGACAATGTGACATGGCTTCAATCAAAATTTTATCATAACATCTTTGTGAAAGGTTTGTCACCAATTACCAATAAGGAGGAGATTGAAAGTCCTATGTTTGGTGTAGGTAATTAGTGACAATGCCTAAGTACTAATCCTATGCCTAAGTTGTATGTAGCATATGAGGATTAGTACATTCCAAGGTTGGTGGCAAGATGGACATGGTGATCATGATGGCCACACTTGGATTTGGACGCAACCCTATGTGATCAAGGCAAAGGTATATGCTTAAGGATTGTGTTTTAGTAACCAAGACACCTAGTGGGTGTGGTTACATTATAGGATAGATAGCCGTACTATAAAGAGGGGAATGACGCGGCTATTGAACTCCTAAGTGCCTCTAGATGTGCATTTCATGATCATATGCATTTGGATAGAACTAATATCGCCTCGAAAAATGATTGTGAAAATGCTAGCACACTCACACATGACGAGATCACTTGGTGGTGTTAGCACGTTTGCGAAGGCGGTGGAGTTTGAGCGGTAGAGAGGGTTTGGGATCCTCTCTCCCTCCCGCCAAGCTTGCGAGGCGGGATTCAGGCGTTTTCGAGAAGTTAAAACGACTATTTTCCACTACGCCGGAAGTCCGGAAAAGAAACGGAGGCGAACGGAGGTCACAGAGGTGACCGGACGCTGAACCGGACGCGGTCCTTGCATGACCGGACGCGTCCGGTCAGTGTTCAGTGTCTGCGTGTTTTTCAGTTCGATGATCGGACACGTGGCGCATCTGGTCACTGATGATCGGACGTGTCCGGTCGTTGAGGGAGCTTACTGGACTGTAACCGGACGCTGGCACTATCGCGTCCGGTCATGTTTCTTCAGCGCGTCCGGTCATTGTTTCGTTGAGCGCTGCTCAGGCGACCAGCGCGTCCGGTCGTTTCCGGCGCGTCCGGTCAGTTGGACCAGCGCGTCCGGTCAGTGCTTCGTGACTTAGCCGTTGTGCGACCAGCGCGTCCGGTCAGTGTGACCAGCGCGTCCAGTCAGTTGGACCAGCGCGTCCGGTCATCACGATTTTGGCTGTTTAAGTTTCTAACGGCTCTATTCGAAGGGGTACGTCTATAAATACTCATTGGCTGGCTCAAGGCTCTCTCTCTCGAACATTTGACATACTTGTGAGCACTTTGAGCTAAGCAACTCCCCTCCCACTCATCTCTCTTGCTTCTTTGCATATTCGAAGTGAGATTGAGTGATCCAAGTGCATTTGCTTTATAAGATTGCATCTAGTTGGCACTTGGTAGTTGATTTGCTGCGGGATTCTTGTTTCTCTTGGTGGTTGCCACCACCTAGACGGCTTGGAGCAGCTTGGAGGCGTTGGCAAGAGTTGGTGATTGTTCTTGGCCACCTCCGGTGATTGTGAGGGGTTTGTGCCTACCTCGGCGAAGCGCCAAAGGCAATGTTAGTATATTGCTCGTGTCATTGCAACCTTTTGCCATTTGGTAGGTTCTTGTGGTGCCTTTTGAGAGGCTCGGTGTGTGACCAATTAGCCACCGAACCACGTGGTGAAGAGGGACACAACGGGGACTAGCGTGCCGGCAAGCACGTGAACCTCGGGATAAATCTTCGTGTCATCACTTTCATATTGTGATTGATTGATCCCGGTGTTCGGTTATCTTGGTATTCATCTCTTGATCATATTGATTGGTTGGCTCAATACTTCGCCCCTCGGTGATACCCTCCTAACTCTCTATTGTATTAATTTCTTAGTTATCTTTGCTAGCTAGTTAGCTTTGCTAGAGTAGCTTCTTTGTGTAGCTTGCTAAGTTGTAGTTTCCTCCTCGGTTTGACTTGTGCGGTTGAGTGCAAATACACTAGAATTGTGATTTGGTTAGGTGGCTTGCAAACACCCCGTAGGCTAAGCAAAACTCGCATCTCGCTATTTGTTTTATTGATAAACTTGTTTAGCTTGTCTTTGTAGAAAATTTTAATTGGCTATTCACCCCCCTCTAGCCATCAAGACCTTTCATAAGCAAACTCTGCTAAAGGTAACCATGACTCCCATGAACCTCTAGAAGATAACACACAGGCTCTCAACATATCTTCCAGAACAGCATTAACTCTTTCGGTCTGACCATCTGTTTGCGGATGATAAGCAGTACTACGAATTAAACTTGTCCCCAAACCTTTATGCAAGTGCTCCCAAAAGTGAGCAGTGAACTGTGACCCTCGGTCAGACACGATATTCTTCAATATGCCATGCAATCTCACAATCTTGGCAATATACTTCTCGGCATATTGAGGTGGTCTATAATCCATCTTGATAGGTAAAAAGTGAGCTGTCTTTGTAAGGTGATCCACAATCACCCAAATCGAATCATGTCCTTTCTGAGTAGTGGGCAAACCTGTGATGAAATCCATACTTATATCATCCCACTTCCAACTAGGTACAGACAAAGGTTGCAACAATCTGGCAGGTCTCATATGAATAGCCTTTACCCTACAACATGTGTCACATCTGGCTACATACGCTGCAATCTCTTTCTTCATCTTGGTCCACCAAAAAATAGGTCTTAATTCTTGGTACATTTTGCTACTTCTGGGATGGATAGATAACTTTGAAAGGTGAGCCTCATCCATAAGTTTATTCTTAAGCTCTCCATCCTTGGGAACAACAAGACGGTCGTCAAACCATAACATGTCATGTTCATCCAATCTAAAGTGCTTGGATGGTTCTTCTTTAATCTTTTCTTTGATATGGAATATCCCTTTGTCAGTTTTCTGGCCTTCTATTATCTTACTCTCCAAAGAACAACTAATCTAAATATTGTGTAACACTGCAGGATGCATTAGATCAAAACCATCTACGAGCACAGGTTGCGCATTCAGGCAATGTGACTTTCTACTCAAGGCATCTACCACCACATTGGCCTTTCTAGGATGATATTGCACATTCAAATTGTAATCTTTGATCAATTCTAACCATCTTCGCTGTCTCATGTTCAATTCAGGTTGGGTGAAGATGTACTTGAGACTCTTGTGATCGGTGAAAATATTGCACACATTACCAAGTAAGTAATGTCTCCAAATCTTTAAGGCATGCATTACGGCAGCAAGTTCAAGATCATGTGTCGGATAGTTGATCTCATGCTTTCTCAACTAACGGGAGGCATAAGCAATGATTCTTCCTTCTTGCATAAGAATACAGCCTAATCCTATTTTTGATGCATCGCAAAACACATCAAAAGGTTTCTCAATGTCCGGTTGCGCTAGAACTGGAGCAGTGGTCAATAATTTCCGCAAGAGGTGGAAAGCTGTCTCACACTCCTCTGTCCACACAAACTTATGATCTTTCTATAGTAGACTTGTCATTGCCTTGGCAATCTTCGAGAAATCTGGGATAAAACGACGATAGTAACCAGCTAAACCCAAGAAACTTCTAACTTCTGAAACTGTGATTGGTGTCTTCCAATCCATAACCTCTTGCACTTTACTCGGATCTACAGAGACTCTATTCTCTGACAGAATGTGACCAAGGAAAGGAACTTTCTTCAACCAAAATTCACACTTGCTAAACTTAGCATACAACTTATGATCTCTCAGTCTGGTTAAGACAATTCTTAGATGCTCTTCATGATCTTTCTCATTTTCAGAGTATACGAGAATATCATCAATGAACACAACCACAAACTTGTCCAACTCTGGCATGAATACTATATTCATCAGATACATAAAGTATGCAGGAGCATTTGTTAAGCCAAAGGGCATAACAAGATACTCATACAACCCGTATCCGGTAGAAAAGGCGGTTTTCGGTATATCTTGTGGTCTAATCTTTATCTGATGATAACCTGATCTTAAATCTATCTTGGAGAACACTCTGACTTTGGCTAACTGGTCGAACAAAACATCAATGTGAGGTAAGGGATACTTATTCTTAATAGTTACAGCATTAAGAGGCCTATAATCCACACACATTCTCAAAGTACCCTCTTTCTTTTTCTTCACAAACAAAGCAGGACATCCCCATTCAGTCTTACTTGGCCAGATAAACCCCTTGTTCAACAACTCTTCTAGTTGCTTCTTCAACTCAGCTAACTCATCCGGCGGCATCCTATAAGGTCTCCTTGAAATTGGAGCTGTCCCGGGGATCAACTCAATTCCATACTCAACATCTCTATCCGACGGAAGACCAGGTAACTCATCTAGAAACACATCCGGAAACTCACACACGACCGGAATCTGATGAATCAGAATGACTTCCATAGCACATGTCACACTCACAAGGTCTATTCTTTTGGGCAATGGTACCTGAAAAGTACTCTCTCCCTGGGGATCCTTCAGGGTAAGTATCCGACTTCCTATATCTATAACTGCTCCCCATTCCTTCATCCAATTCATCCCTATGATGACATCCAGAACTAGTCCAGGCATAACTATCAGGTTTACTCGAAACTTTCGACTACCTAACTCAAGGGTTGCCCCTCTAACCATCTGATTGGTTAAAACATTAGCCCCTGCTGAACTTATATGGTAACCATAACTTAAGTCTGTGCATAGTTGTTCATGTTTCCGTGCAAATGCTTGACTCATGAAAGAATGCAATGATCGAGAATCAAATAGAACAACTGTAGGGTTTTGGTTAACAGGAAACTTACCAGCAGTTACGGGCTCTCCCTTAGGAATCTCTTCCACAGTGGTGTGGTGCACTCGAGCATTATAAGTCTGTTGCTTCTTTCTGGGCGGATAAGGACAGAACTTGGAAAAGTGGCCTAGCTGATCACAATTATAGCAAGGTCCCTTCACTGTACCAGCAGATCCGATAGCTCCCTTCAAGTTAACTTGTCCCGCGGTTGTGGCTATCCTTGCTGGCGGCACGGCCATCTTGTACGGCTTCTGTGGTCCCTTGTAGTTCTAGGTCTTATGCTGCGGTGGCCTGAACCTTGCACTAGGTGCAGACGGCCGATAGGTCGAACGATTAGCAGTGATAACTCTTGACTGTGACGGTCCTGGTTCAAAGGCTCTCTTGCGAGTCTTGGATGCTATGTACGTGTTGTTGTTCTTCTCTTGTTTCAGACAATCACTGATGAAGTCATTGAATCTGGCGCGGTTATTGGTACCCACATGCTTCATCATCTTTGGACCTAACCCTCTCTTGAAGCTAGCAATTTTCTTAGCATCTGTGTCAACCATGTCGGGAGCATAGCGACACAAGTTGTTGAAGGCATGCAAATACTGTGTCACGGTCTTGGTGCCCTGATTTAAAGCCAAGAACTCTCCCAATTTCATCTCAACTAGCCCTGATGGAATATAAACTCCACGGAAGGCTTCGGTGAACTCTCTTCATGAGATCTAAGCATTTGGAGGGAAGATGGTGCGGTGATGCTTCCACCACATCCCTGCTGGTCCTTGTAACTGATGTGCAGCATACTCTGTCTTTAGTACTTCTGTCAGCCTTAACACACGGAACTTATCTTCCATAGTGTTGATCCATTCTTCAGCGTCAAGTGGCTCGGTTGCTTCCTTGAAAATTAGCGGCCTAGTGTCCATGAAATCCTTGAAATTGCTGTACTGATTCACTCCATTGCCACCACCTTGGTTATTACCACGTTGCACGTTGTTGGCAATGGTACGCAGAAAATCTTCCATATTCTTCTGTGACTGCTCGGCATTGCGCTGACTTCCAAGAAACTGTGCAAAGAACACCTCTGCAGTGAGCGGTGGAGGAGGCGGCAAATGTGGCTCCGGGTGTGGCTCATCATGGTTGGCATTGTTAGCACCACTCTCACCTGCCCTGGCACCATTTCCACCAGTTTTAGCAGCCTTATACGTGGCGCATCGAGTGTTTGCCATCTGCATATTTCAGCAACAAGTAATGATTAAGCGAAGTTGTAGTAATTGTGAGTGAATGAAAAATTATGTCGTACTGAATTCATTGGAGAGAACAAAGTCATACAATAAACAGAGGCACAATAATCCTATTCCAATTAAAACAACACCACTAATTAAATTACTTCAAATGCAAACATCGCGTCCAATACAACCACGTTGCCAGCATACACACACTGGACTTTATGTGTTCAGATATTGCATGAACAACCAAGATCTAACATTCCACCAAGTCTCAAGGTGCAAACGAGATACATCAAGATACATGAAGTCAAAAGAAGGTCATCGTAACAGGGCCTAGCAGCTAAGACGAAGCAACTAGCCTACTCCTCGGGGCCATCATCGGGGTCGAACACGTCACCATCGCTACCATCCATAGCAACATCATCGTCGTCAGCAGGTGCGGCTGCGGGCTCGTCCTCGTCGTCGTCGACGTCCATACCGGCGGCTTCTGGAGGAGCATACGGGCCAATCCCGTTGTAGAGCGCATGAAACTCCTCATGCAAGTTGACATTGTATTCCTCTAGCTCCTCGACCCTCTGCCTCAGAAGGTTCCTCTCGTTCCAGGCTTCATTCCTCTCCCGAACCAGCTGTCCAATCATGCGGTCTGCATTATTGTTGGCTTGAGTCAACGTATGCACCCGCTGTATAGAACTATTACCTCTCTCTAGAGCCTAGTCTCGCTGCAAGCTCATATCAGCCAATTGCTCCTACAAACTAGCGATAGCACGTGCCTGCTTCTTCTTTTGTTTTCTTGCTTTGAGCCGATCATCACCACGCAAACCAGTCAAAGTCCAATAGGTGCACTCCAGACCTTGGTATGCTCTGATAGCTGCATACATCGCACTCATAGCGTGGTTGTCGCTAGCCTGTCCTTCGTTTGGGCCTCTGACTAAAGCACTTCCTTGCGGCTGCACCCAAATAGCATCGCGAGGATCATCTCTCGGAAAAGTGCTAGCCAAGGCTGCTGCCAGCTCGTTGGGAAACCTACTCATTATGTCCCGGATGACATGGAAAGCTGCGCCCTCTGCACCCTCAACCGGAGTGCGTCCTTCAAACTCCAAGTGACAACCATCCCATTCTGGAGCATCACCAAGAGCAGGGACAGTGATCTCCACTACTGCCAGTCCATCCTCTGCCAACTGGTTCTCACTCCAAGAGTACACCGGCTCCTGACCCTCCGGGTACCCCACACCATGGAGCACTCTCCAAAGCAAAGTTGGCATGCCAAACTCACTCAGAAAGGTGTCTGTGCTGCGGTGCTCCCGCGGGGCCAACTGGCGTCGGGGTGCTCTTCCACCTGTGGACTTACGGGCAGTCTGCTTCGTGCGGGCCATCTGTACCAAAAGTTTCGATTACCCGGTGAGAACATATTTTAAGTTGGTACAATTTTTATCGAAAGGGTATAATCAATTTATAAGGGGAGGAATGCATAGCATGAATGAAATGCACAAGCAACATGATGCATGCACGTTTCTTACGTTCTCACAAACTTAAGAAATAAATGATATCTAACGATGAATTCGGTGGCATACAGGCGATCTCTCATATACGTAACTAATATGTTCTACACGAGAAACGCTGTTATGTACCTGCAGAAAATTCATTTCAGCCCAATTCCCCATGCATGCATGAAAGCAGTAAATCTATCTACACGCTCTACACGAATCCCTAGATATGCGTACAACGGTAGTAACCACCCAAAACATCGTCCTATTGACGGCATCGCCTCAACGGACGGAACAACCACACCTGCGACACTTTTGTAAAAACATGCGTAAAACATGTAAGTACTCTAGTATCATACAAGCACTCTCCCTAGATCAGCGGTGTATCCGATCATGCTCTCACATCTCACACTTACCGAGGCGTAGAGGTAACTGAACCATACATTACCACTCAAGTAAGTGGCACTCATACAATAGCACGCCGTATGAGCAACGAAAGAGAAATATGGTGCAAGAACCCCTAAGTCAGTACTTAATTAAGCCACCTAGAGTCCTTACTGGGCATAAAGGATATGACCACTGACACACTCTTAGTTTGTAAATCACATTTTTCAAACACATTTTTGTTTTAAATACACTTGTGAACAGTAAACACGCTAAACCATGCTCCGATGCCAGCTGTAACAGAACCGACCAATTATACGAGATTAAGTAAGAAAATCATCTACCGAGCAGACGATTTAGCAAACTTAAGCCCGTATAACCCGGTAGTCCGTGAAATCACGACGGATTTTAAACCAACTTACATACCAGCCAAGATCGTAATAAGTTCAGCGGTCACCATCACAAGTTACATAAAAGTTCACGTCACAAATACATCGGAGTTTAAACATAGTTATTACAAACCAGTTTCGAATGAAAGTAGCGGAAGCATTTAGTTCAAATCACACACTCACACAGAGTTCAAAATACAGTGCCAGTTCAGGATCATCTTCCAACAAAAACATCAGACGAGATGTAGTGAATGACCACTACCCATGGTTCTAAGCTTCTCCCATTGCAGGATAAAGGCAGTTGATACTGTAGCCATAATACATCTGCCCATCTGCAACAAGTGGGAACAAAGCCCTGAGTACGAGAAGATACTCAGCTAGACTTACCCGACAGAACCAAAATAAAAGACACCAAGGAATCATGACAGGCTTTCTGGTGGGGTAGCTGACTCATTTGCAAAAAGGCATTTTTAGCATTTAAAGAATCTTTACAAAGGCTTTGCATCAAGTTTAATCTTTATTAACCTGCCAACTACATTTGCACCTGTACTAGAGTAACATGTAAATAAACAGGTAATGATAACCAATGATCATTAACAACTTCCATTATGTCATATTTCATATAACTGTCCCGATGTTCCATCAATATTACTACGATGAAGTAGCTCAAGTCAAGTGCTCACTATCCAGTGAACGATGACGATTCGAATCGATTATTAACCAGCTGGTAATTTTTTCCTCACACAAACCTCACTCACCCGCTAAAGTGAGGTGTTGGTCACCAAGTCAACCATTCAGGTAAAGTCACGAGCGTGTCAGGAACCACATGTACCCAGGGGCTGCCCGACTGCTCTTTGGCCTTATCATCGCGCCCCCGTAACCTACCACTACTGCTCCGGTACAGTGCGTTGCGGGTAATCCACTCGGCCCGAATAATCTCCCAGCTTCGCGGTCGAAAGGTACATTATTCGGCCAGCTAAATGTAAGGCATGCGTTCAACATGACTCAAGGCCCAACAACGGTCGGTCCTTAATCGACAAAGACGGAAAACACTACAGTCCGAAACCCTGCAAGTTTTCGTCCGGTCTCAACTTCACATTAACACTTAGTTATTTTTCCGATGACATCTTTTCTCAAACAGATCCAGGTAACCACCTATAGCTCGTAGGTGACAGGAAATCACCCGACTTCTACCGGTCTAAGCAAGCTAAGCAATTACTTGACTGCGAATGACAAGGTGACAAGGATAGGGTAGAACAGAGTAAACAAGGTATAATGCAGCAACGGTTGCAAACAACTCCTAAACATAATGCAGCAGTTAAAGTAAAGCATTAATAAAATATTTGCAAACCGGGAGAGAGAAATGCTCCAGGGCTTGCCTCTCTCGAAAGAGCTCGAACGGTGGTCTGGACACTCTGGAAGATCCTCACCGACCTCCTCGTCGGCTTCGGGCACTTCCTGCTCTTCGGGCTGCTCTTCTGGCTCCTCGAAAACTGCTACCGGCGTTATTTCCTGCGATCCTGTATGATGCAACCGTATAAGTGCTTATGCCTAGGTGCATTGCAGAAATGATATGTAATGGTCATGATGAATGAAATGTAGATAAATAGATTCACTTTACTTCATAAAGTGGGAATACATTTTTTCTACAAGGTAGTCAACATCATCTGAGAATAGAGACTACAATCACATGTCATCTACTGCATTCTCTTCCACTACTAATATGCTAAGTCAACATATCTTATTAATGCTTCAAAGATACACCAAAGAAAATCTTATTAACTAGTCATGCATTAACAAGGTTAAATAAAACCCTAATTGCAACTAGGTTTGAATAGCAACATCTATTTTAGTAGCATAGAAAAATCTAAGAAAATTACAGTAGCTTTCTATCATCAATTCTAGCATACCACAAAAATTTCATTGTATTTGGATTAGTAGAACTGCCTACACAAAAATAACAAGCTAGGACCTAAAAATAAGCATAAAAATACTTTATACTATAAAAAGTATCAAACAACAGATTTAACATTTTTCCTACATTCTTCGCAACAAATAATCACCATATAAAAATTATTACATGCATGTTTTATTCATATTTTTCTCTCTAGCAAAAATAACAATTATTAGCAATATTCAACACTTGTACTACACCTCAAGATTTTTCTACCGAACATGCATGGCATATATTTTTCCTAGAAAGTACATCACCAAAGAAAATTCTTGCAAGTGGAACCATATTTTTCTGAGCTTTCTGTGATTTATTACATATTTAACAAGAAAACAACAATTTCATTGATTAAATAAAAACTCTTCAGAAAAGTATTTCAAACTTGACATGCAATATTTTTCTCAAGTAGATCTAATGATAAGGAACCTAGAAAAATTTATTTGAACAGATTTGGAGCAAATTTGAGTAGTCAAACATTTTCCAAACCATTTTCATTTTCAAATAATAAAAGAAAAACGAGAACTCATTTTTCCTATTGCTAACGGGCCGGCCCAGCGGGATCAACCGGCCGGCTACGACCTTTTGGCCCGTGCGCATGTGCGGGAAGGCAAGCGTGCCGCCCGGCTTGGGCTGCGGCCCAAGGCCTCTTGGCCTGGCTCGGCCGAGGCGAAGGCCACGCCGACGCCGTGACGTCGCGGTGGCGCGGCTCGGCCAACGAGGCCGGCGGCCATTGCCGGCCATGACCGGGCAAGCTAGAGGGAGCATGCGGTGCGCGAGAAGCTGGCGAAGGCGGGAAGGTAGCTAGGCAGGGTGGAGAAGAGGAGGAAGATGCCTTCCATGGCGGCCGAGCACGGCGGCGCCATGGCCGACGGTGGCAAGGCGCTAGAAGGCGCTACCTGGGCTCCAAAGTCGGCACAAGCGTGAGCACCACGTGCCGGAGAGCGAGGCGGGACTGCTGGCGCGCGATGGCTGGCCGAGGTGGAGGAGACGCGGCGGATTTTTGCCGGCGGGTGCGGTGGCGTAGCGAGGGGGAGAGTGAGCGAGCTCGGCGCTGGCGGAGAGGAGGGGCAGCGCGGAAGAGCGCAAGCGAGCGCAGCAGCTCCAGCAGAAGTAGGCGGGCGCGTGGGCACGGGCACAGGCCGGTTGCGACGCGCGGCGGCGTCGACGGCACGTGGCCGACACGCGGCGGGCTTGCTCTGCCATGGTCGGGACGCGGCGCGGCGCGTCAGCGGGAGGGCGAGCGCGGACGCAGGCCGGGCGTGGCGCTGGGCTGGGCTGGACGCAGGGTGGGCGAGCGGCAGGCGCGGTGGCAGGCCGAGCCGGCTTCGGCCGTGGGCCGAGAAGCGAGGTGGCGGCCCGGTAAAGCTGAAAAAGTGATTTTCTTTTCTAAATAAATTCTAGATTTTATAATTTGATTCAAATTCAAATTTTGAAGATGAAAAAGACATTTTCACAAATTGCCCCCAAAACAAAAGTTGTTCAAAATTTTATTCTCTACAACTTTCATTTAGGGCACTTTTCAAAATTTTAAATAGATTTTGAATGGATGATTTAAAGTCAAATTTTTAAATGAAAACTCAATTTTCTGCAATATTTTTAGAAGCGCAATTTGGGAAGATTTTGAATACAAAACTTGCTCCAAAAATCATGCTAATTATTTCTAAGTTATTTAAAGCTATAGCTCCACAAATTTTTACCACTTTACCTAGGATTTTTACCAAACTCGGAGCCCAAACATGATTATCACAGTTTAAATAAATTCTAACTTAATTTGCATGTGATGGTGATCATGTATGAAATGTAAATGCTCATGATTTAGGATGTGAATGCATGCTTAACACCTAGAGGTGTTACACTATTCGCCCTGGCCTCAAATCTCGGCTCGCATCTGAAGAAATCCTGCATATAGACGCGATGTATCTGGTCATTATTTCAAGAATGTCCTATGAATGCGATGTATTGAGCAATGTAGTGCGAGGAAGACTTACCCACAGCTCCTGCGTCACCCGCTGGGCCTTGTTGGCGAATTGCCTGCAAAACCGATCTGGTAAATCGGGGAAGACGGCGTAGTGCTCAAGCGTGTAGGCCGGCTCCTGCTTTCCGGCAAACTCAACCAGGCCAGGGAAGTGTAGCTTGCATAGATGACCTAGGATGCCATTGACATGGCGGTTGTGAGCACCTGGAGCCACAACCTGCCAACTCTTGCCTAAGTGATTAAGAAAATTTATTAGTTTCTATTGTGGTTTTAACATAACAAATAAAAAAGTAGTGATAACATGTAAAGTTACTTACCTAGACCAGTGGGTCGAATAAGCGGGTGTCTCTCAGTAGGTATCGGTCGTCTCGGGAGGGTCGAGGGACCTCGCAACCAGACACCCGATGAACCAGAGGAAGTGAAAACCCCTGTATCCTCCTCCTCCTCCTCCCCCTGCTCCTGCTCCTACTCCTCCTCCTGCTGGTCCTCCTCCTCCTACTCCTCCTCCCACTC
This sequence comes from Saccharum hybrid cultivar R570, assembly GCA_038087645.1. Lineage (NCBI taxonomy): Eukaryota > Viridiplantae > Streptophyta > Magnoliopsida > Poales > Poaceae > Saccharum > Saccharum hybrid cultivar. Next base: position 1,535,856 of record JAQSUU010000615.1, on the reverse strand, counting down.
CCGCTCCCTCTCAAGAGTCTCCTGCTCCTGCTCCTCCTACTCTCGCTGCTACTCCTCCTGCTCCTCGACTGCTCAGCTGCAACGGGCTGCCTTTGGTAAAGTGACTTTACGTTCCTCACAGAGTTTCCATGCTCTACTCCTATCTAAGACAGAGTTTTGACAGCACCTCCCCGCTGTTCTCCAAATACACGTCCTGGCAGGGAGATTGTGTATCCGGAGAACAGCGGGGAGGTGATGCCGAAACTCTGTCTCGGATCGAAGTAGATGATGGAAACTAACCTCATCTATGCATCCTCGGGCTGTCCAAAAAATGTGGACAATTCAAAACAGATACGGTTATAGATATGCAAAGATCTGCATATTTTCAACTATATCTCTTTCGAAAGGGAGACGCCTAACTAGGTTACGTGATCTACGAACATGAATAAATTGCTGAACTTTAAACCGAGCAAGGAAAAGGGTAACTCACAGCACGTAGATTGTGAACGTGGGAAGACAAGCTGTCGGGAGGCCAGGAACCACCCACAGCCAAGGCGGCGGCGGTGGACGGTGCAATAGCCTCACCTGCAAAAAAAGGAACATAATAGTGTCAATTGAAAATTTCGGCAGCACCTCCCCTGCACGGTAAGGTTTCCAAAACCTGCAACAAACTAACGGAACGATGGCCGACAACCACATGTCTCCAAAATTCATACAAGTGCACATACATGTCTCCAAAATTCATATATGGGATCAGAGACAATAAGATCAAAATAACAAGCCACATTTAGGTTCACAATCCATTACCATCAGCATTCATCATCAACAAGCAGAAAATAAGTCCCATGAACTGTAGTTAACCTAACTAAACCCTTTTAGAACTATAAGCATGTCAAGCTTCCACCAACCCAAAATGAACCCTAAATTCACATGATGCTCTTTTCACAAAGTCACAGACAGCCAGCCGGCAAACAACTATAGCGTCAATACAAACTAGCTTAGCTCTGTCCTAGCTTGCACCAATTGAACTTCATCATCCATGTTTCTGATCTAGAAAATACAGAGGATGGGAGGACCAAGGGGAGGGAATCCTGGTGTCTTGGTGGTGCTCGTCGTCGGCCAAGATGGCAAGTGACAGAGGGCGGACGCCGGGGCTGCAGAGGGCGGACACCGGGGCTGCAGAGGGCGGACGTCGCGTCGGAGCTGTTCGCGGAGAGACCAACGGAGGCCTCAGCGCCTTGCTTAGGGCAGCGGTGGCCAACCACCAGTCGTCGAAGAGCAAGAGGGGGGCGTGCGAGACAGACGCACGCGGAGCGGAGGAATGCAGCGTACAGCGGTCGCGGCCGACCGGGGCGGTGGCACGCGGCTGTGGGTGCCGAGGATGGAGACGGGAGGCGACGTGCGACCACAGGGGACGGGGCGGTGGCGCGTGGCGGCGGCGGAGGGGGGAGGGTGGTCACGGGCAGCGCGCGGCTGAGGACGGGGCGGCGTGTGGGGAGGGCGGCTGAGGGCGGGCGGCGCGCGGCTGAGGATGGGGACGGGGCGTGCATGCGTGCGAGTGGAGTGGAGAGGAGTTGCTGGGCGCATAAGTCCTATTCACCCGTTTGCCAAATGCCTGTGATCCGGCACTCGACAAACATCTATTTTTTTTAAAAAAAAAACTTCCTTTCATTATTTTTTAAAAATAATTTCCTATCTTTGCCGAACGCCCCCGATCTGGCACTCGACAAAACCAATTGTTGCAGAGTGTCAGATCGCAGGCACTCGGCATAGTTCTTTTTTTTCTTAATTTCCTTTCCTGTTAGGGTTAGTATTTTTTTAAAAAATTTTATTCTCTTTGCCGAGTGTCAGACTAGAGCACTCGGCAAAAAAATTATACTCTTTGCCGAGTGCCCCTGACTTGGCACTCGGCAAAGCCCCCTTTTGTCGAGTGCTGACCCTAAGGCACTTGACAAAGAGCTTTTTTTAATTCATTTCCTCTATTTCTATTCATAACGTGTTTCACTAGTTTCTTGGAATGTACTTTGACAATACCTTGTCAAATTCACTCAAGATCGCAGGCACTATGCCGAGTGTCAGGTCGCAGGCACTCGTCATAGTTCTTTTTTTCTTAATTTCCTTTCCTGTTAGGGTTAGCATTTTTTTAAAAAAAGTTTATTCTCTTTGCCGAGTGTCAGACTAGAGCACTCGGCAAAAAAATTATACTCTTTGCCGAGTGCCCCTGACTTGGCACTCGGCAAAGCCCCCTTTTGCCGAGTGCTGACCCTAAGGCACTCGACAAAGAGCTTTTTTTTTAATTCATTTCCTCTATTTCTATTCATAACGTGTTTCACTAGTTTCTTGGAATGTACTTTGACAATACCTTGTCAAATTCACTCAACAATGTATATTCGATGCTTTTACGAATATTCGATCATTATTTCATGCGGTTATAGCTCAAATTCTATTCATCACAATTAAAATTCTATAATTGCTGTTAATAAATTAAAATTAGCAAACGGATCCGAAAAATTACCAAAATTTCACATGAAACAATCTATGTTGTCTATTGCCTATAGAAAATGTTTTGAAGTCAAACCCCAACTCGACAGTCAATTTGACTCTAAATCTTACCGGATCCTTCTCAACTTTATGAATCTTATTCGGAGATGCTTCGTTTTGTAAGCATCGTACATGACAACTTGTGCGAAACCTTCTCAATTTTTTACCATAGTCTCCACGTATGATATCTTGACATCTTGACAAATCTCATGATTTTCGGACTTCGTTTGCTTTTTTAAAATTTTAAAACCATTCGGCCACATGTTCGTGGTTGTGTTTCCTGAACAAGATTTTCGAAATTCCTTTTCATTTCACAGGTACGGCCTCAAATCAGGATGAATAACATGAATATCATTTTTTTACTCATTTTTTGTAGTATTTGAATCACTTGCAGTTCAAATTTGACTTGATTCAAAAAATTGCTTAAAATGTAATTAATTAATTAAATATAGCAAACAAATACAAAAAAAATACCAAATTTTAACATGGAGTACCACATGTTGTATGTGGAGAGTGGAAAAAGTTTGAAGCGTAGGAAAGGAAAAAAGTTTTACTTCTTTGCCGAGTGTCAAGTTCAAAACACTCGGCAAAGAGCTCTTTGCCGAGTGTCATCCCCAGACACTCAGCAAAGAGGTAACGGCGTCGGCTGGCCGCTAACGGTGTCAGTTCTTTGCCGAGTTTTATTTTGCCAAGTGTTTAATGGTGGCACTCGGCAAAGACTCTTTGCCGAGTGTCCAAACCACGACACTCGGCAAAGGGTCATTTGCCGAGTGTTTTCTCTTCGCCGAGTGCCCCTCCGGTGGCACTCGGCAATGGGGCTGTTTGCCGAGTGCCCGATAGGTTGCACTCGGCAAACCTCCAGGCACTCGGCAAAGCGCCGGTTTCCAGTAGTGAGTAGAGGACGCCCGCCGCGTCGGCGGCGATTCGAGGCACTTGAGGTCGGCGATGCGCCATCCGCCCATTCCCATCTCTTCTTCGTCTATGCAAAAGGCGGTGATCGTGACCTGGGTTGTATAGCAAGATGCTGATTTTGGGATGTGGTAGATGCAATGCAGTAACCTTTGTCGGTTGTGCTAGCTATACTAGCCTGTGTGCATGTGGGGGTGGCGATATATACAGACCGGAAAGCGCGTCCATAATTAGGTGAGTTGCTTCCTCATAACCTTATTACAAAGTTCGTTTGCCAGTCATATGTTTCTTGGGACCAAATTTACCATGCCAACTTCTGAAGATAGTTTATGTAATTTTGCTGAACAAATGGAGCCATCTATAACTGTTAGAAAGTTGTCGACGCCGTGTTGATTTTTAGTATGATAGAAATTGCAGCTTAACAGCTGCTACAATTGATGGCCTTGTTAGTTTTTTCGCTTAGGTATTGCTGATACATCTATGTTTTGCTAATCGTTGTCTGACATTCATCAATCTAAGCATGGTTGTTTCATGACCGAATGCCTGCCTGGTTGATCATCTTTGCACTTGTCCTTTTCTTGTCTTCATGATCATTGAGGAGTCATCAAAATTTATTTATTTGAAATCAGCTGTCATAGATTCGTGTTTAATTTTGCATGGCCATCAACCGTCCCCTCCTTTAATTTTAAGATGCGTCAATGCCCATTGTAAGTAACTAAGCTTGCATGCTTCATTCAACAGGAGTAATTCCTATTGTCATGAACCTCTATTTCAATGCACATTTTGTTTTCTAGATTTCTAAGATTGATTCAAGTTCCTATTTTTTTTCTGCATGTTGCAGCTACTAGCCAATGCAGGGAAAGCCAAACTGTAGCTTGAAAAGCAAGCCCATGGGCTAGATCAAGGACTAAAAGCAATCAAGTAAGTTTTCTCTTGTTCATCAGGGACTATTTAGTTATCAATTATTTTAAGTCTTTTAAGCACTGTTCAAAACCTAGCTCCATTTAAGTCATCTACATATTCAGTTCCTTCGCAGCCTTGCAGGTGGATGAGGAAACATGACACATATGTGCGATTTTTTCTCCTATAAATACATTCTAGATACGGAGAATCAATTATTTTTTATAAGATTACATCTATATATTTTTTCTCAGGTTACTAAATTTTTACTTAAAAATCAAAAGTATTCAGATTTTTTAAACTATGTGTCAGCAAATCATTTTTAGAAATAATGGAGGTGGTTTGTTTAGAGGAATCTGGACGGTGCCAAAGTGCAAGATCCTGAGTACTGTCTATGTCAAATATTTGATGTAGCTATATTAGGCCAATCTTAGTGGGAGTTTTATTTGCATTTAATAAGCTACTGCATAAGCGATTTTAAGGATGTGGCAACGTTTTTAAGAAGACATGAGAAGTGAGTTTCATGGAGATGAAACTCTCTTGACACGATTACCAACTCTTTATGAGTTATGAAATTAAATGTTTATGGAACTACAAAATGAAATTTTTCATTGAGAGTGGGTGTTTCATCTATGTTTCATTTTCATTCTACGTTCTTGGAAACAACGCGATGAAACTTTCCGACTAGCCTTACATGACCATAAAGTTATCTTTATTGCAATTGAAAGTGTTAATATTCCAAAATATATAGGATTAAGCGTACCCTCTCTATCCCTATTTTGCATGAACTTGGAAGATGATCATTACTGATATAAATATGTCTTGTGTCTTTTTGTATTTTTAGGAACACACAAATGAGACCATGCCTTGCAATGAGGCCCTAGCCATTACCAACTGATGTACTTTGGAGATGAGGAAAATGGTCCTCGACTTAGCGATGAACTAGCGACAGAAAAGTAAAGTAGGAATGGTTTATAAGTGCAGTCCTGGAAACATAAGAGACTTGACAAGACAACAAAGTCTACATGCATGATGTGGCATCATTTACATGAATATAGATATTTATTGGATGGACAGATATTCTATCTTTTGAGAATGCTAGAGTTTCAGTTCTTGTTTTAGACAAGTATACAATGGGCACTTCATGTCATCCTATGATGCCATAAAGTTTTGATTTAATTCAATAATTGCACATAGAATTTTTCATAGTACATGTATTCCATTACCTTGATATGTTTCACCAATAGAATATGATGTTTCCACTGTTGTTCACCATGCCTCAAGCACTTTCGTCTAAATGTGGCCAAGACCACCTTCATGGGCCTTGGTGTGAACCATTATCTGCCCATGCCTAGCATGATCGGCATAGGACACGGTTGCTTACAACTATTCGCCAAAATGGTGATTTGAACCATGTTTACGTGCTATGTTGGAGACACATATGTTCTTGTCTCAGATGGTTTGCATTGTTTGAAAAACAAACTTAAATATACTCAAGATTTCAATCAAGAGCAATGCATCTTTGAATTTGGACCATACATCATACCATGATTAGATCCCTAATAGATTTATGGCTTGATAATATTTATTAGTTTGTATGTTTATTGCAAGGTTCAACTTTTTTTTTCTGAACTCAAATCGTGGAGCATAGCCCCTCAACACTTCTATTAGTAGAAAGAACATGATATAAGAGGGTTAGTGGAATGCTAAGCAAGTTTTTCGTAGACATGTGCGTGCTACACGTGCATGTCCACTAAGTAAGAGTAAAGCCTCCTTGAAATGCAGGAATTTTATAGAAATTTCATAGAAATCAGTTGATTTTTACATGAAAAACATAGGAAAGAGGAAAAATTCCTCCAATCCAAAGGGGGCCTAAGTAGTTTTCACAATGGCACAAGAATATGGAGGGTATCTCTTTATTGTTTAGTACATGTATAAATTGTGAAATAACATGTACTCCCTCCGTACTGGGAAAGGATGTCGTTTTAGGCGTTTAGATGATTTGCGCAAATGAAGTCGTTTTGGCTCGGTGAACAATCTTTTGGACGTGTTTGCCCCTGGCGCTTTGTTTCCTCTGCTTAATTAATCACGACGCTTGCCTCCCTTCATTACTTGCGACGCTTCAGTCCGCGTTCCTTTCGATCGCTCACCTCCCCTTCCTACTTGCTTGCCTTCCTCGCTCGCTCGCTCAAGCGCTGGCCTTCCCCTTCCTCGCTAGCTTGCTCGCGCCATGGAGTCCAGCGCCATGAAGCTTGCTCGAGCCATGCAGGAGGCGCCGGACTCCGTCTCGTCGGAGGAGGTGGTGCCGGACTCGGAGATGGCGCGGCAGGACCTTGCGCTGGACTCCACGGCGTCGCAGGAACTCGAGCTGAACTCCACGACGCCGCAGTATCTTGAGCCGGACTCCAGCGCGCAGCGCGACTTTGTGCCAGACTCGTTGCCGCCGGAGTCCCAGCTAGCCGTCTACTTGCGTTCGCTGCGGCACCACCCACGACTGCAACGACGTTGAGGGCTGCCGCCTAGCTCGCCGCCTCGCTAGTAGGTGTGTCCGTTGTGGTCTTGTTCATAGTGAATACGAGCTCGCAGCAAGCTAGGATAATGGATGACCTAGACAAATTTGATTGCGAGATCGATATTCCTGATGTCAAAAAGCTTCAAAGAGCTAGAAGAGATGGCTCAGTACATGAACAAGAGAAGAGGTGGTGGCGCTTAAATAGGCACTCAAGTAACCCAAACGTCTGTCTTCACCAGCGAACCGAGCGCGAAGGCAAAAATACGCGCCAAAACGCAAGCCGACAGCAAAAATACGCGGCCAAATGCGAGTAAGCGGAAAAAATACACACCCAAACGGCAAAAATACGTGCCCATACGCGAGCCAACAGCAAAAAATACGTGGCCAAACGGCAAAAATACACGCCCATACGCAGCACACAGTGCCATGCAATATCCACGAGCTCTTAAAAAAACTGCCTTCCAGGAATGGAACCGTGGACCTCCAGCCTCTGAGGCATGCGCACTTACCACTCCAGCCAGGAAAGGTAGAGGTATAGGTGATACCCGCAACACTATTTAATAAGGCAAATAGGAAAAATACACCCTAATTAATCACTCCTTAGTATGTTAAAATGTTGTCCTAAACGACTTTCTTTACCCGTATGGAGGAAGTAATAATACTCCCTCTGTCCCTGAAAGCTTCAATTTCTAGAGTTGTCTTAAGTCAAACTTTTTAAACTTTGACCGAATTTCTAAGAAAAAACGCTAAGATTTATGGTACCAAACCAGTATCATTAGATTTATCATACAATATATTTTCATAAGGTGTTTATTTTATGTCATAAATGTTGTTCCTCTTTTCTATAAAGTTAGTCAAACTTAAAAAAGTTTGACCGGCACGGATTCTAGGAATTGAAGCTTTCAGGGACAGAGGGAGTAATATAATAAATGGTACATGCTGCAAAATTAAGTATTCTTTTCTACTCAGTGCTCTTATTCTAGTTTTTTTTTTTAAAAGAGTTCCCTTGGACAGTGTATTTTGAGATAAACTTGAAATGTTTCTATAGGCAATGCCAAAAGAAACTCTTAGAATTTGGTTCATAATTAATTAAGTCAAAAGTGCATAAAGACCAAAGAGGTATTTTATTATGATCAAGCGGAGAATTGCGGATGCTACTTGCCTAGTACTTGGCACACCTCTGCTCTCGTCACATTTTCTTTCTACCGAATGATATGTAAATAAAAGCAAACTGTTTCCCGCAATGGATGATAAACAAACAAATACTACTAACGCATGGCGTGCATGCAAGCAAGAGTGGGTGGGATGAATTGATTACTGGCGCTTGCTTTTTTTTATTTGATTGATGGATAGATCACATTGCTTTAGGACAGTCTAGTAGATAGCCGTTGTTTCTAAAATTACCGTATCATATAGAATGAAATGAAACTTGGATGAAACATTCACTCTAAATGCAAAGTTTCATTGTATAGTTTTATAGACATTTAATTTCATGACTCATAAAGAGTTGGTAATCGTGCCTAGAGAATTTCATCTGGATGAAACTTATTTCTTCTCTCAAAAAAAATTAAATACACTATCATTTCATAAAAAATGTCTATGTGGCAATTATTAGAGTATTTTGGAGAAGAGATTGGTCTCTATTTCACGGTGGGGGTGGTTGATCCACGGAGCGAACCGCAACCGGTCCAGAGTCACGAGCACGGAGCACCCTCTTCAGATTCCAGAGTCAAGTCAAGGACGACTCTCTTGCAGTTGCAGTTGCAGCGCCCGCCGTGGAGAATCACGTTCACGGAATGTTTGCGTGCACGGAACACGCACCGCACAACCCAACTACCACTACACGTACATTCCGTACAATACAAACAGAAGCTGCCGTAGCTGATACTGTACCTCGATGATGACAACGAGCAGGTCCGATCCTATTGCTACAAGCAGGACTGGGCTATTTATTTTTCACAACCCACGTACATAACCTAAATATTCTCTACCCACCTTACTTCTCGTCTCTTAGATCTAATCAGACAAGCGGACCCCACCCGCAATCTCCATCCGCAACTCCGCCCGTGTACTACCCACAGGGCTAGCAACCGCCATCTCATTTTCCTTTTCGCACACACCCACCCGCCGCCGTCTTCCTTCATGACTTCGCTCCTCTCAACCACTCCTTCGGCGACCGGAAGACGTCCCCACCGGTGTCACCACGGCCCCGCTCTCTTCGTTGCACCGCCATGGCAAAGGCGCGCGTCCTTCCCCTATCGCCCTCGCCGTCCTTCTCGCTGGAGTGGCCATGATTCGATGGTTGGTGGTCAGTGGTCAGCGCCGACGGCACCCTACCCTGCATTTGGCGGCGGCATGGCCATCCTACGCGGACGGTGCTCCCCCGTGACGACGCGCGAGTGCGGACGGAGGTGCGCTGGCTCCGCCAGGCGGAAAGGTGGGTGCCCCTCCAGCACATTGCGGCGTATCACCTGCCGCCCCCTCCCTCATGTGGCAAGAACGATGACAACGACAATTCCGACGTGCACAGCACGGCGGGCTTCGTGTCCAAGAGGTGCGGGTTGCTCTCAACCCGGTGCGTGAAGATCGCCTTGTTGCTATCCCGCTGCAGGGCGCCGCGAGGTGTGTCTCCTTCGCTGGCGCAGGCAACACGAATACATCAACTTCTTAAAGATCAAGACCTTCCCGGAGTGAAGTTTCTGACGGAAAATGTAGTGTTCATCACAAGACTGTTATTGTCATGCCTCTAGGAAGCGATTGATATTGTAATAACCTTAACCATGGTCCATGGAGACGGACGAGCCTGAATTTTAGAAGACCTGTAGTCTGTAGCATCAAATTGAATTTAAGCATTTATGGATTGTTAAATGGGCTATATGGGTAGCACAATATTCATGAGTTTGCTACTGCCAGCCATATTTATTGCCATAATAATAAATCACTACTGGAATCTGCTGCTTTGCCGAGTGCCTAGAACACTCGGCAAAGCCCCAAAAACACTCGGCAAAGGCTTTGCCGAGTGTAACACTCGGCAAAGAGCGCTCGGTAAAAATCCTGTCGGCAAAGGGCTCTTTGCCGAGTGTTATTTATCGGGCACTTGGCAAAGGCTTTGCCGAGTGCCCGACACTCGGCAAAGACCGAAACGAAAAAATCATCAAAAAATAGCAAAATTTTTTTTTATGAGGAGAGGCCCCCACCTAGGCAACACACGGCCGTTGCAACCCAGTTGAGCAGCCACAACATTTTTTCCAAACTTTGCGCCCATCAGGATTCGAACCACAGACCTGACGCATGGGTACGCACACGAGCCCCTCTACCACTGCGTCCCTCTTTCATTTGTGTCTATAAGACGTTTTTTATTCTTCATATATTGTACTAAAACAAGTGTAAATTGCTTATTTGAGGCTCTAAACGAATTCAAATCAAAAAGTTGTCAACTACAAAGTTTCATAACTTTTTGAGATATACAACTTTCATTTAGGAAGTTTTTCCATCTGAGGTTGTTTAAAAAATTTTGAATTTCAAATTTAAAAATTCAAACGTACTTTTGCATGACAAAATGATTTCAAATGAAAAACTTGTTAACTACAAAGTTTCATAACTTCTCGAGATCTACAACTTTCGTTTTGGGTGTTTTTCCATCCGAGGTCATTTGAAAAATTCGAATTTTAAAATTTTGAAATTCAAACGTAGTTTTGCATGACAAGATGAACTGAAATGAAAAAATTGTCAACTACAAAGTTTCATATCTTTTCGAGATCTACAACTTTTATTTAGGTTGTTTTTCCATTCGAGGTCTTTTGAAAAATTCAAATTTTAAATTTTAAAATTTAGATGCAGTTTTGTATGGCAAGATGATTTCAAATGAAAAAGGTTTTAACTACAAAGTTTCATAAATTTTCAAGATCTACAAAGTTTATTTTGGTTGTTTGATCATTTGTATATCCGACATGGTGATTCTAACATTATTTACAAATCGTATATATCTCTCTTGTAGTTTCATAAACTACAAGAGAGAGATCTAAAATTTATGAACAAATTTGCTTTTATTTTCTCGTATGAAGAAATGACCTAAATAAAAAATATTCATCTTGATGAGTTCTACAACTTTCTAGTTGAAAACTTTTTCATTTGAGTTAATTTACTGCTTCAAATTTTAATTTGAAATTTGTCTTTGCCGAGTGCATAAAAAAGCACTCGGCAAAGACCTTCTTTGCCGAGTGTAAAGAAAAAACACTCGGCAAAGTTCCATTCTCCGGTAGTGAATATCATGCCGTCAGATACACAAATTTCATAAGCTATGTATGTTGCATGTGTGTGCAGTTTGGGAGCCTTGACTAATCTGGATTTGAACTCTCATTCAGTTATAGCCTTGTCAGTTTTGAAGCAGAAAGAGACGTGGTTAAGACCTAGAACAGTTGCAATCTTCATCATGTGTATTTTATCTTTGTTATATGATTGTCTTCGTGTTTGAAATGACTGGTTGAAGTTTGATCAAAACATGTTTGCCCAGGGTATTTCAACCAATTGTATAATATATTATATTTTTTGTCTTTTTAGTACAAGAATGTTGCTCGTTAAAGGACACTAAATTTGAGTGGTATGTCCCTTCATAACACTTTGTTCAAACTACAGTTGTATGCCACTTCATAACTTTGATTATATAGTATACCCATGAAGACAAACGTCAGTTTTTCCCTGGAATTTATTATTTTTTAAGCACAACAGTTTTGCTATTGACATGACAATTATCTTATTCTCAGTTTTGATGATCCTGGACCACATGGAGCAAGTAGATATTCAGACCATAAGCTACTTGAAGTCCCGAAACTGTGAAGAGAGATTGAAGAAAAGGTGCACGGGAGATAAATCCATCTGACTGATCTCTCCCTAGAAAAGTAGAATTTTAAGGGTTACAAACATGCTGCCAGCCTCGGCTTTTGGGTGTATTTAGTTCGCGAAAATTTTTGGCTTTGGCTACTGTAGCAATTTCGTTTGTATTTGTCAATTAGTGTCCAATCATGGACTAATTAGACTCAAAAGATTCGTCTCGTGGTTTTCTACCAAACTGTATAATTAGTTTTTTTTTCGTCTACATTTAATGTTCCATGCATGTGTTCAAAGATTCGATGTGATGGGGAATCTTGAAATTTTTTCGAAACTAAACGTGGCCTTATCTGACATTTCTGCTTCTGCCAGCAAGTGGCTTGTCTGACAGAAGAGGCAACTTCAAGTCAGAGCCCAGGCCACTGTAGTCACCACAGCCGAGGTCACCGAAGCCCAGAGGCATAACATTGGTGTAGGTGTCAGTCGCTTCGAAGCATTCAGAACAGAAGCAACTGGTGCGTCACAACCTTCCTATTGCAGTGGCCTGGGCGTAGCTATCCAACTTTCCTTGCACAACCTTTCCTCCAGAGATACAATGTCACCCTTCTCCCCAAACCCAACTTCTCCACGCACTCGTTGGCTCCAACAATAGTAGTCGCAATGCAGATTTGGTCTTCAGGAGACCTACCAGATTGTGTTCTCATGCTCTTCGGGTGGTCGTATCACTACTGCAAACGGCCGATTTGCCTAGTGCTAGGGGCACTCGGCAAAGACCAGTTTACACTCGGCAAAGCGCACTTGACAAAAAAATTGTCAGCAAAGGACGCTTAGCCGAGTGCCGGTTTGACACTCGGCAAAGAAAAGTCGCCGTGACGGCGATGGAGGCAGTAACAGCAGGTTTGCTGAGTGCTATGGGCTTGGCATTCGGAAAACTCGCCCACTTTGCCGAGTGCCAAGGGCTTGGCACTCGGCAAACTCGCCCACTTTGCCTAGTGTCATGGTCATGACACTCGGCAAACCCTGTTCTCAGGTGCCTAGTTTTGGTCACTTTGCCGAGTGTCTTGGTCATGACACTCGGCAAAGTGACAAAAAATAACCTTTTTTATTGGTTTTTTACATTCCATCTATATATATATATATATCACATTTCACAAACATCTCATATATATCACAAACACCACATATATCACAATATATATCACATATCTCACAAGTCCATCACAAGTCCAACCACAAGTGCATCACAGTTCTCCAAAATAAACCACAAGTGCATAAGAACCAACCATAAGTAAATGGAAAAAGTCTAATTGACCCCCAACTATTGGGGTGGTCTAGTTTACCCCTCAACTATGAAACGGTCTAATTTACCCCCTGAACTTTGCAAAACCGGCCAAACCACCCCCTCAAGCGGTTTTGGACGGTGGTTTGCTACAGTAACAACGGTTTTGCTACAATAACAGTGGTTTTGTCCTTTTCTTTTTTATTTATTTTGTCTGAATCTTTGAAAAATCATAGTAAATCATAAAAAAATCATAAAATGGAAAATCCAATTTTATTGGACTCCACATGAGTATATCTACACAGTAAATATATAATATAGTATGCTTTAGTATAAAGTTTTTGTTGTATGAATTATTCAAATTAATTACAGAAAAAAATAGATCAAAATTTACAGCAAAAACTTTATACTAAAGCATACTATATTATATGTTCACTGTATAGATCAACTCATGTGGAGTCCAACAAAATTGAATTTTTCATTTTGTGATTTTTTTATGATTTACTATGATTTTCAAAGATTCAGACGAAATAAATAAAAAGAAAAGGACAAACTGTTGTTACTGTAGCAAAACCACCGTCCAAAACCGCTCGAGGGGGTGATTTGGCCGGTTTTGCAAAGTTCAGGGGGTAAATTAGACCGTTTCATAGTTGAGGGGGTAAACTGGACCACCCCCAATAGTTGAGGGGTCAATTAGACTTTTTCCATAAGTAAATCATGGCGACTGTCCGGGTTGATGAGGCCCAACATATGATCCCGGCGACCCTCCGAGGTGATGAGGCACATTATTCGATGCCACCGATTGATTCTGCATAAAGGAGAAGAGATTGCATGTGAGAGAGACAAGATAAATATATACCATCAATGTTGCATGAGTAGTTGCATGTGAGACAAGATAAATATATACCATCAATGTTGCACTAGGTTCCAAGTAGTGTTGTGGTTTGACCGTAAGCATGAACATACAAACTAAAACATTCATCCTCACAGGAGTAGTTGCATGAGGAGGTGGAGGTGGAGGTGGAGCGAATAGCGTAGGTGGCGGAGCTACACCCATAGCAGCCCCAAGACTTTGCATGTACCGAAGAATCTCCGCCATCCTCTGCTGCTCGGCCTCCCGCTCGACCGCCATAGCCTCCATCCTCTGCCGATCGGCCTGCATCGTCGCCTGGATCTCCTCCCGTATCCTCCTCTCTTCTTGTAGCTGGGCCTACAATATTTTACCCCAATGTTACAATAACGCAAAGCTAAGGTATGTAAAAATCAATGAACGACGAATAAAATAGGAATAACCTGGAGTGCATCAACTCGGTGTTGTGCAGTGTCCAGCTGTGGCCGTATGGTCGGGCTTGCACTCATGCTCCTTGCTTGGATCTGGGAGAGAGTGGAAGTAGTGGCCGTGTCAATTGCGCCGTCGCCAAGCCAGTACCGCCCATGCTTCTTGCCTCCTCCCACCCTCATGATGAATTCTCCATCAAGGTCCTTGGTGCTCGGATCGTACTCTGGCCCATGGACCATCCTTGCCATCTCAGTGTATTGATTGAGGCGGCTGTGGATGGTCGCGTTGTTGTATGCCTCGGGCGGGTCCTCCGGGTTATAGTCGACGTCGGATGTCGCCTTGCCCTTGTGGGACAAAGCCCATGCCTTGAAGTTGGAGCAAGGCCGGCCACCATGTGACAACGACTACGAGAAAAACAACAAGATGGTTAGAAATCATATAGAATTGAGCGTTAGAATAAATAAATGAATTTGCGTACCCATATTTGTGCGTATCCGCTGAGGCTACGGCTGCCTTGATGGTGTGGTACACCTGGCATCATCAAACGCCACTCCCAGCAAACGGTGTGCGGCTCCAGCCACTCAGGGGTGCACCACTTGTCCACCATCATCTCCCAGCACTGGGGATGCGTGGTGCACTGTCACACCCCAAAAATTTCAGTTTTGGGATGTGACTAGAAAACACTAAAAACTTAACAGAAGATTTTTACCATTTTCTAAAATATCCAACTTTACTTAAGTTGTCCACAATTTAGATATTGGAAAATGTGAGTTTCTAATTTTGTTTTGGAATTTAAATAAATGATTTGTTGCATTTCATGTCTTTGCATAGTGTCTTTGTATGAAAAATGAGTTTAAATGTTTTTAAACGCGCTTAGGGTTTGATTCAAATCAAATCTCTCAAGATCTTTGATCAAGTTTCCATAACCTCAGAACCATGATCAAATCCTTAGAAACCATTCATGTTGATCCTTGTTACAAAAACCTTGGAGGGTCTTCAAGTTTCATCTTGTCAAAACCGTAACTAGCCTGGTCTCTCTTTCTCTCTTTTCTCCTCATTTTAGAGCTTCTAATTATTTCCGACCGAGTTTTCTCCAAAGCACTAAATCTATGATTGATGGCCAATCATTGTATGTCATCACTCTCACACAATTCTACCATCACGTTCGAGTAAAATCACTCAGATGTCACATACCCAAGTTAATCTCATTTCTTCCTCTTATCAACCCAATGGCAGCCCTAACATTGTTCTCTCTTTCTAATGGGCTTATTCTTTTCTCTCCTTTACTCACCTTGGGCAACATCATCTTGGACTCTTTTCTCTCTACCTTTTATCCTCTTGATCAAAGCCCACAATCCAAGAAAGACCACAAGCAACCATCCCCGTATTACTATCATCGCTTTGGGCCAAACCCGGTCCAAACTTTGCCTTAGCTCTCGCCATGGGTCAAAGCCCAACCATCCTCCTCTCCTTTGGGGTCCAACATCAAGCCCAACCATCCCTCTATCTTTTCCTCTCCCCTCTCCCACGTCACCTCCCTAGAAGCCATCTCCAATCTTGCAAAAATATCAACCAAGGTGAAGAATATCAAGCCATGACCCTTTGCCTTGCTACCCCTTCACCTCCCATCACTTCCCCTTCATATATACCTCCCCCATCTCCCCCTCACGCCTCCCCCTTCATTTCTCACGTGAAGAACAGGATAGGGACGCCCCTAAAGCTCCTCCTCCTTCCCCATGGCTGCCCCGATCAACCGCAACGTGAGAAGAATGCCCCGTTGTACTACATCATCGTCACCGGCCGTCATCGATGCATCTCCTCACTCCACCACACCCTTCCCCTTGATGAAGCTACACAAGGATGATCTAGAAGGAGAGTTGAACAAGTTTGAGCACTATTTGAGGCAAGTGTAACATGAGTTCCCTTGTTACCTGATAACCTTATAATCACTTCATATGCATGTGTCTAATATGATGCTAAGGACTTTACCTAGTACTTTTGTAGCCTCTTCCTTGTTACCTTGGGTTCATGCATATGGGTAGTTTTGCTTAGCTTGCAGTCACCAAATATTATAATGTTAATCCTGATTAATGACTTATGAAATCATTGGATAAAATGGTGCTTTTCGGCAACATGGACAGAAAGGGAGTTAGAGCATTGGGCCTTGTTGGGTGCTCTAGTCTGCCCTCCGTAAGGACTGAATCTTAAAGTGGCAGACCAGGACTTCCGTATAGCCTTTAGAATCAAAATGGGCACGATCTTAGTCGTATAGCTAGTTTTCTCTAGCTTGTTAGTAGTTACCGAAAGTTTTTGGTGCAAGAGGGGGGACTAGGTTGCAGAATGGCTTCTTGCCTGTCAAGGTGAGTACTGGGCTGCGGTCATGGTGTGCCACTCTTGAAGGGGGGCTCCATTCGTCTAGACGCTGAAACCTCGCGGCTACTAACTTGTTAGGGTAATTAGTGAAAGGCTTCATAGTGAACCCTGCCGACTTACCTTGGAAGTGAGTCAAGAGGATGGCCACCTCGGGCACAGGGGTATTCATGACTCAAGGTGAAATTGTACACACTCTGCAGAGTTTGATCAAACTGATATAACAGCCATGCTCATGGTCACGAGCAGCCTGGATCCTTTTCGAGATAGATGGTTCTATGGATGGTTTGGGATATGATTAATCTTGATGGTGATAACTAATTATATTCACATGGGAGCCATAAGGATAACTTAGAAACATAGGCATAATAAATAAAATATGACCAACTAAAAATGCTTACCACAGTACAACCGAGTCAAGCCTTCTTGAGCCTTGCATAACCTCATGGTATACTTGCTAAGCATGGTGAGCTGACACTTGTCGTTGTCACCAATAAAAATCCCGAATGGGTACCAGATGGTGAATCAAGTGAAGAGTTTCTTGCGGAGTCCATGAGTACTAGGCGAGTGCTTCCCCTAGTCAACCGTCCCTGTGGAGTATGAAGCCCCAAAGAGAAGATCAAGAATAGTTTCTGCTATGCTTTTATAATAGTTGTAAGTCCTGTTGTAACTATGGTCGATATATAATAAAGCATTGCTCTTGATATTCTCTATATTTGTCACTATATGTGTTGTGTGGATATCCTGGGCACACATGTAGTTAGCGCTTGGTATTCTTCGGAAAATCGGGTGTGACACGCACTAGCACTGAATCACCTACACGTCATCAAGTATGACATATAAGAAGATCAAATTAAGCCTACCTAAGCTCAGAAGAAATCAATATCAATGTTCGACTATATATACCTCCAGGTACTATTCCTTGGTTAGCGTCATCTTTATTGCGTCAGCTTTGGTGACCTTCGTTCCAAGGAACACCGCGTTGTATGTTATGACGGCCTGGACGCATGCCTCGTAATGTAGTTCTTTCATGAGTTTTTACATTCTTTGCTAGCCACCAAAGCCACCCTGTCCTCAAATCCTGCCTGGCATCTGAAGAAATCCTGCATATAGACATGATGTATCTATTCAATATTTCAAGAATGTCCAATGAATGCGATGTATTGAGCAATGTAGTGCAAGGAAGACTTACCCATAGCTCGGCCTTCACCAGCTCTGCCTTGTTGGGGAATTGCCTGCCAACAAGGTCTCTAGCATCGTCGGCAACGGCATAGTAGTCAAACGTGTAGGCCGGCTCCGTCTTCCCGGCAAACTCAACCAGGCCAGGAAGTGTTTCTTGCACCGAAGACCCAGGATGCCATTGACACTGCGTGTGTGACAACCTGCAGACTCTACAATCGTCCAACTCCTACCCAAGTGATTATGAAAAATTATTAGTTTCTATTGTGATTTTCAACATATCCTATGAAGTAGTGATAACATCTTAAGTTACTTACTTTTCTCCATTGGGTCAAATCAGCGGGCGTCTATGAGGTGGTATCGGTCGCTGAGGGAGGCTCGTAGGACCTCGCAAGTAGACACTCGACGAACCAGAGGAAGCGAAACCCGCTGCTGCTGCCTCCTCCTCGTCATCCTTGTGCGCCACCTCGTCGTCCGTCTACCGAACCTCCTCCTCCTCGTCTCCGTGCGTCACCTGCTCGTCCTCCTCACGTGGCGTGGTGGTAGGCGATGGCTCCCTCCTGCGGTTGCTGCTCCTCCTCCTACTCCTCTCCGACTTCTAATCATCTGCAGCGGGCACTGCAGGGCGTGTTCTTTGGTAAATTGAGTTCATCCTCCTCTAACGGTCACCCACCATCTTTGTTCAATCACCTGCAATTAAAAAGAATAAACAATGTTGTATTAGAAATAACATAATTACATTCTTGCAAAATAAACAAAACATAATTACAAAATGACATAGTATTACATGTATTAGAAATAATCTTCATGATTGGGATTAGCTAGATCATAAGTCTCATTATCACTATCAACCATGTCGAAATAATCAACACTATCTGAAGGAGCAATGTTGTCATCATTGTCATTGCCTAAACGTAATCATTCAAGCATTTGTAAGTCCTTCACATTTTGCACCTCATCTCCAGCGTCCTTGTCATCAACCCTTTCATTGTCTACTTCCATTCAGATCTTTTCGGTTAAGCCTATCTCAAACCTCCCTTCTAGCCCCTCTTCTTGGAAGAACCCTCCGTCATATGTGTTTGGGTTGAAGTTGTAATCTTCATCGTTTGGGACAGGTAGTTTACCGTGTGGCGATACCTTGTGCACAATATCCCAACCCTTAAGATGCTCTTTGGTTTGGCACGCGTATGAGAGATAATAAACCTGCATGGCCTGTTGGGCCACAATATAGACATCGTCTCCTGCTAAGATGGAATCCTGTCGAATTTCGACTACCCCAAGACTAGCCCAAGTCGGTCTCGTTACTTCAGGATCAAACGAATGACATTTTAATATGATAGGATTAAGAGGTTTGCAACCATGAAAGTTGAGTTTGTATATTTCTTCAATTATTCCATAATACTCGACCCCATCTTGGCCGAGCGTAGAAACTCCGATACTTGTGGTTCTTCGATTGGGCCGACTCTGCTCGTAGCTTGTTGTGTGAAAGCGATATCCATTCGCATCATAACCGGTAAATGACCTGACCCTATAGGCAAAGCCATCGGCAACATGTCTTAACTCAGCACTCATGGACGCATCGGTTTGGCCCTGCAAGCTCGAGTAGGATAGATCATTATATTATTTGCATGTACGAGCAACTTGGAATGTCAAACTAAGTATGAGCTAAATTGGACGGTACCTTCTTTTTGAACCAAGAAATAAAATTGGGCCTCCTATTTCCTGCACCCTGTCTAAGGAGGGTATCAGATTCCTGCGGGATAGGATCCCTTGGTCGATGCCAGAATTGATGAAGATATTCCCTGTACCAAGGAGAAACAAGGGGGTTGGATGTAGAATAGTGACGGCATATTGAACAAGCTCGTTGAGGACTTACCCCACATATGGCTCCACTTGGTCAAGGTTGGTCAACACATATAGTATGATACTACGCCACTCTTCAGGTTTCAAGTTCTTGGTGGTCGATGCACTTGCGCTTCTAAGTTGCCCTCAGAAAAGGCCGAGGTTCGATTCATTTTCGACAGTATTGTAACGAGGGGGTGGATTATGCATGCTAGGAAGGTTCTCAGCGTAGTATGTTATTGTGAAGTTTGACACCTCCAGAACGAATGCCTCTGCAATGGAAGCCTCAATTTTGCCTTTATTTCTACATTTTTTCAAAGAACCTTTAGACATCTCTCGATTGGATAGCACCAACAGACCTGCATGGCCCCCCCCATTCGTGCCTCATATGAGAGGTGCAAAATCAAATGCTGCATCAAATTAAAGAAGCCGGGTGGAAAGATCTTCTCCAACTTATAGAGCAACACATGTGCCACTTTTTCCAAGTCATCAATCACGGTCCGAGATAACTCCTTGGCACAAAGCTGGCAGAATAAATAGCTCAACTCTGCCAGCACTAGCCAGACATGCTCAGGGACATAGCCTCGAACGATAGCCAAAAGAAGCCACTCAATCCATATGTGGTAGTCATGACTCTTCATCCCTAAGACTCGCAGAGTAGATAAGTTCACTCCCCTCCTCAGATTCGCTGCATACCCATCAGTGAACATTAACGTCTAGATCCATTCAAGTACTTCCCTCCTTTGTTTCATGGTCAAGACGAATTCGGCCTTAGGCCTTCTCCATGTCTTGCCGCCTCTAGGAGGCTGCATCTCTTACTTTGGTCTATCGCATAACATTGCTAGGTCCACTCTAGCCTTAACGTTGTCCTTAGACTTATCAGGAATGTCCATGATTGTTGCCCAAAGTGCCTCGTCGACGTTCTTTTTCAGTGTGCATTACATCAATGTTATGTGGCAGAAGAAGGTCATCAAAATAGGGGGGCCTCGTCAAGCCCAACTTATGAGTCCACATATGTTGCTCACCATATCCCACAAAACCACCTTCTACTTGATTGACCACGAGAGCATCTATCTGAGCATGAACCTCGGCACCAGTCATCATTTGCGGTGCAGGGTCTGTCACTACGACACCTTTCGTGAAGTTCTTGATGTCTTGTCTGAATGCCTAGTCAAGAGGGAGGAATTGTCGATGTTTGTCGAACGAAGAATACTTGCCACCCTTCCGCAACCAAATGAACCTCAGAACTTTCTTGCATATTGGGCATGGAAACTTCTCGTGAACACACCAGGAGCAGAATATCCCATACGCCAGGAAGTCATGCAGGGAGTAGTGGTACCAAACATGCATTCTGAAGTTTGTCTTTTTAGCTCAGTCGTATGTCCATACCCCTTTCTCCCAAGCATGGACCAATTCATCAAACACAGGCTCCATGAACACACCCATATTATTCCCCGGGTGTCCAGGAATTATCAACGACAAGAGTACGTTCTGTTGTTGAAAGCATACGCCGGGGGAGGGGAGATTGAGGGGGATAACGAACACAGGCCAACATGTGTATGGGGCAGCCATCTGTTATCAGCGCAACACGTACATTATGAGCCTCTTCAGCTTTGTCATGATGAATGCCATCAAAGTGGGTCCATGCTTCACCATCGGATGGATGTACCAACTTGTCAGGATTGTATCACTTGCCCTTTTTGTGCCATGTCATCTGTTTCGCGGATTCCTCTGTCATGTATAGCCGTTGGATCCTCGGTACGAACGGAAGGTACCGTAAGATTTTCATGGGGATAGAAAGCTGCCTCTTCTGGCCATCACTAGAGTCTACCTCTAGGAAACTGAAGGATTCACACTTTGGACAGTACTTTGCTTCTACGTGTTCTTTCCTGAATAGGATGCACCCCTTTGGATAAGCATGTATCTGCTCATACGACATCTTAAGTGCACAAAGGAGTTTATGTGACTCGTACATGCTCTTTGGCAGAATGTGACCCTCCGGAAGCAGGCTGCCAATGACGGCCAACATACCATAGTAGGCATCTCGACTCAGGCTAAACTGGGACATGAAAGCCATTACGCGTCCAATGGTATCGAGTTGAGAAACCATTGTTTGGCCGTGAAGGGGTTTCTATGCCGAAGACATCATGTCGTAGAACGCCTTTGCGGTTGCCTTCATCTCCTCCTCGGTACGTCCTTCAGCGAACTGTGCTTCGTGAAAGTCATTTAACATGTCTCTTACCTCGGCATCACCATCATAATTCTTGACGCGTGGTCTCACCACCTCCTCTCTCATACGATGGGCTTCACCATGGTGGACCCACCGGGTATAGTCCGGCGTAAATCCATTCTTCAAAAGATGTTTACCCATGTTCTTCTTGTTTTGTCTTTTCCTGTTTGCACATTTGCTGCAGGGACACAAAGTTTGACTCGCTCCTTTAGCAGCCTCGCCAAATGCTAGGTCCAAGAAAGCATCAGTCTTGTCCGTCCATTTATCGGAGTATTGACTCTGACTTGAGCGGCCCGTGTATATCCACTCACGGTCATCCATCCTCTAATATATATATCAGCGAGTAATATAACCATCAATTGCATCTACACGGTGTTCCTACTATCTAATAGGTGAGGATAGGTCCTAATCCCACCCGAGGATGCGTAGATGAGGTTATTTTACATGCTCTACTCCTATCCGAGACAGAATTTCGGCAGTACCTCCCTGCTGCTCTCCAGATACACATCCTGGCAGGGAGAGTGTGTATCCGAGAACAACAGGGAGATGATGTCGAAAATCTATCTCGGATCGGAGCAGACCATGGAAACTAACCTATCTACGCATCCGCGGGCTGTTCAAAAAACGTGGACAATTGAAAATAGATACGATTATAGATATGCAAAGATCTGCATATTTCCAACCGTATCTCTTTCGAACGGGAGACGCCTAACGGTTGGTACGAACTTATTTTTCTAACGATCTAACACCGGCAGGAAACATTATTCCCTGTCGATACACCTATTTTTCCTGTCGTCATTTACCGATAAAAATAAATTTCTAGACCTGGCGACCTATAATTTTCCTGTCGATGCCCTACCGACAAGAAAAATGGTAACCCGACAGGGAAAAGTCTAACCAATAAAAAGGCTATTTCTCTGTCGCTTTAGTTCTGTCAGAATTTTCCTGTCGGTATACCAACAGAAAAATTATTTTTCTATTTTTCCTATTGGTTTTTTGTGTTTTTCTGTCGGTTTTTTACTGAGAGGATATTTTTCGTTTCTAGTAGTGATTATATTAGGTTCTGCGTGCAGTGCAAGGATAGAAGAATAATATGCAGTTTATATATTATACTATACTAGATATATGCCCGTGCGTTGTACCGGAGTCGTGATTTTTTTTCCTACTCCTATGACGGATTTGATCATTTTCAAAAAATAATGGAAAGCTAATTAACGATTATTCATTGAGAATCCTATGCGTCGTGGTAAGTTTATTTAGAATGTTTGCCTTCAACTTAAATAGCTACAGGCTCTACAGGCCCTGCCGTCGCCATGCATTGTCTGTGTCAGGGTCTTTTCAAGGGAAGAATAACGATGACCATCGGCCAACAAAGAGAGGTGAGGTTGCAACTTGCGAGGCGACGTGATGGACGACGCATACTACGGCCGTGATCAGCGCTACAATGGGTAGGGCGGCGGCAACGCGACGCCAGGGTAGGCTCCTGCGGTGCCGTACGGGTTGTCGCAGGTGAACGAACAGGAACGTGGAGGGCAATGGGTGCGGGCGTCCACCGTCGCCGACGCCGACAGCGAAGGTGTAGTGCCGCACCAACCCCAACTACGCCATGACCGTCCGCGACGGGAAGCCGATGCTGGCACCGACGAACCCCAAGGACGAGTACTAGCACATGCGCGGTGGAGCACGAGCGTCAAGGACCAAGAGTGGTATCCGGCGTTCGCGCTGGTGAACAAGGCGACGGGGAGGCCCTCGGGCCGACACTCGCACCCGGTGCGGCTGGTGTGCCCTATGGACGAGTCGATGCTCTGGATGGAGTGGTATCCGGCGTTCGCGCTGGTGAACAAGGCGACGGGGAGGCCCTCGGGCCGACACTCGCACCCGGTGCGGCTGGTGTGCCCTATGGACGAGTCGATGCTCTGGATGGAGAGTCTTAACGTCGACAACGGCTTCCGCCGCGTCCGCATGGTCAACAGCATCTACCTCAACTTCGACACCCTCCACTCCACGGCGACTGCGACGGCACTGACGTCGTGCTCTGAAAGTGGTGCGAGGGCGACAACCAGCGTTGGAACTTGGAAGATCCAGCCCGACTAATGAACTCGACATCCCATCTGATCCATCGAGGCTTCGAGAGAATTCAGATCGGAAAGCACAAGGAGTCGGACGGCAACAGAATCACTTGGATGAGGATCTAGGAAGCAGGAACGCGTGGCGAACGGTTTCCAGGGGCACGCACACAAGAATCGACTGGACGAAACCCCTCCGTATTCTTTAGGTGTAAATATATAAATATAAAATATCTATATCTATACCCTTAATCCCTAATCTCTACACCTAAAAAGAGGCAAATGTTATCGTCACATCGCAACTAATCGGACCGCTCCTCTCCCTCCACCCTCGCGCTGTCTCCCCCACGAGAAGAAACCGTCTCCGCTTCCCCACGCCTCCCACGTCGACGCCGCCGCCAGCCTCTGCCCCATCGCTCACGCCGCGCCCACTCCCACGCCCCCCGCTCCCTGCTCTCGATCCGGTGCTCCTGGCCGTCGTCACGCCGCCGCCGCGGAGAGCGCCTCGATACCCCCGCTCCCAGAGATG
Organism: Saccharum hybrid cultivar R570; assembly: GCA_038087645.1. Taxonomy (NCBI): domain Eukaryota; kingdom Viridiplantae; phylum Streptophyta; class Magnoliopsida; order Poales; family Poaceae; genus Saccharum; species Saccharum hybrid cultivar. The sequence continues at coordinate 1,511,414 of JAQSUU010000615.1, read as the reverse complement.
GCATTGATTCCCAAACCCTAGCGCTGTCTCCGAGTGGTGAGCGGCCGGCGGACGGTGACAACGACCGCGGCACCATCGGACTCAGCGGCAGGGCGGCACCGACGGGACCAGCAGCACGCCGCCAGGTTAGCTGCGCGGCAGCGGCCGGGACGCTCGGCCGCTGGTCGGGGCGTCGCGTCGGGCAGAGCCGTGGAGAGCGGCAGGCCGGCAGCACGCATCAGCAAGGCAGTCCGTAGTGAAGTACGCCAAGCTTCAGTCAGTTCTATCTAAACTGTCGTCAATTAGCATTACCAATGTTATTCAGTAGTTTGGATTGCACTTATTCTACGGAGTTTAGTTTATTGCCATACAAAATACAACTCTTGATAGTGCTATGTCTGACCGAGAAAATAACCTTTCAACATCCTTGGCGTTGTACCACTCAAGGAGCAACTTGCCGCTGTCGTCCCAGTACTGGAGCTTGAAATGCAAGAAAGAGGAAAGAATCAAGCAGTTCTCTGATATTAGGTCGCAGATTGAGAAGATCCGCTTTGAGTTAAGTGAACATAATAACCAGGGTGGTAATGCGAGCAGTCTTGCTACTGAGGAACATGATTTCTCAACGAGGAAGCTTAATAGTTACCAAGCACAGCTTCGTGCCCTTCAGAAAGATAAGGTGTACATCCCGAGTTTACCTGTCTGCTTTCCTGAAGTTCTTTTTTTTGCAAATGTGTTTTTCTGAAAATTTTAGTATTCGTATTGCTAATTAGAAAACTCCTGTTCGATAGAGTTAGTACAGGTGCTTCTTCTGCATACATTACAGAAAAAGAAAGAGCTAATACAGATGCTAAAGAATGATTGGTCATCTATAAATTGTCACATTTCACTCAGAAAAATATATCTTCTGAAAGTTTTTGGGTACACTTCCCGAAGAGTCTTTTATATGCAGCTCTGATCCCTGTTTGCATTCTTTTTGTCTGAGTGCCTTCGCAAGGTTCTGGAGTATATAAATGAAGTGCATTCCTTATGTGGTGGAGTCCTTGGAATCGATTTTGGAAGTACTGTACATGAAGTTCATCCCAGTTTACATCAGAATGATATTGAGCAGTCAAGAAATATCAGTAATAGCACACTGGAGGGCCTTTCTACTACAATTTTTAAGCTAAAAGCAGAACGAAAGTCTAGAATCCACAAGGTCTTCCCTAGGTTCCTTTCTCTTCGTTTTAAGTTACTATCAATTGCTTATAACACATTTCCAAATGATCCATTACTGACATATGAGAGAGACAATGCAGTCATTATGTCAGCTTTGGAAACTTATGGACTCTCCAGAAGAAGAAAAGAGACAATTTAGTAAAGCAATGAGAATTCTCATATTACCTGAGGAGGGAATCACATCACCTGGAGTTCTCTACGAGGAAACAATTGAGAAGGTTTTACCTCTTTGTTGTTGTTTGGGTCTTTAAACTTTGTTCACAGTGTACTGTAATCATTCATATTTTCAGTTCTTATCCAGATGGAAGCTGAAGTTGAGAGGTTAACAAAACTAAAAACCAGCCGACTAAAGGAAATTGTCATGAAAAGGAGGGCATAATTATAAGAGATTTGCCAAAATGCACACATAGAACCTGAAGTCAGCACAGCCCCTGAACAAACTAAGGCTTAACCCTGTTTTGAAAGTGTGACAGTACTCAGATGATATTGTGATTATTGGTCTTTATTTTAGTCCAGTTAAATTGGCTCTCAATTCTGATTTCTTTTGTTCTGATACATGTATTCTTAAGCAAACCAATTTGGTTGGATATATACATGGGCTTTCCTTCCACATGTGCATGTTCTAACACTATTAGTTCATATATATTTCTTCTGTCTTCTCTTTTAGGTTGTTGAGCTCCAGCGAAAGTGACACCTTGAGCAAGACCGGCATGTAAGGTTAGGGGCCAAATCACTTGCAAACGGAACAGTATGGTTGGATCAGGTATGACATGCAGTTGCTTTACCCTTTTTTCTTGATAACCAAAATTTTATGCTCCGTGCATTTAGGAAACACTGAAAAACTAAAAATCTATGAAAGTGTTGATTAATGTACCCATTCTACGATCAACTGGCAATGCTACTCTAATATGAACTCTATTTTAATGTGTCTAAGTCTATGCTCACTTGTATTCTATTTTAGGTTTGTAAATTACGCTAAAAGGTAGAGCAAACTGTATTGAAAGTGACGTGTGACATTGTGTCTGTTAACAACCTGGTTGTGAGTGTTTGTATGATCCTCAATTGAAGACAACTTTCTAACCGTTAGTGTTTGGAGCCTATTCTACCTGTTTCTTGATTTACTAAGTAATTAGTTTGTTCTACTAGCTTAGCTAGGCCATTTCATTCTTTGATTTAAAAGAATCAGTTATGGATGACGGCTCCTATTGCTTTGTTCTAACTTCAATCCATAGTCACAAAGTTTCTAAGTCGATGGGGTCGAGGTACGGGGTCGCGGTACGTGGTACGCTACTTACGAGAGATTTTTACACTTCGGGTCAAAAATGAACCTGTGAACCCGGGTCGGGGTCGACGAACCCGGGTCGAGGGTCGAAGGTGGTGAACCCATTTTATGTGACTATGCTTCAATCTATTTGCTGATGAATACTGCTGGTTGAAATTATGTCAGATTCTTTTCTTTTATGGGACCATTTTTTTCTGAAGCCAATTCTGCGATTCTTCATGAAGCGCAAGACACTAATATGATCTCCTAAATATGAAACTTGGCCAAAATATCAAATGGAGGATGCATCTTTCTGGTAGACACTTTTCTTCCGCTCCGTCAGTAGGAAGCATGTAATATTGATGTTGTGAACATCACCCATATAATATTACTTTTTAATGAATAGTATAATACATGTTTATATCTAAATTGTCATGGTATTATTTTTTTCCTATTGCAACGCACGGGCACATGAAAGAAATGAATATGAGAGATTTCTTCCTGCCGATATAAAACATTATCTTGGTTGTATCACGAAAAAGCCTATACAGTAGAGTTTGTGAGCCTTCGACGCCACGCTCTCACACAAACTTTGTTTTTTTGAATTAAATGTCATTTTAATGTCGGTATTTGATTTCATAGTATTGTTATCTTATCCTGCGATCCGTTTGTCCCGTAGCAATGCACGGTCACGAACCTAGTAATAATAAAAATACAAAATTTCAGTTTTTTTTCGTCCAACCCATTCAAATCGGCCCAACCGTCCCTGTCACTCACCTCGATCCGGCCCATTCGCTTGGATGCAGCGCAGCCCACGTCCCTCGTGTCGTGGATTAAAAAAAGCAAAGCTCGTCTCCACTGCGCACGCCCTCCTCACGCCGCCGCCATCTCTTCACTCACGCGCCGCCGATGCCGCGTCGCTTCCCTCGCCACCACAGCAGGCCGCCCGTCGGCACGTTCCGGACATCGCAGGTTGCCGTCCGCCCGGCCACTCGTCCCGGACGTTGCAGGCTGCCGCCCCCCGGCACGGGAGATGGATGGCGGCGCGGTCACAGGCCGGAGGAGTGTGTCCTCACCGGGAGATGGACGGCGGCACAGGTACACACCGGAGGAGCGTCTCCTCGTCGTTTAGATCCAGGGCAGCACTCGCGGCCACCCAGGTAGCTTGCCGGCCGGCCGCCCGTCCTGGCCGTTCCCCTGCGAGAACCCAGGCCGACCGGAGCAGCCACATCCGCCCGCCCTCCCTCCCGTCCCTGCCACCCACGACCCACCTGCGACGTTCTTCCAAGTTGCCAGCGCCGCTGTGTTGGTCGATGGAGTCGCAATCGGATCGAATTGGATTGGAATTGAACCGAACATCACATCTATGGTATGTTACGAACTCCACGTTCTACACAAATTGCTTTTGCTTTTTGCCGTTGGGATATCATGGACGAGCAGAACAATAGTTGATCTCGCTGAGCAGAGAAGCGCCTCGCCAAGCAGAACAAGTAGCTGATCTCGCTGAGCAGAGAAGAATTAGCTTCGATTGTACTGACGGCCAGACGCTGCAGCATGTATTACGTGTTGCTTTGTATAATTCTGAATATACATACTGCCCCACCATGCATGCCATGTCAGGCTGTCAGCACTACGCGTGTGGAGAACCAAATTCAGAACTGTTGTATTCTGAGAACACAGATTTATTATTAACTTTGATTTACATTAGATGAACTACTATTATGGATGGTTCATTTACAAGTCAAATTGGATATTACTGGCTAATTGATATGTGTTTACTCCATTCAGATTGGAGCTGGTATGTAACGAAGATGGTTATTTTAGGGTAACTAGGCCTTATGCTTTGCCAAGAGCTTGAGAGATTGAGGGAGACTAGAATTAGCCTTATGCTTTGCCAAGAGCTTGAGAGATTGAGGGAGACTAGAATTGTTTCTTCATTATTCCTTGCCTTCCTCCAAATGACAGACGTGCCTCTCTTTATATAGAGAGGGGACTAACCCTAGACCTAACTTGGTGGCTAAGCACCCTTGACCTAACTTGACGGCTAAGCTACTGACGCTTGGGCCTATTGGGCCGGCGGCAGCCTGTTGGCTGCCCATGACATCTCCCCCGCCCTTGGAGACCCAGCTCGCCCTCGAGCTGGATAGCTTGATGGCACCTTCTTCTGTGGCGTAGTGGAGCAGATGTTGATCTTGATGGGAATCTGGTCCGTCGGCGATGGTGACCAGAGGCGGTGACAACAGCGATGGGATAGGTCGAGCCTCGGGCTCTGGCGGTCGACGGTGGAAGTGGTGCTGGACGTGGCGGTGGGGATTTTTTTTTCCGATGGGGCAGGCGGCTGGTGGTAGCGATGGATAGGGGATGAGGATCGACTGGATCTCTGATACCAGGTGTAACGAAGATGGTTATTTTAGGGTAACTAGGCCTTATGCTTTGCCAAGAGCTTGAGAGATTGAGGGAGACTAGAATTGGCCTTATGCTTTGCCAAGAGCTTGAGAGATTGAGGGAGACTAGAATTGTTTCTTCATTATTCATTGCCTTCCTCCAAATGACAGACGTGCCTCTCTTTATATAGAGAGGGGACTAACCCTAGACCTAACTTGGTGGCTAAGCACCCTTGACCTAACTTGACGGCTAAGCTACTGACGCTTGGGCCTATTGGGCCGGCGGCAGCCTGTTGGCTGCCCATGACATGGTATTTGTTTTAAGTTTAGAGCTATATTGCATTATCTCTTATTTTTACATTCTGTGTACTCCATTCAGATAAACTCAGAACAGTTGTATTTAGAGAACATAGATCTATTATTAACTTTGATTTACATTAGATGAACTACTATGATGGATTGTAAATCTAAAAGTCAAACTGGATATTATTGGATAATTGATATGTGTTTACTCCATTCAGATTGGAGATGGTATTTGTTTGAAGTTTACAGCTATAATTGCATTATCTATTTTTTTTACATTCTACTAATTTTAGTTTTTTTATTGTCTTACAGATATAGGATCCTTTCAGTATCGAGCCGATGCTTGGAATTTCCCATGGACTGTCTTTCAATGTCCTGTCTTGCAGTGGAATTGAACCTTCCCATGGCCTGATCTATCTGTGATTCAGTTCACTTAAAACTAGGAATCAGTTGCCTCAAGCATGGCTGTGCAAAGGTATTTCTGTACAGGTTCTAATTAGTAATTATATGTTAACTCCAGATCAATCACATTTTCTGTTAAAATTTGTGTTTTTCTATATATTTGGGCTAACCCTAGAAGGGTAGCTATATAGGTAGCCATACATGGGCCTCATGGGCCTAATATACTCATAATCCAACACACCCCCGCAGTCTGAACTACCGGCGCAGCGGAGTTTCAGACTGGACAAGAAAGAAGAAAGAACACACACAAGCCCCCCACAGACGTAACTAGCCACTAGTGATGTTGAGGCTGGAGCGAAACTCGGTGAAGGTCGTGGACGGGAGGCCTTTGGTGAAGATGTCCGCGAACTGGGAGGTGGTCGGAACATGAAGGACCCGCACCTCGCCGAGGGCGACCCGATCCCGAACAAAGTGTAGGTCGATCTCCACGTGTTTCGTCCTCTGGTGTTGGATGGGGTTGGTGGAGAGGTAGACCGCACTGACATTGTCGCAGTAGATCAGCGTGCTCCGGGAGGGCGGAGTGTGAAGCTCAGCGAGGAGCTGCCGGAGCCAGGAGGCCTCAGCCACGCCGTTAGCAACAGCGCGGTACTCCGCTTCGGCATTGGACCGGGAGACCACCGGCTGGCGCTTAGACGACCAAGACACCAGGTTGCCGCCCAAGAAGACAGCGTAGCCGGAGGTGGAGCGACGGGTGTCCGGACACCCTGCCCAGTCGGCGTCAGTGTAGACGACGAGCTCGGCCGAGGAGGACCGGTGAAGGAGTAGGCCGTAGTCGATCGTGCCTCGGAGGTAGCGGAGGAGGCGCTTGAGAGAAGTGAGGTGAGGCTCCCGGGGATCATGCATGTGAAAGCAGATCTGCTGAACTGCATAGGTGATGTCCGGCCGGGTGAAGGTGAGGTACTGAAGGGCACCAGCAAGACTCTGGTAAGCAGTGGGATCTGACACTGGAGGGCCCTCAGCCTCTGACAACTTGCCCTGAGTATCAACCGGAGTGGAGCACTGGTTGCAGTCAGTCATCCCAGCCCGCTCCAGGATATCTCGAGTATACTAACGCTGATGAAGAAGTAACCCGGCAGGATGAGGCTTAACAGTGACCCCGAGGAAATGTTGGAGCACACCCAGATCCTTCATAGCAAACTCCTGGTGAAGAGCGACAATGATGCGGCGGAGAAGTGGCTCACTGGAGGCTGTGAGGACAATGTCATCAACATAGAGCAGTAGGTACGCAGTGTCGGCTCCATGGTGATAGATAAACAAAGATGTATCAGACTTGGCCTCCACAAACCCCAGTGTCAGCAGGAAAGCAGCAAACCGATGGTTCCACGCCCGGGGTGCCTGCTTAAGGCCGTAGAGACCTGTTGAGTCGGCAGACCATGTCTAGACTGGAGAAATCAACGAACCCTGCCGGTTGACTGCAATACACTGTCTCAGTGAGCGGGCCGTGCAGAAAAGCATTCTTGACGTCCAGCTAATGGACGGGCCATGACCGAGCAAGCGCCAGCGAGAGCATGGTGCGGACGGTGGCCGGCTTGACCACCGGGTTGAAGGTCTCATCATAGTCGACCCCAGGGCGCTGAGTGAAGCCCCGGAGAACCCAGTGAGCCTTGTAGCGCTCGAGAGTGCCATCAGCCCGACGCTTATGGGTCCAGATCCACTTGCCGTGATGACGTTGGAGCCCGGCGGCCGAGGCACCAACTCCCACGTCTGGTTGGCGAGGAGCGTGGCGTACTCCTCTTCCATCGCGCGGCGCCAGTGAGGATCCAACAAGGCGTCATGGACGGAAGAGGGTACTGGGGAGATCGACGCGTCGCCGGTCGATGCCACAAGGGCCCGGGGTGGCAGTGTGCCAGCCGCGTGCCGTGTCACCATCGGGTGAACATGCCGCGGGTGTCGGTGAAGAAGCGGCGGGTGGTAGAACGGCGGTGCGTCACGGGCCGATGGGGACTGCGGTAGTGGTGTCGGTGTCCCCAGCGGAGAAGGGACCGCAAGTGGCGGTGGCCGTGGCCTGCGCTGGTACACCCGTATCGGCGCAGCGAACCGCGAAGGAGGTGTCGGGGCAGCACCAGGCGATGGCGACTGGCACGGCCCCCCCCGGGGCAGTAGCGGGAGACGAGGTCCCCGGGTCTGCGCCCAACGGAGAGGTCAGGGCCGCGCCAGAGGACGACGTGCCCGGACCGGCCGGGGAGCCGGGACAGGTGCCTGGCAAGGTGGGTGGTGAAGCAGTACCTGCAGGAGACAACAGGAAAGGTGGCTGGACCACCGTGTCAGTGGGAAAAGAAGAGGAGGGATCAGGAGCAGGAGTGGTGGTGGGTGTGCTGGAGAAGGAAAAGACGGCTTCATCGAACACCACATGGCGAGAGATGAGAACCCGTCGTGAGGTAAGGTCAAAACATCGGTACCCCTTGTGATCCGTGGAGTACCCAAGGAAAACACAGAGAGTCGAACGGGGGTCCAGCTTATGGGAAGAAGTGGTAGCAGTGTTGGGGTAACACGCGCACCCGAAGACTCGAAGGTGATCGTATCGAGGAGGGGTACCGAAAAGAGCGTGGTGTGGCGTAGGAGCGGGATAGGCAGCGGAAGGAAGACGGTTGAGGAGGTAGGTGGAGGCGTGCAGGCCCTCCGCCTAGAAGCGAGCAGGGAGAGACGCCTGAAACAGAAGGGTGCACACGGTGTCGTTAGTGGTGCGAATCATGCGTTCGGCCTTGCCATTCTGTGAGGAAGTATATGGACAAGACATGCACAACTGGACACCGTGAGAGAGGAAGAAAGCACGAGAGGTGGAGTTATCAAACTCGTGACCATTGTCACACTGGACGGCCTTGATGGTGAGGCCGAACTGTGTGGACACCTAAGTGAAGAAATGAAGAAGCGTGGAAAAAGTATCAGACTTCGCACGCAGGGGAAAGGTCCACGAGGAATGAGAGAAATCATCGACCACCACAAGATAGTACTTATAACTAGAAATACTGATAACAGGAGAGGTCAATAGGTCACAATGTACAAGATCAAAAATATAGGCCGCATGTGAAGAAGAACTATGAAAAGGAAGACGAACATGTCGGCCCAATTGGCATGCACGACACAAATGCTCATCAGGAGCCCGAGTATATGGAAGACCGGAGCTACGACTGAGTTGCATCAGGGCATCACGTCCAGGATGGCTGAGGCACCGGTGCCAAGTGGTAGAGGAAGTAGAGGCGGCGAAAGCAGTTGACAAAACGGACAGCGAAGAAGATGAAGTAGCCGCCGGCAAGCGAAGAGTGTAAAGGGGCCCCGTGCTGTCACATCGGAGCAGAGGACGTCGGGAAGCCAAATCCTTTACAGTCAGACCAGAAGAGTCAAATTCCACAGAACATGAATTATCAGCTGTAAAACGACGAATAGAAAGAAGGTTGTGAACCATAGAAGGAGCAACAAGAACATCAGGAAGACGAAAGGAGCCATGAGCACCGGCGCTACCCACAGACGTGACAGAAAGACATAAACCATTTGCGACCATAATGGACGAAGGGAGAGAAGAAGAGGGAGAATGGACAGAATAAAGTATACCAGGGTCAGGAGTGGTATGGTAGGTGGCTCCCGAATCAGCGATCCACTTAGGACCGACAGGAGGTGTCAGGCCCATCGTGCTGAACGACCGAGCTAGGGCCGCCTGATCCCAGCTGGCAACCCCAGGCGGGGTGCCGGAGGGTGTAGCCCACGGTGACGTAGGGAGGACGCCAGGGGGCGGAGCACCAGTGAACATGGCCGCCGACGGACGAGGCTCACCACCGGGGGCGTGGAAGGGCCACATAGAGATGCACCCGGACCACGGGTTCTATAAGGAAGGACATGGTGTGCCCTGCGGTGCTGTCAACGCATGGTTGCCCCCGCCACGGCCCCCCGCCCACGTCTAGTGGCACGGCGACGGTGGCCGCCATGGCCCCCCACCTCCGCTCGGCCTGGAGGGAGGGGGACCAAGGAGAGACGACGGCTGCAGAGCGGACGGGCGCGGGGGAGCGAACGGACGTGGCGGTGTAGCAGCAAGGGCCGCCGAGGAAGTCGAGGATCTCGACCCGGAGGTAGGCCCTGGCTGGACACCCTGAGCAAACTCCTCCATGACAAGGTCGTCACGGACCTGCAGGAAGGTGGGGAAGGGGCGCTGACGGGTGATCCAAGTCCGGAGGTGGGCATAGCGGTCACTGAGTCCGCGGAGGATGTTGAGGACGAGGATGCGATCCTCCACGGGCCAGCCCAGGTCGCCGAGGGAGTCGGCCATGGCCTTCATCTTCCGGCAGAACTCGCCGACGGCAAGGTCCCCCTAGACGAAGATGCGGAAGCTCGCGTCGAGCCACAGAGCCCGGGCCTCGGCATTGCCCAGAAACTGGCCCTCAAGCGCCAGCCAGGCCTGGCGAGCGTCAGGCGTGTTGCGGACGAGGTCATGGAGGTCGAGGGAGATCGTCCCGATGATCTAGGAGAGGACGATGCTGTCAAGGCGTAGCCACGAGGGGGACTGAGCCGTGACAGGGGCATCGGCGAGGACGTGATCGTCGAGGGCGTAGCGGCGGAGGGTGAGGAGGACCAGGTCCCGCCATCGAGCGTATGAGGGGGACTTGGGCTCGAGTACCACCAGAACGAGGAGGCGGATGTTCTGCACGCCCCCGGCCTGGTAGTGAAGCTGGGCCACGAGGGGATCAGCCGGATCGTGCCAGAGGACCGCGGTGGCGGAGGCCCGGTGGCCCGTCGAGCTGGTGGAGGCGTCGATGTCGTGGTGGGTGTGATGAGTGAGGAGGTGCTCTGCATCGGCGATCTGGTGAGCCAGAGCATCAGCTGCATCCCGCTCGCGCTCCCAGGCCACGGCAGCCGCGCGGACACGGGCCTGCCCCGCTGCGGCCGCTGCCCGGGCGGAGACAAGCGCGGCGGCGAGGGCGGAGTCAGAGGCGTTGGCCTGGAGAGGTGCCACCCCGGCACCTGGAGCCGCACGGGAAGGAGCAGCGCCGTCCGCGCCCAGGAGGGCGGCAAGAGCCGCCTGGAGAGGGGCCACCCCGGCACCTGGAGCCACACGGGAAGGAGCAGCGCCGTCCGCGCCCAGGAGGGCAGCAAGAGCCGCCTGGAGAGGGGCGACCCTGGCACCTAGAGCCGCACGGGAAGGAGCAGCGCCGTCCGCGCCCAGGAGGGCGGCAAGAGCCGCCTGGAGAGATGCTGCTCCGCCTGGAGCCGGACGGGTAGGAGCAGAGGCTCCTGCCGCCTCCAGGGAAGGGTCGTCGGCGCCAATAGCCTGCCCACCGGGGGCCCCCACAGCACCGGCGGCGGCAGCAGCAGGGTCCCCCGCGCCCGCGCCCGCCGGGTCCACGTCGGTGGCGAGAGCAGCCGCGACGTTGATCTGGGGCGCGACGACGTGTGACCAGGGAGAGGGAAGAGAGGGGAAGTGTTGGTAGGTAGAGGGAGGAGGGGAGGGAGGCCGGGAGGGAGGCGGTCCGGCCATGGCCGGCGGCGGCTGGGGCTAGGCCAGGAGGAGGCCATCGGCCGGCGGCTGAGCAGGAGAGGGTGGGGAGGAAAGGAAAACCCTAGCTTGATACCATGTTAAAACTTGTGTTTTTCTATATATTTGGGCTGACCCTAGAAGGGTAGCTATATAGGTAGCCATACATGGGCCTCATGGGCCTAGCCTCATAGGCCTAATATACTCATAATCCAACATTTTCTCCACTACTATCCACTGTTGTTTTATTCAGTGCCGCTTTAGTTTTGTAAATTTTGTGGTGCTATCTTTGCAAATTGGATTATGCACTACACTGTACTGAGTACTCCTTATTGCGTATTTATTTCCTGCTGTATGTACTATCTTCATTAACAAGACAAAATGGACATGGGAATGTATTTCAGGACAGGAAGGAGATTATTAAAAAGTTTGAAGGGGCACATGAAGCTTGCTCTAAGTGATCTTGGATGTGTTGTCAGTCTGTATTTATTTACAATTCTTTTGCTCTTAAACTATGAAATATTGTGACCTGTGAAGCGTTTCTCCCTTTTCTAGACAAGATTCAAGTTCTTGCAAATGGTTTGGGTTTACCCTCAGTCGTCCTCTGCTAACACAACTCTTTTTTTATCCAGTTCCTTATCTGCATTATTTGCATTGTTGATGACACAAAGCTTGTTTCTAAGGTTGATTAGCACCTACAGTCTGCTTTCTGAGAGAATCATTCCTCTTGTTGCAAGCAGTCAGAAATGGGCGACACTAACAGTTTATCTTTGATTTGGTAGATTGTGATTCAAGAGCTGCCAAATCAATTTCCCTTTGTTCGAATAGTTTATCTTTATTTCATGTGCACTAAAGACTTTACTAATGGATCTATTTGCTGGAACAGAATGGGAAACGACCGTTACTGCAACTACTTCACCCTCTTTGCCCACGCTATCTTTCTCCAGATGATCTGGCTTGTCTGAACTACAATGTGCCTTCTCTTAGTTCAATGGAGGCAAGTTAACTACTCTTTTATGTCCAAGTATTCTATAGACAAAGACATCCTAAGACCTAAATAGTTGATGTTTCTGGTCCAGGGTGAGATATCAGAGAGTGCTACGGAAGTTATATTAGAAAGTAAAGTAGATGGTGTGATTGATGACGATTCCAATGGCTTAGTAGGCATGCAAATTGTGTCTAAGAGCAAGAAGGATCCATTACAAAGGCAACATAAATTGTTGATCAAAAGTGAGCTTGCCGAGGTGTTGCCAGTACCTATTTCATTAAAGTGACACACATCATTCTTTTAAGAAGTGTGCTAATTCTTGCAACATGGATACAGGTTGCTGATCTCAGTGCACAATGTGTGTGAACAACCATTGTTATAGAAAGGAAGCAAAATAAGTGGACGTAAATTATGTGCAGTAGGTCACCTGCAGCATTGCTTGTGTATCCACCTTTTTTGTCTGCGTAGTAACTATTCTGTATCCTTTGAAATAAGGTAAGTTATCGCCCTTTTGTTTTTGAAGTTACCAATGATTGTGATTATATTTCTTCGCCTTGGCCTATCTTGTTGTTGCACTTATCTTGATGGAATTCTATTTTGTATGTACTGGAAGCATACTTACTAAATACTAATGGCACCGCAAATATGAAGTACCTCGTGGATGGAAATTGATATATTGGAAGTTACATTCACTCCTATTTGCAATCTGGTTCTGAGCTTAGGTCATGTATAATGCAAGGTGCTTAAGCATTTTAGTGCTTAAAGAGATAATACTACGTAATTAAGCATGTCTTTTTAAATTCAGGGAACAGACTGTACAATTATATATTTAAGCTAACAAATGATTTTTCTTATTTTTATACAATTCTAAAGTATAGAAGGATTTATTTCATCCCTGTTACATCGCACGGGCACTTTTGCTAGTAATAATAAGGAGGCAAAATTTCAGCCGATGTTTTAGTCCATCCATTTTTTTGTCCGTCTCCCTCTAACTATCAGATAATTCATAGTTTCTTCCATCCCGACATATATATAATGACCGTGCTCATATGAATTAGAATAGCTCTTGTCCAGCGTGATATGGAATCTCATTCCAAAATGTATTTGGTCATGTATGTGACTAGGACTCATAAGCCATACTCACATGTGTCTACTCTTTTCCGATCCCAATGTGTTGTCCGTCTTTCCTGCACATAAAAAATCTAGAGTTACCCGTCACCTTCGTCCCTCAAGATGCCTTTTTCTTTATCTATTGTTTTTTCCTTTTTTTCCCACTGGACATGGCATCCATTTCGGTTTCCTATTTTCATGTACATCCGTTCTTTTTTTTTTGTACCTTCCTTTTTTCTGTTCCTATTAATATTTTTTCTTTTCATCCGTGGCAACTTCAAAGTTCCTGTCTTTTTTCTGTCTTTTTTTGTGTTTCTTATAAATATCTATATATCTATTTCTTTATACTTACATGAAATTGAGCAACGGTGCTAGGAGCAGATCTACACACACAAGATACACACCTGGTGAAGACGGTGAATAGGTCAGCTAAGCCGAGAAACTAGCAACGGCCACCCATGCTTCTTGAGGTAGAGACATGGTTGCCGCGCCGCGTGCATGTGCTCCCGGCACCCTGGTGCTCACTGTGGCACACCACACCATCACGACCTATTGAGAAGACACAACGTCTCTACATCCATGACACGACGACTACGTTGATGACTGCATCATGGCCGGGATTCGCAAGCACGCCCCCGCCGCAACGTCTGCACCCTCGACACGGCCGCGCCGGCAACTAACAAGCGTGTGGAGAAGTCAGAACAAGAGTGACACGCATCCTGGGGCTCTGCCGATCTTGAGCACGGATGCTGCCATGGATGTTTGACTCTGGTCTACGCATGACGAGGTCCTATTGCTGTGCCGAGGGACCATGCTCATTTGTTCAAGAGCCGAGAAGCAAGGTGGACGACGCGTGTCGTGGACTCTGGACGGCCACGCTCATCGGCAACAGTGTTTGTTGCATCTTCTAGAGCCGGCCACACTTGTCGGCATGAGATGGCATGACTGTGTGATGTGGGACCTAGTGACATCGAGACAACTACGGATGCCATCAGCAATCTACACAAATGATGTCGCCCCATCGAGAAGGCGAGCCCCGACACCATTGACAATGGCTCCACGCCTACACCAACATCAGTGCACCGGGCAACGTCAGGACAACCATGGAGTCATCGGCAAAGGCACCTATGGCCTATGCCAACGATGTCGCCGCATCAAGGAGGCGAGCCCGGACAGCATCCATAATGGCTAAGAAAACGAGTCCAAATGAAAAGACGAGTCCAAACGTCATCGTGGACAGCTAAGAAAACGATGCCTGGTAGACTTTGTGGTGCACGTGTTTGAAGTTGTTAAAGAATAGTTAATTTTCTTTGTTGGCAAAAAGAATAGTAAGTCTTGGTTCGTAGCTGTGTGACACTTAGGCTTTGTTTAGTTCTATGGTATAAAGTTTTGGGGTGTCACGTAGGGTGTCATATGAGGGTATCACATGGGTGTTTGGATACTAATAAAAAACTAATTACAGAATCTGTCAGTAAACCACGAGACAAATTATTAAGCCTAATTAATCCATTATTAGCACATGTGTTACTGTAGCACTTTATTGTCAAATCATGGACTAATTAGGCTTAAAAGATTCATCTCACAAATTACATGCAATCTGTGTAATTAGTTATTTTTTAGTCTATATTTAATACTCCATACATGTGACATTCGAATTGATAGGGTGCAAAGTTTTAACGTAAGAACTAAACAAGGCCTTAGTAAATGTTTGTACCTTATTTTGACCGTACCATTAGCAGCAAAAGGTCCACAAAAACGATGCCTGGTAGACTTTGTGGTGCACGTTTTTGAAGTTGCTAAAGAATAGTCATTTTTTCTTTTTTGACCAAAAGAATAGTCAATTCGCAAACAAATCGAACACTTGCGGGCATGCCAGATTCAATTCAACTAAACAGACGCAAATGTCCACCTCGCCTAAACGGACACAAACAGACACATCACCTATTAGTATATTAGTCAATTCCAGAACAAAGCAATCATGTACGCCCGTGACCGGCGTGCCTGTGCCGTGTGTCTTCAGTTCGTCTCATCTAGGCAACATGCGTGCTACTCTATTTCTATTATTTTATATAAAGTATATGCTTTTATAACCTTCATAGATACTCTATTTCTATTATTTTGTATAAAGTTTTTTCTTTGAAAGTGGTTCTTTTTTCAACATCTTCTATTACTTTGTACAATCACGTGGATGGATTAATCGCTCTGCCCTCCCGTCACGTGGGTCCTCCAACTCTTATTGCCCGGCTAAGCAATCACGTGTGGAAGAGAGTCCAAGTCTGGTACGTAATATCTGTCTAACCAATCACGTTGCATCGCCTATTGTCATCATAATTCCCTAGCTGCCTTGAGTCCTTGACGCCGGGTCGGTTTCAATGTCAGAGTCCGACTGCCACCTCGCCACCTTGCCTATTATATATCAGTTAATTCCCAAACAAATCAAACACGTACAGTCAATTCTCAAACAAATTGAACACTTGCGGGCATGCCAAATTCCATTCAACTGAATGGATGTAAACAGCCACCTCGCCTAAACGGACGTAACAGACACATCACAACAAAACAATAACGTACAGCCGTGACAGGCATGCCAGTGCAGTGTGTCTTTAGCTCGTCTCATTCAGGCAACGTGCGTGCTACCTCAACGCTTAAACGGCGAACAACATATGCTTTCATAACCTTCATAGGTACTCTATTTCTATTATTTTGCATAAATTTTTTTCTTTGAAAGTGGTTCTTTTTTCAACATCTTCTATTACTTTGCACAATCACATGGGTGGATTAATCGCTCTGCCCTCCCATCGCGTGGGTCCCCCAGCTCTTAATGCCTGGCTAAGCAATCACGTGTGGAAGAGAGTCCGAGTCTAGTAGGTAATGCCTGGCTAATCAATCACGTTGCATCACCTATTGTCATTGTAATCCCCTCGCTCCCTGTCGTCTAAACGGACCCAAGACAATCATTATGGGAGCTAAACCCTGTATCAAGCTCTCCTGTGTGTGCCATCTGGTGTCTACCGGCGGGGCACACGTTGCAGCATGGCGTTCTCCCACCTAACCTAACATTGACCAAGTTTCTAGCGTATAATGTTCACATTTATGGCTCCAAATTAAATTATGGCCTGATGACTGCAATTATTTCCTGTCGGTAATTATACTGTCGGGAGAGGGATGATAGGAAAACTATAATTTTCCTATCGCGGCACCATTGACAAAAAAGGCAATATTTCTTGGTACGAACTTATTTTTCTGACGATGTAACACCAGCAGGAAACATTATTCCCTGCCGATACACCTATTTTTCCTGTCGTCATTTACCAATAAAAATAAATTTCTAGACCTGGCGACCTATAATTTTCCTCTCGACGCCTTACCGACAAGAAAAATGGTAACCCGACAGGGAAAAGTCTAACCGATAAAAAAAGGCTATTTCTTTGTCGCTTTTGTTCTGTCAGAATTTTCCTGTCATAGTCTAGAGGGGAGTGAATAGGCGTATCTAAAAAGGAGATTTAAGGATCCCTGATAAGCCTAGAGGGGAGTGAATAGGCGTATCTAAAAATTTCTATGCAAAACTTAAAGTCACTTGTCAGCAACCGTCGGAAGTCCCAACAGTTTGGGTCGGAACTCCTGACGTTGTCAGAAGTTCTGGTGCAAATTGCTAGAAGTCCCGACGCCTACAGGGAATGAACTGCAAGTGCTAAAATGAACTTTGTGAATCCAATAACTTACAACTCCACTTTCTAGTGGTAAGATGAAGATGTTTGGTCACTTCCTTGGTGTTGAAAAGCCTCCAAATCGTAGATCGGGACCAAAACCTAAGAAATAGTTTGAGGGAGAGAGAGACAACGAAGAACAAGTAATCTCAAGTAATCACAATAACAATGAGCATGCGGGACACAAGGATTTATCCTGAGGTTCAACTTGCCACTAAGGCTTATCTACATCCTCGTTGTTGAGGTGACCACTAAGGTCGGAGTCTCTTTCACCTTCTTACCTCTCTCAAGCAACCACAAAGGCAAACTTGAGTTCTTCACTAGAAAATCAGGTGTAATACAAAATTTCAAAGGTTCTCCCATAGATCGGGAGCTCTTGGGCAACGCCTAGTGTAACATCCCAGATGTTAAAAACAATTAAAATCTTGATCATGAGCATCCTCAGAGCATAAGCATCAAACATCATGTCAAACAAGCTCCACATGTTGCATTGTTACATGTCAATGTTGCACATGTTTCATGCATAGCATGGTAATGTTTTTAATATTGCTTATGTTTCAAGTAAAGTGCTGAAATGTTTTAGATGTTTCAATAGAATGTTTCATGTTACATTGTTAGGTTTTATATGTTGCATGTGGTACACGTGTTGTTTAAGTAATGTTTCCCATGTAAGGTTTATATGTTTTGTATGTTTCATATACATGTTTCACATGTTTAAATACAATAGTAATTCGATGTGTTGTTTTTACTAGTATGCTTAATATGTTAATAATGCCATGTTGCTTATCACATGAAATGATGTTTTATTAGGGATAAATAATTAATCATGTTTTAGTTAAAAAAATAATCAATTGAATTCAAAATCCTGATTTTCGGAAAACCCTGTTTTACCTCTTTTTGTGTAATTCAAAATCTAAGCAAATTTTGGGGTTGAGCCAAAAAGCAAAGTTATAGATCAGATCTTGTTGTACAACTTTGGTTTTTAGAGTTTTCAAAGTTTTAGTGTAAAAGTTGGAGTAATTTTCAAAAGATTCAAATCTCAAATTTGACCCCTTTTCATCTCCCTAATCCAATTTCAAAATGGAGGCATATTTTGAAAATGTTTTGAATAGCAAAGTTGTAGGTATTACCTACATGTACAACTTTGGTATTTTGAGTTTTTGAAGTTTCAATATAAAATTCAAAGTAATTTTGAATTTACAGATTTCAAGAAAATGTCCCCTTTTAAATTCAAATTCAAATTTCAAAATCTAGGCCGAATTGGAAAAGGTTTATATCGAGAAAGTTGTAGAACTTTAAAAATTAAGAAACTTTTGTTTTTACAGATTTTCAACTTCTTTAGAAAAATTGAGAGTAATTTGTGAAATTATCTAGTGGCATTTTCATAAATATGTCAACATCCATCCAACCGCAGGGCGCCACCTCCCGCCCGACACCGGCGACCTTCGGTCGGCTTCCAGGCGTGCCCGCGATCACCAGGAGCCGCTTCGGCATGGCCGGGCCGTTCCGCGTGTCGCCCTCGCGTCTACCGGTCCCTTTTATATATATGTCCATCGCCGTCGTCTTCGTTTTCCCTTCCTCCTCTGTTTCCTCTTCGAAGCCGGTCACCACCACACGCCGCTGCATTCCACCGTCGCCACTGCTCTGCAGCTCATTTGCTCTCGCCTGCTGCTCCATAATCCTCGTGTGCAGTCCCTGGAGCCCTTTGTTGCACCTCGCATCGTCCGAGACTACCTGCAAGCCCCGGTCTTCTCCACGGTCGGTAGCAGCGCCGCCGCGAGTGCCTCACCGTGGACCGGCCACTCCCGACCACCTCCGCTTTCACCAAGTTCGCCACAACATTTGTGGTGAGCTCCTGAGCATGATGCTCGCGTTGTTTTAGTCACTACTGTGTCGGAAGGGGCGTTTTGCCTCCACGCCGCCGGGTGGGTCGCCACCGTGGCCGTCACGGCCGCGATCAAGCCCCTCTGAGCCGTGTTGTGTTTGTTTAACGTCGCAGTAGTGTTCATGGGGTTCGGGTGGTGCTGTTGGTGCGGCTCTGCCTCGCTGGGGAATCGCCGTCGGCGAGTTGGCCGTTGGTGGTCACCGCGGCGCTGTGGTCGAGCACCGGAGGGGAAAGGGGAGAGAGCGTGGGCGCGAGTGGGCCGGCCTGGTCTTGCTGGGCCGGGTAGAGTTGGGCAGATCGAGGGAGAGAGAGAGGAGCGCGGGTGCGAGCGGGCCACGCGCACGTCCAGTTGGGCCGAGCGGCCTGAAAAAAAACCGGGGAGCAGCCCGTGTGGCTGGTTTTTGTTTTTCTTTTTCAAAAAATGTGAATAGTGATAAGTTTTGTTTATTTTGTTATGAATTATTTAGAATTCCAAAATTGGTCAAAATTAATGTATAACCTCTTTGTACTGTGTACTATTTAGGAAAAATATTAAATGTCAATTTTATTTAATTTTAGTAAGTTAATTAATTAGCTCCATTAATTAATAAATGGTTTTTCCATATTTTTCCTAGGCTTAATTAATTATCCAAAAATTATGAAAATTGTTTGGCCACTTAGTTATGATATAAGCTTCCTAAAATAAAAATTTTAGCTTAATTAGACAAAGTTGATTTTATTCTTAATTTATGCTTTATTAATTAATTAGTTAATCCTATAATTAGAACTTAATGATTAGAGTTGTTTGACTTTGTGATTGAGTGTTGACTTTGGGTCATTAACACTTAATGACCTTTAGAACTATTAATTGATTGTTTGAGCTCTCTTAATTATGTTGTGAAGACTTAATTAGTGTTATTTCATGTGATTAACGAAAGTCCTTAATGAAGTAATTAACTTAAACGAACCATAAGTTAGAGTTAGTTAGAATCGATTGTTTTGTAACTATATCACGAAGAAAAATTGTACTCAAGTAGATAAATAATATTTATCCTTTTTAAATGTCTCTTGTATGCTATGCTTTGTTCATCATCATGCATCATGGCATGCATTCCATCATATTAAGTCTCGCATCATTTGTATACGTGTAGTTTATATGAGAGCGTTT
The DNA here is from genome assembly GCA_038087645.1 of Saccharum hybrid cultivar R570. Taxonomy (NCBI): domain Eukaryota; kingdom Viridiplantae; phylum Streptophyta; class Magnoliopsida; order Poales; family Poaceae; genus Saccharum; species Saccharum hybrid cultivar. Next base: position 1,491,512 of record JAQSUU010000615.1, on the reverse strand, counting down.
TGGATTGTGTCGATCAAGCTTCAGAGAAGGTGATCCACCCGTGGTGTTGGTGTCAAACTTGACTTCTACGAGAACTAACCACCGCTGCAACGAAGACAAGCCCCAGACATACAACCACTCTTCTGTTTTTAAATGCTTTATTACACCTTAAGTCTAGTGTAATGTGCATTATGTTAGTAGGAGTTGGTTGATACCGTTACTACATGATTACCTTGATCTACATTTATATCCAGATGATATCCCGCTAGTACGTGTAGGTCGATCCCTTATGCTTAGTAATGCTTAGACTTCGGTAGAAGTCAAATGGTGATTTCATTGTTCGCGAGAAACAGATTTACCTTTGCTTCTCCTGACCTAATGACAGGTTATGAGAGCATATGAATAAGAATATGGTAATATTACGCAAAGACTAGGCGGGTGGTTTGCATCTGACCGCATGCTCCGGTTAGAGGGCCGCCTATGTTTCGAGAATTTGCAACTGACCGCATGCTCCGGTAAGCCTAAGACCTCAGTAATGTCATCATGTGAACGACCAACCACGCACTGGGAGTGGAGAGATGGCAAGAGTAGTGTGTACCCTCATAGCCAAGGGCTGGATTGGAGGTGTACTATACTCTTGGGTGGCGCTGGACCCAGTCATGTTTTAGCGGATCCGAGTGAAGGTTGATATCTGTAGGTTAAAGTCCTACTTATATCGTGTGGTTAGGAATCCCTAGATGGGTATAATTGGTTTGAATCATCGTTGCTCCTCGGTTATGGAGACTCGATCACCTGACCTACATCGTAGTTAACAAGGGAACTTGGTGATTATGCAAAAGAGATGAATATGAAATGTGATGCTTAATACAAGTGATTGAGATAGAACATGTGGAAATCTAGCTATAATAAGCTTCACTGAAACTGATGCTAAAACTTATTTAAAATATTGAAAGTAATGATCCACTTATAGTAAAGCTTTTCTACAAAACTCCTCTTTTCTAGCTCCACTACTTCCCTTAAAGCCAGCATATCCTTGGAGTCCTTTCTTTTCGTCGGATAAGTCTTGCGGAGTAAAATTGAGTACTCAGGGTTTGTTAACCCCTGTTGCAGGTGGTGACTGGTGCTACTAATCAGGTCATGTTAGTAGGCTCGACGTGATCTGGTTGTCCTCTCCTGACTTAGGTGTTCTACCTAAGTTGTCTTCTGTAGTTCTACTCGACTTCTGTAATTAAAGTTAAGTTATAAAAGTAACTTATGTTTATATGTACAATACCGTTTTAAATTCTTTCGCACTCTGATGTAAAAATTTGTAATAAATGCTGTAATGTTATAGTTACTCCTTTATTGATCCTGTGTGAGTTGTAAAATATGGATGATTCGGGTTTCCCGAGGACACCTGACAGACTTCTTAAGTTTTGTGGTACACATGTATGGTTGTTAGAGGTCTTTAAGACAATAACAAGTACATGTGGCCCATATTATTTAGGAGGTTCTGCCACACCTAGCCAGCTAGGGGTAAAGCCTGAAGAGTAACAAACACAAATCCAACTGGCTTGACGAAGAAATCAAGTGCTCAAGCTTTGAATCGATGTTTCTCTCACCAAATCCTTTCTCTCAACTCAATATCTTGCAAGGTTTGAATCTAGGAGCAAAGAGAAGAAGGGGGAGCTTGAGAGCTAGAGAGCACTTTTATTGAAGGTTTTTGGTCGAGTGGAATGAGTGAGCAACGGCTAGAAATGATGAGGGAGCTATTTATACTCAGTAGAAATCTAACCGTTCAGATCTACATTAGGACTTCTAACATAGATCTCAGGACTTCTGACGTGTACTAAAAACATTGTTCATGCTAGGTCAGAAGTTAGCGTGAAATTAGTCAATGTTGGAAGTTCTAACATACGTCATCACTTTCGACACATCATCATTTCCGATGTATGTCATCAGTTTCGATGGTCGGGACTGCCAACGTATGTCATCCCTTTTGACGCACGCATGTAGCAAACCAACCAGATGCCCAGGCGTCATGACTCCTGACTTGGGTCAGGACTCCAGACCATCGGGACTCTCGACTCACGTCGGGACTTTTGACAACCACAATCACCGTGTAGGATAAGTGACTGGGCATCATCACTTTTGGCGTGAGTCATGACTTCCAACGGTCGGGAGTTCTTACATCGGGACTTCCGACACCAAAAGTCACTAAAAGCTATTCAATGTGCTCGTGAAGTGCTAGAGTGCCTCTCTTTTGATTTTATTTTTATACTTGAGTATTCTATCTTTCTCAGACCACCTAGATTTGCATCCCCCTTTATAATGCGGCATAGCCTAAACTCAAGATCAAACATCAAAGAATTTAAACACTTTTGAGTCCATCACCGCGTCATTTTGTAACTCAAGCTCCACCATCTCATGTATTATCCTCATTCTTATTTTACATGCTTGTCATCTCGATAAATCTCATTAGTCCTCTAATCATATGGTCATTATCACAAAAACCCACAATTAGGTCTTGATTGCACTTACAGGGGAGACCCACTGACTTCTCGAGCACCGTTAAACGTCGTTAGTAGACCCTGTGCTCGTAGTTGTGAAGCAAGGGAGAGTGCACTAGTTAATGTGTTGGTCTTCATCAATGATGTTTTTGGATACCACATCGGTGACCTACACTTCACCAAATTGAAAATACGAGAAAGTCAACTTCATTAGGTAGTAGTGGTGAGCTACTATGTTTGCATGAACTTTGGGAAGTACTTGGACATGTAGTGTGTAATGACTTGGTTTACATTTATTATGGTTTTTACGAAATTTGATTGTGGGATGGATGATCATTGTAATATATACACAACATCTTAATGAGTTTCACCCTTAATATGTGCGTACGATATTCAATGCAAAGAAATTGTAAAAGAAAAGAAAAGAATAGAAAAGAAAGAGACATTCAGGAGGTCTAATACGTGGCAGCGCCTGGGGCCCGGGCTGGAGCCGCCTTTATTACCGGTTGGTATTGCCAACTGGGACTAGAAGTCCCAAATCAATCTTGGTTGAGGGGACCGGGACTAAAGGACGAGTCTTTAGTCCCGGATTAGCAATCCCGATATGGTCCACATAATCGTCAGTAGTGGATTGTAGCTAGCACCCTGTAGCCACAACTTAATTGGGTGCTGCCGCTAGGGCACAAAGAGGAGACGCCGCCGTGGCCAAAAAAACTATCCTTGCTCCTCGCCGTCGCCGTTGCCTCCACCTAGGGCCCCTCTCCTTCTTCCTCTCCGGTGCGTCTGCCAAAGATAAGAAGGGGGATGGGACCCGTCCTATTCTCGTAGCTTTCTAGTGTCTTAGGGTTGAGTCAAAATAAATTTTCTGTGAAATCAGATAATTTTTGGTCAGGATCCTGTGTCCTATGTTGACTTCAATGGTTGCTATGACGAAATCAGTGTTGCAAGCATCCACTTCATCAGCAGGCGGCCAATTTATCACCTTTATCTATAAGGGGATCAGAGGAGTGCTTCTGTGAGCCCCCTACAAGGACAGCGACTCTGGATCATCGATCTCATCATCGATGGTCGTGGAGAGGATTTCAAGATCTCGAGGTGATGAATTTGCATCCTATATTGTATCGACGATGCAACTACCAATATTATTTCAGTGATTTAGATGCGTTTTGGATTGGTTTCAAAGCGTTGAATCTTGTGGAATGTCTAATGGTTTGGGGTTGGTAGTGGATTCGGCATAAGGACTACACTTTGGTTTCAACGTTCGAGGGAAGCCATCTTGATAAAGAAAACAAATATTATGTATTATTTATTTCATATTTTTATGTATAATTTGGGGATGTATTGTATCGACATTTAATATAAAAGACCCCTTCCATTCAGAAAAAGAAGCTGACTGTAGCTTTGGACTTTAGCTGGGTGATATATATAACATGTGGACCTTTTGCTCCTAACGGTACCGTCTAAAGTACAAACATTTACTGAGTATCACATAGCTACGGATGAAAACTTGACTATTCTTTTTGTCAAAAAAGAAAAATAAAAAATGGCTATTCTATAATAACTTCAAAAACGTGCACCACAAAGTCTACTGGGGCATCGTTTTCCTCTCAGCCTAGAAAAACAACCGCCACCACCGCCCTTCCCCGCACAATCGCCTTGGACCCCTCCTCTCTCCCATCCGACGATGTCGCCTAGGGACAGAGGAGTGGGGACCCAATCTCTCTGTAGTTTTAGATTTTGTTGATCCTTGTTCTTCTAGGATTTGATTTCTGGCTTCATCGACGAGGTGGTGGCGATGATGACGCACCGGAAAAATGTCTCTCCAGTCTCTCCCTATCTCGTCAAGTAAAAATAATTGGTGACCCATTCTAATGAACAACCCACATGGTCTCAACGCAATTTTTATTTAATTGGGGAACAACATGATTTTTATTTAACCATGGAACCAAAGTAACAAGCCACACAATTTTTCGCGCCAAAAACACGCGCTGCTCGGCCGCTAGTGCTCAGACCGACATCAGGCTTCATGTATACATCCCTTGACCACTCCACCCTAAAAGACACTTGTGTCCATTTGCGATATACGTCCTCCTCATTGTATGTTTACCTTGTTTTGTAATGAGTGTTTAGGACCCTAAAAGAATTCAAACAAAAAAATGTCAACTGCTAAGTTTTATAGTTTTGAGATCTATAACTTTGGTTATGGTCATTTCTATATCCGTGGTCTTTTGAAGAATTTGAATTTCAAATGTGAGAAACTCAAGCGTAATTTTTCATGGATAGATGATTTCAAACCAAAAAGTTATCAACTACAAAAATTTTTTAACTTTTCGATGTTTGCAACTTTTGTAGTGGTGGTTTGTCCATCCAGGGTCGTTTGAAAAATTCGAATTTCAAATTTGAGGAAATTCAAACATAGTTTTTTCTTGGACAGATGATTTCAAATGAAAATGTTGCCAACTATAAAGTTGTACAACATTTCGAGATCTATACCTTTCATATTGGTCGTTTCTCCATCTGAGACCTTTCAAAAAAATTGAATTTCAAATGTGAGAAATTCAATCGTAATTTTTGTTCAGATGAATTCAAATGAAACAAATGTGAACTACAAAGTTGCATAACTTTTCGAGGCCTACAAATTTTATTTGGTTGTTTCTCCATCTGAGATCCTTCCCTACCACTACACAGTCACTTGTGCCTATAGAGTATATGGATTCCTTTGGTATTAACTCTACAAATTCGTGTGAATCAAATATTTTGGCATCAAAACTACTTTAAATAAGAAAGTTTTGAACTCCAAAGTTTGTAGATCTCATCAAGTAATACAACTTTGGTATAAAGTTCGTCTTTATCGAACGTCATATGAGAAAGTTATGAAGTTTTTCGGTTTATGTCTCAAACCGGCGATAGTATCACTGCTATTTCAAGCCAAGAACCAGAAGTGATGATCCCATTATCACTGCAGGGTGACCTGTCATTGCTTCTTCAAGGCACGAACTTCGAGTGATACAATATCACTGTCGGTCCATTAGAAACCGCCAGTGATGGACCGACAATGAATGTCAATTCGGTAGTAGTGATATATGAATTTGATCTATTTTATGTAGAGTATTTTAATGTGAATAAATACGAAGAGGCTATGGGACTTGGGACCCAAATATGCTATATATAAAAAACCATAGCAAGGACACATAATGAATTTCTTGTTTCCAGGATTCCTGTAGACAGAAAAGCTACATACTACCAAAAGTATTATTGGACGTAGGCAGGCCAACAGCCTAGTCGGTTTGTCCAAGGCGAGCATCTTACGTGGCTCACCAAAACCAAAAAACTAAAAAATTAGTGTTTTCAAAGATTTGAATTGAACCAAGGACCTTAAGCTCAAACAACACATCTCAACAACTACACTACAAAAGACTCATTCGGAACTAAACCACTGATTGTATCTTTTCTATTAATATTTTGCAATCCTATATTTAATATTTTGGCCACTAAATAATCTCAAATAAATTAACTACAATTTTTTAAATCATGTCATGCCCTGCAACTTTTTGTATAGAGTATATATCTCCATCCGAGATTGTCGTTTGGAAATTTTGAAATTTTGAGTCCCAAAATATGAGACTTGAAAACAATTATTTGATACTTTAATAAATTCAAATCAAAAACTTATCGACTACGACATGTAGAATGAGTCGACCACTTCAGCCTTGTGAATATTCAAAAGTAGTTTGGAAATTTTAAATTTTGGATTTAAAAAATTAAGAACTGAAAACACCTATTTGAGACGCTAAACAACTTCAAATAAAAAACATGTCAACTACAAATTTGTAAATTATATTGAGAACTGCAACATTTGGTATATAGACCATGTGCACATTTGACGTCGTTTGAAAATTCTAAATTTCAAAATATGAAAAGTTATAACAAACTTTTGTGACACTAAACAGTTTCAAACCAAAAAATTATCTACTACAAAGTTATAGGTCATGTAGAGCTCTAAAAGTTTGGTATAAAGTTCATATCTCTGACTTTATATGAAAAATTATGAATTGTTTTTATGCAACTACTTCTAGAGGCCGCCTCTCAAGAGTGCCGCCTCTATTAATGGATCTTGACCCTTAGAGTGCCTCTGTTAATAGCTCCGCTAGAACGAAAAGTGGCTCTTAAAAAACCCCGCCTCTGTTAATTAGAGAGTATGTCCTGTCTATTCAAAGTAGTACAATGGAATAATAGACCAAGCATTTTATACGGACTTGGATACTGCCCACATCATTCTCGTTTAGGAGAGACGTGATCCTCAAGCCAGCTTGTTGCTGCACTTACCTCTATATATATGTCGACCACAGCCTCCTAGCAAAGCACACGAGTTGGTACTACGATAACCTTGTTGGCCACCAGTTAGCTTGTTGTTGTTAGTTCTCTGTGCCAGCAGCATCCGGTAGGAAAAATGACTGGGAAGGTAACATTGGAGGCGGTGAGGAAGGCGCAGCGCGCCGAGGGACCTGCTGCGGTGTTGGCCATTGGGACGGCGACACCCGCAAACTGCGTGTATCAGGCTGACTACCCGGACTACTACTTCCGGGTCACCAAGAGCGAACACCTTATCGACCTCAAGGAAAAATTCAAGAGGATATGTACGTATACTACACACTATTCATCCATCCTGCATGTGTTCCTACTTACTAGGCTCGCAAACGTAATTGTCTGCGTGCGTCATCTTGTCTAGACGTCTAGAATTAAGTGAAACTGATGCCGTGCTAACACATCTCGGCCTTGTCATGCATGCTTCAGTGCCACACATCAGATCGTGATTGCGATTTGTGAGGCCTTTTGGCTTTTTCTTGTTTTGATCATGCTACTATGTAAAACTGGTATCCCCAGTATGTATAGAATGTTGCTTTCTTAAAACCTGAGGTTAAACCTCTTTTTATTTTTTTTTAAAAAGTCCTTTATTTGACCCGAGCATGGCCCATGGCATGGTGCCTTTTTTTATGCCGTGCTAGCTCAAACAGAGTCATTATCTATATTCTTTAGCCAGTCATGAACTTGTATAGATGTAATTGTACTAATATCCGAGGTCGTTTGAAAATTTGAATTTCAAATGTGAGAATTCAAACATAATTTTTGTTAGATAGATGATTTCAAATGACCCAGACCCCACTCATGTGGGAGCCTCCGGCACTGAGTCTGTCCTTTTTTAGATGATTTCAAATGAAAAAGTTGTCAACTATAAAGTTGCATAACTTTTCGAGATCAACAACTTTTATTTTGGTCATTTCTCCATCCGAGATCCTTGACTACCACTACACACTCACTTATGACTATAGAGCATATGAATTCCTTTGGTATTAACTTCTATAAGATCTTGTTAACCAAATATTTCGGCATCAAAGTGACTTCAAATAAAAAAGTTAAGAACTATAAAATTGCATAACTTTTTGATATTACAACTTATTTTGATTGTTTCTCCATCCTCCTTTCCTACCACTACACACTCACTTGTGACTATAGAGCATAAGGACTCATTTGGTATTAACTCTATAAAAATTTATGATGCATATATGGACATCCAAACGATCTCAAATAAAAAAGTTTGTACTACAAACTTATAAATCTCGTGGAGTACTACAACTTTGGTATAAAGTTTGTCTTCATCGGACATTATATGAGAATGTTATAAAGTTTTCCATGCAGTCTATCATTGCCGGTTCAAACCACAAACTGGCTATAATGACCCATATCACTAAAAGTTTATGGCTAAAACCGATAGTGATATGAACCAGCAATGATCACACCAATATCACCACCGGTTGGTCTTATCACTGCTGGTTCCTAAGAAACCGACAATGATAGGGCGAGTGTGATGGTTGGTTATGTAGTAGTGGGAGGAGGACCAAAGTAATAACTTCCCCACACTCAACACTAACACCTTCAGACCCTTTTATATATAAAAAAACACCTTTAGACCCTTTTATATAAAAAACACCTTGAGACCCCAACCTCTGCCACCACACTCTCCCTACCTATTTGTGCTCTCTTCTCTCTCCCAAATCCAACTTAGCGACTCCTCCACTCTTGATCCAAATCTGTTCTCCCAAGGAAGAGGCCACCCGTCATCCCGCGGAGGCAGCCGCCCACTGGCTGGGGGCGCATGGAGTCTCCATCCTCCTGCTCCACCTCCCCCACTTCACCTGGATCTACAGTCCCCATTGGCATTGGGCTTGGACTTTCTATAGACGACGTACCTCTTAGGAGGGTTGCCTCTGAAAAATTTAATTCTAGAGATGGACAAAGCCCTTTTGACCCCTAGATCATTATAAAGGTGGTATAAATAAAATGAGTGTCTCCTAAAATCATTTTTATAGTAGTGAGATTGGCCATTTTGTGCCAAGCTGATCCAGACACCGTGTCAGATGCTGGTCATGCTGTGCAAGCCATCGTGCCAAGATCCTAATTAAGTTAGTCATGGCCGAATTTTTACCATTTTGCATTGTGCCCCCGAAAAATGTTATTCCGACCTGTGTGGGCGACAACCTTAGAATGGCATGGCTCAAGTCCTATCTTGGTAATTGTGATGTGTTGAACGAATCTTGATAAAAATGGCGGTCACAAGATTGGTTTAGATTGTATTACTCTGTGGATATAAAGTGCAAACAGTTTGTGTATGTAGGTTTGGTTAAGTGTCTGGAAAGAAACAACAATGTAACTTCTGTGTAATTAGCTATGTATTGAATTTAAGTATGAATTTTTTTATAAAATTGACCTAGTTTTCATATATAACACCAAATAAATGTATTGTTATCAAACACTTCATTTATTTTTTTGACACTTGAAATGTAAATTTATTCCTGAACCTTTCCAAATATTGTGGATGTTGGTGTTGGTGTTTGTGCAGGCCACAAGTCGATGATTACGAAGCGTTACATGCATTTGACTGAGGGCTTCCTACAGGAGAACCCCAACATGAGCTCGTACTCGGCACCATCCCTAGACGCACGCCAGGATATCCTGATAGAGGAGGTACCCAAGCTGGGCGCGGCGGCGGCCGAGAAGGCGCTCAAAGAGTGGGGCCAGCCACGTTCCCAGATCACGCACCTCGTCTTCTGCACCACCTCTGGCGTGGACATGCCTGGCGCCGACTACCAGCTCATCAAGCTACTCGGTCTATCCCCCTCTGTGAAGCGAGCGATGATGTACCACCAAGGTTGCTTCGCCGGCGGAATGGTGCTCCGTCTTGCCAAGGACCTTGCCGAGAACAACCGTGGTGCCCGGGTGCTCATCGTGTGCTCTGAGATCACTGCGGTCACATTCCGCGGGCCTTCGGAGTCTCACCTTGACTCGCTTGTTGGCCAAGCTCTCTTCGGTGACGGCGCAGCTGCGGTGATCGTCGGTGCAGACCCCAGTGCCGCAGAGTGGCCATTGTTCCAGCTAGTATCAGCGAGCCAGACCATTCTCCCAGACTCGGAGGGTGCCATCGAGGGCCACCTCCGTGAGGTGGGGCTCACCTTCCATCTCCAGGACAGGGTTCCACAGCTTATCTCCACGAACATTGAGCGCTTGCTGGAAGAGGCTTTCACGCCGCTAGGCATCTCTGATTGGAACTCCATCTTTTGGGTGGCGCACCCTGGCGGTCCAGCCATACTGAACATGGTGGAGGCCAAGGCTGGCCTTGACAAGGCCCGACTGTGTGCCACCCGCCACATCCTCGCAGAGTATGGCAACATGTCAAGCGCCTGTGTCCTCTTCATCCTCGATGAGATGCGAAACAAGTCTGCCATGGACGGACACACCACAACTGGGGAGGGCATGGAGTGGGGTGTCCTCTTCGGCTTTGGCCCCGGCCTCACCGTCGAGACCATCGTTCTTCAGAGCGTTCCCATCATCACAGTGTAGCTCCGCGTGACGCATGGTCGTGGCAATTCACCTCTACAGTACTTTACAGTTTATTTTGGTTTCTCACACAAATAATGTACTGCTAGAAGCACCTTGCATGTGTTTTGTGTGCTTGCAGTCTGTCTTTACGGTGTTGCTGCGGAGATCTGTGCTAGTGTTAAATCGATAAAGCATGTACAAGTCAATACAGTGAAGTGGGGCTGTAATATTATAGTTATTGTCAACAAGAGACAATGGAATTGAAATGGCATGGCATCGATGTTTTCAATCGCGAGCTGAGATATTTAGCAGTGGCTTCCTTTAAAATCTACAAAAAGAACTATGAGAAGATATATTGGAAGCTATTTCATTTGGTGGAAACATAAAAATTCTTAATTAATTATGCATACAAATATTTAACTAACTAATTTTTTATGAATATAGACACCGGTACAAGTACAGGAATGACTTTTACTAATGGTCAAAAAGGATCTTCAGTGCCGGTTCAAAAATCGGCCACTGTCATCGATGGTAAAGATAGGAGTTTATAGCGTGGGGTATCTAACAATCCCTGGAAAAGCATTTCTAGGGGTGGTTCATTTGAAAAATTGCCTCCTTAATTTCCTTTACAATAAACTCAGCTGTTAGAAACTCATTTTCAGGTTTTGAAACCTGATGAATATCAACCTATGAGATTCAACCAGGGTAAAGTTGTTTCTCTCAGAGGTCCAAAAAGACCTTTGAAATAATTGGTAATGTACCTTTAAAGGTTATCATAACCTCTAATTATCCCATCCTTCTGGTCAAGTTGAAAAATCCTTGTCTTCCTATATTTACCATTTGCTACCATTTGAATGTATTTTGTATTTCTATCTACTCGAAGAAAACTAGTATTTTTATACATTGATACCAATAAATTTCTTATTCTCTAAGTAGTGATGCTAATCTTTGTTTTAGGCTATGTTTCAAATCAATCTCCTATTGACTCAAAGGTACTGTTTCATTTTTTTTATCCAACTCATCTTCCCTTTTAATTAAAATTTTTCTCTATTTTTTATATGTACCACTTATGTTTTGGAACCATCGATTAAGAAACTATCTAAGTCTTCTTGTTTTATTTTGCCATACTTGCATAAGAGCCTACTTTCCTTATTCTAGACTTCCGAAACTAACTCATATATATAGAGAAACCATCACGTAAGAGCCATTATATTACAACGATCTGTGGTTGGATTGTTATATCTAACATATAATCTAAGGTGTTTGTTTGGATCACGTTCATATTCCCTCTATTCAAAATTATAATTCTGGCTTTTCTAGAGAGATTGTGTTAGAGATATAAGCTAGTGGTACCTGCACCGCCCACATATATAACTACCACCGGGCTATCGGCCCAGTAGTCGCAAAGGAGGAGGCCCACAAGGGCTGACGTGATCAACCAACGTGGAGATCAAGGCAAACCAAGGCGGGCGTATCTGGATAATAGCTTGGATTCTGTTATGCATATCGTGTAACAAACTAGAAAACAATCTTTTAACCCAATCACCCTCTTTGTAACCCTACCTCTTCCACCTATATAAAGGAGGGTAGAGACCTCAGGCGTAGGATGCATCCAATCCAATCTTCCACCAATTCCATCTATCTCGTAGCTAGGAGCAACAACCCCTGTAATTGAGCATACGAATACAAGAGCAGCCGCACTACTAGAGTAGGGATTAGTGTGCACCACACCCCAGACCTAGTATAAATCTTTGTATCTCGTGTGCTACCATTTGATTCCGTCTACGCGATCACGTTCGTTGTTGGATATTGCCGGAGTAAAAACAATCCGACAGTTGGCACGTTAGGTAGGGGCCTTTCGCATACATCTCTAATATGTTTCAGATAGGAATTTCTTCATCAACAGCGTTCAGAAGAACTCCATCTATGATGGCATCCTTGGGCAACCTGTGATGCCTCGATGGCGGCGCTGAATGGTGTCCGCACAAACCACTCCTACAGGTTCAGAATCAGTCATGATGCCAGGCATGCAAATCAAGGAACTGACTGCAAGATCAATCTATCGAGCCATGGAGATTTCATGTCGAGCACGAGCCATGACCCAAAAGGGAACAAAGCTGAGTCATACTTCTTATCTGTTGGTATTTCTTAACGTCTATAGAAGTTAATTCGCAAGCATACGGAATTACTATTGTAGCTTTCATCCAGAAGTATTCAGGGCGTTGTATTTTCATAGGGAATAAAGATACTTCTTTTAACTAATTCGTTCAAGGACAACACAAGGATAGCTGGTTAGGGTAGAGAATGATTCTTATGGCTTAGGGTATAGATACACTCTACTTCTACTTGTTTACTTTGAGCACTGGTGATCACCTGGTTTGCCAAGCGATGCCAGCATACAGCTCTACGCCGTACCCGGACATGGGGGAGTTCAAAGGACGGACATGGCTGTCACCACCTGCCGTCTACCCCTCAACCATAGAGCATGAGGCAAACGAAGGTAGCCTCTAGCCTAGACACCACGTCTACACTAGCGACTACTACTCTAGTATAAGCTAGGAACATCCATCTTTATTAGGAGTCCATTCGATAGAGCATCCACCATGGGGACGGACGACGAACCCACAAACAAGTAAAAGTATAGCTTAACTAGCAAAGTACCAAAGAAACCATGAACACTTACTAAGAAACCTATTGAGGTACAAGCTCGTGCCCACCAAGGTACAAGTAGGGGAAGGTCACCGACAAGCCCGACACATCTCCCCCAAACTCTCCATCACATATCTCCCTATTAGCTAGCTAGGGCCTAACCCCCATTGGAGGAGAGAGGCTCTTGCTCTAGCTCTTTGTGGTGCTCTTCTTGCTCTTGTGCTGGTGTGTGTGAGAGGGGGTGAGGCCCTCTACTTATAGGTGGGAGAGGGGGATAATTCCATGGAATATTCCCCTCTTAATGTCCCAAAACTGACCTCCACCCACGTCTAGGTACAGAAAATTAGGCAGTGCACCAGTGAATCATCTTATCAGTGCATTGATGGAACCGCCAGAGCTGGTTCGGACGGGGCAGAGCTAGGGCTGGTGCGCCCGCGCGATGGGCATGCCCACACCCTTGCTAGCTTGGCTTGTGTCTACCTTCGCGTGGTCATTTCCACCTTGGGCCTTGATCATGTCCATGAGGTGTGTTGGCCCAAGTTGGATATGTGAGTGGACTTTTCCCTATTCTTTGCTTTTCTTTGCTTTGAGCCAAATGTGATCTTGTGTTCGTTCTACTCTTTTGGCCCATTTGTGGTGTATTTTCATATAAGCCCTGTAAAACAAGTGAAACACCAAAACTTGTGGAATATGTTAGTTGAAAGCCCTATTCACTAAGTTTGGTGTGGTTTTCACTAAGATATTGGTGGGGTAAGATATGACTTAAGCACCGCCAACAAGCTCCCCCACACTTAGTCTTTGCTCGTCCTTGAGTAAAGATATAAAGGACTAAGGTGGATGTTCCTCCAAGATGTTTAATGTCATACCCCAAAATTTTTGATTTTGGGTTGTGCAGAGAAAACCCAAATTAAAATAAATGCTTTGATATTTGGATAACATTTTCAAAGTTTAGTTTAAGTTAGCGTCAATTAGTTATAGAAAAATTTGAATCTTTGAACTTTTCCAAATTAATTTGACGGGATATTGCTTGATGTGATGCTTGCTTTTGGTGTTTGTGAGTGCAAATGATTTCAAAATACCATAGGACGACGTTTTCTTCTCACCGGAAAACTTTTTGGCATTTTCTGGATTTAAAATTTCAATTTTCGTGAGCTTAATCTTTTCATTAATATTTTCATGAGCTCAAAATTATTTAGTTGAGTTCCTTATCTTTCCAAGAGTCTCTAGGATTTTTATGGTGATTTTTCTGAGCTCTGGGCTATTTTTCGCGGCTTAAAAGGTAATTCGGGATATTCTGTAATTATTTTAATCCTGAAATTATATAATTATAAAATATCTCATTTTTCAAAAAATTCCAAACCCTAGACTTATATATATGCCGGCATAGCTCTCGACGCGCTGATTTCAGAAGTACAACCCTTTTCACGAGCCGCCACTCGTAGCTCCCTCCATCCCTCGTTGATGTTCGTCATGTACCGCTTGCGTTCCGGCGAAGGTTCGGTGAGTTTTTCTGGCCATGTTTCTGATCTTCAGCGAATTCCGCTTCCACTCTAAGGTTTGTCTCGTCGTTCTCTGCACCGGCACGCTTTTTATTTCACGAATTCATGCCCGTTTCATCGTTTCCCTATCTCATCTTCTTTTTATCTCTGACGAACTTCACCATGACTAGTCCTTTGTTCTCTGTTTCAGGCCATGTCCGGCCATGGCCGAGCCCTCCTCGTCTTGGCCCTGGAGCCGCCGCCCTGTTCACCCGCGTTTTGTGTCCCATCCCCGCGCTGTGCCGCTCGGCTGCCCTGCAACGGACGTGCGTCGCCAGCACCTCCACGGGTTGGCCCGTGCCAACCGCCTTGCCTGGCCCCATGCATGGGCTCGCGTCGTGCCGGCGTGCCTCCAGCCGGCAAGGCCCTGCCGAGGCCCCTCTCCCTCCCACGAGCACAGTAGCAGCAGGCTACCACGACCACGCTCCAGAGGAAGAACACGAACGCGACGTGCAACAACCAATGAGGAAGATGATGTTATTTACGGAATTGCCACTCGATCTTTTATTCCTCGCCGTTTGTTTGTTTTAAGTCCGATTTAGTTCATTCAAGTTGCATCAGATTCACGTCATCGTGCTCTATGCAATAGTTTCAATGTTTTTCATGTCACATGTTTTGGAATATATAGTGGTATATTTAATTAATTATTATATGCACCTAATTTTAATAATTAAAATCAACGTTGAGTTATAATTCCGTTCTCGTTGTTTTGCGACCGTGGTGATGTAAGCGATACGTTATCAATGCTGTTCTCCATGTCCTATGTGTATGAGTATAATTAATTTGATTAATGTTAACTTATATGTTTACGATTATAATCTAATTAGTATAAACACGCTACATGTAATATACTCATACAGAAGCTCTCATATATATTTCTTTTTGCAAAGTTAAAGTTTAACTTGTTTAATCTATATGATACGACAATATTTATAAATAAAGCAGGATTAGTTTTAGCTCAGTTTCTAAACTAAAATGCAATTCGTGTAATCTGAACTAACATACTCCTTATGGTTTTGCCGAGTTAAATAAATCAAGCATGTAGGCTTTTCTTGTATAATGTAAAATAAAAAAAATAATATATTGATATATACTCTAGATAGTAGTTTTCTTTTTAACCGTAGACTCGTTATCGGCGTTTCCTTGGCTCTCATGACCGTAGTAACTACTTCTTGTTTAGCATGTCTTATATCATTGAATTTTATAAGTTAAATATTAGTTTGATTTGTGCTTATGCAGTTGAGTTTCTAATTAAAAGCAACATAGGTTTATACTTTGGTTTTTCATAAATTAATGTTAGTCTAATTATTATCAACCTGAATGTCTTTTGAATTATAATATGCTCAGTGCTCTCGTATGTCAATTGCATTTACAAGTTAGTGTTGAATTGACATAAATGATATTGAAATATTTATAAATAAAATATGAACATGGTTTAACTTCAACTACTATAAGTTAGGGTATTTTAGTCAATTCAACTTTAGTATAAAACTTTAAATTGTCTAATCACTTTATTTCTTTAAAATAAAATAGATCAAGTGTATAGTTTATCTTTTCCGTTGTGTTTCGAATCTCGTTAGTCATGTCTTCGGTGACGTTAGTTCCATTCTTAGTCATTCTTGCACTCTCGTGATCGTAGCAATAAATCGTGACGTTTACTACGCTCTCTTCAAGCGTCTCTTTTCTTTGGTGTATTGTTCTTAGTTGTGATTGTTTGTTTGTCTGTTTGTGTTTCTTGATTGCTAGGAGTAGAGGAAGTGTGATCCGTTAGCGCTGAAGACCAGGAGTTGAGGACAGACAGTCGAAGCAGAAGCTAGAGTTCAGAAGATAACAGCTGAAGATTCTGAGAAGCTTAACTTTGGGAAAATGCAAGTATAACATGGGACTATCGTTGTTGTTCTATTCACTGAAATTATCATACATATGCATGTGTCCTCCTTGATATCTTTTTTCCTTGTCACCTATGAGTTATGCATTTGGGTAGCTATTACTAGTGCTTAATTATGAACAATGATCTTATAATTTGATTAATGGATTAAGAAACCAACCATTAAGATGATTTTATTACTGTTGAAAAGGGGGCTAGAGCAATGGGTTATATTGTTGCTCTGGTTTCTCTCCATAAGGACTTATCTGTACGTGATCATCCGGGACATACAGTACAGCTGTGAGGCTATATGGCTCTGGCTTTAGTTGTTAAAGAGACCTTTTCTAGCTTATTAGTGGTTACCTTAATTGGTGTAAGAATGGCTTGTCACGTTGGATGTAGGACAGCCTCTAGTCTATGAGTATAGCCAAGAAGGAATTATGCCATTTGAAAAGGGGTTCCTACATCTGCCTGCCGATTGAATCTAATGGCCCTAACTTATTAGACGAACTCTTGAATGGCTTTATATGGGTTCTTGTGTTTAGGGATTCATGACCCCTTAGCATATGGAAATCATGACTTACAGTGAAAGTGTACACCTCTGCGCAGAGTTAGAAACTGGTATACTAGACGTGCCCACAAATACGGGCGACCTTGGAACATCTACAGATAGCTGATCACCATTGTTATATCATGCTTAATTATTGTTGTTATTATTATGCTCATGTTAATGCTATTCATTATCCTTATTACAATTGATCATTGATTCAATAATGGGAATTGGTTCATCTTGATGCTACTCAATTGCTAATTATGTAATGAATAAAAGCTAAATGCAGTCAAATAGTGTCTAGCCTTTTTGAGCCTCATGAACCCCATGATATATTTGTTGAGTTCGACATGGACTCACTCTTGCTATTTCCACCACACTCCAGTTTGTAGTAAGGTGCTACTTAGAAGAAGGATAAAGGTGTAATGGAGTATCTAGAAGTATATCTGAAGTGCTTGACATATGAGGCCCCAGTCAGCCGTCTCTGAGAGGAATGGAGCCTAATGTTTAGTCATCATTCCGTGATACTCTGATGCAAGTGCTATTATAGCTATGTGTACATTATATAACAACATTGTTTCTGATACTTTTTCATTTTGACATATGTGTGGACTTCTTGGGCACACATATGATTAGCCTGGTTTTGTTCTTTAGAAAACCGGGTGCGACATTTAACCTGCATACAGATTATTTTGAGCTTCTCCTGTACTTGTGAGCATTCAAAAGTTTCTACCAAATTATCTTGAGTGATTGGATAATGGAATAGTTGAATTCAAATCATCTCACTCTACTATTGCTCAAGAACTTGGGGTTTTGATCTTTTTGTAGAAAAATATTAGCCTTGCTCCTCAACTAATACTCTCAGGTCACTCATTATTATTTTTCTTTCCAATTCCTCACCAAGGCATATGATTGATAATCTTTTTGCCTTCTTGATCATCCTACCTCTATAGGCTTATATCTGAGGCTTTAGGTATGAATGATGAGTGATGCACACTTACCTTGTGTATGTTGTTGGGTTAAACACCGGATCTTTGGAGAAAAGAGTCATACTCTTAGATCAAAGTAGTGCAAGTGTATGGAATATTTTTGTATTTTTATGGACTCCAATGTCATGCATCTCTCTCTTTTTGAATTTTGTTTCAATGTATGGGCTATCTTTTCTCTCTAACGGGCATCAATGTACCCATTGTTTTCTATCTTTGGCGAGCATCAAAGTACCCATTGTTTTTCTCTCTTTTTTTTGGCTCATACTTCTTTGGCATGACATCTTTTATTTGGCTTATGCTTCTTTGGCATGACATCTTTTATTTCTATTCTTTTTGCATAGCCCATACTCTCTTTTTGAAAAACAGTGGAGAGAGATTTATGATATGGAGTTTTTATTTTGGTGAGTGTACGTGATTTTCGATCTTAGGAGCATGAAACTTCTCTCAACATAGATCTCGGAGTTTGACAAAACTCAACACAATATAAGTGGCTATGTGTTTGTTTTTCAAGAAGCAATGTATATGGCTTTGGTAGGAATTATTTTTTTATCATTTGAGGAGCATGCTATTTTGCTTTTGATTTTGAAAAATAAATCCCAAGTCTATTGCAAAAGAGAGCACGTTTCATATCATCCTACTATATCACATATTCCAATTACTTAGAGTAAAATGGGGTCCCTATGGATAGTTGCTCACAAGTTATAGGATGTTTGGTAAGGAATAAAAAGTATGCATGTTGTTTTATCAATTGGTAGAACGGAGTTGGAGCATCAAAGGTTTTTCCTTTTTAATTTGTTCAATTTTAAACTTCAAAACTTCTGGGAGATGTGAGGGTAAAGTTGCACAAACCACCGTTGAAGATGAAGGAGCTTAATGGAAGTCATTTATCATGTCCTTCTTGCATGATGGCCTGGTGTTGTGCTCCATGTTGGGGAGATCTCGAATTTGTGTTAGTTATGCTTGAGAGATCTCCCCCACACTTGTTCTTGTACCTGTTTTATTTTTACAGAAAAACAAAGGCAAAAGAAACAGAAACAAGTAATGGCTCTACTGGCTTGAATACTGGGGAACCCAAATTTTATTATTATTACTTATTAATTACTATATTATTATTATTTATTATTATTATTTTATTTTATTTTATTTTTTATATTATTGTTCATCAAACAAGGCCAATGTAAAGTTTGTAAAATGAACCTAGCCTTGATTCATCTCCATCTAAGATTATGTCCATTGTTTATGAAAATAAATACTCAAAGTTCATTAAGCAAATTTCAACACCATGTCAAATTTTGATTAAAGAAGACCGTTTCAACCTAAGCACCATGCTTAATTCAAAAAGGCCTATGGATGTGCCACACATGCATATGTGACAACATCCAAACTAGAGCATGTATATGACATAAACCAGAAAGGTATAAACTTTAGAAGAGCAAAATCATATGGAGTTGGTGAACAATTATTACCTTTGCATACCTAAGCTTTATGTATTGACAGATGTGAATGGAGCTTCAAAATTGCTGCAGGGCATTTATGGTTCATCTCAGGTCTTTACCAAGGCTAGGCCGCACACATAAAGTGTGTATGGACCGTGGGTCTTAGCTATGGCAAAAGGTCTCAAAGGAGAAGAATCTTCCTTCTATTTTCTCTCTTTTTATTTTCTCTTTCCCCTTTTTTTTAATTTTCACTCTTTTTTAGCAAGACAGAGCTGTCATCATCACCCAAGTGTGCTGTGTCGGGGTCTCCTTTTGAGTGTATTCATCACCCAAGGGCATCATGGCTTTTTAGTTTGATGCAGCTCCTCATGATCTCTCGCATCATATGTACCCTTGTTCTTCTTGATCTTATCCTGGAAGGGTTAGCAACAAAGAATACCTGAAGGTGCATACTAACTCGATAACATGATCTTGCTTTTATTTAAAAGAAAAATATATTTCTTTTTATGATAATCATATATGAAAATATATTATTACTTTTTTTAAGATGATCTAGGGTATCTCCCGGTAGTGCTTAAGTTATGGTCGTAAGCTTGACCATGGGGAATTTGTCTTGCAGCTGACAAAGGTGGTTTAGTTTCCCACTTTTCCACCAAACATTTTGCAATAATGTTCAAGCTGCAAGGTTAGTACTACAATGCATCCATGAATCTGCAATATTTGTGATAAACGAAGACATCTACAACCATCCTCCTAAAAGTTTTGAAACGAGAAGAGAGAGGATGCTATGGTCTTCGTGGAAGCACTGAGTACTAGGCAACATGAACTCTAGATATTTCAAAAGCGAGCATGAATCAAATGGGGTTTTGAGGGTGATGCTTTCGTGCTCATAAGTGGAATATTTCCCTTTGGAATCTAGAGTAAATGTTACAGGAATGTCCATGGCACAAATGTTTTCTTATTCAAAAAATTCATCATGCATGGTCAACGTTGTGTCTCGATCATTATCGAGATCAACAGGTTTATGGCCAGAGAGACATGTCTTACATTCGATCGAGGTTGGCAACGGATGTTTAGTTTCACTAGGAAGCCTTGGTGAAAAGAATGGAGAAATGAACTTCACCTCCTCGAATGGGTGATGGTTGGGTTGTTGCTTCGCCTTTGGATGCTCAGGACAAGGGATAGGATTGGCAAAAGCAGTTGTTCCCAACCTTTCGTCAAGGCTCCCATAAGAAGGTTTTTCTTGAAAAAAAAATCGAGTGGGTAGCCTATCAGAAGATCAAAATCGAGGATGACATAGATATGAAAGTCCAAGAAAACCTCAGTTTCATTAATTTTCATTGGCACGGTCCTAACAATCCCACAACACTCAAAAATGAGCCCTAACAGACTTTTAAAGAGTTTGTTAGTCAGGACTAGCGGCATGTTGCCCAAAAGGGTTTTTGCTAAGAATTGTGACATTATATTAGTCCCGACTGTGAGGTTGTGTAGGGCTTCTATGGAAGCTTCCTTTAACGAACAAGACATGGTCATGGAAGGTGAAAGAATCTGAATTGCTTCAGAAGAACGTTTCACCTCTATTAACCATTCTTTTGAAAGCTCTACGTTAGGGAGCCACTTCCTTAGAGAGGAATATATTCTCTTCATGCCAAGAAAGGCTCGAGGTTCTGCCATACTTCTTGAAGTTGATTGGAAATTCCAAAGGATTGATTACTTGTTCCTTCAGTGTTCGTGGTTTGGGTGGGGGCTCATATGTCAGACTTAGGGATGGTATGTGCTTGGTCTCGACTGATGAGGACTCCCCCACACTCGACATGACTGTTGTCTGGAAGGGTTTGGTCCTTATGACAAAAGAAGTGTGTTTGACTATAAATCTTTCTAGGTATTCTACTTGTTCCATCATAGTTTTGTGTGTAAATTTACCCCTGGCAGTCATGTCTATGAATAGGTCAGCTATGTCAAGACCCGTACAAAAGAGATGCAAAATCACGCCACTGGGTAATGACAAGTCTAGGCCGCCATAAAGTAACATTGAGAATCAGGCCCAGGCTACACCTATAGACTCCTTCTCATGCTACTCGAAATCAAGAATTGCCCTTGGTAGAGAGCCAATAAGGGACATGGAAAAAAATAAGACAAAACTTGTCCTTAAGTTCATCCCAATCCCCATTCGTACTCTCTATGGCAAATGTATACCATTGTTTCGCCTTCCCTATGAGAGAGAAAGAAAACAATTTTCACCTTAAGGTTTCTTATGTCATGCCCGAGATATACAGGCATGAACACATTTCCTTCAAATCTAGCAGGTGTTGGCAAGGGTTTTCATCATCGTGCCCTGAGAAGGGTAATGCCCGAACTATGGCTATTAAGCTTGGGTGGAGTTCATAGCCAGGTGAATTGTTTGGTTTTGGAGAAGGTGGTGGCTCTTGGAACTCCCCCTTTGAAGCAGAAGGGTTTGCAACAGAAGTTGGCATCATGGTGAAAAGAAAAAAAAAGAAGACTATTTTTTATATAAATGGGATATAGATACGAGGACAAACTAGGTTCAAAGAAAATAGCAACCATTCGCCATCAACGGCATCAGAAACTTGTTGGTATTTCTTAACGTCTATAGAAGTTAATCCGCAAGCATATGGAATTACCGTTGTAGCTTTCACCTAGAAGTATTCAGGGTATCATATTTCCATAGGAAACTAAGGTACTTCTTCTAACTAATTTGTCAAAGGACAACACAAGGATAGCTGGTTAGGGTAGAGAATTCTTCCTATGGCTTAGGGTCTAGATACATTCTACTTCTACTTGCTTACTTTGGGTACTGGTGATCACCTGGTCAGCCAAGCGATGCTAGCCTGTAGCTCTATGCCGTACCCGAACGTGGGGGAGTTCAAAAGATGGACATGGCTGTCACCAGCTACCACCTACCCCTCAACCATGGAGCACGAGGCAAACGAAGGTAGCCTGTAGCCTAGACATCACGTCTACACTAGCGACTATTACTCTAGTATAAGCTAGGAACATCCATCTTTATCAGTAGTCCATTCGCTAGAACATCCGACGGACGATGAACCCGCAAACAAGTAAAAGTATATAGCTTAACTAGCAAAGTACCAAAGAAACCATGAATACTTACTAAGAAACCTGTTGAGGTACAAGCTCGTGCCCGCCACGGTACAAGTAGGGAAAGGTCACCGACAAGCCCGTCAGTTCTCCCCCAAACTCTCCCTCACATCTCTCCCTATTAGCTAGCTAGCTAGGGCCTAAGCCCCATTGGAGGAGAGAGGCTCTTACTCTAGCTCTTTTGTGGTGCTCTTCTTGCTCTTGTGCTAGTGTGTGTGTGAGGGGGTGAGGCCATCAACTTATGGGTGGGAGAGGGGGATGATTCCATGGAATATTTCCCTCTTAATGTTCCAAAACCGATCTCTACCAGTGTCTAGGTATAGAGAATTAGGCAGCGCACCAGTGAACCGCCTTGTCGGTGCATTGATGGAACCGCCAGAGCTGGTTGGGCCGAGGCAGAGCCAGGGCTAGCGCGCCCACGCCATGGGCACGCCCGCGCCCCTGCCGGCTTGGCTTGAGTCTAGCTTCGCGTGGTCGTTTCCCCCTTAGGCCTTGATCATGTCTCTGAGGTGTGTTGGCCCAAGTTGGATACGTGAGTGGGCTTTTCCCTATTCTTTCCTTTGTTTTGTTTTGGGCCAAATGTGATCTTGTCTACCTTTTACTCTTTTGGCCCATTTATGGTGTATTTTCATATAAGCCCTGCAAAACAAGTGAAACACCAAAACTTATTAAATATATTAGTTGAAAGCCCTATTCACTGAGTTTGGTGTGGTTTTCACTAAGATATTGACGGGTAAGATATGACTTAAGCACCCCCAACATTATCCCCGATTATTGAATAGATTCTATCTATGGCATCTGAATATTTTTGGGTATTCTCACGTGTCCCGGCAAGCTGTATCTCTTGTCGACGAATCGGGCATGAACTCTAAGCAGGCAGATTCGTTGATTGACTACTCCGTACGTCAGAAGGGCACAGGGGTCGACACACGCAGTCTGCTGCCGACGGCGTGGCATCTCACCCCATGCTGTTGTAAGTCCGTCGCGATCCAGACCATGGACAGGACGCGTGCCTGAAACAGTCTCGAGTTCGCAAGATCCAACCGAGCTCAGGCCTCGTTTAGACGAGAGAATTGTGAAGAAAAACACTGTATCAGAATTCATGTAGCATTTCGTTTGTATTTGGTAAAAATTATCCAAATTTTAACTAACTAGGCTTAAAATGTTCGTCTCGCAAAGTACAACAAAACTGTGCAATTAGTTTTTGATTTTATCAACATTTAGTACTCCATGCATTTGCCGACATTTTGATGTGACGGGGAATCTTCTTTTTGCATAGTGAAATTTGGGGGAGAATTGGGGGAACTAAACGAGGGCTCAGCAGGACAGCATGCAACACGTTTACAGGACAGATAAGCACGGCTTTACTTTGTCTAAATATTTTTCCTTGCCAGTAATATGTGTCTTCGTGGCTGATCTCCATCTATGCATGGAAGCTTTCACCGACAATGTCACACCCGGTTTTCTAAAGAACAAAACCAGGCTAGTCATATGTGTGCCTAGGAAGTCCACACATATGCTAGAATGAAAAAGTATCAGAAACAATGTTATTATATAACGTATACATAGCTATATTAACACTTACATCAGAGTATCGCGGAACGGTGACTAAACTTCGGGCTCCATTCTTCTCAGGGACGGCTGACTGGGGGTAACATATGCCTAGCACTTCTACTAGTCTTCTGGAAACTCCACTACACCTTTGTCCTTTTTCCGAGTAGCATCTTATTACACACTGGAGTGTTGGGGAAATAGCAAGAGTGAGTCCATGTCGAACTCAACAAGTATAACACAGGGTTCATGAGGCTCAAAAAGGCTAGACACTGTTTAACTGCGTTTAGCTTTTAATCATCATATAATTAGCAATTGAGTAGCATCAAGGTAATCCAAATCCCATTAATGAATCAATGATCAATTGTAATAAGGATAATGAATAGCATTAACATGAGCATAATAATAATCAACAATAATTAAGCATGATATAACAATGGTGATCAACTATTCTGTAAGAATCTCCAAGGCCGCTCGTATCCGTGAGCACGGCTAGTATACCAGTTTTTAACTCTGCGCAGAGGTGTACACTTTCACTGTGAGTCATGATTTCCAAATGCATGGGTTTGCAAGGCCCAAAACATCAGAGACCATATAAAGCCATTCAAAAGTTCGTCTAACAAGTTAGGGCCATTAGATTCACTCGGCAGGCAGATGTAGAACCCCCCTTCCCTGTGGCACAACAACCGCAGCCTATACACACTAGGCCAGGGGCTCGCACTACACCCAACGTGGCAAGCCATTCTTACGCCATTTAAGGTAACCTCTAACAAGCTAGAAAAGGTCTCTTGAACAACTAGAGCCAGAGCCATATAGCCCTCACAGCTGTACTGTATGTCCCGGTTATCACTTACAGGTAAGTCCTTACGGAGAGTAACTAGAGCATCAAAATAACCCACATGCTCTAGCCCCCTTTCAACAGAAATAACATCATCTTAATTGGTTGATTGCATAATCCATTAGTCAAATTATAAGATCATTGTTCATAATTAAGCGCTAGCAGTAGCTACCCAAATGCATAACCCATAGGTGACAAGGAAACAAGATATCAATAGCTAAGTTATAATCTCTATGGTTGTCAAGGAGAACACATGCATATGTATGATAATTTTAGTGAATAGGACAACAAGGATGGTCCCATGTTATACTTGCCTTGATCAAAGCTTTCCTGATGATACTGCTGGTCTGGCTCAAAATAATACTCCTGATCGTCCAGATACTGCTCACCTTCTATACCCGATCATCAATCAACAACACACATGCATCCAATCAAACATACACGAAGCAAACAAAGAGATACAATTAGAATAGTACACCAACAATAATAAAACAGTAATAAAAGTTTATAAAACTCTTCTACACGTTACTACGATCACACAGACGCAAAGATCACCAAATTCAGAGTTAAAACGTGAAAATTATGAATTTTCTAAGATTTCCTATATATAAATAATTACTTTAATATAAACTCGAAAATAAAATTTTCCAAACCTACTGTACAACTACACTAACATGTAGAGCTCGCAAATACGAACCTAACGCAACTTGAACGGATCAAATCGGAGTTAGAACGAAGTTTTTATGACCAAAACAATTCTAGTGGCAAAACTGTAATTTTCTGAAAACGTATTTTTGAATAAACCAGAAGAAAATACGCTTTCAAAACACGAAAACGTATTTCCAACTATACGCTATGGACGGCAGGTTCAATTATTAAAAAGTCCAGGGGCTCTTTAAGAAATTTACCCCACGAAGGGGTATCTTCTAATCTCGGCCCTTAATTTCAAATCGGACGGCTCATGTTGGTCACAGAGGAGACCGGCGGCGCTACCGCCGCCCCGCCCCATCCCCACGGCGGCGCCATGGCCGGCGACTTGCCGGTCATGCAAAACTCGCTCAAAACCTCACCAAAAGACATGCGGAAAGTATCAATCGAACGAGGAGCTTGTGGAGATCTCACCTAGGGCTTCAATGCGGTCAATAACGGAAAGAGAGCGACGAGCAGCTCCAGTAGGCGGACGGTAGAGCCCCTACACCCGGTAATAAGACAACAATGCCTCCACTTCAAAATTGGTAGTGAAATTCGATTCGCGGTCATTAAAGCAACTTACAGCGACTAAGACTCAAGGTAGCCGACGAATTCCTCCCCACCGCGGCTTCAAGTTTTTGCGGCGGCGGTTAACGCTTCCACGGTAGAGCTAGGGCTAATTTCGATCCAAAATCAACCGGTCTAGGCTCGGTTCTACCTTAAATAAGGATTGGCTTGATCAATTTGGTAACAAACTCCTTCGGCTCGCGGATTCGATCACGACTCGATGGTAGAGTTCACCTCGGTTACGAGCAGGGCGACGGCAAGCAACCGACAAGCGGGGCCCAGCGATTAGCGTAACAAGAAGGGAAAGGGTGCGGCTACTGTAGTTCTGGGCCGGCCCACCTAGTCTCGAACGCGAGGGAGTCAGGCCTTGGCCCCAACGGCCATCGGGCCGCCAGGTAAGAAAGGTAAACTGTTTTCTTTTTTTCTTTCCTTTCTTTATTTGCTTATTTAGCAAACTATTCCAAATAAAATTTTTCAAGCCAAATCAAAATAAAATAAAATAAAACCACTACTCAAAATAAAATAAATGCAACAGCATGAATGCATCACCAAATAATATTTTTTAAAAAAATTTTAATTCCCCATTAATCGCTATCTAAATTATTTGAAATTCCTTATTTCTAAAGTTTAGAATTTTTGGGTGTTACAGACAAGTTCACACCTTCCTGGCTAAGTCATGTTTCTATTCCAAATAAATATTTTATGGAATATGTATCTCCAGATATCTGCATATATCTCCATGAATATTATTGTCAGGAATTTGGGTGCAATCCTCGCCATCATCGTCCCGTGCCACCGGCTACCGGCACGACGTCAACAGCATGGATCGCATCGCCTGCTCGACCGCACGTTGCAACCGTCGTCGCCCACATCGTCAGCTCATCGCCATTGTGCCGCGACCCTCGTCATCGTCCGGCTCTGTCGACTCGTCGTGGCAGCATGCGACGACATGCCTAGGCTAAGTCACTTTTTAATTAAATATTCTACAGAATATATACTTACTCTGTCTCTAAATATTGCACTTCCTGATAAATAACTTTGACTAAATATATATTAAAATATTAATATTTATAGTACATAATTAGTATCATTGGAAAGATCTTTGAATCTAGATTTTTAATAAGCTAGCAAATGTGCCCGTGCGTTGCAACGGGTAAAAAAAATCTACAAAACATTTACGAAAAAACGAGGACCGGATTGATACATATCTATTTATGTTATGCTATTTCTATAAAATTTCAAAGCTAATTTTTTATGATGACTATGTCATCCAAAATATAAGCTAATGTTGGCAATAATATGACAATACCCTATCAAGCCTGTATCAAATTTAAAATAAATTCTTGATAGAGTTTTTATCTTTTGTTCCAAAATACACAAAACTTTTTATTTGTAAATATATCATAATTTTAGTTTCATACTATCCATGCGCTGGTAAAGTTAAATTTTGAGTTATATGACTTCCTTTTGTGTATTTATATAAAATTATAATTCTAATCTCTGATTAAAGTCGGTAAGACCAGTCTATCCGATGATTATGACGTGAAGCATCTCTCGGTTTCTACATGGTAGCTCTAGTCAAGGATTGCTTTCGGAGAGATATTTATTAGACTAAATTGGATAACAAACTGCTCCAGACTTTAGTTTGCGTTTTGATTACTTGGACCATTTGCATTTTTATTCTCAACTAAAACTGCATTAATAATTTGGTGGTGAACATATATATATTTGTAGGTCAAGGGATCAAAATATTATATTTGTTATTTATTTTTATTAAGGAAAAACGAAATTACAAAAAAGGAAGGGGAACGTGAAAGGGAATCATGCACACAAGTAAGAAAAATCGGACGCAAATACAGACCAACGTGAAAAGACAGAAGCAAACCAATCTTTTCTTTGAACGTAAGCAAACGAATCTGATAACAAATCTAAATATGGCTCACGAACGAAAACAAAAAACCCCAAAACCGGAATTTGAGAAACTCTAACAGCCGAGGGGAAAAGAGAACGTACATAGATTGGACTCTACTTCTAGGTGAACCCAAACAAGTAGGTATAGATAAAAATTAGTAGAGGATATGGCAGGTGAGCAAGAAAGACGGACACCGTATTTAGATTGGAAAAGAGTAGAAAGAATAGGAAAACAAATAGCACTGCAAATACGTTTTGGACTCGGACTCCGTATCACGCCAAACAAGAGCTATACCAACTCGTATGAGCATGAGTTATTATATATATAAGTCCGGACGGAAGAAACTCTCCATCGTCCGATAGTTATAGGGAGACAGACCAAATAAATAGACGGACCAAACCAAATTAGAGGGGGTGAGAAATTTTGCCTCTTTATTATTAGGTATAGATATAGATATAGATTTATTTGGAGATAACAAATATTATACGTATTTTCTATAAATCAAGTTAAGCTTGTGACACGCACGCCACCGGCAACACATGTAAAAGGAGGGAGGGAGTATCTCTTTGGGTATCTCCGTGTCTGCATGACCATAATTGGCAGGAACACGACGATGGCCCTTGACGACGTCCCTCGTCGTCATCTCATTGTCGTCCCGTGATGGCCCACGACATCAGCATGCAGCTAGCATCGTCGAGTCGTTGTCCACATCTTCGGGAAGGACATACAACGACAACGCCACCAACATCGACTAATCCATGCACACCGTCGACAGACAGCTCGGATTGGCCATGACACGTCAACATCGCCTCCATCAATAAACGATGGCACCAACGTCCAGTTGGATCAGCTAAGCCATTTCCATAATTGTTTTTATTATGTTATTTTTTGCTCTTACTTTCTACTAAGTTACTTAAACTCAGAAGAAAGTGGGAGGATACTACACATAAACATAATAATTAAACTCTAGGGCATGTTTGCTTTTTACTCCACAATTTAAGTACTGCATGCGTTCTGTCATGACAACGACTTACGCCACAACCCAACGCTATATGGATCACACCATCTTATAGCTAACGTCCTACGCATAGGGGCCATGGTCGTGTCAACAAAGTGCATAACACGCCGAGCAATTCATAAAGGAAAACAACATCAACGAGAGAAGACAACAACCCTTAAAAATGCTTTAAGTACTTTTATGAGACATGTTCAATATAACGTGCTTTGTTAGCAGCGATGACCTACGCCACAAACCCAATGTTACATGCGCCGCATCTCGACGGTTAGCACGGGGGCTACGGTCTAGCTGACAAAGTGCATACACACAATGAACATAGCTCACAAAGGGAAATT
The DNA here is from genome assembly GCA_038087645.1 of Saccharum hybrid cultivar R570. Lineage (NCBI taxonomy): Eukaryota > Viridiplantae > Streptophyta > Magnoliopsida > Poales > Poaceae > Saccharum > Saccharum hybrid cultivar. The sequence continues at coordinate 1,462,112 of JAQSUU010000615.1, read as the reverse complement.
AACACATGTTTTACATGTTTACCTTGTTCGACTATTGATTAAGTAGTCACTGATCTTGTCTTCATGTTTTATGGAGTACAATAACAAAGGCTATGTCATCACACTACCACTAGCTACGTCGACACACTGCCTCTCAACACTCCATCGGCAAAGACCCTCGGGTACTCCCTTGGGGGCTACCTCAAGCCAGTCACACCACCTCCTTTGGGCACTCCGTCAGCAATGACCCTCGGGGGCTACCTCTAGCCGATCACGCCACCTCTGGCTACGTCGTCACGCTGCCACCAGCTACGTCGACACGCCGCCTTTCGGGCACTCAGTCGGCAATGACCCTCGAGTACTCCCTCGAGGGCTACCTCGAGCCGGTCACGCCGTCTAGCTACGTCGTCACGCTGCCACTAGCTATGTCAACACACCGCCTTCGGGCACATAGTCGGCAACGAGCCTCGAGTTCTCCCTTAGGGGCTACCTCGAGCCGGTCACACCATCTGGCAACATCGTCACGCCGCCTTCGATTACATCATTAGCAATGGCCGCTCAAATACTTGTTTCGCGACAAGCAAGGTGAGTTTGTACAGATGTACTAACTCTCTTCCCTTCCTCTATTTTTATAAGCAGGGGATGCACACGACCGATGGAATTCCAATAATCTCTCCGAGTAGTGGTGCCGTTGAGGCTGCGCCACGTCCCCACGATTTCTAGAGGGACGCCTCTCGAGATACATATGTGGGAAATGGGCTGTCGAAACCAACACTTCAGCTTCGTCGGGAAGGAACCCATCTCTGCAACCGCGGAAGCTGTGGGGCCTCACGGCCCGAAACCCGACGCACCATCACCCGAGCCGGTGCAGGCGAGTGATCTGACACTCATATCGGGTACTCGGTATGGCTCACCCCTTTCAGCAGGTGTAAGCGGTAGCGATTCATTTGCTATCGACCCTACCACTCTAGAGTTAGGGGGTATTTGGGAGGGTCACCAGTCTGACTCTAGAACCTCTGGCACTCAGTGTCACGTAAATCTCCCAATACCTAGACGAGCTCGAAGTACCGTATTTCAGCGGATGTGTGCCCATTTGGGGGAAACCGGAAAACTGGTTGGCCCATGGCTATAACCAAAGTACAAGCTCTTGGAATCTGGAAAAAGAGTTTTATGACGTTCCCCCGCTGGTCTAGCTTTGTCTTGCCGCTTCCTTTCAGTGAAGTGGACGTTCACTCGTTCTACTCATTATCAGCTCAAAGAGTAACACATGCTACTGCCGGTAGTTGCTCATGCGTTCGTTACTCACCCTCGGTAACTCCCACACCAGGACACTATTACATTGGCCTCAGGGCTCCAGGAAAATGTCCTCCTCATTCACTGATGAAGCTCATGATAGTTCATACCGTGTTACTTAACGGGCCTCGAAGGAAAACGTGACTTCCTTAGTGCTCAATACCAAGCGACCTGCAAGTGGTCACCCTAAAAAATAAACAACTGGCTTAGTGACACACGGACGATGGAGGTGCACCTACCCCATCCTCATTGTTGTTCTACAACTAGGACTTAATGATGTGCAACCACTATTTACACGCCGGAATACATCGGGAACCAACTTCTCAAGTACAGTGGTATTTGTACCCTAAAACAACATCTATGATGTCCTAGAAGCAACGCTTTCGATTATCAGGTACACCCACCGAATGAGACGTTAACAACGTCCTGAGGGCTACACCCAGGAAACTATGTTTCTCGATGTTGGGTATACCACCCGAGATAGGCACTTACAGCTGCTAGGGAACAATGTTCCTTGATCTACGGTGTGCCACTGCCGCACTCGATGCTTGAAGAAGATTCTTGCTACCTGAGAAATGCTCTTGATACTCGAATGGCAACATACTGCCTCCCCAATGCATGGAAATATCTAAGCGCACCGCTTAGAACTTCGGCACCCAAGGATGCTCACTAGTACTTATAGTACGCAGAACTTGTAGGGGAAATTGTGACTTCCCAAGGGCTAGAGCTATATGCTGGCTTACCATTAAGTCCTACGGGGGCTACTGTCATAGATATGGGCAAGGGGTACCTGCACCACCCATATATATGACTACCGCCGAGCTATCGGCACAACAGCCACCAAGGAGGAGGCCCGCAAGGGCTGACGCGATTAACCAACGTGGAGACCAAGACAAACTTAGGTGAACGTATCTGGACGATAGCTAGGATCTTTCTATTGCGCATATCATGTAACAAACTAGGAAACAATCTCTTAACTTGATCACCCTCTCTGTAACCCTACCTCTTCCACCTATATGAAGGAGGGTAGGGACCTTGGGCGTGGGATCCATCCAATCCAAGCTTCCACTAATTCCTTCTACCTCGTAGCTAGGAGTAATGACCCCTATGATTGAGCATATGAATACAATAGTAGCCGCACCACTGGAGTAGGGATTAGCGTGCACCACATCCCAAACCAGTATAAATCTCTATGTCTCATGTGCTACCATCTGATTCCGTCTACACGATCACGTTGTTGGATATTACCGGAGCAAAACAATCCGACAGATTGTTTTAAGTATGTATCAAGACATAATGTATAGGATTAAGTCCAGTTCTGGCCCCTCAACTACCGTGTTGGTCTAATTTTGACCTCCAACTACAAAACCATCTGGTCTAGCCACTACAACTTTTAAAACCGTTCACTTTTAGAACCTCGACATGATTGAGGCTATTTGCGCTAACATGTGTCTGGTTTTGACCTACCCAGTCAATGCCAGCGTGGCAGGGTCTATGCTAGCGTGCTGAGGTCAAAACGAGATAGACGTCAGCACAAACAGCCTCAATCACGCTGATGTGCTAAAAGTGAACGGTTTTGAAAGTTGCAGTGGCTGTGCCAAATGGTTTTGTAGTTGGGGGTCAAAATTAGACCAACACGATAGTTGAGGGGCCAAAAGTAGACTTAATCCTAATGTGTATATATAGGTGCGTATAGTAAACTAATGTACTTCTCCATTCTAAATTGTAAGTGGACTTAATCCAAATATGTATATAAGCTCTACTATGCATCTAGATATAACGTATATTTAGGTTCATTACAAAAACTCTTTATGTAAATTAAAAAAACAAAATACCTTATAATTTTGAATGGAGAGACTTATAATTTAGAAGGGACAGAGTATTATTTTATCTAATTGTCTTACTATTACTAATTAGATGCCCCAATGGAGGCACCACATTAATTCTCACCAGACGCGCTAGGAAAAAAGATAAATCCTAGAAATTCTCACAATAATCAAAAACATCTCGCCTTTGATTTGGTAGACTCTAATCATCATTACCAATAATACTCATTAGATCTATTGTAGTTTATTAAAAATTACCCACCACTGCCATTATGATAAATACATAAAGTAACCCCCTAATTTTGCATCTAAATTACCCACCTATGCCATTACAAAAGATAATTCAAAATAACCCCCTACATTTATATATATCCACATTGTCATTAAAAAATAATTTAAAATAACCCCCTAAATTTGCATCTAAATTACCCACCATGGCCATTATGAAACATAGTTTAAAATGACTCTGAACATTAGGTCTAAATTACGTAGCTTTGTAATTATGAAAGATAATTTAAAATGCCTCCTAATAATTTTATAAATTATCCATCTTATCAGTATGAAAGATAATACAAAGTAATATTCTAAGTTTGGATTTAACTTATTGAAAGCTCTAGTCTGGTTTTGGTGAATTCATGAAACCCTAAGTGCTAACCTATTACTCTAGTGATCATGAGATGGGTAGCACATTCCAAAAGATGGAGCAAATGGAGAAGATCATGGAGATGGTGGAGTCCATGGAGAAGATCAAGTTCTTAGGCTTGTAAAAGAAGAAAGAGAAAAATAAAATGGGCTCAAGGCAAAGGTGAATTTGATAGGGCAATGTTATTTTGGTGATCAAGGCACCTAGTGGGTGTGATCACATTTAGGATAGATAGCCATACTATTAAGAACGGTGAGACTTGTATCGAAATGTGGTTATCAAAGTGCCACTAGATGTTCTAACTCAATGCATATGCATTTAAATCTAGTGGAGTGCTAGCACCCTTGAAAATTTTTGTGAAAATATTCTAACACATGTGCACAAGATGATACACTTGGTGGTTAGCACATTTGAGCAAGGGTGGAGAAGTTGGTAAAGAGGTAGTGTTGTTTAGCATTGACCAGACGCTAAACTCGAAGTGACCGGACTCGGCTGGCATGCGTCTAGTCAATTTTAAAGGAGTTGGCGTGCTTGGGCTCTGACCGGTGAATGTCCAAACGCTGCATAGTAAATGTGACCGGACGCGTAGGGCCTACATCTGGTCATAGGTGACGTACGCTGACGTAGGGCTGACAGCTGATGCAGTGAGGACCTGACTTGGTCTTGCGTCCAGTCATGCACGATCGGACATGTCAGGACATGAAAAAATGGCTCTGGATGCTTATGGAAGTGACCTGACACCGGGAAGCTAAGGGGATCGGCGCATCCAGTCATGACATGGCTGTGGCGCGCATGTGAGTGCACTAATGTTGATCGACGCGTCCAATCTTGTGACGGGCGCGTCCGGTCTTGACTTATCGGCACAAGCGTTGGGAGGTCGCCATTGGAGATCAGTGGCTACGGCTGAACGTGGAGGACATGTGGCCTCCATCTAGAGATTAGACGCAGGGTGGCATGCGTCCAGTCAATCTGATCGGCGCATCCGGTCACGTCATGTTTGATGCAGATAGGGGGCTAACGGCTTATTCCTTTGGGCTCCCTATATAATTTGTATGGCCATCTCTAGCCCACCTTCTTGGACATTTGCATTGACATAGCAACCAATTGAGCTTAGCCAAAGTCCTCCCACTCATCTCCATCATTGATTCATCATCTTTATGAGATTGGGAGTGAATCCAAGTCCATTGCTTGACTGATTACATCTAGAGGCATTTGGTGTTCCTGTTTTTATGCGGGTTTCACTTATTTCTCTTGGTGGTTGTTGCCACATAGATGGCTTGGTGCAGCAAGGATCATTGAGCTGAGGAAGGTGATTGTCTCCAGCTCCGATCGTGGTGATTGTGAGGGGTTCTTGACCTTTTCCTGGTGGAGAGCCAAAAGGTAGTCTAGTGGATTACTCGTAGCTTGTGGATCCGCATCTTGTGTTGGTTGTGTGGCACCTGATTGTGGGTTAGGCATGTGATGGCTATTAACGCGTGAACCACCAAGTGGGTGAATCGCTACAATGAGGACATAGCTTGCCGACAAGTAAGTGAACCTCGGGGATAAATCATTGTGTCATCTTGTCCCACGAATTTCATTGGTTCTCTTGTGATTGATTGATTGATCATCACTTGCCACGTTGGTATAACCTCGCTACCTCACTCTTGTATTTACTTCCCTAGTGTTGCTAAGCTCTTTAGTGTAATTAGTTTTGAGAGCTAGCTTGTGTCGGGTCTAGTGGTTAGTGAGGCTCATTAGTTAGTCTTTAAGAGCTCACTAACTTAGTGGTAGTGACCTAGCATTGTGTGCTTAGAGACTATAATAACTAGAATTGTGGTAGGTGGCTTTCATTTTTAGTAGGCTAGCACAAGAATTGCTTCACCTCATTTTTGTCTAAACACCTTACTTAGTGTTGTTGTATAAATTTTTCTAGGATATTCACACTTGGTTGTGTGGCACCCAATTGTGGGTTAGGCGTGTGAAAGCCCAAGTTTGGTTTTGGTAATTAATGACACCAAGTTGCTAATGCTATTGTATCAAGTGTGATTAAGCTAGGCATAAGCAACATGTGATGGAGGTGGAAATGGCATGGAGAGATGGCCACAGGACCACATGATTTGGTGCATGAAATGATGAGCAAGATTATGAAGAAATGCACATAAAATGATGGACATGATGATCAAGTGGAAGAGAAGGATCTAAGAGCGCAAGGTAAAGGTATAACCATAGGGTTTTCCTTTTGTCGGTCTAAGTTGAGTAGAGAAGTGATTGACCGGGTTTAGGATACATAGCCGACTATCAAGAGGGGCAATCACGGTTAGCTCGGGAATCAAGTGCCACTAGATCAATGTCTTGAGCATATGCATTAGGATCTAGTAGAGAGCTAACATAACGCCTTGAAAATGTTTGTGAAAATGCTAACACACATGCACATGGTGTTTTTCACATGACGGTGTTGGCACATTTGCGAAGGCGGTGGTGTTTCACATGATGGGATTCAGACATTTTTGAGGAAATGAAATGCCTATTTTCTATTGCGCCGGAGTAGAGAAAAGGTGGTGAAAGTCCAAAATGATTATCACTGAAAATACAGTGACCGAACGCTGTGGTCGAATTGACCGGATGCGGCTGGCGCGTTCGGTTAGTTCAAACCACAGACAGACGCGCGTGTGAGAAGGGTCGCGGACCGGCACGTCCGATCTCTTGTGGAACCGGTGCTTCCGGTCACGCACCCAGGAGTTCAGCACGGAGGGCAGAGGCGATCGAACGCGGTGGCGCGTTCGGTCACGTTCGACCGTACACGTCCGGTCACGAGTGGACCGTTACTGGACTTCGATCGGATGCGGCTGGCGCGTCCGGTCACATGCGATCGGACACGTCCGGTCACGGTGGGAGCTTACTGGACTCCGACCGGATGCCAGGTGCAGCGCGTCCGGTCAGACGCTGGGGCGCGTCCGGTCAGGGCAACGGCTACTTCTAACGTGCACTGTTCACGCTTGTCCTGTAGTGACCGGACGCGTCCGGTCACCCTGACCGGTGCGTCCGGTCAGCCCGATTTGAACTGCGTCGCTAGGTAACGGCTAGCTGCGTACCCCTTCATTATAAATAAGAGTTGGCCTAGGTTTGAGGGTAACTCTTGCACGTTTTGAGACCTAGAGGCATCCTTTGAGCTAGAGAACAACCCCTCCACTCATCTCTTTGCTTGGTTGCACATCTTGAGTGAGATTGAGTGAGATTCAAGTGCATTGCTTGAGAGTTGCATTCTAGAGGCACTTGATCTTCGAGTTGCTACGGATTTCTTGTTACTCTTCCGTGTTTCCCGACACGGTAGACGACTTGGAGCAGCGGAGGTGATTGAGCTCGTAATTGGAGATTGTTGGAGCCCTCACCAAGTGTTGTAAGGGGTTCTTGATCCTTCCCCGTGGGTGTTCGCAAATTGGATACTCTAGTGGAGCTCGTGGCTTGGAGGATCCCCATCTTGTGTGCAGTTGTACGGCACCCATCGAGGGCTCGACTATTGATAGTCGATTAGCTCACGAACCGACAAGTGGGTGCATCACCACAACGAGGAGTAGCTTGCCGGGAAGCAAGTGAACCTCGGTAAAAAATCTTGTGTCATCTCTTTGCCGAGGATTTCTCTTGTAGTTGATCATTGTGATTGATTCTTCGAGTACATTACTTCTCTACATCGTTGGTATAAGAATCAAGTCACTTGCTCTTTACTTTCTTGTACTAATCCTAGTGTAGGTTGCTTAGTGTAGCTTTTATCACATAGGAGTAAGTAGCTTAGTGACTTAGTCTTGTTGGTGTGTATCAGAGATCATAGCCTTGCTTCACTAGAATTGCATAGGTGGCTTGCATATTGTAGTTGAGCTAGTTCTAGAATTAACTTAGCCATCTTTTATACTAACATGTTTGTTTAGTGTAGCTTGTAGAATTTTAAATAGGCTATTCACCCCCTCTAGCCATTTGGACCTTACAGCGTGTGATGGCTATTAGCGCGTGAACCACCAAGTGGGTGAATCGCTACAACGAGGACATAGCTTGCCGGCAAGCAAGTGAACCTCGGGCATAAATCATTGTGTCATCTTGTCCCAAGGATTTCATTGGTTCTCTTGTGATTGATTGATTGATTGATCATCACTTGCCATGTTGGTATAACCTCACTACCTCACTCTTGTATTTACTTCCCTAGTGTTGCTAAGCTCTTTAGTGTAATTAGTTTTGAGAGCTAGCTTGTGTCGGGTCTAGTGGTTAGTGAGGCTCATTAGTTATTCTTTGAGAGCTCACTAACTTAGTGGTAGTGACCTAGCATTGTGTGCTTAGAGACTATAATAACTAGAATTATGGTAGTTGGCTTTCATTTTTAGTAGGCTAGCGCAAGAATTGCTTCACCTCATTTTTGTCTAAACACCTTACTTAGTGTTGTTGTATAAATTTTTCTAGGATATTCACCACCCTCTAGCCATTAGGACCTTTTAAGTGGTATAATAGCCATGGTCACCATAATTTGAGGCTTAACAATTGTTGACGGTCACTAACGTCAATTATAAACCATCAACATAACCTGGATATATATTTAATTCCATCACCAAACATAGGTATAGAGGTTTAAACTAATCAATTCCATAAGCTTTGTTGAATATTTGTATGCAAGAGGATTTATCTAGAAAACAGCCCCAGACCACTGTCATACACTCCAAACAAGCAAACCGATGACAACATGTGAGTCAACCTGCGAAAACTGCAAAAGACAACTCTAGAAGGTTCTAGAAGACACCACGACGAAGCTTGGACCAAAACTCCACCATAGTGGACCAGCCGACCCATTAGGGAGGCCACCCAGCCCAGTAGGGGGCCCACTCGGCCTCCGTCGCCTCGTACTCCTATGATCTACACTATTGATTCTAAGGCGGTTTTAGGTCGATTTATCCAACAATGATCAAGGGAGTCGACACGGATCAATGATGTGGCAATTCCTTACCCCCTACTCTATCTCCCCTATATATACTAGCCCCTATCCCCTCCCTTGAGCCATCTTGAAACCCTAATTCATATCCCCCTCATCAGAATCAGAGCCACATATCAAGAGAAGATTAGTCCTCATTAGGATCTAGTCTTTAGAAATAGAGAGGCGGAGAGTAAAGGAAGAGTTTGGAGGAGGTGCCGGCCTGTCACTGCTCTCTCTATGGCTTGTACCTTGGCAAAAGTTAACCTATGTCTGAGATTTCTTTGGAAATCAACTTCTGATTTTAGTAAGCAACGTGTTTATATTGTTCTTCTGGTTTGCGAGTCTCTTTTGAGTGCTTTAATCTATTGGCCTTATGTTAAAGTATTATTCTTAGTGTAAGCATGGTCCTCAGGCTCGGTAACTCGTGGATGTACCCTACATTCCAGATCAGTGGTAGCTCATGAGGGTCACTCTTATAGCCTCTTTGAAACCTTTGTAGTCCACCTCCCGTTTGTAGACCTAACAGGATCTTGTTACTAGACTGTTTGTGTTCTTTCTTAGTAATTTCCCTAGATAGAATAATAGAAGACATAGCTTACCAAGATTAGAACTAGAAGACCTTAGCGATCTCCTCTACACTTCCGACTTTCCTTATGGATATGATACTTGGAATACTTCTAGGTGAAAGCTACAGTGGTATCCGTGCGCTTGCGGATTTATCTGTGTGCATCTTAAATATACCAACAAGATTCGTAGCATCATTGTTAGGGAAACGGTTGCTGAGTTAACTTCGAACCTAGCTTAACCTTATATAATCTCTTTTATCTTTTTATTCCTCTATTCTTTTCTTTTCTTTTCTAATATGAATTCCACTCCTATCTATCAATATGCTAAACCCACGAGCGCAAGCCTAGGGCCACCAAAATCTGTAGAGCCTATCCTAACACCTGGCTATGAGCTGCGCCCATGTTTTATAAAACTGATTTGAGATAAATCCTTCTCAGGAGAAAGCGATGAAAACCCATACTCACACCTACGAAAGTTTGAACAAACATGTGCATGCTTGCGTATCGCTGGCATGTCTGACAAAACTTTAAGATGGAAGTTGTTCTTGTTCTCTTTGATGGGGAGAGCAAAATAATGGTACAGTCTAACCGTAGGAAGTATGTAAGGAGATTGGAAAATATTATGCTCTAAATTTTGTTTACATTTCTTTCTCATATCTAAGGTAGTCAGCCTTTGAAAAGAGGCTCTAAATTTTAGACAACTAGAAGAAGAATCTCTTGGTACAATATGGGATCATTTTAATGAACTCATCATCACTGGCCCAAACCTTGCCATTCAAGACCTTGTACTTCTTCAACATTTTTTCATGGGTCTTACCAAGGATTCCATGGAATCCCTTGATGTAGCCTCTAGAGGAGCTTTCCTTCATTTGTCTACAAGTGAAGCAAGGGCCATACTTGATAGAATTAGTGAAAAGACTCCCTGCACTAGCATTCATTATGAACTCCTCGAAGAAGAGAAGGAATCCTCTCCAAAACAAGAAGAGGAAGGTTTGATAGGCAAATCACAACCACTCCGATCCCAAGATTTAGCTATTAATCCCGAACCACCAATACCCCAAAATCCTCCAAGAGAAGAAGGAATTCCACCTATGAAAATCCCTATTGAAATTAAGGATGACCTCTTTGGTGCTGATTTTGGGAGAGCATTTAATTCTCATAAGAGACCTTCAAGTGAATATAATTCAAATCCTCTCAAGAAGGGATATCTTAGAAAGCGTCCTTATTCCCATATAGGATGTTGGGAAGAATTCAAGGATGGCATGTCTAGTAATGCCATAGAAGGAGAGCCAAGCCATTTAGAAGCTACTCCTATCCTCTCTCCTTCTATGTCCACAATAGATGTCCAATTTGAACCCATCTCTCAACCCATCCTTGACCCCAATAGTCCCTCTTGTGCTCTTTCTCCTAAGTCTCATGGTGACCCTAGAAATCCATTAAGACAATTGAAGTGTAGGAATCATAAAGACCACAAGGATGACCAAGAAGAGCATTGACAATGGCTAGAATGTATTAAGAATTGGCTGGAATGTATTAAAAAATCATATGCCGTTGCTAAAGATCGAATGGACAAGGATGAAGCCTTATGGGTAGAATCCAAACTTGGCTTAGATCCAAACAGAGAGCTTAAATCAACCTCTTTAATAAACATGACTCATCCAAATTTGGAGGAGGCCTTAGAGAAGATCACCCTGAGAGTCTCCAAACGAAGGAAATATTGCACATTCATGAAGAAACATCCTTAGAGCTTGAAAAGGAAGATGACATTTATGAGCATGGGAGTTATTTCATGAACACCTCATCAAATCCATGCTCACATGAGAAATCTCCTGAATCAATTGGTCTCTCTAACACTGCCAAACACGAGATCTTCAATCCCTGCCTATTCCCTGTTCATAAAATTTTTGAAAGGGTGGTTGTAGAATCATATGTTTATCATAAATATTGCAAATCTCATTGGCATGAATCTTGAGATAGGCAACCTAAGATTGGTGTTGGAGGGAAAACCACCTCACAAAAAAGTGTGATTCGAAGGTTTCCCAAGGACGAGCTTCTATCTTAAAACAAGCACTTTCAGGGAGAAAACATGAGCTTTCACATTTTGTTATAATGCCCTTGTGAAGTGAGCATAGAAATGTAATTCTGAACATATTCGTTCGGGTATTTTTGTCACTAACCATTTTAGGTTTGAAGCAAAAATAATGAATGGTGATGACTCTAGGTATGTCCATCCAATCACCATGCAACATTGAATCACATCCATCCAAACTTGACTTTGCCTTGCAAAATTCAAGCCTCGGGATGGGTTTCTCTGAAAAAAATCTTATGCCATGTTGCAAATTCATCTTGGTTGTCTCTACCTTTAAATCATGCTCAATAACAATCATGCTTTTTCATCTCCAATTGAATAAATCTCTATAATGCTTTTAAGCTACCTTTGTTTACTATAGTATGCTTAAGGTTTGGAGTATGTTCATACACCTTTTAAATTAGGCATGGTGCTTGGTTTAAGCTGTTTTCTTGAATTAAATTAGACATGGTGTCTACTTTGATTCTTGAACCAAAAGGTGTGCTAATTTTACCTACAAAAGCTTTTAAATTAACCGTGGTGCTTACGTTAAAATGCCATCCTAAATCAAATTAGACGAGGTGTCTAGGTTGATTTTTGAGCCGAAAGTATGTGTTGACATTAATTAATGCAATCGCTAAATAGCAATGGCGCTAAAAATGCATGGTAATAAATTAACTTGTCTCTAAATGCTAGTCACCTTTTATATTTACCTATACTTCTTAGCATGGAACTAGGTTGTCATCCCTAATGAATAAATCTTAGAAGTATATAAGTGGCACTATGATTTTATATGACTAGGCAGAAATATAAATGACATAAAGATATGATCAATTAAGATTAAGAACAATTAAGAATATCTGCAAGCGGACAGATAATTATACCATTATAGCATTTTACCTAGAGTATTACCAGATTGTCATTTATAATTTTACCACTGGGAATGTCTAGCTAAACTTCTCTCTAGAGTATTGATAAACTTTATATTTATAATAAAGAGAGTAAACCAATGTTACGCACTCTTACTCAATAACAGGGATATGTCACATGATAAAAGATATATATATATGATAAGTAATGATCAGTCATCATAAATAAATAAGTAGATACACTCCAAGCTCCCTAACTATTACTAATAACATAATCCAATCAGAATATTAGAGGAATAATTCCTAAGTATTCAAGTTATATGTCAAGCTACTACAACTAATAATCATCGTCAAGTAATACTACCATATGTCCAAACCACAATAGAGCCATAACACAGGAGAAGTTGAGTTCAGAAACCTCTGATATACAAATATATTCTTAACCAGACAATGTTGCTCTACCAATAATCCACTACACAGAGGGAGGAATACAGAGGACTCAATGGGCCTATAAAAGTCACACCCACGATCTACCACACGACCCTAAACAACTGGAGGCATCCGCAGATATGTAAATAAAGCATCTAAACACCATGCTTACATAATGCATACCACTCATCTTATGGCCAAATAGACGAGCACTATATGAACATGTGATCAAACTAAATAGCAACCTAACTATACTAGAATTGAAGTAGACAATGAACGATGCATTCAAGAACGTAATAAAGATGAAGAATAATGTTGACATTGCAATAATTATGCAAACACAGAATTACAATAAGGGCAGAGAACTAGAACATTACTAAAACTTCACGCTCGCCAACGATCGAGAATCCAAGCTAGGTTGACTCAGCTTGACTTCCCCTAGACCTGATCTAACTATGCTAAAGCTATGAACTAGAGGAACTCTGATGATCTAGGGTTTCTGGCTCCGGATGAACTAATCTTCACATGACTTGATGCCTTCAGAGGGTCTGCCCCCTGTATTTATACCCCGGTAGGACACACGCGAGCCATTGGATCAAACCGACTTCAAGTAGGGCTAGGATTGATCCTCAAGGTCGCTAGAAGAATACTCTAGAAGCTCATGGAAGGGGGGAGAAGGGGGTGGCCGCCCAGCCACCCTCCTGGCCAGCTGGACCCACCTGGCTGGCACTCGGCCTCCGCTTCGTTTCGGTGTCTTCTAAGGTCTTCTATAATATACTAGCATTTATCTCACGGTGAAATTCCAAAAATTCTTTTAATAATTAGGTATCTCTCTCCACTTTTCTGCATAACTCCCTGCAAATATTAAAATTCAGCAAAGCTCGTGGAATTCATCAGATAACACCCTAGTCTTCTATGTTTTCATGTATTTTGACCATTCTCTCATGTTTATTTCACTATATATTGTTGACGTTAACGACCATCAACAAGAATCCCACAAGCTTACCCTTTGCTAGACCCTTAGCAAAGCCTAATTAGACAAACTTGAATCAGGAGTTGCTTCAATGCTTTCATGCCTTAAAAGTACACATGCTTTCAAACAAAAATTCTCCTCCAGATTAAACAAAACTGCTCTAACTTTCAAACTCACCCATTTTACCTTCAGCTATAGAGCTTCTTAGCCTTCACTTGGGCCTTGAGCAATTGAAAGATAGAACAAATAAGTCAAGCACTATGTCTCAAGCTCTTCGCTCAACTGATATTCCAGAGTTTTTGTAAGTTTTTAAAATAAAACTTAGAGCTTTCATTGTATGACACTCTCAAATCTCTCAATATATGTGGTATTTGTGCATCCTTACCAAGGCATTAACAATGCTATGCCTTTCTCTCCCTACAACTACGGATTATAGTGGAGCTCATAGGAGTGGCAAAACAAGGAAAAACATACTTGTAATTCATATATTGTAAAGTCAAACAATGAATCCAAAGAGAGTTAAGTCATACAATCAAATCAAGATGTGCATGTGTATGAAATATGCTGGATAGGTGTATATAGGGTGTCTAATTATAATTCTATTTTTGCTCTTTTGAAGACATTTCTTTCATTTGGATTTAAAAACAATTGTAGGAAAACATGGGCTATCTTTATTTTTCTTTCTTCTTTTTTTCAGGTGGGATTTTTCCCCTAATTCTACTTCGGACACTTGTCCATTTTTTCTCTTTTTTTCTCTTTTAGCCACATGCCTTTTCTTTCTGCATACAAAATATTTGAGAGAGATTGCAACAAGAAATTAGAGCATTTATTTGGGGGTTGCCCTATAGGTTCATTTTTTTGGGTGTTCTATCCATGTGTAGGAGAAAAACATTTTAAGGTGAATCTGAGTGGAAAATAGAGAATGATTGCACCTACTTCCAGTGTAGGAATAGTGCATATGTGGGTGGTGTGTACGTGATCTTGATTTTAAAAGCATGACAAACCTCTCATAAGGTATATAACAAAGCTCGACTAAACTCAATGCAAAATAAGCAGCATATATGAGCAAATGTTTTCCTCATCTAAAATGTATATTATATTTGGCTTTGGTAGGAATCTAAGCTTTGTTATACAAGAGCTCATCATGATTTTAAATTTTCAAAAGATAAATTTTTAGAACTTAGTATTGCTAGGAACAAGATAAATAGCATCTCAGACTTTCTCATATCATATCCCTCAATCACATAGACTTAGATCAAGCATATGCTACCCACAAGTTTTAGGTTCAAAGTGAATTCTTATATCAAAGCAGTAATATCCAAAACTCGGGAGAATTCAAGGTTGAAAACTAGGCACTTGAAAGGAATTATGGCAAAGCAACTATTCATCATCTCCAATGCAAAATTTTAATCTTCTTCTTTTTATTTGACTCCTAGCTAGATAGAAATATAAACTTTAATTCTCTATGATCACACTGTTGGCATTTCATAACATCGTTACTAAGAATAGGTATAAAACCCACCCCTGGCAACGGTGTTAGAAATGCTTGTTGGCATTCCCTAGCATCACCACAAGGATTGGTGTATCCTAGCGACAATACTATGGAGTGTCAACCGATAGGTCATTACATTTACAGATGTTATCCGCAAGCGCAAGGATCTATCATTGTAGTATTTCACCGGAAGTACTCAGGGTATCGTTATTTTTATTTTTGCTAAGGAAGGCATGGTGTAAAAGTATCTAATAGGGACATGGACACTATAACATGAATACACAATAGACCACTACTCGATACTAGGGTAAGACATGATAAGGCTCAAGAAGTGTGACACACACTCATGGGCTAACCACAAATGATAAAGGAAAAACAAAGAATGAAAAAAATGATCCTAAGTGGAGCAGGCATGTCTAATATAGTCGTGCAAAGAATAGTGAACGATCATGCACATACATGGTATGGAGTTAGAGTTATGCAAGAAAATGGATCGGGAGACCACCAAGTACTAGTCTGCCAGCAACCTCATGTGGCATCTTTATGAACTCCTACACCCCAGTCGAACGTGGGGTAATGCAAGGGATGGACAGGGCTATCACCATCTGCACACCTACCCCTTGACTGTGGAAAGGGCATGCAATCACCCGCCACTATATACCCGGGCACCTTGCCTGCATATATAGTGACCACCCAAGTCCCCTGCAGTCCCCGACCCTGCGGATCGATAGATAAAGAACTTGGGTGTACCCGAAGGCATGATGAACAACCATCTGTGCTTAGCTCTAAACCCCAACAAACATATGGCACGAATGTTTAAGCATAAAGTTTTATATGACGAAACCCTAGCACATGGACTATGGACTAGTTCATATACTACGATCATGTCATATGAACATATCACAATCATCACACACAAACTATATGCTAGTTCATATGTCAAGATTATAACATGCAAACTATACTCTAGTTCTATAGCACAACTATATGAAAAGAATAAGAACATAGTGTAACATCTAAAAATTTGCATCATTTTAAAATAGGTGAATTTGAATTCAATTATGTATTTTGTGAGCATGAAAACCTAGACAAATAATAACTTTTGTTAAAATTAAAATTAATTATAAGGTTTAGTTACATGTTTGTGCATACATGCTGTCGCATAACATTTTTGTATTGAGTGGTTTGATTCAAATACAAAAGAGAATTCAAAATCTTTTGAAAAATGGCTTTCAAAAATTAGAAAAGAAAAAGAAAAGAAATTTTCCTCTCCTTTCGGCTTTTGGCCCAGCCATCTGGCAAGCCTGCTCCCTCCCTCACCCCTCGCAGGCCTGTTTCCCCTCTCCTCTCTTCCGTAGGCCCAGCAGCCAGGCCGGCCCGTTCCCGCCTCATAGCCCCATAGTAGCGCTCCCACAGGCCCCATTCCCTCTGCACGGGCCACTTCTCCTTCCCTCGCTCCGCACCGTGGGCCGAGCCCAGCTCGCCGCTGGCCCAGCACCACGCGTGCGTGCCACGTCTGCTCTCTCTACCGCTGGCAACCCAACCCCACCCGTTAGTGCTATCTTCTTCCTTCCCAAGCTAATGCCGACATCGCATTCCTTAATCACCACTGTCAAATCCTATGTCCAATCTCCTCCTTCCATTCTTGGAGCAACCCCGGGGCTATTTAAGCTGAGCCCCGAGCTCCTCCACTCCATTGTGCTCCCTTGCCGCAACAGTTCTCGCCCCAAAGCGATCGCTCACGTGACGCAGCCCTAGCCGCCCGCCATCCTGAGCTCCATGCCGTTTTTGATCCATCCTCGCCTCCCTGTTCTACATGGGTGAGTTCGCATTGAGCCCCTCTTTTGTTTGGTACCAGCCACGTGTCAAATGGTGTTCGAAATCATCGTTTCTAAAAACGCCGGCGAGCTTTTGCTATTTCTGGCCATGGCGCCACCGTTGAGTCCCTATAGCGAGCCGGCAGCTCACTCCCCCTCTCTCTTGATATGATCTCGGCCGTCCACTTTAAATCCGACAGCTACAAATCAAGGATACCCCTTCGACCGTTATTTTTGCTAAAGAGTCCCTTTGGATTTATAGATCTAAACCCATGGTCTAAAATGTAAATCCCGAATACATTTTCTTCTTTTGAAAGCATAGTTTGATGTCGGTAAATTCAAAAACACGTTTCCTCTATTTACAAGTTTGCCACTGATTTTGTTCTAGCCATAAAATGCTCATTTTAACTCCGATTTGACCCGTTCAAATTGCGTTAGGTTCATATTCGCGAGCTCTACATGTTAGTGCTACTATAAAATAGGTTTGTAACATTTAAATTTCGAGTTTGTATTAAAGTAATTATTTATCTATAGGAAATCTTAGTAAATTCATAACTTTCGTGTTTTGACTCTGTTTTCGTGATCTTTACGTCTGTGTGATCGTAGCAACGTGTAGAAGAGTTTTATAAACCTTTTATACTATTTTGACACTGTTGGTGTACTGTTCTAATTATATCTCTTTGTTTGCTTCGTGCATGATTGCCTGTGGATGTTTGTATGTTGATGTTTTATCGAGTATAGATAGTGAGCAGTTCGTGGGTGATCAGGAGTAGTATTTTGAAGAGTAGGACCAGCAGGAACTACACATTGATCAAGGCAAGTATAACATGGGATTTTCTTGTTGTCCTATTCACTTTAATCATATAAAATCATATTGCATGTGTCACACCCGACCCAATTTGGAATTTGGCCCATAGTGGTCCATGTGAATGTTATGAGATATTGTAGAGAGTTTAGTCCCACCTTGATTGTTTAGAGTGGGATAGACCAACATATAAGGCTTCTAGAGTCCATCTCACCATCCCTGGGTTAATCCTTTTACGCGAAGCGAGGACGAAAGCGTAAGTGGGATGGTGGTAGGTGTGGTTCATTCAGCGTGCAGAGTGAATCTGAGCCGTTTGGACTCTGGGGCGTTACAAATGGTATCGGAGCCGACCTTCGCAGCCACGGGCGCGTGCGGGCCAGGGGCTGGACATGGGGTTCATTGCGCGTGTAGGCTCTGCGGAGTGCACGGCGTGGCACATGTGCCAGCACTGGGCGCACGGTCGCGTGTGCTAAGAGGGAACGTTCCTGGTTATCGTTTGCCTGATTGTGGGTATGTTGGGCCCGACGAGGACGTCGGGTTCTTTGAGGGGGGGTGTATGTCACACCCGACCCAATTTGGAATTTGGCCCATAGTGGTCCATGTGAATGTTATGAGATATTGTAGAGAGTTTAGTCCCACCTTGATTGTTTAGAGTGGGATAGACCAACATATAAGGCTTCTAGAGTCCATCTCACCATCCCTGGGTTAATCCTTTTACGCGAAGCGAGGACGAAAGCGTAAGTGGGATGGTGGTAGGTGTGGTTCATTCAGCGTGCAGAGTGGATCTGAGCCGTTTGGACTCTGGGGCGTTACAATTGGTTAGACTTTCCCTGTCGGGTTACCATTTTTCTTGTCGGTAGGGCGTCGACAGGAAAATTATAGGTCGCCAGGTCTAGAAATTTATTTTTATCGGTCTTCTAGGAACTCCTTGTCTTCAACAACTGTCTGAGCAACCTTCCCTAGACTGGAGGAGTGGAGAAATAGCAAGGGTGAGCATATGTCGTACTCCACAAATATAAAAAGGACGAATGAAGGCTCAAAAGGCTAGACACTGTTTAACAGTAGTAAGCATTTTTAGTGCATCAAGTTTATCATTAGAATCTGAGTTGCTAAACACTATGCTTAAGCTCCAATTCCCACATGATCATAAGTAATGGCAATAGTACAATAATGATTAAACATGAGCATCCTCAACATCATAGAATAAAAATAAGAACCAAATATTCCATCAGTTTTTCAAGCCGCTCGTGACCGTGAGCACGGCTGTTATAACAATTTTACACTCTGCAGAGGTCGTGCACTTTCACCATGAGCCGTGATTTATCCTTTCGCCCGAGGTAGCTAATCTTTTAACCCACTACCAAAGAAGGTCGGCAGGGTTCACTGTGAAGCTCTATCGGCCAAGTTTCTCCATGATCTGCCCTCTTTACTTCCTCGTCGTGGGGGTGCAGCAGTGCTAGACGTGCACAGCTAGCATGATGGCGGCTTGCTCCTGCTCGGCACAAAAGATGACAGACGACGACTGATGACCATCAGCACGACATAGGTAACAGCAGATGGTATGGTAGATCGGCAGGGCAGGCACAGCAACGTACCGAAACGATGTATATGGTCTGCATGCACTGCCAGAGATCAAGTCGACGGCAACGGATTGATCTCCCCATGATGATGGGGCTCCAAAAGTTTGAGAGGTGAGGGCAACGGACGGTACGTATGCAGAGCACTGCCGGCGGCGGTCGGTGGTCAAACTTGAAGAAGTAGATGGCGCTGAGGAGATTCTTCACGTGGGCGTGTATGACGAGCTCTCTTATGATGAACAGGCGACGTTGACGACTCGGCTTGGATTTGCGCCATAGGTAGCTCCGCCCCTCTTGGCTCATTGGTGACGAATCAAGGAGAGGACAATGGATCAGAGATTGGCGTCGCTTGACAAGAGCTAGGGTTTGACGAACAGGGCAGCAGCATCAAGACATCATGCCCTCCTCCTTTTATAATTAACGTGGTGCATTTGGGCTCATAGGCCGAGTTGGATCAGCCGTCGGCGTTTGGTACATCAAAAGGGAGATGGAGAACGATTCTCGTTTCCTTATAGCCGAGTTGGATTAGAATTAAGATTACATATTTCCAGAATATTTAATTTTGCGACTAAAAACAATTTTAGAATCTAGAATTACTATTTGAGCCACGATAAATACTCTGAAAATTCCAAAAATTCAAATAAAATTTTCAGAAACATTTTGGAATATGAGAAACCCAATAAAGTATTTGGAGCTCATGAAAATATATTTTGGAGCATCTAAAAAATTAGATTATACTCCTAGAAGAGTGAAGAAAAGATCCAGAGGAAGGCGGAAAAATTATCGGGAAGTTTTGATAGATTTATTGACGGATGATAGACTCAAAGGACTGATATGGAATAGAAGATAGTATCTTGGGATACTCCATATGAAAAGATTAAGATCGGGAGAGCTGATATTTAATTACAGAAAAAGACGAGACAAGCTCAAGAAAGATAAACGACCTACTAAACGCATTTTGAAAAATTCTACTCACTCATAACTCCAACTCAAGCATCAAACAAACATCACATCATCCAAATGCCCATCAAAACTAGAAAACTTTTAAAAATTCACATTTTTCTTAAAATTAAATTTGCGCTAGCTCAAACTAAACTTGGTAAATTTTATCCAAATATTAAAATAATTCATTTTATTTAGTGTTTTCTATGCACAACCCAAAATTGAAAATTTTGGGGTGTGACACTTTGCTAGTTTCCCGCAAACAAGCCACAAGCTCCAGCGTCATCGGAGATTCACCTTTTGTTGTTCTTGCTCGTAAAACAGCCGGTTCTATTCTTCATCGTAGTCGAAATTTATCTCTTTACTAGTATGCTCGAAAACTACTCATGACCCTTCCACGAAAGTGAATCAGTCTATTCATTGACGACTCCTATGTTGGTTTTTGGTGTCAACACTATTAATGAATAATAGAGATGGTCTTTGTAAATGGACCATCACTGTTGCAGTATTCTCTTTTCTTTGACTACGGACTTGAGGACTGTTCAACAAAACAGACCTGGGCACTGTTGGAGTATCCTCTTTTCTTTGACTGACTCGAGTAGGCAGGCACAAATAGTACTAGAAAGAGATGGCAAAGAGATAAAAAAAAAGAGATGGCAAAGACTGATCGACTCAAGTAGTAGGTGTAAACATGTTGCCAACTATTGTAGCACATTTTTAATTAAGAAAACTCCTCGGCAAATTTTTTTTAACAAACTATTCTTGAAATTCAATGTTTGTGGCTACCAGAGGTGCTATGGAATGTCAGCTTCATAAATTGTAGGACGTCTCTTTGATGGATCGGTTTGTAGCAAAAGTTTTTGCCGAAGGACGCACTACTACACAAAACTTAACCGAGGCGGGCATTTTGGATTAACCGAGGTGGTTTTTGCAACCGCCTCCGCTGAAAGGTCACGGTTAATCATGACTTAACGGAGGCGGTAGGTTACCCGCCTCGGTTAATCAAATAAAAAACAAAAAAAATAAAAACCCATGGACAAGGCCAGTGAGCCCACCCATGGGTCCGCCGAGCCCATCCACGGGCCACCGCCATCGCCGCCCCACCGCCAGGTCCGGCCTCCCTGCCGCCCGCCTCGCCTCAACCTAGACATGCTGCCGCCGGATCCATACCTGGACGTGTCAGATCCGCATCTGGACGCACCAGTGGTGGAGGAAGGGGAGCTGGATCGCCAGATCTATGCCGTTGGTGAGGATGGAGGCGATGGGGTGCTGGATCTATGGTGGTGGCACCGGATCTGCGGTGGTGGAGGTGCTTCGGTGGTGGGGAAGAGGGGAAGGAGCCGGGGTGGTGGTGGAGGTGCTCCGGCGGTGGTGTGGCGTCAGATCTGCATGAGGAGGGGCCACGCCCGCCGATGAAGGAGCCGCGCCGCCTCTGCTGTGCTACTGGAGGAGTCGCGCTGCCTCAGCCCACCACTAGAGATCCGCCGCACGCCCACGCGAGGAGGGGCCACGCCGCCTTTGCCGCGACACTGGAGGAGTCGTGCCACTGGAGGAGCCGCGCTACCTCTGCTCGCCGCCGGAGATCTGCCACCCGTGTGAGTGCCTGAGAGGGAGTGGGAGAGGGAGAGGGAAGGGTCCGCGAGGGATGGGGGGCACGCCCGCACCTGTGAGGGAGAGGGAGGGGGCGCACTCGGGATGGAAGGGGCGAGCCCGACGTCGCTCGATCTGTTGGGGAGAAGAGAGTGAGGAGAGAAACCCTAGCTTTCGTTTTTATACTTGGTCGCGCCTATGGGCCTGGTCTGGGCCTATTGGGCCTCGGCCTTTTTACCGAGGTGGGCTCCAAAAATGGGAGTATTTTTGGAGGCGGATCTCTTATAAGGCCTGCCTCGGTTAATATATTTTAGGAGACCATCTCGGTAAATCTATTTGGCGAGACGGTTGATTGTGACTACCTTGGTTAATAAAAAACGACCGCCTCAGTTAATCACATGCATTATCCGAGGCAGTTAACCTGCCTGCCTGCCTCGGAGGGCCCAAACCAAACGCCTTGTGAAAGTTTTTCTGTAGTAGTGATTGTCCACGAAGTTACAGTTTGTAGCTAGGCACAATTTAAATTTGTCTATGGAGTTTTGCTCGGCCGCTACACTAGTCCAAAAATTTTATTCAGACGGCTTATCCTTTTTTGAAATTTTAATCGAACACTAGCAAATATGCCCGTGCGTTGCACCGGGAGAAAATTCAAGCAAATGTTTATGAAAACGCGGTGATAGAAATTCTAAATATTTATTTATGTTTTTCTTTTCTATATAAATTTTAAAGATAATTTATTTTTTCATAACCATGACATCCGTGTTATAGTTATTGTTTGCATAATATGATAGTGTCTAATTAAAACATAATTTTGATAGTTTTTTTTCTCATGTTGCAAAGTATAGAAAAATTACTCTTAAATATACCATAATATTATTTTCATACTATTGAACTGTTTGATTAATTAGAACATGGTTGATTCAGGTTTTTAATAACAATATTTTTTTGTATTTATATGGACATCAATAACTTATGCTAGAAATTTTTCTTTGTTAATAAAGGATCAATGGTGCAACAACTCTAGGAAGAAACAAATCCTAGAACTGGATGGAAAAAGCAAAAAAAAAGGAAAAAACTGCTATGGATGGAAAAAGTTTTAAAAAACAAAAAATAGAAAAAAATAGACGTACATGGTGCAGCCGATTAATTGGCATGCATGTTCCCAGCATGCCCGTGTGCATATGCATGGCTCTTCGTTTAATATGTATAGTGGTTTTGCATATGCATGTGGAATTGTGGATTTGTATATGTATGTGAAATTGTGGATTTGCGAGTCGACCTGCTTCTCGGCGAACGTGCTGGTGCTTCATTGCCTGGCCTAATATTGGTACAATGCTGGACTTCTTTAGCGTCGACGTGTGCATGTAGGATGTATGTGTGAGACCACACTCTAAACTGATCCGCAAGCCTGCTTCGACGACACCAGATGCGGAGGCTCCACGCCACCACGAAGGCACTGCTCTTTTTCCTGCTACACCGCCGTCATCTACTGTCGATCCGGATCACCCCATGATTCCATCTAGGAGACTATGACTCACGACGTCTTGATCGAGGCAAGCCGCGGACACGATGCCGAGCGTCGAGGATCTCAACGCGCTGGGCTAGGAGCCGCAAGCCGTCTGAGGCTCCCAGCACCTGCTCGCCACAGCCCACCACCCACGATCACCAGGGACGATCAATGACACAGCAACAAGTTTACCTGGCACCGAGCCCTGCGGCAAAAAGCTCTCCCAACACCAAAAAGCTAAACCTTGGAGGTGAACTCACAAGCGTGTATGCCTGATGATTACAAAAAAGCATCGCCATGTGTTGGGATCATGTACATAAAACAAACTCTATCCCAATAAAGGAGTAAATCGTGCGTTAGTAAGGGCAATTCGATTTCAACTCTCCAACTGCTACACTGTGTAGGCCGGGTATACATTGGAGTCTCCATTGTATATCGTATTCTATTCAAAGTAAGCTTGCAACAGGTGTTTCACTATGCTAGAAAAGCTTATCAGTGACACCTTACTTAGTGACCAAAAATTAAAACGCGTCACTAACATCGGATCAGTGACGCGGGCAAACAAAACGAGTCACTGATAAGACGTCACCCATGGTCAGAAAACAAAACGCGTCACTAATGTTATGTTATCAGTGACTATTCTTAACATCACGCGTCACTGACAACCGAGGCTATCGTCGGTGACTCGTTGCCACTAAATGCGTCACTCCTGGAAACTGTCGGACCCGAAAAAATTATCAAAACGAGCTAAACTGAGGAGTTGAGTCCGGCTCCGGTCGTCAGGCCCTCACCGTGTGCCCCGCCGCCCCCGGGTACGCCCTTTTCTGCCCATTCTCTCTCTCTCTCTCTCTCTCTCTCTCGCATCCTTTCCCCATGGCACCATGCCCCGCCGCCCCCAGGTCTGCCCTTCTCCTCCACCCGCCACTGCCACCTCTCTCGTCTCTTCCTCCACCGGCACCACTCCTCATCCACCGCCGCTATCTCTCTCTCTCCCTCTCTCACTCCTCCAGATTTGGCCGGAGCCGCCGCCTCCCTTGTTGCAAGGACAATTGGCGCATGCGGGGGCAGCTCCGGGCGGTGCAGGCGAGGTGTTTCCAGGCAACGCTGGTGGGGGTCCCTACGGGTGGCAACGCGTGTGCCCCGGCCCGAATCGCTGACGGTGTACAAGCCTCTCCAACGACGGCGCACACCCTACCAGCGACGGCGCGTGGGCCCCGTCCACCGGCGGTGGTGAGCACCCTCCTCCTCCCCTCCCCCCTCCCAGCAGCAGCTTCTGCTCATGTGGGGTCACCCAGACCACCGACGCTGAGTACTTTCTTCAAGTCAGACTTTGTCTTCAGCGCGCATGCCTAGCAGGTGTTCGACGCAATGGTTTACCAGCGGGTGCGGGTGTGAGAGAGGAGGAAAGGGGGGCACTAGCGGCTTGGCTCTCGCGAGGAGATAGCGCAGGTGGTGGAAGAGCGGTACCAACAGATGCCCATCATCACGCACTCCGGTAAGGCAACATTGATTTTACCCTAGATTTATTGTTCTCCCCCTTTTGTCCACCAAGCTTGCTTGATCTCAGCGACTGGGTGCCGGGTCCATCGTCTCCTGCCGTTCTCTTGTTTTTATAAGTGTGCAGATCATGTGCACACTCATATCCTTCCTTGTGCAGTGATGAGTAATTGTTTCATTCATGTTGTCTACTGAGGTTTGGGGATTGTGCAATGATGAACTTTTTGTAGACTGAGATAATGGAATTGTGCCATGATGATTATATAATTACTTTATTGTTGCGTAAATCTTGCTATTTTCATTGGCTTTTGTGATGACAATGTTGTCATATTAGTTGCTACATTTTGTCCATTTGTTAATGAGCATAGGTCCATTGTCAATGATGTCTTTGATTCACACAGTTTATTGGTTGTTCTATTACTGAGCACACCCCATTGCCAATGATGTATTTGCAGTTGGCCTTGCTAGCAAGGTAATTTATTATTTGGTGAACTGCAATATCAGGGTCCATTTTTCCTTTATGTTTCTAAACTAAAGTATTACTGAGCACACCCCATTTCTGCTGTTGTCCTTGCTAGAAAGGTAATTTATTATTTGGTGAACTGCAATATCAGGGTTGATTTTTCCCTTACGTTCCTACACTAAGGCTATGGATTGGCTTCCTTATTTGATTCCTATTCTATAGTTCATACAATGGGTATGACTTTCCTATCTGAAATATGATTTTGCTTTTAGCTAATGTCAACTCTGCCCTGGAATCTGGAATATAACTTTGCAACCTTTTATATAGCTTTGCCATATGGATATTCATATTCTTTTATGCTTGCAAGAAACTGAATTCATGTTTCTCCACCAAGAGGCGTACCATCGCAAGATTCTAATTTCTATAACCTACATAAGCTAAATTGGGGTGTTAGTTCTGTAAAAGAACAGACCTGAATTGGATGTAGTGACCTTCCCAGCCTTACCAATGTCCTCCCATTCAGCTCTAAAATGTGGGGCAGCTGAATTGTAATATACCTTTGCTGATTTGACTTGGATAATTAGGCCATTTTGAGAATTGCAATATACCTTTGCTTACTTCATAGAGATGATAGGGTGAATGGCTAACATTCTGCAATCTGAAAGAAACTATGGTATTAATCATGAATGCTTGAGGCCTGCTCCTCTTCTTCTTGGGCTGTAAAAATGCCACAAGCAGTTGAAACTGTTAAGTGTTTTCTGTGTTGGCACCCCCCAATTTTTTTGGTAGCTAAGTCAAGTGTTTTCTGTGTTGTTCAGAGTCTTAGTGCAGAAAAGGAAGCACTTGGTTTTTCCTTGGTTTTCTTGTTCTTTTTTTAGTGCTATTAACTGTTAAGTACTTAGTTTTTCCTTGTTGCAGGGGGTCTTATCCTCAAAAGAGATCAACTTCCCCTATCCTGTGGCACTGACTCTGCTGCACATGGTCTTCTCGTCTGTAGTATGCTTTGCTATTACAAAGGTTTTCAAGGTAATTATTCATGTGTGTTATCTATCCTACCTTCTCTTTGCTTGCAGTTTCAACAGTTCAGAAGAGCAACTTATGAGAATTCAGATTATATCTTTTGCTCTTTCTATTTGTATACATGATTTCCTTATGACCACTAAATTTTAGGTCATTACCTTAACCCAGTAGAGGCAGTACTACCTCTCTTCTAGGAACTTTTGGGGTTAAGAAAACTGATTCTGGTCATTTGAAGTAGGTTTTCAAGTGAGTTTTCCATTCGCACAATGTTTTACATTTTATTTATGTGAACATCCCAATATTATCTGATAAAATTGCTTGCTGTACTGGAAATCGAGAGGAACTAGTCTGTGGTTGAGTATATTTTAGTTCTCAGAAGTTAGCACTGAACCATGCTGACTTGCAACTTTGGTGCTGACTTCATATTACGATTTCATTATCTCACTGTTACAGGTTCTTGTTGAACAATCTGCCATCTTTTGTCTTATAAAATGAGATAGGAAGCCAATTTACTTGGAAATTCATTACTTGCAGGTGCTTAACCAGGATGAAACATCCCTACTCTATAGTCTAGTTTTCGGTGAAGGTGTTAATGATGCGACATCTGTTGTGCTCTTCAATGCTACCAGATTTTTACATATCTTTGCTTGATCATTTATAGGCTCTTACTTATACTAGTCCATGTAAACTTTTGCAGTTTACATCATCTCGTCATACTGAAGTGCGAGTTAATGCTATCATGATCACCAGCACAGTTATTGTTGTTCTATTCAGCACAATGGTAAGCCTGCTATATCTTATTATTATCTTGAACAGTTGTTCTTCGTATATATGCATATGTTACACAGTCCAGCACAAAACATGACACTGAAACCATGGGTATAATAATAACACATGTGATGCTTTTCATATTTGTTTCTTCATGATGTATGTCACTATGTGAATATGAAAATAGAATTAAAGGTCCATACACATGAATCGTAGTACAAATTAGTGGTCAGCCATGGAACTTTTTCGGATTTATAATTGCTTTGTCACCTCACAATATGTCTTGGGTCACTTAATTTTTCACTCCTTTACAGGTGCGGCTCTTCCAAGAACATAGAGACAGATGCTATCTTTCATGATCGAGCGATGAGGAAACAATGTTTTACTCTTCTAGGATTATTAAGTGTTTTTTCTTGTCTTTGAAATCATCAAGGACATTGGTTGTACCTTGTAACTAATGGCCCACGGTTGATAACACATTTTGTAGTATAACTTGTATCTGAAAAGTTTGTAAAGAATTGATTGTTGAAATGGTGGTACATGTCTCATGTGTGTGTGTGTATATATATAGGATCATTGCATATATATATATAGGGTCATTGTAATTTTTTTTGTTTTCTGAAATAGTTATCAGTGATGCGTATTGGCTAGACGCGTCGCTGATAAGCGTTATCAGTGACGCGTCTTCGCTGGACACGTCGCTGATAAGCGTTATCAGTGACGCGTCTTGGCTGGACATGTCGCTGATAAGCGTTATCAGTGACGCGTATTGGATACATGCATCACTGTTTAAGGGTTATCAGTGACGCGTTTTTACGCGTCACTGATATGCCCTTATCACAGACGCAAGAACAGTGACGCGTCTTTTACGCGTCACTGATAAGCCTCTAGACGCGTCACTGATAAGCTTTTTCTGGCATAGTGTTTGGTATATCGATTCCGAATAAACGCATATCTATTACCTAATAATAGCACATATGAGTACTTATGCAATATGTTTTGAAATCGGACTCCGTATCGCGCTAGACAAGAGCTATTCTAACTCGTATGAGTACGGGTTGTATATATATTAGTCCGTACGGAAGAAACTCCCCATTGTTCAGTGGTTAGAGGGAGATGGACTAAAAAATGAATGGATGAAAAAAA
The DNA here is from genome assembly GCA_038087645.1 of Saccharum hybrid cultivar R570. Lineage (NCBI taxonomy): Eukaryota > Viridiplantae > Streptophyta > Magnoliopsida > Poales > Poaceae > Saccharum > Saccharum hybrid cultivar. The sequence continues at coordinate 1,433,909 of JAQSUU010000615.1, read as the reverse complement.
AGAACTTGAAATTTTGTCTCTTTATTGTTAGGTATAGATTTGTCAACAAGTAGTCCAAAAATTTATTGTCTACGTAGTTGTCAGTAGTGGACTGTAGCTTTGACTATCTGGGTGAAGGTGATATATGTAACATGTGGACCTCTTGCTCCTAACGGTACCGTCAAAATACAGTTCAAACATTTATTGTCACATAGGTACGGATGAACACTTGACTATTCTTTTTGTCAAAAAAGAGAAAAATTGACTATTCTATAACAACTTCAAAATCATGCACCACAAAGTCTTCCGGGCATCGATTTCCTCTCAGCCTAGAAAAACAACCGCCACTGCCGCCCTTCCCGCGCGATCGCCTCGGTCCCCTCCTCTCTCCCATCCGATGACCTTGCATGGGATAGAGGAGTGCAGACCCGATCCATCCGTAGTTTTAGTTTTTGTTGATCCTTGTTCTTCTAGGATTTGATTTCTAGCATCATCAATGAGGTGGCGGCGATGATAATGCACTGGAAAAAGTTCTCTCCAGCCTCTTCCTACCTCGTCAGGTAAGAATAATCAGGTACACATTCTAATGAACTACCCACATGGTCTCAGCGAGATTTTTATTCAATCAAGGAATATTACGATTTTTATTTAATTTGGGAACCAAAGTCACAAGTCACATGATTTTTCATGCGAAAAAACGCGCGCTGCTTGGACGCCAGCGCTCGGACCCATGACCTCAGGCTTCACATATTCATCCCGTTACCGCTCCACCTGTAAAGACACTTGTGTCCATTTGAAATATTTGTCCTCCTCTTATGTTTATCTTATTTTGAAATAAGTACTTGGGAGTCTAAAAGAATTTAAACGAAAAAATTATCAACTATAAAGTTTTATAGTTTTTTTGAGATCTATAACTTCAATTATGGTTATTTTTCCATCCGAGGTCTTTTGAAGAATTTGAATTTCAAATATAAGAAATTCAAGCGTAATTTTTCGTGGATAGATGGTTTCAAAAGAAAAAGTTATCAACTACAAATTTTGTTGCATATATAACTCTATAAAATCCTATGAATCAAATATTTTTGCATCAAAACTACTTCAAATAAAAAAGTTTTGAACCTAACGTTGTAGATCTTGTCAAATCTACAACTTTGGTATAAAATTCGTCTTCAAACATCGTATGAGAAAGTTCTTCGAGTGCTCCAAAGTTATGAAATTTATTGTCTGCATAGTTGTCAATAGTGACTGTAGCTGGGTGATGGTAATATATGTAACATGTGGACCTTTTGCTCCTAACGGTACCGTCAAAATAAAGTACAAACATTTATGGAATGTCACATAGCTACGGATGAAGACTTGACTATTTTTTTGTCAAAAAAAAGACTTGACTATTCTATATATATCAACTTCAAAAACGTGCACCACATATTAACTGGGACATCTTGGTCAAGAAAAATATTAACTGGGACAGGTGAGCGGCCGTCTAAGGTAAGAGGCACGTGGCCAACCATTTGGAGTCTCAGAGCCACAAGAAGAACATACTTCTATTTCCAACATCTCTACGCTCTTCGGCCATGTTGTTCAGGTAAGGGTCCGTGTGTAAATCGAGAACACTAGAAGCGGCCTCAAACGGCAGCCTTTGTTAATTAATCGTGTAATAATAATAAAATAAGAGAAGAAAAAGGCAGCCGGCCGGGAGTGCCCAATAGGACGTCACCACCACTGCTCTAGGCACCGCAGAAGACACCATAGTGGCTGCTGCAGCTACTTAGACCAGTCTCAATGACTATTTTATGAGAGTTTTATGCACGTTAAATGAGATGACATCTCAGTAAAAATATAATCTTTGTATGTTTTGAGGAGGACAAAGAGGAGAAACATTTCATGGGGATGAAACGAGTGTGCGCGGTTTCCAACTCCTTGGATACCAGACCAAACCAGCGTTTAGTGGGAAAGTTTCATTCCCACCGATCTGGTGCTCTAGGCGTGCACAACTCCAAATCCTTCCCGCTCTGTGCCCCAATCCTTCCCGCCCCATGTGCCATCCTTCCGGTCTGCCCCGCCATTCCTCCTTTTCCCTTACCATATAGCAGAGGCGAGTAGCTAGGTTGGCAGCTCCGGGCGGCGCCGGTTGAGAGCTATGGTCTAGATCCAGCACCAATGGTTCCGGTTGACAGCTCTGGGCGGTGGCCATCTGTCAGAGGAGGGGAAGGGCACGGGGGCAGCCGCTGGGACAGAAGATGGCATCCTCGCCTGCACCATCGTTGTCTCCAGCTTTCTCACCAGTGTCGCCACCATTGCCAACTTCCCTCCCAGTGCCACCACCGGTTCCGCCGCCGGCTATGCCAACATCCTCCCCTGATGTGCCGAGTTCCACCTCTGCTGTGCTAACTTCCTCCCCTGCTGTGCCGACTTTGACTATGCCGCCACGGCCACCGCAAGGAATGGGATTGGGGGCCATACCCCCAAATTTTCCCTCTGAACATGGAAACCAACAAGGCTAAACTCATGGTAAGCAGTTGATTGCGATTTGTGCAAGTAGGTGATTTTGATGGCTGCAAGTAGTTCTTGTTGATTTTGACTTGTGCAAGTAGGTGATTTTGATGTCTGCAAGTAGTTCTTGTTGATTTTGATTTGTGCAAGTAGTTCTTGTGGCTGGAAATAACTTCATCTAGTCTTCAAATAAGCTCTCAAAAATTCTGGAAATAACTTGTGCAAGTAGTTATTGTAGCTCTATTTCTGGTTGTTAATTGTGTCAAAATTTCAATGTCTATCCACCAGGTGGTTTTCTAAGTTTTTGTTTCAATGATCGCACTATCCGCCACAACCACAGCTACAAGGAGAAGTGTACTGCATCTATTCGCCAATTGGCTACTGGCAGTGTTGCGGATGAACTAGATGAATACTTAAAGATTGGAGAGACTACTTCAATGGAGGCAATGAAGAATTTTGTCAAAGCTGTTAGAGCTGTATTTGGTGACCGGTATTTGAGGCGCCCCACTATGGAGGATACTAAGCATCTACTCAAACTTGGTGAGAGACGAGGTTTTCCTAGTATGGTCGGCAGCATTGACTGCATGCATTGGTAATGGGAAAGATGGCCAATGGAAGGGTCAGTTCACTTGTAGAGATCAGAAAGTGCCAACGATGATTCTTGAGGCCGTGGAATCACATGATCTTTGGATTTGGCATGCGTTCTTTGGAGTTATGGGTTCTAACAATGATATTATTGTTTTGAATCAATCTACTTTGAATACATGCTCCTAGAGTCCAATACATGGTAAAGAGGAATCAACACAACATAGGGTACTATCTTGCTGATAGAATATACCATAAATGGGTTGTATTCGTGAAGTCAATATGTATGCCCATCACTAACAAGGACAAGTTGTATGCACAGCTGCAAGAAGGGACAAGAAAGGATATCAAAAGAGCCTTTGGTGTATTGCATCATCAATTTTTCATTTCTAAATGACCAGCTTGTCTATATGACCAAGATCAACTCCATGACGTTGTGCTAGCTTGGAAGAGGACATTGAAGATAATCTAGATCTAAATAATGTGGCTCCTAGTTCAACAACTATTGAAGAACCATAACTCTCTCCGGATTAGTATGTTATGCTTTGTCAGGGGTACATAACCGGGGTACCCCAAGACACGCTTAGAAATAAAATCGGGGCGGCCTAGACTAGCCGCGGCCCAGCAAACCATGGCCTATCCTTACCTCTCTTCCCACGAGCCATACGAGACCTGCCTCGACCACTCTCATCTCCCAAGCACACTCCACGCCACCATCTCGATCACCTCCGGCTCTGACCGCTTGGGAAGGATGGAAGGTGGATATATGGATACATTAAATGCACCAACCCAGACAGGACGCGTAAGCACGCGCACACTCCTTTGGGTACAAAGAAGGACGACCACAGCTCAGGCCGCTGGGCCCTGGGGCAGAGCGTCACACCTCGAGTCACACCCTTCTAACCAACAAGACTACACCAAGACTCGGCTATGTCATCACATGTGGTACAGCACCGCCTGAATCCTGCCTAACTCAATAGACAGGTGTACGATGTGATCATACCCACTACGGTATGGGACTCACGATCGGGAGTCGACTCCCACCGATCCAAACAGATCCGATGCCACTACTACAGAAAAACTTTTGTGAGGCATTTGGAAAAAGGCTCGGAGGCGGGAAGACAATTTAACTGCCTTAGTTAATGCCTAGGACTAACCGAGGTGGTCATTTTTTATTAACCGAGGCATTCACAATCAACCACCACGCAAAATCGATTTACCGAGGTGGTCGTGCTAAGACAACCGCCTCCAAAAAGACTTTATTTTCGAATGTGGTCGTCTTATAACAACCGCCTCCGTAAATCCATTTTCGAAGGCGGTTACACTATTGTAATACCCTAGGTGTTATATTGCCTTATTTTGCACTTGCATTACATGAGCATAAGCATCATTCATTCATGCATCATCTCTATGTCTGTGTTACTTGCTTGAAACTAGGGAAACATGGTAGTGAAACATGTGAAACAATGCTTTTTATTCTATGTTCCTTTTTTGTGTTGCTTATGATCATGTGTAGATAATGCAAGTGGTAGTCAAACCTACTCACTAATACCTTAACTATGCTTAGGATACCTTATGGAACCATGTTCATGTTGACCATGTTGACCAATTTAGCTCCTAAGCCATAGGTTGACTTCTAGACCGCTTTTGGTCCCTTGCTTAAAAAGTGCTACCAGACGTTTATGCATGTTTGTGCAACCTTAAGAAAAGTTGTAACAAATTTATTAAGGAACAAAAGTTGTAATATGGTCATCTCCTGGAAATGACCACAACAGGCTCAATTAGAGCCCACCAGTCAGTTGGAGTGTTGCTTCCTTAGTTGACTTGAGAAGTACATCTGTGGAACCATTCAAAATGTCCATCTTAGACTCCAAATCTGCTAAAGTCATCTATGAAAAAGTTGCAGAAAATTTTATCAGCTACAAACCTTATTTTTGGGTCACCTCATGAATCACTCTCTAACCCCCTCAAAATTCATCTTTTCTGCTCTGTTGGATTTCTGTTGTCTCCTCAAAACAGTCCTTGTACCTTGCCTTGTATCTCTCAAACTGTGCCAATCTAGACTTGACTCATTAAAACAAAGTTGTAGAGAATTTCTTAAGCTACAACTTTGCTAATTGCCTCACCTTGAGATTTAGGCTAGATTGTGATATATAGAGCAAAGAAGGAGCTACTGTTTTGGGTTTTGGAATGGTTCAAATGTTTCAAGGCAGTGTTTCAATGTTTCAGTTCAAAGGTTTGGAATGGGGGAGTGGCCGACCAGCCTCAGCTCGTTGCCACCATGTGGCCATGCCGTACGCCGGTGCTGGCCCCACCAGTCAGGCCACGGCGTGCCTCAAGTGCGCCACGACACCACCAGCTCACCTCCACCTCTATTCCCTTTCCCTCTTCTCCGCCATGCAAGCCGAGGCGGGCAGAGGGAACCGCCATCGCCACCATGGCTGCACCGAGCTCGCACGCCGTCGTCATCACGTCTTGGCTCGATTCATCCCTACTAGAGCTCCGCCGTGTCCTCTACATTCCCCACCTCTTAGCTGAGCCTATCGAGTCGAGGTGAGGGCACATTTGCCACTTTCGCTGCCACCGCCATGAGCGCAACCTCACCGGAGTTCGAGGCCGCTGTGGTTGGGGTAGCTAGGGTCCCTCTCATCCCCCTTTTTCTTCCTAGCTAGCTTCGTTGTGACCTCATGAAGCTCGTACTAAGCTCGGATGAGGCAATGGGGACTCGCCGTCACCGGTGCACTGCCACCGGAGCTCCGCCGTCCTCCATGCACGCTACCGCCCTAGCTAGAGTGTGGTAGCGGTTGAATGGAGGGCATGGGTAGGTGCGGCTCGTCGTGACGAGCACGCCGGTGACTCGACCTCGTCGGAGTCATCACCGGCGACAAGCTTCGCCGTCGTCCCTCCCTCCCCTGCTCTCTTCGTCTGATTAGCGGGCCTCGGGTGTCAGCGTTGTCGGGCGGGAGTCATCATGGGCCGAGCGGCTCAGCGCAGGGCGACCCAGTTGCTAGGTTTAGTTTTCATTTTTGTTTTCTTTTTTTAATTACAGATTTGAATACAAATTTGTAAAATGCATATTTTGAGTTCTAGGGATCCAAATGAGTTGGTTCAAATTTTGTTGGGTTTCTTGAGGACTCTAGTTTTTTTATTAAAAATAAGAAACATGCTATGTTTTGTTATGAAAAATGGAGTTATTATTTATGCCTTTTATTCATGTATGAAAAGAAGGAAATCATATCTCGTTGTAGATAGCTCCAAATGACTTGAAATTTTTATGAGGTGTTGTTCATGGTGTGAGTAGGATGTAGTTTAAGTTTCAATAATTTTGGACATTATATGATGGAGTTGTGTATTTATCTTGTTTGCATGGGTGGATCTTGTGTGAATTTCATAATTTATGTATAGATCCAGTAAAGGTGAAATTTGGTGAGTGCTATTCTCATATTAATAAGAACCTAAGAAAAATATGAAATATATTGTCTGATATATTTCAATAGGGTTTCTCATTTATGCTAAAATCAGCCTTTCTGTCTATTATTTTTAGTATAGGAAAATATACTTGTTCAATTGCTATGAAAATTTTATTGTAGCCTCCTGGAAGCCTATTGTAGCTGCTGTAATTTTTATAGAATTTGTTGTACAGTTTTGATATAGGTTCCTTATTCCACCTAATTATCTAAATAAATTAATAAAGTGTATTAAAGAAAGTATTCAGATGTTGACATCATACTTTCTGGTATTCTTTTGATATGTGTAATAAGTTAGTAAACTTGGTTTAGCCCAAATGTGCTTTTGCTACATCACTAAATATTTAATTTAGTGAATCTACCAATTCTGGACAGATTTCGAGATGTTGCTAATTGCGCTATGTGAATGATGGTTTCTTGTCTTTTGGTCTATAACAAAGTGCACGAAGCTGACAACGTTGCCGGTAGGGGGTTTGGCTCATCTTTGTTGCTGGGATGATCCACTCTGGTTGCGTGGCGTTCGTCACCGGACGGAGGAGCCCATCCTCGACGAGCCGTGACACGATCTTATCGGTGAAGCTAGAGCGACCCCACGGATCCATCGAGAGGGCGAGAAACCACTCAGCAATGACGGCGGTGGCGGTGGCTGCGGGGTGAGTTCTCAATCTACGTCTCTCTCTTTCTGTCTCTTACTTGCCAAGGCGGATGGGAAACGTGAGCACAGGGAAGGCAAAAAGCAGAGGTGTGCAAGGGAAGGGCCCACCAGGTTAAAAAGAGGGGAGACAGAGCGATTTGAGACCCCAATCACCTGCATTAATTGCGGTCACAGAAATGTCTCGTCATGTCCCAGATATCCCAGTAACCGTGCATACAATTCCTACAAATCTGCCCTATCACCTCACCCCGTTCCCCACGCATGTCGCGCTTGCCCTTATCCCACCACCTCACGAGGCTCGAGCGCATCCCCGCTCCAGGGGCCAATCATAGGCCTCGGCAGGTAAGAATGGAATACGGAGTTGTATACGCTCCTATGGCCCATTTATGGTCCAGGGGTTTGAAGGCTGGCCCGCCGTGGGTTTGATAGCCGCCCCAGGACACAGTCAGGGATGGCGAGGAATGGGCACACTAGCTGCTAGTACCCCAGCGCGCGGGCGCCAAGGGTATTCCGACCCATGTTTGAGTCCTAATAGACGTCTGATTCATGGTATTCCTTGACAGAAGGTAGCAAGCTCTCAAGACCGGTCAGACAGCCCCAAGAACTATATGAATCGACCATCGGGAGTTTGGAGTGCGTCACTAGCTTGACCACTAGCCGGTGCCCAGTGGATGGGACCGGGACTCCACTCAGACCTACCCGCTAACAGCTCATCGAGCACCATGGTTCATCTAATGAGGATAGCATGGTCTGGCTCACCCCCTTATTCCATGAAAGAACGTGCAAGGGGCCGAATCAAAGACGGGTGGCGTCCCAGTCATACCCCTGTGTCGAGCAAGGGCTCGGGGGCTACGACTCGCATCCACAACCCAACGAACGGTCAACCCCTCACGACGTTGCTAAAAAGCATAGGAACTCACATTAACAAAGGACATGTTTCATTAAAAGATGACGAGTCTTTTTACAATATTACTTCTAATGCAAAATGCGAGAACCTATCCTAGGCAGGGATCAAGGTGGCCTCAGCGTCGACATCCTTGGAGTCGGGCAAAAAAGCGCCGGCCACTAGGGCTCAACCTTGATGTTGGCCGCCGCTCAGAGTCCCAGGTGCCCGGTGGCCACCTCGACGATCCCCTCGGTGGGTCAGCCAGGTCCTGGCCCTCCGGGAGCCCTACCAAGTGGTGGAGCATGTGCCTCGTGCGCACCTGCGCCATCGTCAGGGCCACTGCCGCCCCATGATGGATGCCGAGCTCCACCACGTCCCAGACTGTAACACCCTAAAATTTATTTCACAATACCCTAAAATTTATTTCACAATTTAGTGATTAATTTTGAGTATTTATTAAATTTTCTATGCATTTAATCTAGGTCAAACAATAATTTTTGGTTAATTAAAATCGACTAATAGGTTTAGAAACTTGGTTGTTGCACTCATGCTGGAGCATAAATATTTTTGTTTGAATGTGGTGCTAGTTTTGTGTGGTTTTAAATCAAAATTTATTTAAATTTGAAACAAGTTTGAGAAAACAAAAAAAGGGGGGTTTCTTTTTCCTTCTCTCCCTCCCTCTCTCTTTTGGCCCAAAGCCAAAGCTGGCCAGACCTGCTTTCCCTTCCCCTTCTCCCTCTCGGAGCCCAGCCCGGCGGCCACCCCCTCCTTTGCGTGTTGGCCCAGATCGGTAGCTAGCCTGGCCCACCCAGCCGGCCCGCTGGCCTCTCTTTCCCCTCCCCTTTCTCTCCTCCGCTCTTGGGCCAACGGCAGTAACCGACACGAGAAGCCGGCCCGCTCGCCTCTCTCCTTCCCCCTCTCTCCTCTCTCTGCACCGCAGGTCCCGCTCGTCAGCCGGCTACTTCCCACCGGCTGCTTCCCCATGTTCCTATCCACGTTCAGCGACAAGCCGGTGGCGGTGTACTGGCCATGGTGCTGCGCGCGAAGCCCGTCGTCGCCGGGAAGATGCCTGGTCGTCCACTGACCCGTCGGAATAGGGAGCACGCAGAGGAGTGGCGCGCTTGTCAGGTGGCACCTCCACGCTGCATCATCTTCAAGGCGCTCGACGAGGCCCGTGGCGCCGACTACGTACATCCTCGGCAACAACGTGGAGGAGCTGGAGCCGTCGACCATCGCCTCCTGTAGTCCTATCGGCAGAGTCATTGCACGACGGTGGCGAAGGACTGGGCGCGTGGCGCAGGAGAGGCGAGGAGGGGACGTGACGATCGGCGGTGTGACACGCAGAGCCGGCACTGGGGTGCGCAACCAAGTGTCCGCAGTCGCAGGGGAGCTGGGTGCTGTCCGCGATGAAGTCCACGAGCGCTCTGGCGACGTGAACGCGCGAGCAGTGGGCTCTGGCACCGGGGCGCACAGGGGCAGGGCTGGAGCCGAGGAGCCAAAAGCGGCCGGCGGTGAGCTACGCACGTGCAGCATCAGGCTCTACAGGCTGAGGAGGAAGAAGGTGCCCAGTGACTTACAGCTTGGCCCCACACAGCCTCCTCATATGCCCCTCTGTGTCAAAGGGTAACATGGACAAATTTCCACCCAGGTCCCACCTGCCAGGGTTGTCAAACGGTCGAAAACAAACAGAACATGGACGAAATGGCTTAGGAGGCAAAGAAATAAAGTGTCATGGCACCTAGGAAAGAACGAACTTTTTAGTGGCCTGTAGGAAAAGGCCATCTTTTTTAATGGTACACATGGAAAAGGCTCTTTCTCCTTCCTCGCACAGGAATCCAGAACCGCCACCAAAACGCCACCTTCACTCCTCCCTTCAACGCTCGAATAAAGGAGGTCATCAAGGAGCGCCTTCACGCCCCGCGTTGATGCCCAGGCGTTAACGCCCGCTCTAACCGCCTCAACCCGCCCAATAAAGCCCCCACTGAGCCCCTTCTTTTCTCCTCTCCCACTCTCTTCTCGCGCGAGCTCGCTGCCTCTCCCAATTGCGTCGCTCCGAAGCTCGGTCACCGTCGCAAGCATAACCCTGAGCTTCACCGTACCTTGCCGCGTCCGCAGGTTCCTTTTCCCCTCCATTTTCCCCTTCAATTTCTCGAATCCGAGCTCACCCGTGGCCTTCTCTTTCTCCAGACCACCACCGTCGTCATCGGTCCACCTCGAAGCACTTGCGGACACCACGAACCTCTCAGTCGATCCCATTGTATAGCCCTCTCCCTCCCCGTGCCCTCTTTTCTCCTTCCCGTGCATAGAACCGCTGTACCGGCGAGGTCTGCATCTTACGGCAATGGCGCCGCCGCAGGAGCCGATGCTCTGTCGTGCTCTATGCCTCTCTTTTTCGCCGCATCTAGTTCATGTTGTCACGCTCGTCATCCCAGTGCTCTCTCTTTGGAAAAAGGTGGCCAGAATCGCCATATCGGCGTGCACCGCCGTACTCCAGTCGCCGCCGGCCATGGCGCTGCAGTCGTGGACTTCTTCCCCGACGAGCCACCGCCTTCGACGTGGGTGCACCATTCGATCGCGAACGTGTGGTCGCGATTAGATAATACCCCTTCGGGTTTGTAACCGGTCCACCGGTTGGGCCCTAGACCCTGCCCAATGTGCCAGTCGTGCCGGTCCATGTGCACACTGGTGGACCGAGCCAGCCACAGCATGCCATGTGGACGTTGATGTCAGCACCTGCGTTAGCGCTGACGCAAGCCACAGCACCAGCTCCGCACGTTTTGCACAAAAGTCCTTAATATTTTTCAAAATCAATCTGCCATCCAACCTAGTTCAAAATAATTTCTATTCTCTTTCGGTTTATCCCCTGATCTTTTGAAAAATAGGACCCGCCATCCAAACCACATGGAAAAGTCAAAATAAATTCATTTAAATTTAAAAATGACTTCATTTTATTTATAGAAATGCCACTAGACCTTATTTTATGCATAATTTTTTCGTTTTAAGTCCAATTTGAGTGATTCTTTTGCTCACGTGTTCGTAGCCGCGCGTAGATTAGTTTTATAAAATTTTTAGTTACTGTTTTTACTACTTGGTGTACTATTCTAATAGAAGTTTATTTGCTTACATGTGATGACTGGGAATGAATGGTTGATTGGTGATTTGTGTCACGTTTAGAGGGCGATCAATACATGGTTGCCGAGCAGCAAGGTTGTGAGCAGTACCAAGCAAGTCTCTTTGAGAAAGGCAAGTGTGACAAAGGCTCCTTGTACCTATGAACTCAATAGTTGATTCATATGCATGTGTCTAATATGAATCACCTTTAAAGACTTTACCTAGATTACTATTGTACCACATACCCTTGTTACCCAGGGTTTAGTTCTGCATTTGGATAGATGCTGCCACGCATAACCAACTATTATAATAATATTGATTAATGACTTAAGGAATATTGTAAAATTATGCTTTTTAGCAACCTATATAGGGGGCTAGAATACTAGGATTGTATCAGTACTCTAGTGCCTCTCCATCCAGGAGGTCCCGTACAACCACGAGTGCCACATGGCTCTGGCCTTAATCATATAACTTGAACATCTCTAGCTTGTAGTGGTTACCAAAAGGCGCAAAAGGTGAGTATTGGGCTGCGGTCAGGAAGTGTGCCATCTTGTGGAAGGTGCCCATGACGCTTGGGTAACTGAAACCTAGCGACCACTATCTTGTTAGGGTGTCTTGTGAAAGGTTAAGTAGCGAGTCCCCGCCATGTTTCCTTGGTAGAGGCGGTGTGGGCCTTGCAAACCTTGGCAGTTGGACTCGTGGCTCAGGGGTAAAGATGTACAAACTCTGCAGAGTATAAAACTGTTATAACAGCCGTGCTCACGGACACGAGCGGCTTGGACCTTTCTTGATTAGTGGTTACTATGGTGGTTTGGGAAATATTTAATATTGACTAATCATTACTATACCTTGGGATGGTTTATTCACTAAAGTAGTGTTATAGGTTCAACAAAATTTGACCAACTAAAATTGCTAACCGCATTAAACCAGTGTCAAGCCTTTGAGCCTTCATAGATCCCTTTGTTACTCTTGCTAAGCATGGTGCACTTACACTTGCTTTATACATAATGAAAATCCTGGATGGGTACCAGATGCCTGATGAGAGGAGTTTACAGAAGATGTCCTGGAGTTCTAGGCTGTCGTTCACCAGTTGGCATCCCTGTGGCAGTTAGGGCTGACATTTAATCCTCTTCCGCTTATGTAATCATGTTGCCAATGAGCAAAGATATGCAATAATCATGTAATGAGATATATGATGCACTAAAGTACTTTACTTTGATATTTGTACAATTTTGTGAAATATATGTGTGTTTGGACATCCTAGGCGCACATATATGAGTACTTGGTTTTCTTTTGAAAACTGGGTGCGACACGGACGCAGTTGGGAATGTCTAGGAGGCGCTCCTCCTGGTCCCCGCCGTGGGCATGGACATACCCAACCACGGTGTCCGTGGCCTCCTAGATCCCCAGCAGCTCCGCCTCCAGCTCTGCTCAACACGCAAACACGATGAGTGGGAGAAATAAATGCAGGCCGTCAAACCAGAATGACGGATGGAGAACTCACCGGTCACTCGGCTGTCTGTAGCCACCTACTGGTCTCGGATGGCCTGCATCTCTCGTTCAGCTTGGGAGACTTCCAGGTACCTCCTGAGTCTACCCACCTCCACTGCGGCCGGTGCGGCTTCCGGCGGTTGCGCCAGCTCTGCAGACATGATTAGAGGCAAGCCCCTCCTATGTCCGCCACCGAAGGACTACCCCACTCTCATCAGGTGGTGCCACATGGACCACCTGTCTCTAGATGTGTCACCAGCAGGGCGTTTTCCTGGATCCATCATGAAAGCAGAGGGAAAATGCCACGGCAAGAGGAGAGCAAGAGGTCATTGGCTGTTATGTGGAATTAAGAAGAGCTGATGGGCTCCCATGCCCTACCAACACCTGCGTTTCTGTGCATGGAAGCTAAATGGGCGCTGGTTGCCTAGCTCCTCACGCACTTGAAAATTGAGGCACCTCTCCACCTTCCCACGCATTGGGACACAAAGCGTCAAAATAACCGCAACACGGCGTGATGCATCATCTTCCGCAGCTGGGTCCACGTGATTTAAAAGTCCTTGAAGGGATACCTCATCCATACAAGGCCTTAGGGGCTACACCAGGTGGGCACGCACCCACCGGACGACTTCCTTCAAACCAAACAAACAACAACCACCTGTGTGCACTCATCCTCAAGCCTCTGAAGGAGTGCTCCACTCCTTTACAGGCTCGGGGGCTACTGTCGGGTATCGATAATAGGCATACCCAACCATGGGTGTTAATAGCGTGTTAGCTGTTAAAGCCGCCCAAGACTTAGAGCCAGTTTCTGCCTCGCCTGAGCCTCCATGATGTCATCAAAGTGCCCAAACCCTGCGCCCCATTGGAAATAATCTCTGTCTCGCCCGATCTTGGCATTTCTTAGCGTCGTTACTAAGAACAGGCTTAGGACCCATCCCTAGCAATAGCGCCAGAAATGTTGTGCTAGCATCCCCTAGCAAGGATACTAAGGAATGCTAGCTGATAGGTCTATACAATTATAGACAATGTCCGCAAGCGTAGGGATCTATCGTTGTAGCATTTTATCCGGAAGTATTCAGGGTATCGTTATTTATATTTTGCTAAAGATGGCGGTGATAATAAATGGTCTGACATGTGTATGAGCAAAGCACTTATGTATGCATAATATCTAGATGATCATAACAGGGGTAAGCATACAGTTCTTAAGATAGTAGACACACACACAAATACATCTACACCTAATCTAGTCAAGTGCTCCCAACTCTCAAGAACAAGAATAAAAGAATGTCCTAATGAGTAGTAGAGGGTTCTAATACAGTTAGTATGCTATGAGCTAAGTTAACATATATGCTCACAAGGTAGTGCTAAGTATGTGTGTATTGGATAGGGAAACTACCGAGTACTGGTCTGCCAGCAACCCCGAATAGCATATTTACAAACTCCTTGACCGTGGACTAGGCTGTCACCACCTGCCCACCTACCCCTTGACTGTGGACTAGGCATGCAAACACCCACCACTATATACCCAGGCACCACGCCCGTATATATATTGACCACCCTAGTCCCCCTGGGTCCTCGACCCTACAAATCGATAAGTAAGAGACTAGGATGTACCTGAAAGCATGATGAACCACCTCCCCACACATAAGTAGCTCTACTCATGACACATATGTGAGTGTAGCACCTAGGTTAGCTTAGCATATAAATGATATGTAAACTATAGACTAATCTACACATCACAAATATACTAAACAAACCATACATAACCATATATGAAATACTCATAACACATGGACTATAGACTAGTACACATGTCATGAACATATCAATATAACTATACTCTTGTTCATAGCAACAACTATATGAATATAAGAACAAGACGGTATGATAGAACATGATGATCATAAGGTAGAAAGAATCCAACTTTATTCTCACCAATATTCCACCAAGGAGTCAAGCTCTCCTTGTAGGTTCTCTACTTCTCTCTCTACTTTCCTAATCTAACCTAGCTAAGTAAGAGTGAGGTAGAGGGAGATAGGGAACTCCTTGAGCTAGAGGGAGTGAGGAGTGAGAGTGTGGTGTGTTGAGTGTGTTGTGTGTTGAGTGAGCGGAATGTGCCCTCCTTTATATAGGAGTGAGTGAGGAGGCGCCTAGGGCTAAGTTCACTGAACCCATGCCCGCATTGTCCTCCCCTCCATCAATACTATCGGCACGATTAAGCTAGGCCCAAGAGGCAGCGGGGGTGGCGCGGCCGCGCCCCTGGCACGCGCGCCAGGGCTGCTCTGCCTGTTTCTGTCCCTATTTCTGCATTCCTAATAATTCGAGGGCACAACTGAAAACAAGACATTATCACATGTATATGTGTGTATTAATGTTTATTCCTTCCTTTTTAGTAGAATGTTGGCGGTAAATATTTGTCAATAACAACCGCCAACACCTAACCCCTACAACATAAGCACGGGAGTGCCTGACCTGCTTGGTATACTTTCTCCTAGCCCAAGGGACGCGTAGGCTCTCTAGCAAGGAGGGGAGTCATGTGGGCCCCCACCACGGCGCCCCTTCCCACTGATGGGACGAACACGACCATGCACAGTGAATAGGAGCATGGGAGCCGCGTTACGACCCAACTTGATTCTAGTTATTCCACCACAACGATGACCATACCTCTATAGCAGCAGGGGTAATGGCAACTATACGACAACGATGACCATACCTCTATGCAAATCTGGGCACATGCGCCGCCCATCCTCGACAGCATAGAAGCACATAGTTCAAAGTGTGGCCATAACGCATTGCACCAGCAGATGGAAAGGCCAAAAGCTCAACGCACATAACGTCTCTACGCTATAGGGTAAACTGCTTACGCCGGATAAGGAGGAAGATGGCTAGACCCAAGGCCACCTTTTTTGTTTTTCTCTTTCGTCTTTTCCCCATTTCACCTATTTTACCACGACTGTAACTCGAGCCCTCCCCTTGGGAACTATAAAAGGAGAGGCAGGGGCCACATCTAGGGAGGACCCACTTAAGTTAGATCTCACTAACCAAGCACTAAAGAACACACACACCCCACCAAAGAGATCTGGGATCCGTTCCCTCTCTCGAAAGCTTGTAACCCCTACTATGAGCACTTCTGTGCAAGGCCACATGAGCAGTAGCAACACCCACTGGATGTATGGGCATTCTTTCCAGAACCAGTATAAACCCTTGTGTCCGTATTGCACAAGATCCGGGCCTAGACGCGTAGACACAAATTTACTCATCTTAGTGTCTAGGACGCAGTTCTAGACAATGACACTATCCATCCCTTGTAATCCCACAACATTTGGATATAGCGTAGAGCCATAGACCAGCATTGACTGGCAGACTAGTTGCAATCCGGTGGCCGAAGTAAGTCTGTAGTAGCTAAGTTATCTTCACTTAAGGTTTCTACCCCTAGACGAACCTTACTACCCAAGTTACCCTTCATCCTTTTCTCTAGGTAAACTAGCCAAGAGACTACTTACAATACCATTCCTTTGGAAAAATATGATACACTAAATACTTTTGGGTGAAGTGATACAACGGTACTTCCGTTCACTTGCAGACTTTTCTACTTTCGCTAAGAAGCACCAACAAGCATTTATGGCACTATTGTCGGGGACGGTTGTTGTTTTTAGTCTCTAAACCTAGTTTGCCCGTGTATCCTTTGTTTTTACCTTTCTTATCATTTTTCTCTTTTCTAATGGAGCAAATTACCATTCAAAACCTTTTTGCTCCTAAGGGTGAGTTTGTTGAACCTCCACAATCATCGAAGCCAATCATAGCTTCAAGTTATGAACTCCGCCTAGGCTTTATAGCCATGGTTCTAGAACAAGCCTTCCTAGGGTTATGAAAACCCTTATGATCACATATGGGAGTTTGAGTAGCTCTATGCTTGCCTAACCATTTTAGGCATGTCACAAGAAACTCTTCGGTGGAAGTTGTTTCCTTTCTCGCTTGATGAGAGAGCTAAACAATGGTATGCCCACAACATAGGGAAGGTAGCTGGTATTGGGAAGAACTTAGGAACATATTCTATTTAGCGTTCTTCTCTATATCCTGAATCGCTGCCCTACGTCAAGAGATACTCAGCTTCCAACAAAAAGAGAAAGAATCCATAGGTGCAGCTTAGGACATGTTCTTAATTTTAACAAGATCTAGCCCAGACTTGTCTATACCCAACCATGAGCTTCAGCAGCACTTCTGGTTAGGGCTTAGTAAGGAATCTACCCTACAGCTCGATATAGCTACTGGAGGTTCGTTTACCCATAAAACCATGGTGGAAGGAGAAGCTCTGCTAGACCGCATTCTAGAGAACACTCCCCCGCTAGAACCCCTCTGAGTAGAACCAGAGCTAAACCACGAGGAAGTCTCTTTTGCTGAGGCCAAACCTATACCATCCATAGAGAGACCCTCACTTGAACCAGAAGATTAGGAGAAAGGTTTCCAACCTTCGAATCTTCTATATTTTGAGGATGAGTTTTTTGAAGAATTCAAAAATACCTCAAAGTACGAATGCCAAAAGAGGCCACCAGTTCCTGCGCTCCTCTTGAGCCCTTAGACAAAGAATTTCTTAGGGAATCCATAAAGGAGCTGACTGCTATCTTAAGCAGAGAATGGATGGAAGAGATGGAATCTTCCTATGAGGAAATTTGGATCCATGCCCCCTCTTCCACCATTCATTGCAAAGTTCAAGGAACCTAGGTTGATGCCCTCTATAACCCAACTGTTGGAGTTAACGTATTGTCTGTAGATTTTGTATATGCTCATATAGGTGAAATATCCTTAGCTCCAACAGTCAAGTCCCTTAGGTCTAGTCAAAGAACCAGCCTAAAAGGGCTTGGGGTTCCCCACAATATGACCTTGCACTATGTGGATTCTGAGGTAGCCCTAGATTTCCATGTCTTTGAAATCTAGGATTTTGACATCTTGATAGGGCATCCTTTAGAAAACTCATCGTGGAGCCACCATCATCAGGGGCTTTAGAAGTAAAGCTAGGGAGGGACACTTTTTCCATTCCTTTCAGTTGAGCCAAAAACTTAGTGGCAGATTCTCTCCCCTATCCTAACCTGCCTAAGGAGGTTGTTGACATTTCTTAGCACCACTACTAAAAATAGAATTAATCCTACTCTTAGCAATGACACTAGAAATGGCATGATAATTATTAACTTGTCACTTCTATAGTAGCCACCACCTATGATTACCTACATCTCTAATATTAAACTAGGTTGTCATTTCTAGTGATGAAACTAGAAATGTTTGTTGGTACTATCTAGCATTACTACAAGAATAATACTAAATAGAAATCTATTATTTCAGGTGACTATAGAGAATCTAAAGATATGAATGGAAAGAATTCTGCAAGTGAACATATAATTATACCATTGTAGCATTTTATCTAGAGTATTACCAAGTTATTGATTTATAATTTTACAACTGGAAAGGTCTAACTATGCGTGTAGTATTGATAATTTATGATTATGCATGAGAGAATGAACCAATATCACATGCTCTACACAAAACAGGGGTAAGTCACAAGATAAATATAGATATATATGATAAGTACTGATCAAGCATCATGATAAATAAATAAATTACATAGAGCACTCTAACTATGGCAATAGCATTAGTCTTATTAGAATATTAGAGGAATAATTCCTAAGTCATTCTATAATTATAAGTCAATGAATGCTTCAATTAGTGCAATTACATCTAGTAGTCATCGTTAATGTTACTATCGCATCCACACATAAGGAACATCAACTAGGAAGGATCAGAAACATAGTCCTTGTTAGCATTCTAGAACAGGGGGTGTCTAGAGACAGGACAAGTGAATGATGTTGCGCGTTAGAGCCTCCAATGGTGTGCAAGGTGGACACAAGGTTTATACTAGTTCAGGCTGAACGTCCCTACTTCCAGTGCTCGCTGCTGCTTGTGTTGCTTTGCACCGAAGTGCTTGTAGTAGGGGGATACAAGCTGGTCAAGAGAGGGATGGCTCCTAGGTCTCTATGTGTGGGTGTGTTTGAGTGTTTGAGTGTATGCTTAGTACATAGCCGTTGCTAGGCATTGTCCAATGTGTCTTGTCGAGGGTCCCTCCATCCCCTTTTATAGTATGTAAAGGGAGGGGTAGGGTTACAGTATCTGGATGTACAAAAATAGAAAGAAAAGGCCCTAAGGTGCTCCCTACTCCTAGCTTTCCTCTCAATTCATGTATTCGCACAGTCATCATTATGGTGGTGGCATGCCGTGGCTGTAGATGTATTACAGTTGATGCGGTGGGGCCATACCTTGACATGTGTCATGATGAAGAAGATTTTGTGGCCCTGAAGCTGCACCGACGAAAAGGTGGGGGGCCTAGACGGTCATTGCTCCCTGACCCATTGAGGTGGACATGGTAGGGTGCAGCTAGCGTAGCTTCTCCCTGTTACTACCATGGGGGGCGAGAAAGAACCGTGGAAGCCTTGATCGGATTATGAATAAGATGTTTCAAGTTCCCAAGCAATCCTAAATGACGCGACGAGCTCCTGTTCCTTAGAAGGAAAAGGTAGGGGCCCGTGCATGCCTGTAGCAGCGTGTTACAATAGGGGGGTCGAGTGAAGTAGTAGTTGTGCAAAGAGGTCGAGTGCCTTGATGACATCACAGGCTCGGGTGCCTGGATGATGTCACGGAGGTCGGACAAGATGGAGAGGGGTCAAACGAAGCGGAGGAGCGCTGGGGGCTCGAGCACTTGCCCTTTGGCTTTGGGTTTGAGCGGAGTAAGGCCTGGGCCGGCTATGATGGGCCGTTAGCCGTAATATTTATCTTGGTGGGTCATTTTGCGATGAAAATGGGGTACCCTATTTTGCTGGTACTCGACAGTAGCCCCCAAGCCTTTAGAGGTATAAGTTTTATTCTTCCAGAGGCTTAGAGATGAGCGAGCGATTTGTTTCGTGTTCTTGAGGATTTTTTCGGTGGGTTCACGTGAGCGCACCCGCTGGGTGTAGCCCCCGAGGCCTTGGAGGGGTAGTGTACCCCTTCAAGGGATGAGATTCGAGCGCATGATCATAGAGTTGTGGGCAACCTTGGCCGTTCATTAGGCTGACAAGGTGGGGTTAGCCCCCGAGCCCTTGCTCTATGAAAGTTGGAAAGCTTCAGAGAACGGGCATCCTTGACCTGCCATTGGCTGGCTATGGTGGGGTCTGCCCCCAAGCCTCTTCTCTTTGCAGTGGTTCTTCATGCAAAGTCCTTCAATTTCCTTTGCGGGCCTCTGAAACTTGGCTTGAAGTATGTGGGTCGCCACAATCACCGTCCGCTGGCTCTTGGTACTGTTTTTGTGTATTTTGTTGGGCCCAAAGAAGGCCTTTCTAGGTGAGTCTTGGTGAAAGGTGTCTTTCCTTTTACCGCAGCCCATGGTCAGCCCATGGACGAGCTGGTGATCAGTTGTGTGGAAAGGAAGGTGAAAGCGTGCAGTGGTGGTTTTTGTCAGAGGTAATTGAGTGCGGTTTTGACACATCGTGACTTGGTTGGTGGAGAAAGTGGGTGACAGTTTTGTGATTTGGAACTTCATGGTTTTGGTGAGAGGAGAGGATGGCGGTTCGTGAATCGAGACCACATTGATCGCCACGGGAGGCCGTGGAACCGAATGGTCACATGTGGTCTATTTATACTCGGCTCAGAGCCCAACCCTTTCACTATCCTTGCCTTCCTTCTCCTATTTCCCCTCCCACTTAGCTCAGCCTTGATGGAGCATGGTGACACATCGAGGGGGTCTTGGGCATCCGAGGAGGTGGACGGCCCCCCAGAGGCGCAGCGCCACTGTACTGATGACTAGGCCTTCACCGGGTCAGGAAGCATGCTGAACACCGGTGGCCTTTCCACCGGTGGCCTCTTTCGCATCGCCGCCATGGCCTAGGCCAGCCCATCGGAGCTGGTGGTGAAGGAGGCAGAGGAGCGGGCGCTGGCAGGCACCGTGGCCATGAACGTCAAGGAGAGGGCAGACGCCCTCATCAAGCAGCTTGAGGACGCCGATCGCCATGGCGCTCGTACGTTCTCTATCCTTCCTCTTGTTTCTAGTTTCTTTTGTGCTTTTGTTTGATAGAAATGGGATTTTTTCATCAGAGGTGGCAATAGAGCTAGAGCGTCTCTATGCGACGGTGGATGCTCTTCTGAACTTCCTAGGGGTTACGCCAGGCACCCAGGAGGTGCTCCTCTGGGATGCGTGCCACCATGTCCTCGATGCCATCAATAGCGGCGTCTATCGTGGTGCTAGGGTTGCCCTGGCCATGGCGGAGGTGTCAGTGGTGGCAAACCTCACCGGAGTCAGTGGTTTCCCTATGGGGGAGGAGCTGTGCTACCACGAGGACCTGGTAGCGCGCTATGGCCCGACGAGGGAGGTGGTGGCTGCCCATGTCCATGCTGCATAGGTGCTGGCGAGGCTCCCCCCTCATTAGGGTTTTTGTGTTTTTCTTTACTTGTGGCGCATCGATGCCTTTCATTTTGTAATGGACCTTTTATGATGTGAATTAATTAGTGTTTAGTTTTATCACTTTTTATTTACATTTTTGGGTTAGCATGTGGTTAGTATAAAACATGACTGGAGCATCATCGATGGCGAGTTTGGCAGGATTCCCTACGAGGAAGGAACCGCTCCTAGGTGCGCGTAGCATATTAGGGTCAATGTGACTACGGCCACTGCTGCATCCCGAGACAGGGTCGGTGAACAAATAGAGCCAGAGCCATATAGCCCTCATAGCTGTACTGTAAATCCTGGATGTTCGTCCACAGATAAGTCCTTATGGAGAGAAACTAGAGCACCAAAATATAGCCCATGCTATTGACCTCTTTAATCTTTAAATAAAAAGATCATCTTTTAAAGTTGTTGCATATTCTATTAATCATATTACAAGATCATAGTTTATGTTTAGCGCTTGCAAAAGCTACCCAATGCAAAACCCCATTGGTGACAAGGTATAGATCAAGACTAGGAATTCCTTAATGGTAATTCAAAATAGACACATGCTGTCACACCCATTTATCGACCAAATGGAATGCATACCCTTATGTGCGCCCAGAGATCAATCACACATAAGTTCACAAATTATAACAGAAGTATCATCACAAATGTTATTACATCACGATATTTAACACATAGTCTTAACATAAACGTAGCGGAAGTATAAATAAAAATCTCTCGTGGTAGCTCCAGTCACAGGTACATTGACTGGTTGACAGCAAGACTAGTAATCTTCAGGGAAGTAGGCGTAGTAGTCACTATTACCTCCATCTGTTACCCATCCGGGATTTTTATCCAAGTAAAAGAAATAAACAAGCGTAAGTACATCTCGTACTCAACAAGTGTAACATGGGATTCATGAGGCTCAAAAAGGCATATTCATTGGTTTATCAGCATGTAGCTTTTAGTTAGCATGATTTTAGCATAACAATAGCATCAAAATGTCTCAATATAAACATTAAACATATGATCCATGTGAAATGATTAATGAATAGCAAAAATATAATCATAAACAATTATTCAACTATTCCATAAGGGTCCAAGGCCACTCGTGACCGTGAGCACGGCTGTTATAACAGTTTTACACTCTGCAGAGGTTGTACACTTTCACTGTGAGTCGTGTTACCCAAATGCCCGGGTTAATTACTCCCAAAACACTACCAAGGTGAGCAGGCAGGGTAAACACTATGAAGTCTTTCGAAGGTTCGTCTAACAAGTTAGGGTCATTAGATTTCACTCGGCAAACAGATGTAGAGCCCCCCTTCCTGATGGCACAATAACACGCAGCCTATACACATGAGGACAGAGGCCGCACTATACCCGATTCGTCAAGCCATTCTTACGCCATAAAGGAATACCTCTAACAAGCTAGAAAAGGTCCTTCTATATGACTAAAGCCAGAGCCATATAGCCCCCACAGTTGTACTGTAAATCCCGGATTGTCGCTTATAGATGAGTCCTTATGGAGAGTAACAAGAGCACCAAAGTAACCCCATGCTCTAGTACCCTTAAACAGTAATAAAATCATCTTTTAATGTTTATTACATATTCCATTAGTCAAATTACATGATCATAGTCCATGTTTAAGCACTAGCCAAAATACTCAATGCAATTTAATAGGTACCAAGGTAAAGGATCAATCGCTAAGTCATCCTTAACAAGGAATAAATGCATAATGATATTAATTGCATAAAGTGAATAGGACAACAAGGATAATCCCATGCTATACTTGCCTTGCTCGAACTGGTCCTGAAGATCTTGCTCGTAGTAAAGCTCTTGATCTCCAACGAATTTCTCACCGTCTAAACTCGATCAACCATTATCAACAACACACATCCAGAGGCAATCATGCATAGACAAACAAGACTATAATTAGAACAATACACCAACAGTAAGAAAATAAAATAAAAAGTCTTTAAAATGAATCTACAACTTGCTAGGATCACACAGACGCGAAGATCATGAAAATCGGAACTAAAACGACAAAGTTATGAATTTCCAAAGATTTCCTATAGAAAAATAAATACTTTAATATAAACTTGAAAATAAATTATCTCAAACCTACTGTACAGTTCTATCATCACGTAGAGCTCTCAAATACGAATCTAACGCAATTTGAATGGATCAAATCGGAGTTAAAACGGATAATTTATGACTAAAACAAACTCAGTGGCAAAACTGTAAATATCAGAAAGCGTATTTTTCATTTACCGAAACGAAATACGTTTTCAACCGATCAAAGCGTACTCTGAGCTTTACGTTTTAGGACTGCGGGTTAAGAACTTAAAAACTTCAGGGTTTCTTTTACAATTTTACAAACGAACCGGTAACTTCTATTTACATCCGTTGGATTCAAATCGGACGGTCCAAATCGGATCAGGGAGGAAACCGGCGGCGCTCCAGTCGGAATCGGCCGACGGTGAGCTTCCCGCGGCGGCGCCATGGCCGGAATAACCTATCTCGCTCTACGGTGCACGAAAACGCGAACGGAGAGCACCTGCGGGTAGACAACTCGAACGCGAACTCACCTAGGGCAGAATCGTGGCCGGGGATGAAGCAAGGAGCGCGTGCGGCTTGGAGGGGCGGACGGTGGAGCTCGTGCTCGCGGTGACCTAGCTCCCGAGCACCAAAGCGGCTACCGATAAGACGGGATGAGGGCGGAGAGGTGAGGGTCTCGTTTTATAGCCCGTGGGCATCTCCGGTTATGGAAAGGAGGGAGATTTGGAGATCGATTCGGATCGGGGAAGAGAGGGAAGGCGGCGTTCGTCGATGGAAAACGCCGGAGGAAGAAGAAGGAAAGGTGAGGAGAGACACTGACAAGCGGGACCCACATGTCAGCGGCTCAGGGCGGAAAGAACGCGGCCGCTGCGGGACGCGAGCGCGCGCGCGCGGTGACGGGCTGTCGGGCCGTGACTTGGGCTCGGCCCAGGGGGAGAAAGAGGCCGCGGGAGAGAGGAAAGAGCGGGCCGCGCACGCTGGGCTGCGGGGAGAAACGGCCCAAGAGCAGAAAGAAAATAAGAAATCCTTTTCCAATTTTTCAAATTCCTTTTTCAACTGATTTTCACATTAAATTTAAATTTAAATCAAACCACTCAATACAAAACTTCAAATGCAGCAGCATGAATGCTCAATCATGTTTCTACCCTTATATTTGATTTTAAATTTATAAAAATTATTCTTATTCTAAATTTTGCATGCTTCACAAAAATAAATATAAAAATCATGTTTTTCCTATTTTTCTTCTTTTCAAATTTTTAGGGTGTTACAATTCTACCCCCCTTAAGATGAATCTCGTCCCGAGATTCGACCGATGCTTACTCAAACAGTTGCGGGTAGGTTTTTCTCAGATCCTCTTCTCGTTCCCAAGTAGCCTCTTCTGCTGTGTACCGATTCCATTGTACTTTACACATTTTGATTGTTCTACTTCTTGTGACTCTGTCCGCAGTCTCTAAAATTTTAACCGGAAACTCTTCATATGTAAGATCCTCCTTAACAGTGAGTTCCTCTAATGGAATCTGCTCCTCTGGTACTCGTAAACATTTCTTCAATTGAGACACATGGAACACATCATGTACACCTGCCAAACTTTCAGGTAATTCCAACTGATATGCCACTTCACCACGTCTCTCTATAATCTTGAAAGGTCCAATATATCTTGGTGCCAATTTACCCTTCATGTTGAACCTCTTCACACTCCTCATTGGCGATACTTTCAAATATACATAATCCCCTACCTCAAAAGTCAACTCCCTTCTGCGAGTATCAGCATAGCTTTTCTGTCTGGACTGTGCTATTTTTAGATTATCTCTAATCATTCTCACTTTCTTTTCAGCATCCTTTAATACATCAGGCCCATACACTTGACTTTCCCCTGTCTGATTCCAGAACAACGGGGTCCTACATTTTCGTCCATACAGAGCCTCAAACGGTGCCATTTGAAGACTCTTCTGATAACTATTGTTATAAGAGAACTCTGCATAAGGCAAACTCTTATCCCAACTAGTACCATATTGTAAAGCACAAGCTCTCAACATATCTTCCAGTATCTGATTAATTCTTTCCGTTTGACCATCTGTCTGAGGATGATAAGCTGTACTAAAATTTAATTTGGTTCCCAATGATTCATGTATCTTTTGCCAATAATGAGATGTAAACTGAGTACCTCGATCAAACACAATCTTCTTAGGTACTCCATGTAGACTCACTATTCTTTCCATATACAACTCTGCCAACTTCGCACTGCTATATGTAGTCTTCACAGGCAGAAAATGAGCAACCTTAGTCAGACGATCCACTATCACCCAAATTGAATCATATCCTCTTTGAGTCCGTGGCAACCCAACTATAAAATCCATACCAACCTCTTCCCATTTCCACTCGGGTATCTGCATAGGCTATAACAATCCTGCAGGTCTCTGATGTTCCGCTTTCACTCTTTGACAAGTATCACACAAAGCAACATACTCAGCAACATCTCTCTTTAAACCGTACCACCAATATTTCTCTTTCAGATCCAAATACATCTTAGTACTCCCCGGATGTATGGAATAAGCTGACTCATGAGCTTCACGCAGAATTACCATTCTGATATCCTTATCTTCAGGCACACACAGCCTTTTTCCAAACCATAGCGTACCATTATCATCCTTACGGAACCCTGGAGATTTACCTTTCGCTATGTTTTCAGCTATCTCCCTCAACTTTTCATCCTTCTGCTGACCTTTACGGATCTCTTGCTCTAGAGTAGGCTCTAATACTAATTCCACTGCATTGGTAGTAAATCCTAAGTTCAAATACTTGCACTCGGCACATAATTCCTTTGGCATAAGCATTACTTGTATTTCATTTGCATAACTTTTCCTACTAAGAGCATCAGCAACAACGTTGGCCTTTCCTGGATGATAATGCACCTCTAGATCATAGTCTTTTATCAACTCCAACCATCTACGCTGCCTCAAGTTCAGATCCGTTTGAGTGAAGATATACCTTAAACTCTTGTGATCAGTGTATATATCACTCTTGTGTCCAATCAAATAATGTCTCCATATCTTTAATGCATGAACTACTGCAGCTAATTCCAAATCATGAGTAGGGTAATTTAACTCATGCTTCCTCAACTGCCTTGATGCATATGCCACAACTCTACCTTCTTGCATCAGTACACATCCCAAACCCAATCGAGATGCATCACAATAGATAGAGAAAGGTTTACTCAGATCTGGCAAAACTAAGACGGGTGCAGTCGTCAATCTCTTCTTTAGTTCCTCAAAATTAGCCTGACACTTCTCGGACCACACAAACTTGGCATTCTTCTCCAATAATGCAGTCATTGGTTTTGCAAGCTTTGAAAATCCCTCTATAAATCTTCTATAATAACCAGCTAATCCCAAGAAGCTACGGATCTCACTCACATTGATGGGTGGTTTCCAATTCAATACATCTTTCACCTTGCCAGGATCTACTGATATTCCTCCATTAGAGACAATATGACCCAAAAAAGAAACTTCCTTCAACCAAAACTCACATTTACTCCTCTTTGCATATAGTTGGTGTTCTCTGAGCTTCTGCAAGACCAACCTCAAATGTTCCGCATGTTCTTCCTCAGTCTTGGAAAATACTAGAATATCATCGATAAATACCACTACAAACTTATCCAGATATTCCATGAACACCTTATTCATTAAGTACATGAAGTATGCAGGGGCATTAGTCAAACCAAAAGACATCACCGTATACTCATACAACCCATACCGAGTAGTAAAAGCTGTCTTTGGTATATCACTAGCACGAATCTTCAACTGATGATACCCAGAACGAAGATCAATCTTGGAAAATACACAAGCTCCTCTCAACTGATCAAACAGGTCATCAATCCTAGGCAATGGGTACTTGTTCTTAATAGTAACCTCATTAAGAGACCGATAATCTACACACATCCTCTGAGTTCCATCTTTCTTATCCACAAAAATCACTGGTGCCCCCCAAGGTGAAGAACTAGGACGAATAAAACCCTTATCCTGCAACTCCTTAATTTGTTTCTTAAGTTCTTCTAATTCATTTACTCCCATTCTATATGGACGCTTAGCTATAGGTGCAGTTCCAGGTAATAATTCAATAATAAATTCAATGTCACGGTCTGGTGGCATACCTGGCAATTCCTCTGGAAACACATCTGGAAACTCCTCCACAACTGGATCTTCCTGGTTGGTACCATCATTGAGCTGGTTCACTGTAGCAGTCTCTTGTTTTTGCACTTTTACTTCAACCCTAATTCTATCACCCTTTGGTGTTGTCAGTACAACTGATTTATCCTTACACTGAATCTCTGCTTGTTGTTGCATCATCCAATCCATTCCCAATATAAGATCAATCCCAGCTGTTCTCAATACTATAGGGCTAACTGTAAACTCTACCCCCCTTAAGTTGAGACTAATAGGAAGACAGCGATAAGATGCTGGCATGCTTCCACCAGGTGAGTTTACTAAGATAGGATTCTTCATGGCACATAAATGGATTCTATGTATTCTAACAAATGATTGCGATATGAAAGAATGTGATGCTCCAGAATCAAAAAGTACAGTGGCGGGAGTAGAGTGAACATCGAACGTACCAAGCATAACTTCTGGCTCCTCCACTGCAGTTTCCTGGGACAAGTGATTCACCCTTCCTGAGTTAGGTGCGGTCTTCTGGTGGCTGCTCTGTCTCTGGGGAGTCTGCTGGTTAAGCTTCTCCGGGCAATTGTAAGACATGTGACCTTCTTTTCCACATCGGAAACACTTGTTGGGGGTATTGGGAGCACTAGTCTTCATAGGAGTGTTATTGGAAGGACCCTGACGCTGTGCTTGATTTCCATTCTGCTGCGGTGGACGTTGGTTGCTATTCTGTGGCTGGAATGGGGGACGTTGCGGAAACTGTCCACGGAATGGGGCCTGACCACGATTCCACTGTCCAGAGAGAGGCCTCTGCTGAGTATTCTGCTGAAAACCAGTACGCAGACGGGTGTTGCTATTAGAGACTTGTCCCTGTAACCTCTTCCTCTTTGCATCCATTTCCTTGCGCTTGCTATCCACCACGATAGCGCGGTTTACAAGCGTCTGAAAATTAGGGTAGGTATTGGACATCAACTGCAATTGTAGTCCATCATATAATCCCTTCAAGAAGCGGCGCTGCTTATCATTATCATTGGCCACCTCATGTGGAGCATATCGTGACAATTGAGCAAACTTGTCACGGTACTCAGCTACAGTCATTGACCCTTGGGTCAGGTTCCTGAATTCCTCCGCCTTCAACTCTATCATTCCTTCAGGTATATGGTAAGCCCTGAAGTTCTCCCTAAACTCCTGCCAGGTGACTGCAGGAGCATTGGCAGGACGACCATACTCATATGACTCCCACCAATCCTGAGCTTCTCCCTGAAGTTGCCCAGAAGCAAACAACACCTTCTGTCGGTCATCACATTGGGCAATAGTGAGTTGTTTCTCCACTGCACGAAGCCAATCATCGGCCTCCAAAGGATCAGCAGCATGTGTGAACACTGGGGGACGACCCTTCAAAAACTCACCACGCTTATCACGTGGTTGAGCCCCAGCAACTGGCTGATTTTGCTGATGTTGCACTAGTTGCTGCATCAACTGCGTCTGTACCGCCAACAGTTGCTCGATAGTTGGTGGCGGTGGTGGTGGTGGATTTGGGGGAATGTTTCCACGACCTCTGCCTCTTCCTCTTCCGGCCATCTGCCACCCATAAACATGCAAACTTTAAGAATTCCATGATTTCAACCACTTATAAGATTAAGAAGGAGATCTGAAAGTTTTCTGGACGAGTAGCAATGTTGACAGTTCAGTATTTCAATCATATCTCGAGCTACAGAAATCCAAAAGAGGCGTGCCTTATATGGTTGGAAAGCTTATGAAATTATCCACAATTTCTATTCAGACCTCAAGATCAGATTCTGTCGTTATGTCTATGAAAAAGAAGGCGTAACAAAAACTGTTCCAGATTCCAGTCTGTGCAGAAACTTTAACTTGTAAAAATTATATCTCTCGAACCAGATCAGATAAAAAGGTGATTCCAGTGGCATTTGAAAGATGCTTGAGTCTAGTTTCTCTCATAAAAATTTCATAAATGTTGCACGAACCGTTTTTAAACTATAGCAGAAACATTGAAGACTGCTCCAGAAAACAGCAAGGACAGAAACGTGATAATATCAAACCCCAACTATTATTCCTTGACTATTAAACTTATTATTCTTAAGAATGGAACTTGTAGACATGCCTACAAGTCCCGACACTCAAACAAAGATCCAACTCACACATAAGCATAATAATAAAGCAACTAGCACACCAAGGTTCAAACCACACGACAGACTCGACTGACTCAACTGACGTTACTAAGAACGTTCTTATTACATAAAGGACTCCTACTTCCTAAGGAAGTGGCTCATGCTCTAATGTCTCATAAATCTTGGGCATGCCTTGGTTTGCTCGGAGCTCATCAATGGTTGCTTGGCACCTCTTGATAGTCTTCCCTTGTGCCTTCACCATCTCTTCTAGCTGCAGCTTCCTATCCATCATATCATAGACAAAGTCCACCATTACCCGAGGTAGTGGCTCTAGCTGCACTGGATCTGTCATAGCCCATCCAAGTTCGGGATGTGCACGAGGAAAGAAGCGATAAATGTCATGCTTCATAAGGTTAAAGCGAAGATAGCGGAGACCCATACATGCTTCAAAAGCAGCATCTTCAATGCTATCCTCTATAGTAGCTCGATGTCCCACGTGAGAGAACATCCTGTCCAGCTGATATGCTCCCTTGTCTTCCTTATGAGCAAAGATGCTTGCCCTTGCCTTCCAGTACGTGTCCTCCAGTGGATGAGTGTACTCCCAACAGACGTACTCCACAGCTGGATGCCAATCAGCGAAGTAAGCAGTGAGCATCCCCACCAGGCGAAGATGAGAGACAGCATTTCCTCCATTCCTGTGGTAAATCCTCACAGTCCACCCCATTGGAGCAGGTGGCATATCTTCAGGAGCTTCATATGATGGAGGCGGGGGTTGTACTCCTCCATTAGCTTCCTCTTCATCATCTTCAATCTTGACGATTTCTGGATCTTCTTCAGACTCAGGCTCTTCCTGGGAAGGTGCTGGTGCTTGGACTGGTGTTACAGGAGTCTGCTCCTGTTCCTGAGGTTCTAGTTCTTGTGGCTCTTCAGTTGCATGCAGAGCACGAGGTGGGTAGTATCCTCCAGAGCTAATGCGGGCAGTCTTACGGTCACGGGCCATCTACAGAATTTTTAGATGAAGTTAGAATAGAGGCAAAATTTCGTAATAGAATGTGACATAAGAAGCATAAAAATTTATCAAATAACAAGAGCAAGATAGTGAGCATAAAAATAGTGTAAAGATGATACTAAATCGACCATTCCTAGCTAGGCTTGCGTCCTACAGTCAACAAGAGCTTTGATACCAATTTGTCACACCCATTTATCGACCAAATGGAATGCATACCCTTATGTGCGCCCAGAGATCAATCACACATAAGTTCACAAATTATAACAGAAGTATCATCACAAATGTTATTACATCACGATATTTAACACATAGTCTTAACATAAACGTAGCGGAAGTATAAATAAAAATCTCTCGTGGTAGCTCCAGTCACAGGTACATTGACTGGTTGACAGCAAGACTAGTAATCTTCAGGGAAGTAGGCGTAGTAGTCACTATTACCTCCATCTGTTACCCATCCGGGATTTTTATCCAAGTAAAAGAAATAAACAAGCGTAAGTACATCTCGTACTCAACAAGTGTAACATGGGGTTCATGAGGCTCAAAAAGGCATATTCATTGGTTTATCAGCATGTAGCTTTTAGTTAGCATGATTTTAGCATAACAATAGCATCAAAATGTCTCAATATAAACATTAAATATATGATCCATGTGAAATGATTAATGAATAGCAAAAATATAATCATAAACAATTATTCAACTATTCCATAAGGGTCCAAGGCCACTCGTGACCGTGAGCACGGCTGTTATAACAGTTTTACACTCTGCAGAGGTTGTACACTTTCACTGTGAGTCGTGTTACCCAAATGCCCGGGTTAATTACTCCCAAAACACTACCAAGGTGAGCAGGCAGGGTAAACACTATGAAGTCTTTCGAAGGTTCGTCTAACAAGTTAGGGTCATTAGATTTCACTCGGCAAACAGATGTAGAGCCCCCCTTCCTGATGGCACAATAACATGCAGCCTATACACATGAGGACAGAGGCCGCACTATACCCGATTCGTCAAGCCATTCTTACGCCATAAAGGAATACCTCTAACAAGCTAGAAAAGGTCCTTCTATATGACTAAAGCCAGAGCCATATAGCCCCCACAGTTGTACTGTAAATCCCGGATTGTCGCTTATAGATGAGTCCTTAGGGAGAGTAACAAGAGCACCAAAGTAACCCCATGCTCTAGTACCCTTAAACAGTAATAAAATCATCTTTTAATGTTTATTGCATATTCCATTAGTCAAATTACATGATCATAGTCCATGTTTAAGCACTAGCCAAAATACTCAATGCAATTTAATAGGTACCAAGGTAAAGGATCAATCGCTAAGTCATCCTTAACAAGGAATAAATGCATAATGATATTAATTGCATAAAGTGAATAGGACAACAAGGATAATCCCATGCTATACTTGCCTTGCTCGAACTGGTCCTGAAGATCTTGCTCGTAGTAAAGCTCTTGACCTCCAACGAATTTCTCACCGTCTAAACTCGATCAACCATTATCAACAACACACATCCAGAGGCAATCATGCATAGACAAACAAGACTATAATTAGAACAATACACCAACAGTAAGAAAATAAAATAAAAAGTCTTTAAAATGAATCTACAACTTGCTAGGATCACACAGACGCGAAGATCACGAAAATCGGAACTAAAACGACAAAGTTATGAATTTCCAAAGATTTCCTATAGAAAAATAAATACTTTAATATAAACTTGAAAATAAATTATCTCAAACCTACTGTACAGTTCTATCATCACGTAGAGCTCTCAAATACGAATCTAACGCAATTTGAATGGATCAAATCGGAGTTAAAACGGATAATTTATGACTAAAACAAACTCAGTGGCAAAACTGTAAATATCAGAAAGCGTATTTTTCATTTACCGAAATGAAATACGTTTTCAACCGATCAAAGCGTACTCTGAGCTTTACGTTTTAGGACTGCGGGTTAAGAACTTAAAAACTTCAGGGTTTCTTTTACAATTTTACAAACGAACCGGTAACTTCTATTTACATCCGTTGGATTCAAATCGGACGGTCCAAATCGGATCAGGGAGGAAACCGGCGGCGCTCCGGTCGGAATCGGCCGACGGTGAGCTTCCCGCGGCGGCGCCATGGCCGGAATAACCTATCTCGCTCTACGGTGCACGAAAACGCGAACGGAGAGCACCTGCGGGTAGACAACTCGAACGCGAACTCACCTAGGGCAGAATCGTGGCCGGGGATGAAGCAAGGAGCGCGTGCGGCTTGGAGGGGCGGACGGTGGAGCTCGTGCTCGCGGTGACCTAGCTCCCGAGCACCAAAGCGGCTACCGATAAGACGGGATGAGGGCGGAGAGGTGAGGGTCTCGTTTTATAGCCCGTGGGCATCTCCGGTTATGGAAAGGAGGGAGATTTGGAGATCGATTCGGATCGGGGAAGAGAGGGAAGGCGGCGTTCGTCGATGGAAAACGCCGGAGGAAGATGAAGGAAAGGTGAGGAGAGACACTGACAAGCGGGACCCACATGTCAGCGGCTCAGGGCGGAAAGAACGCGGCCGCTGCGGGACGCGAGCGCGCGCGCGCGGTGACGGGCTGTCGGGCCGTGACTTGGGCTCGGCCCAGGGGGAGAAAGAGGCCGCGGGAGAGAGGAAAGAGCGGGCCGCGCACGCTGGGCTGCGGGGA
Organism: Saccharum hybrid cultivar R570; assembly: GCA_038087645.1. Lineage (NCBI taxonomy): Eukaryota > Viridiplantae > Streptophyta > Magnoliopsida > Poales > Poaceae > Saccharum > Saccharum hybrid cultivar. Next base: position 1,400,784 of record JAQSUU010000615.1, on the reverse strand, counting down.
GAAACGGCCCAAGAGCAGAAAGAAAATAAGAAATCCTTTTCCAATTTTTCAAATTCCTTTTTCAACTGATTTTCACATTAAATTTAAATTTAAATCAAACCACTCAATACAAAACTTCAAATGCAGCAGCATGAATGCTCAATCATGTTTCTACCCTTATATTTGATTTTAAATTTATAAAAATTATTCTTATTCTAAATTTTGCATGCTTCACAAAAATAAATATAAAAATCATGTTTTTCCTATTTTTCTTCTTTTCAAATTTTTAGGGTGTTACACCAATAAAAAAGGCTATTTCTCTGTCGCTTTAGTTCTGTCAGAATTTTTCTATCGGTATACTAACATAAAAATTATTTTTCTATTTTTCCTATCGGTTTTTTGTGTTTTTCTGTCGGTTTTTTACCGAGAGGATATTTTTCGTTTCTAGTAGTGATTATATTAGGTTCTGCGTGCAGTGCAAGGATAGAAGAATAATATGCAGTTTATATATTATACTATACTAGATATATGCCCGTGCGTTATACCGGAGTCATGACTTTTTTTCCTACTCCTATGACGGATTTGATCATTTTCAAAAAATAATGGAAAGCTAATTAACGATTATTCATTGAGAATCCTATGCGTCGTGGTAAGTTTATTTAGAATGTTTGCCTTCAACTTAAATAGCTACAGGCTCTACAGGCCCTGCCGTCGCTATGCATTGTCTGTGTCAGGGTCTTTTCAAGGGAAGAATAACGATGACCATCGGCCAACAAAGGTCTTGTTTAGTTTCTTAAATTCACCCTCAAATTCCACTATAAAAAAAAAGATTCTCTATCACATCAAAATACCGGCACATATATAGAGTACTAAATATAGATGAAATCAAAAACTAATTGCACAGTTTTATTATACTTTGCGAGACGAATATTTTAAGCCTAATTAATCAATGTTTGGACAATTATTAGCAAATAAAAACAAAATTGATACAGTGTTCAACAGTAATTCGGCAACCCTAATTCAGGCATCTAAACACGGCCAAAGAGAGGTGAGGTTGCAACTTGCGAGGCGACGTGATGGACGACGCATACTACGGCCGTGATCAGCGCTACAATGGGTAGGGCGGCGGCAACGCGACGCCAGGGTAGGCTCCTGTGGTGCCGTACACTACAGGAATGCCCTCCTTTGCCGACTGCCAGAAGCAGTTGGCAAAGGCACTAAAACAGGTGGCAAAGGCTTTGCCGACTGCATTACACGTGGCAGTCGGCAAAGAAGAGGTTGCAAAGAATTCGTCGGCAAAGAAAACTTTGCCGCCTGCCATGTGGAAAGCAGTCGGCAAAGGCTTTGCCACCTGTCAACACGGCAGTGGGCAAAGGAGACGTACGCCGTCGTGAGATGACGGTGCGCGTTTTGTTTGCCGACTGCCACGCGGCAGTCGGCAAAGGCTTTTTTTAATTTTTTTAGAATAGAATTTCTTTGCCGACTGTCTTTATTGGCAGGTGGCAAAGGTTTTTTTTATTTTTTTCAGGACAGAAATTCTTTGCCGACTGTCTTGATTGGCAGGTGGCAAATGATTTTTTAATTTTTTTCAGAACAGAAATTCTTTGCCGACTGCCTTTATTGGCTGGTGGCAAAGGATTCTTTGCCGACTGCCTTGATTGGGAGGTGGTAAAGCTGCCATGGTTTCTGAGATTCTAGCTTTGCCACCTGCTTTCCACGTGGCGGGTGGCAAAGCTGGAATAATTAAATTTTTGATCTGTTTTTTCTGTTTTGCATCACAGCAACAAATTCAAATATATCACACAGATCCACATATATATCACACAAATCCACATATATAGCATATATAATTCATAACAAAGGGGTCCAACAAGTCCATAATCCAACAAATCGTATTAATTGAGCATCCAACATCAAACATCCAACATGGTGTGCAAAACCAACATCAAACATCCTCTAAAGTAGAAGAACCACATAGGCAGTCACGCGTCCTGTGACCCGTCGCCACCATAGTGTGAAGAGCTCCCAGCTGGCCACGAAGGCCACGCGGACGGTCCAACCTGCGGCGCGCTGTTGTACACCCACCCGGATCCGATCTGGTGGGCAGGCGGAGAGTCGCTAGCCCACCCGGAGCCCCCTCCTGCATAGGCCTAGGAGGAACGCCACCTGGCCACGAGAGTTGTGGCTGAGGGGCAACCGACCCCATATGGCCTGGAGAAAGGCCATGTGGAGTCGGGTTCGAACCCGCTGACAGTGGCTGCACAGAGGAGAAGCGATCTCATTAGTACCTGTGGGATGGCCGCACAAGCGAAAAATAATACAAAGACTGCTAGAAACTCACTGGAGTCCCTAAAGGGCTAGGAACAGGGGGTGGACTGAGAATAGGTGGTGGAGCGAAGATCACAGAAGGAAACAGAGGATATCTAAAACCAGGGATCTCCAGGCCCTAAAAGAAGCTGGCAAACTCCTTCATCTAACGCGCCGAGTGCTCCTGGATAGCCTCCAACTGCCGGCGATGGGCCTCCTGTTGGGCCGCCAGCTGCTGCCGATGGGCCTCCTCTTGGGCCACCTGTTGGGCCCGCACGGAGGAGCTTCACTGACTCGTACATGTTCTTTGGCAGCGTGTGATCCTTCGGAAGCATTGTGCCCAAAACTATCAACATGAGATTGAAGCCGTCTCGACTCAGGCTCAACTGCGACTTCAACCCTAGAAGGCGACCAACGGCATCTAGTTGCGACATTGTTGTCTTCTCGTGAAGGGGCTTCTGCGCCGAAGATATCATTTCATAGAAAGCCTTTGCGGTTTCCTCTAGATCCTCCTCCATCAATCCTTCATTGTCATGTGCCTCGTTATAGTCTACCACCATGTTGGCCAACCCAGCATCTCCATCATACTCCTCGAGGCGTGCTCTTACCTCCTCCTCTCTAATACGTGCTTTTGCTTCACCATGGAAGATCCACCTCTTGTAGTTTTCCACAAATCCATACTTGAAAAGATCTTTGTAGACCTCCCTCTGTACTTTTCTTTTTTGGTTCTTACACTCTTTGCAGGGACACAACGTCCGATCTGACCCTTGAGCAGCCGGCCCAAATGCTTGCTCCAGGAAATTATTGGTCCCCCTAACCCATTCATCGCTCTTCCTCTTAGTTGTCTAGCCAGTGTACATCCACTCACGGTCATCCATCCTCTGTTATGCGCCAATGTAAGCGAGTAATAAAACCATCATTTGCATCTACAAGGCGTTCCTACCATCTAATAGGTGAAGGATAGATCCTAATCCCACCCGAAAATGCGTACATGAGGTTAGCTTCCATGCTCCACTCCCATCCAAGACGGAATTTTAGCAGCACCTCCCCGCTGTTCTCCCGATACACGTCCCGGCGGGGAGAGTGTGTATCCGGAGAACAACGGAAAGGTGCGGCCGAAACTCTGACTTGAATGGGAGCAAAACATGGAAGCTAACCCATCTACGCACCCGCATGTTGTCCAAAAAACGTGGACAATCCGAAAGAGATACTTTCACAGATATGCACTGATCAGCATACCAACGAACGTGTATCCCTTTCGGACGGGAGACGCCTAACTTGGCTGCGCAATCTACAACTACTATAAGGATGAGAGGTGAATTATACCTAGGGTAGTGGCACAAAGGCGAGTAGCAGGGTGGTGGAGAGTCGACGCGGTGCAGGAAGACCTGCAGCGCCCACGAAGACGATCGGAGTCACCGAGTACCTCCCACAGGTGATCCTACAAAAAGGACAAAAAAAGGTTAGTATCCACTCAAAATTCCAGCAGCACCTCCCCTACACGGGGAGGTTCCAAAACCTGCAAAAAACAACGGCGCAAATGCCGATAACCACCGCGGCACGAAGGCCGATAACCACAACGGCGTGAAGGCCAATAACCACCGCGGCACGAAGGCCGATAACCACATCGGCACGAAGGCCGACATCACAACGGCGTGAAGGCCAATAACCACCGCGGCACGAAGGCCGATTACCACAGCGGCACGAAGGCCGACATCACAACGGCACGAAGGCTGACAAGTAGTGAAGGGGTTAATATACCTTGCTCTTGTAGCCGGTTCGACGACGGTGGAGGTGTCGACGGGACGTAGACGCCAAGAAGACGGTCGAGGCACCTCCTCACCTTCTCCCCTTCTCTCTTCCTCCTTACTCTTCTTCTCCTTCTTCCTTCTCCTTCTCCTTCTTCCTTATTCCTTCTCTCTTCTCCCTTCTTCTTCTTCCTTCTCCCACCATCTCCCTTCTCCTCCTTTCCTTGTCCTGCTCCCACGCCTCTCTGCCTTGGGGTTGCGGGGGCCGGGGCGCAGGGGTTGCCGAGGAGCCGGGGTGGCCGCGGGGCTGTGAGGCGCCGGGGAGCCGGGCCTGCGGGGCGTGGCGCGGCCGGGTTGGTGCGCGGGGCGCAGCGCGGCTGGGGCGCCGGGGTGGGTGGGCCGGGGCGTCGGGGTGGGTGGGCAGGCAGGGGCGCGGAAATGTGTGGGTTTTGTACATCTGACGTCACAACTTGCTCAAAAATTTTTCAAATTTTTATCATAGGCTCCTCATGTGATAACATGACACCTCAACAAGTTTCGTATTTTTTCGATTTTGTTTGAATTTTATATAATTAAAAATCACTTCTACCACACTTGGATGGTCATGTTCCATGGACAAGGACTTCAAAATTTTGGGTGAGTTTTTGGATATGGCCTCAAAATACATTCTTCAACATGAATATCATTTTTCGAATGGCTAAGTTTTACTATTTCATGCACCTATAGTTCAAAGTTGGATTATGCAGCGGAAAATTCAATTTAAAGAAATTAATTAACGAAATATAGCAAAAAAAAGTCAAAAAATCACAAAACTTTTTAAGGTTCACACTTATTGCATGTGGAGGCTAGAAAAAAAAACTTTGACCAAGTTTAGAGCAAGTGACGACGTCGAATGTCCAAAATCTAAATTCAAATTTCAAAAATAAAAAAGAGTCTTTGCCGACTGCCTGACGGCAAGGCATGTAGCAAAGGGGACGGCGATGGGCGCCCTGCCACCTTTGCCACCTGCTTTTCTTTGCCACCTGCTAGGCAGTCGGCAAAGGATGTCTTTGCCGACTGCTAGGAATGGCGACAGCTGAGGAAATAATGGCAGTCGGCAAAGACTCCTTTGCCGACTGCTCATTAGGGCGGTCGGCAAAGAGCATGTTTGCCGACTGCCCTATATTTGGCAGGTGGCAAAGGGTACTAGCAGTCGGCAAAGCCGAGTTTTCCTGTAGTGGTACGGGTTGTCGCAGGTGAACGAACAGGAACGTGGAGGGCAATGGGTGCGGGCATCCACCGTCGCCGACGCCGACAGTGAAGGTGTAGTGCCGCACCAACCCCAACTACGCCATGACCGTCCACGACGGGAAGCCGATGCTGGCACCGACGAACCCCAAGGACGAGTACTAGCACATGCGCGGTGGAGCACGAGCGTCAAGGACCAAGAGTGGTATCCGGCGTTCGCGCTGCTGAACAAGGCGACGGGGAGGCCATCAGGCACTCGCTCGGGCCGACACTCGCACCCGATGCGGCTGGTGTGCCCTATGGACGAGTCGATGCTCTGGATGGAGAGTCTTAACGTCGACAACGACTTCCGCCGTGTTCGCATGGTCAACAGCATCTACCTCAACTTCGACACCCTCCACTCCACGGCGACTGCGACAGCACTGACGGCAACTAACAAGCGTGTGGAGAAGTCAGAACAAGAGCGACACGCATCCTGGGGCTCCGCCGATCTTGAGCACAGATGCTGTCGTGGACGTTTGACTCTGGTCTACGCATGACGAGGTCCTATTGCTGTGCTGAGGGACCATGCTCATTTGTTCAAGAGCCGAGAAGCAAGGTGGACGACGCGTGTCGTGGACTCTGGACGGCCACGCTCATCGGCAACCGTGTTTGTTGCATCTTCTAGAGGTGGCCACACTTGTCGGCATGAGATGGCATGGCTGTGTGATGTGGGACCTGGTGACATCGAGACAACTGCGGATGCCATCAGCAATCTACACAAATGATGTCACCCCATCGAGAAGGCGAGCCCCGACACCATCGACAATGGCTCCACGCCTACACCAACATCAGTGCACCGGGCGACGTCGGGACAACCATAGATGTCATCGGCAAAGGCACCTATGGCCTACGCCAACGATGTCGCCGCATCAGGGAGGCGAGCCCGGACAGCATCCATAATGGCTCTCCCATCTACATCGATAACACGTCACACCGAAAAGACGAGTCCAGACGTCATCGTGGACAGCTAAGAAAACGATGCCCGGTAGACTTTGTGGTGCACGTGTTTGAAGTTGTTAAAGAATAGTTAATTTTTCTTTGTTGGCAAAAAGAATAGTCAAGTCTTCATTGGTAGCTATGTGACACTTAGGCTTTGTTTAGTTCTATGGTATAAAGTTTTGGGGTGTCACATCGGGTGTCATATGAAGGTATCGCATGGGGTGTTTGATACTAATAAAAAAACAAATTACAGAATCTGTCAGTAAACCACGAGACAAAATTATTAAGCCTAATTAATCCATCATTAGCGCATGTGTTACTGTAGCACTTTATTGTCAAATCATAAACTAATTAGGCTTAAAAGATTCATCTCGCAAATTACATGTAATCTGTGTAATTAGTTATTTTTTAGTCTATATTTAATACTCCATACATGTGTCAAACATTCGAATTGATAGGGTACAAAGTTTTAACGTGGGAACTAAACAAGGCCTTAGTAAATGTTTGTACCTCATTTTGACCGTACCATTAGCAGCAAAAGGTCCACAAAAACGATGCCTGGTAGACTTTGTGGTGCACGTTTTTGAAGTTGCTAAAGAATAGTCAATTTTTCTTTTTTGACCAAAAGAATAGTCTATTCTTCATTCCTACCTACGTGACACTCAATAAATGTTTGTACCTTATTTTGATCGTACCGTCAGGAGCAAAAGGTCAACATGTTATATATATCATATCACCCAGCTACCGTCCACCATTTTTTCAAGGGAAGGGGGTATTATATTAAAGGTTGGTACAGTACATCCACAAATTACACATGAAAAATCTAAAATAAAAGTAAATAATATTCTATTCAGATTCTTTCATCATCTTCTTCCACAATAGCTTCCCTCGAATGCACCGACGGCTAATCCCAAAATACTGGACATGCCGCAAGATCCCATGCTTTGGAACCAATCCAAAACGGATCTAAATCGCTGAAAGAATATCGGCAGTTGCACTGTCAAGTATGACAAAGGATGCAGATTCATCACCTCGAGACCTTGAAATCCTCTCCACGACCATTGACGATGAGGTTGATGATGCGGAGTCACTGTCCTCATAGCCAGCACACGCTATGGGAGCGGCAGATAGAGAAGATCGGCTGGAGGTCCCAGCGTTCTAGGGAGGAAGATGCATGCACTGACTGACTGTGACTGCACGTGTGTTCATGTATGTACGTATTTGAATTCTCCTATAGATAGATGTATATGTGACAATCCATATACTACAACGTAGTATTCTTTGCTCTCTGTGCTTGGATTGGCATCGAATTCAAATATATATACGTATGGCTTGCTCAAACTTTATAGTTATATATTCCAATTCTAGGGCCAATCATCTCCATCAAACCAGCCTATGTGTAGTCTAATCACCCAAACCTAAGAATTCTGAAGCATTTATATCAGCTTTTATGTCTTTTTCATCAATTAATATTATTCTATTCATTTAGTTACGTGCAAGAGATGTGCTCTTGTTTCTTCTGAAAACACGACAAAGAGAAACAAGACTTAGACATGTTATTTTTTCTTGTGCTCATGTAGCACAATTCAATGAACTGATATGAGAGTTGATCTTTCAGACCCAACTTAATAGATTTGCTACTGAATTTTGGCCCTAGTCTTCGTCAAATCCTGGGTCCGCCACTGACAGCACCCACTGTGGATGCCGCAAATAGAGAAGCTCTGCTGGACGTTCTTGCCTTCGACGGAGGAAGATGCATGTGCATGCACTGACTGACTGTGACTGGACGTGCCTTCATGTATGTAGGTATATGAATTCTCGAGTAGATAGATGTATATGTGTCAATCCATACACTACAACGTAGTATTGGTTCCTCTCTATGCCTGGATTGGCTTCGATTCAAATATATATGTATGCCTTGCTCGAACTTCATAGTTATATTCTAATTCTAGGGCCAATCATCTCTATCAAACCAGCCTGTGTAGTCTAATCACTCAAACCTAAGAATTCCAAAGCATTTATATCAGCTTTTATGTCTTTTTCAGAAATTAATATTATTCTCTTCATTTTATTACGTGCAAGAGATGTGCTCTTGTTTCTTCTGAAAACACGGCATAGAGGAACAAGACTTAGACATGTTATTTTTTCTCGTGCTCATGTAGCACAATTCAATGAACAGACATGAGAGTTGATCTTTACCCAACTTAATAGTTTTGCTACTAAATTTTGGCCCTAGTCTTCGTCAAATCCTAGGTCCACCACTGACAGCACCCGCTATGAGAGGCACAGATAGAGAAGATCTGCTGGACGTTCTGGCCTTCCACGGAGGAAGATGCGTGTGCATGCACTGACTGACTGTGACTGCACGTGCCTTCATGTATCTATGTATTTGAATTCTCGAATAGATAGATGTATATGTGTCAATCCATATACTACTGAACACATGCATTAAGCATTAAATATAGATAAAAAATAAAACTAATTACACAGTTTAGACGAAATGGACGAGACGAATCTTTTAAGCCTAATTAGACCATGATTGGACAATATTTGCCAAATAACAACGAAAAGAGCTACAGTGCTATTTTGCAAAATTTTTTGCATCTAAACCGGCCCCTAGTATTGGTTGCTCTCCGTGCCTCTGTTGGCTTCGATTCAAATGGCTTGCTCGAACTTCATAGTTATATTCCAATTCTAGGGCAATCATCTTCAACAACCCAGCCTATGTATAGTCTAATCACTCAAACCTAAGAGTTCCAAAGCATTTATATAAGCTTTTATGTCTTTTTTAGCAATTAATATTACTAGCAAGACATGTCCGTGCATTGCAACAGGGCGTACAATTTATTACTCAGTGATTGTGCATTTTTTATAAAATTTAAATGAGTTTAGTCCAACCTTGAATCAAATAAATATAATCCCACATGAATAATTGACAAGAGTACATTGGAAAAAACAGAAGAAAAAATTTGTCAAACAAATCAGAAATCATCATGTACGTGTAAGTAAGTACGTCTGAGATTTATCTCATTGCTTCTAGTTTACCTGGTTCATGAAAAAAAACATTTACAAAACTAAACAAAAACACTAATCTCCATTCGAGAAACAAATAACAAATCACCAAAACAGAGAAAACTACCAAACAAATATCAGAAACCACCTTGAGAAAAAACAGAAAAAATCATGTCCCATACAGAAATCGGAAACCATCATGTACAGTGGAGGAAAAAGGAACAAAAAATCATATAAAAAATATGTGGAAAATCAAGAGGGGAAAATATTATGTAAGGAAAACATAGAAACATCACGTGAGGGAAACAAATCCATCCAAAAAAGTAGCGTGGAAAAATAATAGAAAAGCAAATTTGGAACATCCTATATAACATAAAGTTTTGAGACGATATAACAATAAAGATATGACACGATAATTTTGTTGATTCAATAGTTGAAGTATATATAGATATTCAAAGACGGCGTATTGGAATAGGAAAGGAATTGTATATATAAGTATTCGAACACCGCATATTGGAATAGGAAAGGAATTGTACAATCCAGATGTAGCATGAGGTAATTGTGTATTGGAATAGCCCACGACAAACCTAATGTACTCCAACTGTCCACAAAACCAAAGGGAGGAATCGGAGTTTAATATTCAGGTAAGATATATCTTTTTTGTATTTTTGTTTTCATTTTCTATTTGATCAGGATTTCAATTCCTATTCCGTTTAGGATTAGAATTCTAACTATCCAAGTTATCTCAAGAGTCCAAGTCATATGCACGATTCAATACGTTTTTGAATCGAACTCCGTAGCGTGCTAGACAAGAGCTATTATAACTCGTATGAGCATGGGTTATATATAAGTTCAGATGGAGGAAACTTTCCATTGTCTGGTAGTCAAAGGAGATGGACAAAAAAAATGGATGGACCAAAAAAAATAGGCTAAAATTTTGCATCTTTATTATTATATTAGGTATATATATAGATATAAATTTACTGTCCATTTAGTTACGGGCCTGTTTGGTTCTCTAGTCATAGGACTAGAGACTAAAACATGAACTAAATAGTAGTCCCTAATGGTGTTTGGTTGAATGGACTAGAAGGGACTAAACATCATTAATGCACCTGAACAAACACCAAAGAGCCCCTAATCAATGCAGTAATCTGGTGGGTGCTCTACCCTTGGCGCGACCAGCTTCCCCCGCCCAGCTTGCAGCGCGCCACTGCTTCCCGCGCCCAACTTGCCGTGCGCCCCTGCTTGCCATGCCGAACTGCCCTGCTTGCCAAGCCGCGCTACCCTGCTTGCCATGCCACGCTGCTGGCAGGCTTCTCATTACAAAAAATGGTTCCTTTATTCAAACAGTATTCATTTAGTTCTAGAATCTCCATTATTACACATCATCAAAGCTACGATCTAGAATACAAACAAATCAAACGCTTATGGACGTGCCAGATTCAATTTAACTAAATGAACACAAACAGTCACCTCGCCTAAACAGATGCGAGCAGACACATCGTCTGTCAGTATATTAGTCAATTCCAAAACAAAACAATCACGTACGGCTGTGACAGGCGTGCCAGTACCGTATGTATTTAGTTCATTTCATCCAGGCAACGTGTGTGCTACCTCGATCCTTGAACGGCGAACAACATATGCTTTAATAACGATCATAGGCACTCTATTTCTATTATTTTGCACAAATTGTTTTCTTTGAAAGTGGTTCTTTTTTCAACATTTTCTAAAACGTTGGGTCAGTTCCAATGTCAGAGTCCGATTGCCACCTCGCCACCTTGCCTATTATATATCAGTTAATTCCCAAACAAATCAAACAGGTACGGTTAATTCCTAAACAATTCAAACACTTATGGGCGTACCAGACTCTATTCAACTAAACGGATGCAAACAGCCACCTCGCCTAAACGGACGCAAGTAGACACATCGCCTGTTAGTATATTAGTCAATTCCAAAACAAAATAATCATGTACTGTCATGACTGGCGTGCTAGTGCCGTGTGTCTTTAGTTCGTTTCATCTAGCCAACGTGCGTGCTACCTTGACGCTTGAACGGCTAACAACATTTGCTTTCAAAACCTTCACAGGTACTCTATTTCTTTTATTTTGCATTAAATTTTTTCTTTAAAAGTGGTTATTTTTTCAACATCTTCTATTACTTTGCTCAATCACGTGGATGGATTAATCGCTTTACCCTTCGGCCTCGTGGGTCAGCCAGCTCGTAATGCTCGGCTAAGAAGTCACGTGTGGAAGAGAGTCCGGTACGTAATTCTTGGCTAACCAATCACGTTGCGTCGCCTATTGTCATCGTAATCCCCACGCTCCCATCGACGTCGGGTCAGTTCCAATGTCAGAGTTCGACTGCCATATCGGCACCTTGCCCATTATATATCTGTTAATTCTCACAGAAATCAAACACATATAGTTAATTCCTAAACAAATCAAATACTTATGGGTATGTCAAATTCAATTTAACCACACGGACGCAAACAACCACCTCTCCTAAACGGAAGCAAGCAGACACATCGCCTGTTAGTATATTAGTCAATTCCAAAACAAAACAATCATGCACGGCCGTGACTGGCGTGCCAGTGCCATGTGTCTTGAGTTCGTTTCATCTAGGCAACGTGCGTGCTACCTCGACGCATGAACGGTGCACAACATATGCTTTCATAATCTTCACATGTACTCTATTTCTATTACTATGCGTAAATTTTTTTCTTTGGAAGTGATACTTTTTTCAACATCTTGTATTACTTTGCAGAATCACATTGCGATGCCTATTGTCATTGTAATCCCCTCGCTCCCTTTGACGCCAGGTCAGTTCCAATGTCAGAGTCCCACCACCACCTCACCATCTTGCCTATTATATATCAGTTAATTTCCAAACAAATCAAACACATAAAGTTAATTCCCAGACAAATCAAACACTTACGGGCGTGCTAGATTCAATTCAACTAAACGGACGCAAGCTGTTAGTATATTAGTCAATTCCAAAACAAAACAATCACGTACGGCCATGATAGGCGTGCCAGTGCCGTGTGTTTTTAGTTTGTTTCATCTAGGCAACGTGTGTCCTACCTTGACGCTTGAGCGGTGAACAACAAATGCTTTCATAACTTTCACAAGTACTCTATTTCTATTATTTTGCATAAATTTTTTCTTTAAAAGTGGTTCTTTTTTCAACATCTTCTATTACTTTGCACAATCACGTGGATGGATTAATCGCTCGATCTGCCATCCCGCCGCGTGTGTCCCCTAGCTCTTAATGCCCAGCTAGGCAATCACATGTGGAAGAGAGTCCTGTTGGAATTGATCTCCCACCAAGATGGCCCAACGGCCACTTGGGCCTTGACTCGCGCCCCGATCGGGGGCGTCCAGCCCAAACACGGCTGGTGGGCCCCCGTCGCCCAGTGCCACAAATGGGAGGTGGGAGCCAGTGGCTAGGGAGGAGGTTCTACCACCGCCACTACAGTACCCCGCCTCGAAACCCTACCGATCGGGAAGGCGCTGCCAGCGACGGGAAAGTTCCACCGGCACCGCCATTGACCACGACCTCACTGCACTGCATCACCATTCTTCATCGACACTTGGTCCACCACTCCGACACGATGAAGGCCGGTATCCTTTCCTTCTCTATCTCTCTCTCCTCTCCTTCTAGATCTAGTACTAAGACTTGTCATCAATGCGAAGTTGTACCCCAATGATCTACTGTTAATGGTCTAAGAGACACAACAATGTTATCAAGAGCCGGGCTAAGTAGTAGATCTAGGTCGGGTAAAAGAAAAACAGAAAAGACCCGAACCCTAACCCTAACCGAGAAAAGAAAAGAGAAAGAGGGATCCGATTTTGAATCGGGCCAAAGAGATTTAGCGTAACCCTAACCCTAGTGAAAGGTCGGCGTGGAAAGGGTCCTTACCTAGGCCATCCTCCCGCCGGCACTACCACTGTTGAGCGGGGAGGAGGACCCGCCGCCACGTCGACGACGCGCGGGATGAGATCTCGACCGAGCCCATCACTGCCCGTACGAGCTCCGATCAAGGGCACCACCTCGAGACCACTTGACGGTGGCGCGCTCACCCTCGAGTGAACGCACGCGCCGGCGAGGGGGCTGGTGGCGGTGCCGGTCTTCTCTGTCGCCATGGGAGACCGTCGCTACGCCGTCATCGCTCGGTGCGGGTCGGACTACGGTGGCTCTGGTGTGCAGTGCGGCGCAAACAAAGAGAACGGGGAGAAGGAAAGAAAGAAGATGCTTGGGAGTAGGATCTGCTCCTGCTGATTTTCCTCCACGACGGTGCGGACGGCCACCATGGCCGCCGCCGCTATGGCTGCTGCTGCGCGGCGCGAGTGCAGAAAGAAGAGGAAAGTTCAGAGAAGTGACCTAGGGATCGGGGAGGAGACGGCGGCTCAACGTTTTGTTCCTCCGATCTTGACGGACAGCCGTTGGATCTGATCGACGGTCAGCAACCGCTGTGCTCAATTCGGCCCAGGCGAGCGGAAGAGCCAGGCCACCTTCTCGGCCCAGGCCCATGTTGCGGCCTGGGTGCGGGAAAGGGCTGCGAGAGTGCCGCGTTTTTGCTGGGCCGGAGCAAAAGAGGTAGCAGCGCGACTGGGCCGGCCCATCTAGCGGAGGCAGGCGATGTTGGGCCAAAAGCGCGAACTGCTGAGCCGACTTGGGCCATGGGCCAAAGAAAAGCGCGAGTCGGGCTGTGGGCCACAGAAACTCGTAGAGCACAGTTGGGCAACGAGCTGGTTTTTCCAGACCGGCCAAATAAATAGTAAAATATGAGTTTAAGTTTATTCTTTTTCAGAAGCGCTTTCATGATGTTCTCTGGTTAAGTTTAAATGTTTCAATCTCTACTCAAATTTGATCCACGTGATAATTTGTTTAGAGAGCAGATGAGTAAAGAAAAGTGCTTCTAAATTAGAATTATTTTAAGAGCTTTTCATGTATCCGCTGCAAAGTTAAAGTATATTGTCTTTTTATTAAATTCGAACCAACAAAAGAATTTAATTTGAAGAACAGTTATAGTTATTCAGTAAATGATGAAAAGTTTATCCTCTAGTTAAAGTTGGAACCAACGGGAAAAATTTAATTGGAGGGATGATTAGTTTATAGTTAAGATAAATTATAATATTGTTATTTTCTGACCAACGTTGATGATAACAATATTATAAGTTTATTTATGAGTTTAAGTTTAAAGAAAATTATGATATTATTATTTTCTGACCAACGTTGATGATAACAATATTATAAGTCTATGAGTTTTATGTTTAAAGTTTAAATCTCTGATAAATTTTGCATCAAAGTGACCAATTTCAGAGAATGAATAAGAAACAAGAGATGCTCCAGAGCGAGCAGAATGTAATGTATTTTTATGTTTCCGCTGCAATGATGCTGATGATCTTCAAAATTTAATTCGAACCAACGGGAGAATTTAATTTTGAAAAGGGTTATAGGATAATTGAGTTTTTTATATGTTAATTCCATTTCTGCCCAACGGTGATGTGGAATTAATGTAGAAGAATGTTGTTTTATTCTATTTCTGCCCAACGGTGATATAGAATAGAACATAAAGTTTTAAAAGTTTAATGAGCATTGTTAATGATTATTGTTGAATATTTTTCGGACAGAGATCTTTATGCTTTCATTCTTGAAGGCAGAAAAGGAAATGAGCTAGGTACTTATGATTCAGAAGATGAAAAGTGCAATTTTTTGCAGAAAGAAGACCATTGTGTAAGGGACTGCGTTCTTTTTAAAGAATGGCTTCAAAAGAAAAGAATTCTAGGATATTGATCCAAGAAATAGAACATTAAGAGTTTATTTTTAAAAGATGTCTTTTATGTACTCCTTATGAAGAAGAATTTAGTTTTTAGTTTTTATCATCATGATAAAAGATATAATAAGTAATATAATTTTTTAGTCTTAATCATCATGATTTGAAATGTAATAAGTGACATGCATGTTTAATTTGACCAATGTCGGATTAAGCATGTGTGTTAAAGAGTATTTGGATTCATTTCTAAATTTAATGATTGAATATGAGCCAATATTGACATTTATGTCCCTTCAAGAAAATTATCTCGCATGGCGGGAAAAAAAGTTTGTGATAGTACACGCATGATGGAAAAAAGTTTGAGAAAATACCCGCATGGCGGGATAAAGTTAGCATAGTACTTATGTTAATCAATCCTGCATGACGGGAGAAATTTGACATAGTATTTATCCTGCATGGCGGGAGAAAGTTGTGATGACTCATGTGCTTTGAGTGTATCCCGCACAGGGAGAAAAGTTTAGGGAAGCTCTCATGCTATCCTAGTATGAGTTTATAGAGAACAGAAAGTTACAGACGAACCTCAAGATAAGAATGACATGCAAGCGTGACTTGCGAAAGTATTAATGATAAAAGACTCTGGTGAGTTCTTGAAGTGAAATGAGGAAAAAGTACTCCCAATGAATTAAGAAATAATTTCATTTGCATCATGTAATCATGTGGATGAAGAAAGTAATCAAAGTTTCCTCATTCATAAGAGTTCTGAATAGTTTTCGAAATTGTGGTAGAAAAGTTCGTATCACATTTTGAGGGGGAGAAAGGTGAGATCAATTAAGAAAGACAATTAAGAAAGATACTTCCCCAATGCGATGTATACTAAAGTGATCTATAAAAGATGAACGTGATCGTCGGGGGAGTAAGACGGTCATAATATCGATACCCCTAAAGTAAAGAAATAGCTAAATCTACGGACCTTTTACAGTTCTAATAAAAAGATAGTATAGTCAGCCAGTATTCATACTGGACGTGTTCAGAGTTATTAAGACGGTGCTAAATGCGCCATATGAGTTTTAGAAGATTAAACCCAAAATGAAAAAGTTTGAAGATAGGACAATATGGGGGAGCATGGTACAAAGAGACCTAACTCCGCAAGGAGGATAAATAATGTAAACAAGGATCTTATTACATAGGACCTTACAGAATCAATTGTCTTTTGACAATAAAGGTCAAGAAATGCTAGTAACTGAGGCCCTAGAAAGTCTCAAAGAATAGGAAAATCAGATATTTCTGATGACTATAAAGTCTATATTAGTGAAATTCAAATGGAGGCTAATCACACCTAATTTGAAGAAGCCATGAGAGGCGTTCACTCGTCTAAGTGGCAAGAAGCAAAGAAAGATGAAATAGAATCGATAATACCAATAATATTTTAGGATCTAGAATAAATTCCTAAGGAGCCAAAATAGTAGGCTGTAATGAGTCTACAAGATAAAATGTGACTCCAAAGGGAATATGTAAAGATATGGAGCGCGACTTGAATCAAAAGATTTGGCGCAAAGCGAATGAATATATTACAATAAGTGCTAGTGGCACATTATGATCTGAGTTACATCAGATGAAAGTAGTTACGCGGCACAACCCAGAGGTTTTGTCATAAAAAGAAAGAATGTAAGGGATGCCACCTATCAAAATCTTTTATGGACTAGAGCAAATCTCTAGACAGTGGCATTTAAAGTTAAAGAGTCAATTAAAAATTTTAGGTTAAAGAGAATGAGGGGACAAATGTGTTTATACAAAGTTATAGAATGGGAAATTCATTTCCTAATCCTGTATATGTGGATGACATCTTACTTGTTAGTAGTAATGTCAATCTACTACATGAGAAGAAGAAGCTCTTGTCCTCAAGATTCAATAAGAAAGTTCTTGGTGAAATGTCTCTCATTATAAGAATTAAAATTCACTGAGATAGAAGAAAAGGGGTATTAGGACTATTGCATAGGCATGCTAAGAAAAGTTTCTAAAGAAATAAAGTACCTATGCGGGTAAACCTACACCTGTTCCTATGGTCAAGGGTAGTAGTTTTGAGAATTTTAGTGTTCCGAAAGACAATGTGATATTGTTATAGATGGACGTCCTATATGCTTTAGCTGTTGGAAGCTTAATGAGTACAAAGATAAGACCTTAACTGTCACACCCGATTTTAAGGACAAAACCAGACATACACTATATGTGAAATAAAGAAGTCAAATCTCACATATAGCCACAAATAAGTGTAATATCAAAAGACAAATGCTTAATAAACATAACTCAATAGTATAAAATATACCTTAGAGAGCAACACAGCGGAAAGACAACTCCAAACACCGGGTGTAAACTTCACTCCAGGAACAAACTGACTGGTTGATCACAAGCTTAACAATTCCAGAATCTAGAAATCTGATACCCTTCCTGAGATGTGGGAAATAGCAAGAGTGAGTCCATGTCGAACTCAACAAATATAACATGGGGTTCATGAGGCTCAAAAGGCTAGACACTGGTTTGACTGCATTTAGCTTTTAATTGTCACAATTTTATTACATGAGTAGCATCAAATTTGCATTAATCCCACAATAAACATATGATCAATGTAAATATGAATAACGAATAGCAAAACACATATTAAACCAATAAATGTTCATCTATTCTATGAAGGTCCAAGGCCGCTCGTATCCGTGAGCACGGCTAGTATACTAGTTTATTAAACTCTACGCAGAGGTGTACACTTTCACTGCGAGTCGTGATTACCCATATGCCCGGGATCGCGACTCCCAAAACACTTTCAAGGTGAGCAGGCAGGGAAACACTATGAAGCCTTTCAAAGGTTCGTCTAACAAGTTAGGGCCGCTAGGTTTCCAAAGCCAGTCTGTGTGATTCTACCACGCAGGGATCCACAGTCTGCTCTTCCCCATTTGCGCCACAAGGGTAACCTCTAACAAGCTAGAAAAGGTCCTCATACTGAGCTAAAGCTAGAGCCATTATAGCCCTCACAGTTGGACTGTAAGTCCCGGATGTTCGTTAACAGATGAGTCCTTGTGGAGAGAAACTAGAGCACCAAAAATAATCCCATGCTCTAGCCCTCTTTAAACAGTAATCAAAAAGTTATCTTTTAGTGTTGTTGTATATTCCATTAATCATATTACAAGATCATAGTTTATGCTCAACGCTAGCAAAAACTACCCAATGCAAAATCCCATAGGTTACAAGGTATAGATCAAAAACTAGGAAAATCCTTAATGACATTCAAGATAGACACATATAATATGATTTTATGTGATTAAAGTGAATAGGACAACAAGGAAATCCCATGTTATACTTGCCTTAAATTGATATCATTCTTTCTGTAGATTTGTCATCTCCAAAGAACTGCTTCTTGATTACCACGTAAATCTCACCGACTGGACATGATTGTAAAGCACCACACAAGCATCCATACAATCATATACGAAGCAAATAATAGATCTATATTAGAACAGTACACCAATCATACAAAAATAAATAAAAGAGTTTGAAACACGATCCTACGCATCGCTAAGAATACAAAGTCACGAAAAGCACGCTAATCAGAGCTACGGTTAAAAAGATACAACTACCGATAGATTTACCCATAAAACTATTAACTTCATGTATCTTAATGGTATAAAAACATATATAAGATATTTTATAGAGATTATAATTTAAGTCAAATTTAGATTCAAATTATAAAACTAAAGTAAAACAAATCATATTTTATTTACAAAACCCAGTTGCATAATTGTTATTTAAGATATGATTCAAACCATGAAATTCTAATATTAGCGACATGATAAACACTGTTACAAATGCGTAGATCTCGTTGCTATGAATCTAACGCAACTTGAATGGCTCAAAATGGAGTTGAAACGTAGAAGATATGAAATAAATAAGATTTTCTCTATTAAAATAATAGATTAAATCTAATCACGAATTTTAAAAGTTGAAAACCTACTTAACAGTAGTATTAACATGTAGATTATGAAATTACGAACCTAACGTAAGTTGAACGGATCAAATCGGAGTTAAAACGGAGAAGTTATGGCTAAAACAAAATCAGTGGCAATTCTGTAAATAGCTGAAAACATAATTTATTCTTAACCGAAACAAAATACGCTTTCAAATGAAGAAAACAAAATCTGTAAACATATTTTGGACTGCGGGTTTATTTTTCAAGAATATAGGGACGGCGGCGGACTTACTTGTTGGTGAGGAGAGTATGGCCGGCTAGGCAGCGCGGCGGCGGCGGCGACGGCGACGGCGAGAGAAAGAGGAGAAAAATATAATTTACTACATGAGAGATTTTCCAAACTAGGGGCTCCTCTACGGTAGTTTTGGTGTGCTTTGCCCATGGGGTAGGTACGTATATATAGGGAGGAAAACTCTCCACCTCCATGTCAACTAGCGATATGATACTAATTGACGTTGCACCATCTACCTCCGCTAATAGGCCTAAGTAATCATTTAAGCCCATTAGTAAATAAATGTATGGGCCTTCGAGATTTATTAAGATTATTGCACATGGGCTTTGAGCGTTGGGGAAAATGAGAGATTTATTATTTTCGGAATTAATTATTTTCATGGATAAAATAATTCCAGAAAAGTCCAGAATTATTATTTAAGCCGCGAAAAATACTCCGAAAGCTCCAAAAATTCGGAAAAAATTCCCAGAGACATTATGGAACATGAGAAACCCAAATAAAGTATTTGGAGCTCATGATAAGCTAATTTAGAGCATCTAAAAATTAGATTATGCTCATAGACAAGTGGAAACAAGCTACAGAAAAAGTCAGAAAAATTCCCGAGAAGTTTGTAGAGGTTGATTGACGGATGAGAAACAAGGAATTTGATTGTAGAAAAATGATATATGTATAGCGGGAAAGGAAAATCGACCTAAACGCATTTTGAAAGAACAACTTGAATTTATTTTGATCTTTGGTCAAAACCAAGCAATACAAAAATACAAATGCATCAGCATGAATGCATCAACAAGTTGCTAAACCTTCTGATAGATTTTAATTTAATGAAAAATATTATTTTCCTATGTTTTCATGAGCACAAAAATACATAATTAAATTATTTTAACTCTATTTCCAAATAAGCAATTTTTAGGGTGTTACAATTCTACCCCCTTAAGATGAATCTCGTCCCGAGATTCGGAAGATGATAATAAAAGAGATAATGACACTCTGTTTTTATTCGATCCTCATTTTATAAATTACATCTTTCGTTGAGAGTCATGAGGCAGTTTCTCAGATCCTAACTGACTAATGTTCCTAAGCAAGATCATCTCTCCTATTGAGCTCCTCCAAAGTTGTTTGTTCCTCTGCTATGACTTCCGTAAACTCATGATCCACTTTGCTATCCTCGGTGTACCTATCTTCTAATTGATCATTCTCGTCTTTCTCAGGTAAGAGTCGACCCCCTTGATACTCAATTCTTTTCCCTGACGGTGTTGTTAAGAGCATTGTGCACCGAGTACCATGAATCACTCCTTTGTGTGCACAGAGCCATCCATTCCAAGAACCACGCGAATTTTAAGTGACTCCAACACAATGAGTGTTGCGGTGAATTTTTCCTTATTTATGACAAGACTAACGTCCAGGCATATCTGATCTGCCTGTATTTCTCTCACTGGGGTTTGAACTAGCAAAGGCCTCCTCGTTGGACACTTCACCATCTGGCACGTCTCTACCATGTCGGCGGAAATGAAAGAATGCGAAGCACTAGGGTCAAATAGAGCAAAAACTTGTACTGAACTTACTTGAATATAACCTCCCACCACTTTGGTAACTCCATGAATTTTATCCATATCCACATTGCTCAGTCTTCCATTGACATAGTTTAGCTGCTCTTTACTTCCTTGAGCAAGCTTCTTATGGACTTTCCTTTTTCGCTTTCGTCGTTGTGGATTCTGACTTAGTTCACTCCCAACTTACTCTGCAACGTTGTTGTTTTGATAGTGCTCAGCTTCATCATACCCATAACATCCTTTAATGACAGAAACATCAGTCTTTTCCCACATATCAGTGCGAGACGTCATATAGGACTCCTGAGTCATGAGATACTACACTTCCTGTCATCAAGTGACCAACATCAGCAACACGAGCAAGTACAGATGATCATAATCATGAGCTATCTAAAGGGACAACTCTCACCTCCATGGATCCAGAATTATCAACCTTATATACAGACATTTTTGCTTGAGAGTGGCAACTCAATTATGGAGACTAACCAATACTTCCAAATAAAGAATTAAAACTTAATAAACCTTCTTTGCATTGGCTACCCCTTAAAATAAGGGACACCAATAAGGTAGCTTGAACCTTTTTTTTAGATGAGCTAACTAGCATCCATATGTTCTAATATCCTAATGATTCTTTTGTGCATAGCTAGAAACAAGAAATCTGAAGTTTCTCGCGAGCAGAAAATCAGCAACGTGGTAAAACTGCCACAACTCTCGTTTTGTAATTCCAATGAAGTTCCACCTTATACCCTTGGAAAGCTTATGAAATTTCCTGAAACTTTCTTATAGAACACTTTTCCAAATTCTGTAGATGACTTGGTCGAAAATAGTACATAACAGACTCTGTTCTAATTTTTAGACAGCACAGTTGCATCGTCTTGTGATTTTTGTATCTCCCAATCTAAAATAGCTATGAGGGTGGTTCTTGCATTTAGAGAAAGGTATTGAAGTCTACTTTTGTCCAGAATTTTCTCATGATTTTTGATCTTTCAAAAACAGAGATATAAATTGATAAAGATAGGTTGCTCTGAAAGACAAGATATAGAAAGTAGGAGATAACCAAAACCCATTTATTTCATTAATCCTTATACCTTATACATATAGACTAAATGAAATCATAGACAAAACCCACAAGATCATTCCACTCATTATAAAATTCCAACTCAAACATAAACATAAGCACAGAGCATCTAAACACTTAAAAATTCATAAGCCACACATTAAGACGACTCAACTTGGCTACTAACGGTTTTATTACACGGGACATAACTCCTATTTCTTAAACATGGTGTGATTGCAGCATCATCCGAAGTAGATAGCATCTCTTGCATTCCTTAGTCCTCTATAATGACATCTGAAATCTAGCATCCCTCTTTACCATTCTTAGTGTTCATACCCTCAGATGGGTCAACCTTGTATCCCTCAGGTGTAGGTTTAATACCCTCATACTCAATCCTTTCTCCTGAAGGTGTAGTTAGAAACACTGAACGTTGGACATACTCAATCACTCCTTTACAAGTAGATAACTAGTCTATTCCAAGGATAACATCAATGCCCATTAATTCTAAAATAATAAGATTTGCCTTAAAATTTACCTCATTTATGTCAAGACTAACTTTTGGGCATACGCGGTTCGCCTTTATTTCACCTCTTGGAGTCTTAACCATCACTATTTTCCCCCTTGGAAGCATAAATATGTTATGATCTTTTACATATTGTCTAGATATAAACGAATGTGAGGCACTGGAGTCAAACAAACCTTGGCATTTCCTGAACTTACAGGAATTGATCCAAACACGACCTCCTCAGCTCCAGGAATGGTGGTAATATCCACATGTTTCAACCTTCCATGGATGTAATTTCTCTTTAATTTATTTCCTTGCTCCTGCTCCTTTTGGACATCCTGTCCTGGGTCTTGCTGTTGTTGATTTTTCTGCAGGCAAGATTTGACATAATGTCCTTTCTGCTGGCAATGATAACACTTTCTCTTAGCTGGATCTTTTGTGATGTCATACTCCACGGAACTGTTGCTTGGTATGCTGCTATCTTGCTGGCCATAAAAGTTCACCTTCGTCCCTTTGGTTTGTTTCTTAGCTCGTTTGGCCTTTCGGGGTTGATACTCCTTATAGGTAATTGTCCACCCATCTATGACTACCTCATGGGGAGTAGTTTTAGCTTGAGAGGCCTCTAACTCTTCAAGGTTTGGATTTATTTGACAAGGGATCAGAGCTGCATGTGACAATGTAGTATAACTCGATTGCTGATTGCTTTCCACAATTGGTTCTAGTGAGATTGCTTCCCTCTTCTTGTCCATATTGACCTCAAAATTTGGATCCACCTTGACTTTTCACTTATTAGACTCGTTTTGAAGATAGGAAAACCATAATGCTTACAACAGTGAGTCCGAGCTCTGCCCTCCCGTCACGTGGATCTCCTAGCTCTTAATGCCTGGCTAAGCAATCATGTGTGGAAGAGAGTCCGAGTCTGGTGCATAATGCCTGGCTAAACAATCATGTTGCATCGCCAATTGTCATCGTAATCTCCTAGCCTCCTTGCCTACGATATATCAGCTAATTCCCAAACAAATCAAACACATATAGTTAATTCGCAAACAAGTCGAACACTTGCGGGCATGCTAGATTCAATTCAACTAAACAGATGCAAATGGACACCTCGCCTAAACGGACACAAGCAGACACATCACCTATTAGTATATTAGTCAATTCCAGAACAAAACAATCATGTACGGCCGTGACAGGCGTGCCTGTGCCATGTGTCTTTAGTTCGTCTCATCTAGGCAACATGCGTGCTACCTCAACACTTGAACGGGGACCAATATATGCTTTTTTAACCTTCATAGATACTCTATGTCTATTATTTTGTATAAAGTTTTTTTTTGAAAGTGGTTCTTTTTTCAACATCTTCTATTACTTTGTACAATCACGTGGATGGATTAATCGCTCTGCCCTCCCGTCACGTGGGTCCTCCAGCTCTTATTGCCCGTCTAAGCAATCACGTGTTGAAGAGAGTCCAAGTCTGGTACGTAATATCTGTCTAACCAATCACGTTGCATCGCCTATTGTCATCATAATTCACTAGCTGCCTTGACGCCGGGTCGGTTTCAATGTCAGAGTCCGACTGCCACCTCGCCACCTTGCCTTTTATATATCAGTTAATTCCCAAACAAATCAAACACGTACAGTCAATTCTCAAACAAATCGAACACTTGCGGGCATGCCAAATTCAATTCAACTGAATGGATGTAAACAGCCACCTCGCCTAAACGGACATAACAGGCACATCACCTGTTAGCATATTAGTGAATTCCAAAACAAAACAATCACGTACAGCCGTGACAGGCATGCCAGTGCAGTGTGTCTTCAGCTCGTCTCATTCAGGCAACGTGCGTGCTACCTCAACGCTTAAACGGCGAACAACATATGCTTTCATAACCTTCATAGGTACTCTATTTCTATTATTTTGCATAATTTTTTTCCTTTGAAAGTGGTTCTTTTTTCAACATCTTCTATTACTTTGCACAATCACATGGGTGGATTAATCGCTCTGTCCTCCCATCGCGTGGGTCCCCCAGCCCTTAATGCCTGGCTAAGCAATCACGTGTGGAAGAGAGTCCGAGTCTAGTACGTAATGCCTGGCTAACCAATCACGTTGCATCACCTATTTTCATTGTAATCCCCTCGCTCCCTATCGTCTAAACGGACCCAAGACAATCATTATGGGATCTAAACCCTGTATCAAGCTCTCCTGTGTGTGCCATCTGGCGTCTACCGGCGGGGCACACGTTGCAGCATGGCGTTCTCCCACCTAACCTAACATTGACCAAGTTTCTAGCATATAATGTTCACATTTGTGGCTCCAAATTAAATTATGGCCTGATGACTGCAATTATTTCCTGTAGGCACGTTATAATTATACTGTCGGGAGAGGGATGACAGGAGAACTATAATTTTCCTATCACGGCACCATTGACAGAAAAAAGCAATATTTCCTGTTGGTACGAACTTATTTTTCTGATGATGTAACACCGGCAGGAAACATTATTCCCTGTCGATACACCTATTTTTCCTCTCGTCATTTACCGATAAAAATAAATTTCTAGACCTGGCGACCTATAATTTTCCTGTCGACGCCCTACCGACAAGAAAAATGATAACCCGACAGGGAAAAGTCTAACCGATTAAAAAAGGCTATTTCTCTGTTGCTTTAGTTCTGTCAGAATTTTCCTATCATAGTCTAGAGGAGAGTGAATAGACGTATCTAAAAAGGAGATTTAAGGATCCCTGATAAGCCTAGAGGGGAGTGAATAGGCGTATCTAAAAATTTCTATGCAAAACTTAAAGTCACTTGTCAGCAAGCATCGGAAGTCCCAACCGTTTGGGTCGGCACTCCCGACGTCGTCAGAAGTTCTGGTGCAAATTGCCAAAAGTCCCGACACCTACAGGGAATGAACTACAAGTGTTAAAATGAACTTTGTGAATCCAATAACTTACAACCCCACTTTCTAGTGGTAAGATGAAGATGTTTGGTCACTTCCTTGGTGTTGAAAAGCCTCCAAATCGTAGATCAGGACCAAAACATAAGAAATAGTTTGAGGGAGAGAGAGAGACAACGAAGAACAAGTAATCACAATAACAATGAGCATGAGGGACACAAGGATTTATCCTAAGGTTCAACTTGCCACTAAGGCTTATCTACACCCTCGTTGTTGAGGTGACCACTAAGGTCGGAGTCTCTTTCACATTTTTGCCTCTCTCAAGCAACCACAAAGGTAAATTTAAGTTCTTCACTAGAAAATCAGGGGTAATACAAAATTTCCAAGGTTCTCCCACAGATCGGGAGCTCTTGGGCGATGCCTAGTGTAACATCCCAGATGTTAAAAACAATTAAAATCTTGATCATGAGCATCCTCAGAGCATAAGCATCAAACATCACGTCAAACAAGAACCACATGTTGCATTGTTACAAGTCAATGTTGCACATGTTGCATGCATAGCATGGTAATGTTTTTAATATTGCTTATGTTTCAAGTAAAGTGCTAAAATGTTTTAGATGTTTCAATAGAACGTTTAATGTTACATTGTTAGGTTTCATATGTTGCATGTGGTACACGTGTTGTTTAAGTAATGTTTCCCATGTAAGGTTTATATGTTTCGTATGTTTCATATACATATTTCACATGTTTCAAATACAATAGTAATTCGATGTGTTGTTTTTACTAGTATGCTTAATATGTTAATAATGCCATGTTGCTTATCACATGAAATGATGTTTTATTAGGGACAAATAATTAATCATGTTTTAGTTATAAAGAATAATCAATTGAATTCAAAATCCTGATTTTCGGAAAACCCTGTTTTACCTCTTTTTGTGTAATTCAAAATCTAAGCAAATTTTGGGGGTGAGCCAAAAAGCAAAGTTGTAGATCAGGTCTTGTTGTACAACTTTGGTTTTTGGAGTTTTTAAAGTTTTAGTGTAAAAGTTAGAGTAATTTTCAAAAGATTCAAATCTCAAATTTGACCCCTTTTCATCTCCCCAATCCAATTTCAAAATGGAGGTATATTTTGAAAATGTTTTGAATAGCAAAGTTATAGGTATTACCTAGATGTAAAACTTTGATATTTTGAGTTTTTGAAGTTTTGATATAAAATTCAAAGTAATTTTGAATTTACAGATTTCAAGAAAATGTCCCCTTTTAAATTCAAATTCAAATTTCAAAATCTAGGCCGAATTGGAAAAGGTTTATATTGAGAATGTTGTAGAACTTTAAAAATTGAGCAAAATTTGTTTTTACAGATTTTCAACTTAGAAAAATTGAGAGTAATTTGTGAAAATTATCCAGTGGCATTTTCGTAAATATGTCAACATCCATCCAACCGCAGGGCGCCACCTCCCGCCCGATGCCGGCGATCTTTGGTCGGCTTCCTGGCGCGCCCGCGATCGCTAGCAGCTGCTTCGGCATGGCTGGGCCATTCTGCGTCTCGCCCTCGCGTCGACCGGTCCCTTCTATATATATGTCCATCGCCGTCGTCTTCGTTTTCCCTTCCTCCTCTATTTCCTCTCCGCAGCCAGTCGCCACCACACGCCGCTGCATTCCACCGTCGCCACTGCTCCGTAGGTCGTTTGCTCTCGCCTGCTGCTCCGCAATCCTTGTGCGCAGTCCCTGGAGCCCTTTGTTGCGCCTCGCATCGTCCGAGACTGCCCGCAAGCCTCGGTCTTCTCCACGGTCGGCAACAGCGCCGCCACGAGTGCCTCACCGTGGACCGGCCACTTCCGACCACCTCCGCTTTCACCAAGTTCGCCACAACGTTCATGGTGAGCTCCTGAGCGTGATGCTCGTGTTGTTTTAGTCACTACCGTGTCAGAAGGGGCGTTTCGCCTCCACGCCGCCGGCCGGGTCGCCACCGTAGCCGCCATGGCCGCGGTCAAGCCCCCTCCGAGCCGTGTTGTGTCCGTTTAACGTCGCAGTAGTGTTCACGGGGTTCGTGTGGTGCTGTTGGTGTGGCTCCGCCTCGCTGGGGGATCGCCATCGGCGAGTTGGCCATCGGTGGTCACCGCGGCGCCGTGGTCGAGCACCGGAGGGGAAAGGGGAGAGAGCGTGGGCGCGAGTGGGCTAGCCTGGTCTTGCTGGGCCGGGCAGAGTTGGCCAGGACGAGGGAGAGAGAGAGGAGCATGGGTGCGAGCGGGCTGCGCGCGCGTCCGGTTGGGCCGAGCGGTCGGAAAAAAAAGCGGGGAGCAGCCCGTGTGGCTGGTTTTTGTTTTTCTTTTTCAAAAAAATGTGAATAGTAACAAGTTTTGTTTATTTTGTTATGAATTATTTAGAATTCCAAAATTGGTCAAAATTATTGTATAACCTCTTTGTATTGTGTACTATTGAGGAAAAATATTAAATGTCAATTTTATTTACTTTTAGTAAGTTAATTAATTAGTTTCATTAATTAATAAATGGCTTTTCCATAATTTTCCTAGGCTTAATTAATTGTCCAAAAATTATAAAAATTGTTTTGCCACTTAGTTATGATATAAGCTTCTGAAAATAAAAATTTTAGCTTAATTAGACAAAGTTGATTTTATTCTTAATTTATGCTTTATTAATTAATTAGTTAATCCTATAATTAGAACTTAATGATTAGAGTTGTTTGACTTTGTGATTGAGTGTTGACTTTGGGTCATTAACACTTAATGACCTTTAGCACCGTTAATTGATTGTTTGAGCTCTCTTAATTATGTTGTGAAGACTTAATTGGTGTTATTTCATGTGATTAACGAAAGTCCTTAATGAAGTAATTAACTTAAACGAACCCTAAGTTAGAGTTAGGTTAGAATCGATTGTTTTGTAACTGTACCGCGAAGGAAAATTGTACTCAAGTAGATAAATAATGTTTATCCTTTTTAAATGTCTCTTGTATGCTATGCTTTGTTCATCATCATGTATCATGGCATGCATTCCATCATATTAAGTCTCGCATCATTTGTATACGTGTAGTTTATACGAGAGCGTTTTGGATCGTGTCGATCAAGCTTCGGAGAAGGTGATCCACCCATGGTGTTGGTGTCAAACTTGACTTCTACGAGAACTAACCACCGCTGCAACAAAGGCAAGCCCCGGACATACAACCACTCTTCTGTTTTTAAATGCTTTATTACACCTTAAGTTTAGTGTAATGTGCATTATGTTAGTAGGAGTTGGTTGATACCGTTGTTGCATGATTACCTTGATCTACATTTATATCCGGATGATATCCCACAAGTATGTGTAGGTCGATCCCTTATGCTTAGTAATGCTTAGACTTCGGTAGAAGTCGAATGGTGATTTCATTTTTTGCGAGAAACAGGTTTACCTTTACTTCTCCTGACCTAATGACAGGTTATGAGAGCATATGAATAAGAATATGGTAATATTACGCAAAGACTGGGTGGGTGGCTTGCATCGTGAAATGAGTCGATGTAGTGCTCCGTCTGTGTCGATTAAGGACCGTACCGTTAGAGGCCCACCTATGTTTTGAGAATTTGCAACTGACCGCATGCTCCGGTAAGCCTAAGACCTCAGTAATGTCATCATGTGAATGGCCAACCGCGCACTGGGAGTGAAGAGATGGCGAGAGTAGTGTGTACCCTCATAGCCAAGGGCTAGATTGGAGGTGTACTATACTCTCGGGTGGCGCTGGACCCAGTCATGTTTTAGCGGATCCGAGTGAAGGTTGATATATGTAGGTTAAAGTCCTACTTATATCGTGTGGTTAGGAATCCTCAACTGGGTATAATCGGTTCGAATCGTCGTTGCTCCTTGGTTATGGAGACTCAATCACCTGACCTACATCGTAGTTAACAAGGGAACCTGGTGATTATGGAAAAGAGATGGATATGAAATGTGATGCTTAATACAAGTGATTGAGATAGAACATGTGCAAATCTAGCTATAATAAGCTTCACTGAAACTGATGCTAAAACTTATTTAAAATATTGAAAGTAATGATCCACTTATAGTAAAGCTTTTCTGCAAAACTCCTCTTTTCTAGCTCCACTACTTCCCTTAAAGCTAGCATATCCTTGGAGTCTTTTCTTTTCATCGGATAAGTCTTGCGGATGACAATTGAGTACTTAGGGTTTGTTAACCCCTGTTGCAGGTGCTGACTGGTGCTACTAATCAGGTCATGTTAGTAGGCTCGACGTGATCTGGTTGTCCTCTCCTGACTTAGGTGTTATACCTAAGTTGTATTCTGTAGTTCTACTCGACTTCCGCAATTAAAGTTAAGTTATAAAAGTAACTTATGTTTATATGTACAATACCGTTTTAAATTCTTCCGCACTCTGATGTAAAATTTTGTAATAAATGTTGTAATATTGTAGTTACTCCTTTGTTGATCCTGTGTGAGTTGTAAAATGTGGATGATTCGGGTTTCTCGAGGACACCCGACATACTTCTTAAGTTTTGTGGTACGCATGTATGGTTGTTAGAGGTCTTTAAGACGATAACAAGTACATGTGGCCCATATTATTTAGGAGGTTCTGCCACACCTAGCCAGCTAGGGGTAAAGCTCGAAGAGTAACAAACGCAAATCCAACTGGCTTGATGAAGAAATCAAGTGCTCAAGCTTTGAATCGATGTTTCTCTCACCAAATCCCTTCTCTCAACTCAATATCTTGCAAGATTTGAATCTAGGAGCAAAGAGAAGAAGAAGGGGGAGCTTGAGAGCTAGAGAGCACTTTTGCTGAAGGTTTTTGGTCGAGTGGAATGAGTGAGCAACGACTAGAAATGATGAGGGAGCTATTTATACTCAGTAGAAATCTAACTGTTTAGATCTACGTTAGGACTTCTGACATAGGTCTCAGGACTTCTGACATGTACTGAAAACACTGTTCATGCTAGGTTAGAAGTCACCGTGAAACTAGTCAATGTTGGAAGTTCTAACATACGTCATCACTTTCTACACATCATCATTTCTGATGTATGTCATCACTTCCGATGGTCGGGACTGCCAACGTATGTCATCACTTCCGACGCACGCAGGTAGCAAACCAACCAGATGGCCAGGCATCATGACTCCTGACTTGGGTCGGGACTCCTGACCATCGGGACTCTCAACTCACGTCAGGACTTTCGACAGCCACAATCACCGCGCAGGCTAAGTGACTGGGCGTCATCACTTTTGGCGTGAGTCATGACTTCCAACAGTCGGGAGTTCTTACATCGGGACTTCCGACACCAAAAGTCACTAAAAGCTATTCAATGTGCTCGTGAAGTGCTAGAGTGCCTCTCTTTTGATTTTATTTTTATACTTGAGTACTCTATCTTTCTCAGACCACCTAGATTTGCATCCCCCTTTATAATGCGACATAGCCTAAACTCAAGATCAAACATCAAAGAATTTAAACACTTTTGAGTCCATCACCGCGTCGTTTTGTAACTCAAGCTCCGCCATCTCATGTATTATCCTCATTCTTATTTTACCTGCTTGTCATCTCGATAAATCTCATTAGTCCTCTAATCATATGATCATTATCACCAAAACCCACAATTAGGGCTTGATTGCACTTACAGGGGAGACCCACCGACTTCTCGAGCATCGTTAAACGTCGTTAGTAGACCCTGTGCTCATAGTTGTGAAGCAAGGGAGAGTGCACTAGTTAATGTGTTGGTCTTCATCAATGATGTTTTTGGATACCACATCGGTGACCTACACTTCACCAAATTGAAAATACTAGAAAGTCAACTTCATTAGGTAGTAGTGGTGAGCTACTATGTTTGCATGAACTTTGGGAAGTACTTGGACATGTAGTGTGTAATGACTTGGTTTACATTTATTATGGTTTGTACAAAATTTGATTGTGGGATGGAGGATCATTGTAATATATATACAACATCTTAATGAGTTTCACCCTTAATATGTGCATACAATATTCAATGCAAAGAAATTGTAAAAGAAAAGAAAGAGACAATTAGGAGGTCTAATACGTGGCAGCGCCTGGGGCCCGGGCTAGAGCCGCCTTTATTACCGGTTGGTATTGCCAACCGGGACTAGAAGTCCCAAATCAATCTTGGTTGAGGGGACCGGGACTAAAGGACGGGTCTTTAGTCCTAGATTAGCAATCCCGATATGGTCTACATAATCGTCAGTAGTGGATTGTAGCTAGCACCCTGTAGCCGCAACTTAATTGGGTGCTGCTGCTAGGGCACAAAGAGGAGACGCCGCCATCGCCAAAAAAAACTATCCTTGCTCCTCGCCATCACCGTTGCCTCCGCATAGGGCCCCTCTCCTTCTTCCTTCTGGTGCGTCTGCCAGAGATAAGAAGGGGGATGGGACCCCTCTTATTCTCGTAGCTTTCTAGTGTCTTAGGGTTGAGTCAAAATAAATTTTCTTGGAAATTAGATAATTTTTGGTCGGGATCGTGTGTCCTATGATGACTTCAATGATTGCTATGACAAAATCAGTGTTGCAAGCATCCACTTCATCAGCAGGCGGCCAATTTATCACCTTTATCTATAAGGGGATCAGAGGAGTGCTTCTGTGAGCCCCCTACAAGGACAACGACTCTGGATCATCGATCTCATCATCGATGGTCATGGAGAGGATTTCAAGATCTCGAGGTGATGAATTTGCATCCTATATTGTATCGACGATGCAACTACCAATATTATTTCAGTGATTTAGATGCGTTTTGGATTGGTTTCAAAGCATTGAATCTTGTGGTATGTCCAATGTTTTGGGGTTGGCAGTGGATTCGGCATAAATACTACACTTTGGTTCTGACGTTCGAGGGAAGCCATTTTGATAAAGAAAAAAAATTATGTATTATTTATTTCATATTTTTATGTATAATTTGGGGATGTATTGTATCGACATTTAATATAAAAGACCCCTTCCATTCAGAAAAAGAAGCTGACTGTTGCTTTGGACTTTAGCTGGGTGATATATATAGCATGTGGACCTTTTGCTCCTAACGGTACCGTCTAAAGTACAAACATTTACTGAGTATCACATAGCTACGGATGAAAACTTGACTATTCTTTTTGTCAAAAAACAAAAATGGCTATTCTATAATGACTTCAAAAACGTGCACCACAAAGTCTACTGGGGCATCTCAGCCTAGAAAAACAACCGCTGCCACCGCCCTTCCCCGCACGATCGCCTTGGACCCCTCCTCTCTCCCATCCGACGATGTCGCCTAGGGACAGAGGAGTGGGGACCCGATCTCTCCGTAGTTTTAGATTTTGTTGATCCTTGTTCTTCTAGGATTTGATTTTTGGCTTCATCGACGAGGTGGTGGCGATGATGACGCACCGGAAAAATGTCTCTCCAGTCTCTCCCTATCTCGTCAAGTAAAAATAATTGGTGACCCATTCTAATGAACAACCCACATGGTCTCGACGCAATTTTTATTTAATCGGGGAATAACATGATTTTTATTTAACCATGGAACCAAAGTAACAAGTCACACAATTTTTCGCGCCAAAAACACGCGCTGCTCGGCCGCTAGCGCTCAGACCGACATCAGGCTTCATGTATACATCCCTTGACCACTCCACCCTAAAAGACACTTGTGTCCATTTGCGATATTCGTCCTCCTCATTTTATGTTTACCTTGTTTTGAAATGAGTGTTTAGGACCCTAAAAGAATTCAAACAAAAAATGTCAACTGCAAAGTTTTATAGTTTTGAGATCTATAACTTTGGTTATGGTCATTTCTACGTTTGTGGTCTTTTGAAGAATTTGAATTTCAAATGTGAGAAATTCAAGCGTAATTTTTCATGGATAGATGATTTCAAACCAAAAAGTTATCAACTACAAAATTTTTATAACTTTTCGATGTTTGCAACTTTCGTAGTGGTGGTTTGTCCATTCGGGGTCGTTTGAAAAATTCAAATTTCAAATTTGAGGAAATTCAAACATAGTTTTTCTTGGACAGATGATTTCAAATGAAAATGTTGCCAACTATAAAGTTGTACAACATTTCGAGATCTATACCTTTCATATTGGTCGTTTCTCCATCCGAGACCTTTCGAAAAAATTGAATTTCAAATGTGAGAAATTCAATCATAATTTTTGTTCAGATGAATTCAAATGAAATAGTTGTGAACTACAAAGTTGCATAACATTTTGAGGCCTACAAATTTTATTTGGTTGTTTCTCCATCTGAGATCCTTCCCTACCACTGCACAGTCACTTGTGCCTATAGAGTATATGGATTCCTTTGGTATTAACTCTATAAATTCGTGTGAATCAAATATTTTGGCATCAAAACTTTAAATAAGAAAGTTTTGAACTCCAAAGTTTGTAGATCTCATCAAGTAATACAACTTTGGTATAAAGTTCGTCTTCCTCGAACGTCATATGAGAAAGTTATGAAGTTTTTCGGTTCATGTCTCAAACCGGCGATAGTATCACTGCTATTTCAAGCCAAGAACCAGAAGTGATGATCCCATTATCACTGCAGGGTGACCTGTCATTGCTTCTTCAAGGCACGAACTTTGAGTGATACAATATCACTGTCGGTCCATTAGAAACTGCCAGTGATGGACCGACAATGAATGTCAATTCGGTAGTAGTGATATATGAATTTGATCTATTTTATGTAGAGTATTTTAATGTGAATAAATACGAAGAGGCTATGGGACTTGGGACCCAAATATGCTATATATATCAAAAACCATAGCAATGGGTGAAAAAGTCGAAGTTGCTGTTTACGATAGGACACATAATTAATTTCTTGTTTCCAGGATTCATGTAGACAGAAAAGCTACATACTACCATAAGTATTATTGGACGTAGGCAGGCCAACAGCTTAGTCGGTTTGTCCAAGGCGAGCATCTTACGTGGCTCACCAAAACCAAAAAAATAAAAAATTAGTGTTTTCAAAGATTTGAATTGAACCAAGGACCTTAAGCTCAAACAACACATCTCAACAACTACACTACAAAAGACTCATTTGGAACTAAACCACTGATTGTATCTTTTCTATTAATATTTTGTAATCCTATATTTAATATTTTGGCCACTAAATAATCTCAAATAAATCAACTACAAATTTTTAAATCATGTCATGCAGTGCAACATTTTGTATAGAGTATATATCTCCATCCGAGATTGTCGTTTGGAAATTTTGAAATTTTGAGTCCCAAAATATGAGACTTGAAAACAATTATTTGATACTTTAATAACTTCAAATCAAAAACTTATCGACTACGACATGTAGAATGAGTCGACCACTTCAGCCTTGTGAATATTCAAAAGTAGTTTGGAAATTTTAAATTTTGGATTTAAAAAATAAAGAACTGAAAACACCTATTTGAGACACTAAACAACTTCAAATAAAAAACATGTCAACTACAAAGTTGTAAATTATATTGAGAACTGCAACATTTGGTATATAGACCATGTGCACATTTGACGTCGTTTGAAAATTCTAAATTTCAAATTATGAAAAGTTATAGCAAACTTTTGTGAC
Organism: Saccharum hybrid cultivar R570; assembly: GCA_038087645.1. Lineage (NCBI taxonomy): Eukaryota > Viridiplantae > Streptophyta > Magnoliopsida > Poales > Poaceae > Saccharum > Saccharum hybrid cultivar. Next base: position 1,365,998 of record JAQSUU010000615.1, on the reverse strand, counting down.
GCTAAACAGTTTCAAACCAAAAAATTATCTACTACAAAGTTATAGGTCATGTAGAGCTCTAAAAGTTTGGTATAAAGTTCATATCTCTGACTTTATATGAAAAAATTATGAATTGTTTTTATGCAACTACTTCTAGAGGCTGCCTCTCAAGAGTGCCGCCTCTATTAATCGATCTTGACCCTTAGAGTGCCTCTGTTAATAGCTATTTTTAGAGACAGGTATTTCCGCTAGAACGAAAAGTGGCTCTTAAAAAACCCGGCCTCTGTTAATTAGAGAGTCTGTCCTGTCTATTAAAAGTAGTACAATGGAATAATAGACCAAGCATTTTATACGGACTTGGACACTGCCCACATCGTTCTCGTTTAGGAGAGACGTGATCCTCAAGCCAGCTTGTTGCTGCACTTACCTCTATATATATGTCGACCGCAGCCTCCTAGCAAAGCACACGAGTTGGTACTACGAAAAGCTTGTTGGCCACCAGTTAGCTTGTTGTTAGTTAGTTCTCTGTGCCAGCAGCATCCGGTAGGAAAAATGACTGGGAAGGTAACATTGGAGGCGGTGAGGAAGGCGCAGCGCGCCGAGGGATCTGCTGCGGTGTTGGCCATTGGGACGGCGACACCCGCAAACTGCGTGTATCAGGCTGACTACCCGGACTACTACTTCCGGGTCACCAAGAGCGAACACCTTACCGACCTCAAGGAAAAATTCAAGAGGATATGTACGTATACTACACATTATTCATCCATCCTGCATGTGTTCCTACTTACTAGGCTCGCAAACGTAATTGTCTGCGTGCGTCATCTTGTCTAGACGTCTAGAATTAAGTGAAACTGATGCCGTGCTAACACATCTCGCCCTTGTCATGCATGCTTCAGTGCCACACATCAGATCGTGATTGCGATTTGTGAGGCCTTTTGGCTTTTTCTTGTTTTGATCATGCTACTATGTAAAACTGGTATCCCCAGTATGTATAGAATGTTGCTTTCTTAAAACCTGAGGTTAAACCTCTTTTTATTTTTTTAAAAAAGTCCTTTATTTGACCCGAGCATGGCCCATGGCATGGTGCCTTTTTTTATGCCGTGCTCGCTCAAACAGAGTCATTATCTATATTCTTTAGCCAGTCATGAACTTGTATAGATGTAATTGTACTAAGATCCGAGGTCGTTTGAAAAATTTGAATTTCAAATGTGAGAATTCAAACATAATTTTTGTTAGATAGATGATTTCAAATGACCCAGACCCCACTCATGCGGGAGCCTCCGGCACTGGGTCTGCCCTTTTTTTAGATGATTTCAAATGAAAAAGTTATCAGCTATAAAGTTGCATAACTTTTCGAGATCAACAACTTTTGTTTTGGTCATTTCTCCATCCGAGATCCTTGACTACCACTACACACTCACTTATGACTATAGAGCATATGGATTCCTTTGGTATTAACTTCTATAAGATCTTGTTAACCAAATATTTCGGCATCAAAGTGACTTCAAATAAAAAGTTAAGAACTATAAAATTGCATAACTTTTTGATATTACAACTTATTTTGATTGTTTCTCCATCCTCCTTTCCTACCACTACACACTCACTTGTGACTATAGAGCATAAGGACTCATTTGGTATTAAGTCTATAAAAATTTATGATGCATATATGGACATCCAAACGATCTCAAATAAAAAAGTTTGTACTACAAAGTTATAAATCTCGTGGAGTACTACAACTTTGGTATAAAGTTCGTCTTCATCGGACATCATATGAGAAAGTTATAAAGTTTTCCATGCAGTCTATCATTGCCGGTTCAAACCATAAACTGGCTATGATGACCCATATCACTAACAGTTTATGGCTAAAACCGATAGTGATATGAACCGGTAATGATCACACCAATATCACCACCGGTTGGTCTTATCACTGCTGGTTCCTAAGAAACCGACAATGATAGGCCGAGTGTGATGGTTGGTTCTGTAGTAGTGGGAGGAGGACCAAAGTAATAACTTCCCCACACTCAACACTAACACCTTCAGACCCTTTTATATATAAAAAAACACCTTTAGACCCTTTTATATAAAAAACACCTTGAGACCCCAACCTCAGCCACCACACTCTCCCTACCTATTTGTGCTCTCTTCTCTCTCCCAAATCCAACTTAGCGACTCCTCCACTCTTGATCCAAATCTGTTCTCCCAAGGAAGAGGCCACCCGTCATCCCACGGAGGCAGCCGCCCACTGGCTGGGGGCGCATGGAGTCCCCATCCTCCTGCTCCACCTCCCGTACTTCACCTGGATCTACATCCCCATTGACATTGGGCTTGGACTTTCTATAGACGACGTACCTCTTAGGAGGGTTGCCTCTGAAAAATTTAATTCTGTGTAATTAGCTATGTATTGAATTTAAGTATGAATTTTTTTTATAAAATTGACCTAGTTTTCATATATAACACCAAATAAATGTATTGTTATCAAACACTTCATTTATTTTTTTGACACTTGAAATGTAAATTTATTCCTGAACCTTTCCAAATATTGTGGATGTTGGTGTTTGTGCAGGCTACAAGTCGATGATTACGAAGCGTTACATGCATTTGACTGAGGGCTTCCTACAGGAGAACCCCAACATGAGCTCGTACTCCGCACCATCCCTAGACGCACGCCAGGATATCCTGATAGAGGAGGTACCCAAGCTGGGCGCGGCGGCGGCCGAGAAGGCGCTCAAAGAGTGGGGCCAGCCACGTTCCCAGATCACGCACCTCGTCTTCTGCACCACCTCTGGCGTGGACATGCCTGGCGCCGACTACCAGCTCATCAAGCTACTCGGTCTATCCCCCTCTGTGAAGCGAGCGATGATGTACCACCAAGGTTGCTTCGCCGGCGGAATGGTGCTCCGTCTTGCCAAGGACCTTGCCGAGAACAACCGTGGTGCCCGGGTGCTCATCGTGTGCTCTGAGATCACTGCGGTCACATTCCGCGGGCCTTCGGAGTCTCACCTTGACTCGCTTGTTGGCCAAGCTCTCTTCGGTGATGGCGCAGCTGCGGTGATCGTCGGTGCAGACCCCAGTGAGCCCGCAGAGTGGCCATTGTTCCAGCTAGTATCAGCGAGCCAGACCATTCTCCCAAACTCGGAGGGTGCCATCGAGGGCCACCTCCGTGAGGTGGGGCTCACCTTCCATCTCCAGGACAGGGTTCCACAGCTTATCTCCACGAACATTGAGCGCTTGCTGGAAGACGCTTTCACGCCGCTAGGCATCTCTGATTGGAACTCCATCTTTTGGGTGGCGCACCCTGGCGGTCCAGCCATACTGAACATGGTGGAGGCCAAGGCTGGCCTTGACAAGGCCCGACTGTGTGCCACCCGCCACATCCTCGCAGAGTATGGCAACATGTCAAGCGCCTGTGTCCTCTTCATCCTCGATGAGATGCGAAACAAGTCTGCCAAGGACGGACACAACACAACTGGGGAGGGCATGGAGTGGGGTGTCCTCTTCGGCTTTGGCCCCGGCCTCACCGTCGAGACCATCGTTCTTCAGAGCGTTCCCATCACCACAGTGCACGCCGCATGACCGTTGTGCATCAGTGCATGTAGCTCCGCGTGACGCATGGTCGTGGCAATTCACCTCTACAGTACTTTACAGTTTATTTTGGTTTCTCACACAAATAATGTACTGCTAGAAGCACCTTGCATGTGTTTTGTGTGCTTGCAGTCTGTCTTTACGAATAACTATGTGTGTTGCTGCGGAGATCTGTGCTAGTGTTAAATGGATAAAGCATGTACGAGTCAATACAGTGAAGTGGGGCTGTAATATTATAGTTATTGTCAACAAGAGACAATGGAATTGAAATGGCATGGCATCGATGTTTTCAATCGCGAGCTGTGATATTTAGCAGTGGCTTCCTTTAAAAGCTACAAAAAGAACTATGAGAAGATATATTGGAAGCTATTTCATTTGGTGGAAACATAAAAATTCTTAATTAATTATACATACAAATATTTAACTAGCTAATTTTTTATGAATATAGACACCAGTACAAGTACAGGAATGACTTTTACCAATGGTCAAAAAGGATCTTCAGTGCCGGTTCAAAAATCGGCCACTGTCATCGATGGTAAAGATAGGAGTTTATAGCGTGGGGTATCTAACCATCCCTGGAAAAGCATTTCTAGCGGTGGTTCATTTGAAAATTTGTCTCCTTAATTTCCTTTACAATAAACTCAGCTGTCAGAAACTCATTTTCAGGTTTTGAAACCTGATGATATCAACCTATGAGATTCAACCATAGTAAAGTTGTTTCTCTCAGATGTCCAAAAGACCTTTGAAATAATTGGTAATAATGTACCTTTAAAGGTTATCATCACCTCTAATTATCCCATCCTTCTGGTCAAGTTGAAAAATCCTTGTCTTCCTATATTTACCATTTGCTACCATTTGAAAGTATTTTGCATTTCTATATCCTCGAAGAAAACTAGTATTTTTATACATTGATACCAATAAATTTCTTATTCTCTAAGTAGTGATGCTAATCTTTGTTTTAGGCTATGTTTCAAATCAATCTCCTGTTGACTCAAAGGTACTGTTTCATTTTTTTGTCCAACTAATCTTCCCTTTTAATCAAAAATTTTCTCTATTTTTTATAAGTACCACTTATGTTTTGGAACCATCCATTAAGAAACTATCCAAGTCTTCTTATTTTATTTTGCCATACTTGCATAAGAGCCTACTTTCCTTATTCTAGACTTCCGAAACTAACTCATATATAGAGAAACCATCACGTAAGAGCCATTATATTACAACGATCTGTGGTTGGATTGTTATATCTAACATATAATCTAAGGTGTTTGTTTGGATCATGTTCATATTCCCTCTATTCAAAATTATAATTCTGGCTTTTCTAGAGAGATTGTGTTAGAGATATAAGCTAGTGGTACCTGCACCTCCCACATATATAACTACCACCGGGCTATCGGCCCAGCAGTCGCAAAGGAGGAGGCCCGCAAGGGCTGACGCGATCAACCAACGTGGAGATCAAGGCAAACCAAGGCGGACGTATCTGGATGATAGCTTGGATTCTTTTATGCATATCGTGTAACAAACTAGAAAACAATCTTTTAACCCAATCGCCCTCTTTGTAGCCCTACCTCTTCCACCTATATAAAGGAGGGTAGAGACCTCAGGCGCAGGATCCATCCAATCCAATCTTCCACCAATTCCATCTATCTCGTAGCTAGGAGCAACAACCCCTGTAATTGAGCATATGAATACAAGAGCAGCCGCACTGCTAGAGTAGGGATTAGTGTGCACCACGCCCCAGACCCAGTATAAATCTTTGTGTCTCGTGTGCTACCATTTGATTCCGTCTACGCGATCACGTTTGTTGTTGGATATTGCTGGAGTAAAAACAATCCGACAGTTGGCACGTTAGGTAGGGGCCTTTCGCATACAACTTTAATATGTTTCAGATAGGAATTTCTTCATCAATAGCGTTCGAAGAACTCCATCTACGATGGCATCCTTGGGCAACCTGTGATGCCTCGATGGCGGCGCTGAACGGTGTCCGCACAAACCACTCCTGTAGGTTCGGAATCAGTCATGATGCCAGGCATGCAAATCAAGGAAGTGACTGCAAGATCAATCTATCGAGCCATGGAGATTTCATGTCGAGCACGAGCCATGACCAAAAAGGGAACAAAGCTGAGTCATACTTCTTATCTGTTGGTATTTCTTAACGTCTATAGAAGTTAATCCGCAAGCATACGGAATTACTATTGTAGCTTTCACCCAGAAGTATTTAGGGCGTCGTATTTTCATAGGGAATAAAGATACTTCTTTTAACTAATTCGTCCAAGGACAACACAAGGATAGCTGGCTAGGGTAGAGAATGACTCTTATGGCTTAGGGTATAGATACACTCTACTTCTACTTGTTTACTTTGGGCACTGGTGATCACCTGGTCTGCCAAGCGATGCCAGCCTATAGCTCTACGCCGTACCCGAACATGGGGGAGTTCAAAGGACGGACAGGGTTGTCACCACCTGCCGTCTACCCTCAACCATAAAGCACGAGGCAAACGAAGGTAGCCTCTAGCCTAGACACCACGTCTACACTAGCGACTACTACTCTAGTATTAGCTAGGAACATCCGTCTTATTAGGAGTCCATTCGATAGAGCATCCACCATGGGGACGGACGACGAACCCGCAAACAAGTAAAAGTATAGCTTAACTAGCAAAGTACCAAAGAAACCACGAACACTTACTAAGAAACCTATTGAGGTACAAGCTCATGCCCACCAAGGTACAAGTAGGGGAAGGTCACCGACAAGCCTGGCACTTCTCCCCCAAACTCTCCCTCACATCTCTCCCTATTAGCTAGCTAGCTAGGGCCTAACCCCCACTAGAGGAGAGAGGCTCTTGCTCTAGCTCTTTGTGGTGCTCTTCTTGCTCTTGTGCTGGTGTGTGTGAGAGGGGGTGAGGCCCTCTACTTATAGGTGGGAGAGGGGGATAATACCATGGAATATTCCCCTCTTAATGTCCCAAAACCAACCTCCACCCACGTCCAGGTACAGAGAATTAGGTAGCACACTAGTGAACCGCCTTATCGGTGCATTGATGGAACCGCCAGAGCTAGTTCGGACGGGGCAGAGCCAGGGCTGGTGCACTCGCGCCATGGGCACGCCCACACCCCTGCTGCTTGGCTTGAGTCTAGCTTCGCATGGTCATTTCCCCCTTGGGCCTTGATCATGTCCACTCACGCCATGACGATGTTAGGCTCCCGAGCGATGATGCGGCAGGGCTGCAGCCCTCCTACAGTGGTGTTGGATCACGGCGCGAGGGCCGATGTCAGACGGATGACCATCAACAGGAAAGAGAAAAATGGAATTAGGCATGCTGCTCACCGACGAGGTGCAACGGCGTCGTTCAGCAGCTGCAGCCCTTGGTGGGTGCCCGAGGGAGAGGGGCGGCTCCTGGCATCGGAGAACCGGCGCGTTAGGGCTCGTGGCTGCGATGAAGAGGTAGAGCGGACCGGCTCGGAGCAGCATGGCGTGGTGAGGTCGGTGGGGACTCGACGTCGTGGCACGGCAGCGCTGGCGCGGTTCTAGGTGGTGGTGTGGTGCGGCTCCGGTGTGGCGAGTGAGGCCAAGGTGGATGGCGGCAAGGGTGGCTCAGCGTCCACGGAGGGCAGTAGGCGGTGGCACTCGACGTCATGCTGGAGGCGCGCCAGGCCGGCAAAGTGGCGAGCGGGGTCGTTACCGGGCTGGAGGCACCGGGCGGCGTGGCGGCTCGAGACGAGGCTGGTCGGGGTGCCGAGATAGGTCGGTGGAGCTCTGGCACTGGCAATCAGAGGAGTGGAGATAGTGGGAATGAAGCAGAGAAGTGGCGACTTCGGTCTTTATAGCAGCACCGGGTTAGGGTTGATGGAGCTACAGACCATCCTCGGCGTCCGTGTCTACAGCGGGACACGCGGCGCAAATCCTGCGGGCACGAGAACTGGAAAAATATATTTCTTTTTATGATAATCATATATGAAAATATATTATTACTTTTTTTAAGATAATCTAGGGTATCTCCCGGTAGTGCTTAAGTTATGATCGTAAGCTTGACCATGGGGAATTTGTCTTGCAGCTGACAAAGGTGGTTTAGTTTCCCACTTTTCCACCAAACATTTTGCAATAATGTTCAAGTTGCAAGGTTAGTACTACAATGCATCCATGAATCTGCAATATTTGTGATAAACAAAGACATCTACATCCATCCTCCTAAAAGTTTTGAAACAAGAAGAGAGAGGATGCTATGGTCTTCGTGGAAGCACCGAGTACTAGGCAACATGAACTCTAGATATTTCAAAAGCGAGCATGAATCAAATGGGGTTTTGAGGGTGATGCTTTCATGCTCATAAGTGGAATCTTTCCCTTTGGAATCTAGAGTAAATGTTACAGGAATGTCCATGGCACAAATGTTTTCTTATTCAAAAAATTCATCATGCATGGTCAACGTTGTGTCTCGATCATTATCGAGAACAACAGGTTTATGGCCAGAGAGACATGGCTTACATTCGAGAGAGGTTGGCAACGGATGTTTAGTTTCACTAGGAAGCCTAGGTGAAAAGAATGGAAAAATGAACTTTGCCTCCTCTAATGGGTTATGGTTGGGTTGTTGCTTCGCATTTGGACGCTCAGGACAAGGGATAGGATTGGCAAAAGTAGTTGTTCCCAACCTTTCATCAAGGCTCCCATAAGAAGGTTTTTCTTGAAAAAGTTTTTTGAGTGGGTAGCCTATCAGAAGATCAAAATCGAGGATGGCATAGATATAAAAGTCCAAGAAAACCTCAGTTTCATTAATTTTCATTGGCACGGTCCTAACAATCCCACAACACTCGAAAATGAGCCCTAACAAACTTTTAAAGAGTTTGTTAGTCGGGACTAGCGGCATGTTGCCCAAAAGGGTTTTCGCTAAGAATTGTGACATTATATTAGTCCCGACTGTGAGGTTGTGTAGGGCTTCTATGGAAGTTTACTTTAACGAAGAAGACATGGTCATGGAAGGTGAAAGAATCAGAATTGCTTCAGAAGAATGTTTCACCTCCATTAACCATTCTTTTGAAAGCTCTGTGTTAGGGGCCACTTCCTTTGAGAGGAATATATTCTCTTCATGCCAAGAAAGGCTCGAGGTTCTGCCATACTTCTTGAAGTTGATCGGGAATTCCGAAGGATTGATTACTTGTTCCTTTAGTGTTCGTGGTTTGGGTGGGGGCTCATATTTCAGACTTAGGGATGGTATGTGCTTGGTCTTGACTGATGAGGACTCCCCCACACTCGACATCACTATTGTCTGGAAGGGTTTGGTCCTTATGACAAAAGAAGTGTGTTTGGCTATAAAGCTTTCCAAGTATTCTACTTGTTCCATCATAGTTTTGTGTGTAAATTTACCCCTGGCAGTCATGTCTAGGCATAGGTCAGCTATGTCAAGACCTGTACAAAAGAGACGCAAAATCACGCCACCAGGTAATGACAAGTCTGGGCCGCCATAAAAGTAACGTTGAGAATCGGGCCTAGGCTGCACCTATAGACTCCTTCTCGCGCTACTCGAAATCAAGAATTGCCCTTGGTAGAGAGCCAATAAGGGACATAGAAAAAAATAAGACAAAACTTGTCCTTAAGTTCATCCTAGTCCCTATTTGTACTCTTTGTGGCAAATGTATACCATTGTTTCACCTTCCCTATGAGAGAGAAAGAAAACAATTTCCACCTTAAGGTTTCTTATGTCATGCCCGAGATATACAGGCATGAACACATTTCCTTTAAATCTAGCAGGTGTTGGCAAGGGTTTTCATCATCGTGCCCTGAGAAGGGTAATGCCTGAACTATGGCTATTAAGGTTGGGTGGAGTTCATAGCGAGGTGAATGGTTTGGTTTTGGAGAAGGTGGCGGCTCTTGGAACTCCCCCTTTGAAGCAGAAGGGTTTGCAACTAAAGTTGGCTTCATGGTGAAAAGAAAAAAATAAGACTATTTTTATTTTTTTTATAAATGGGATATAGATACGAGGACAAACTAGGTTCAAAGGAAATAGCAACCATTCGCCAGAAACAACGTCAGAAACTTGTTGGTATTTCTTAACATCTATAGAAGTTAATCTGCAAGCATACGAAATTAACGTTGTAGCTTTCACCCAGAAGTATTCAGGGTATTGTATTTCCACAGAAAACTGAGGTACTTCTTCTAACTAATTCATCAAAGAACAACACAAGGATAGCTGGTTAGGGTAGAAAATTCTTCCTATGGCTTAGGGTCTAGATACACTCTACTTCTACTTGCTTACTTTGGGTACTGGTGATCACCTGGTCAGCCAAGCGATGCCAGCCTGTAGCTCTATATCGTACCCAAACGTGGGGGAGTTCAAAAGATGGATAGGGCTGTCACCACCTGCCGGCTACCCCTCAACCATGGAGCACGAGACAAACGAAGGTAGCCTCTAGCCTAGACACCACGTCTGCACTAGCGACTATTACTCTAGTATAAGCTAGGATCATCCATCTTTATCAGGAGTCCATTCGCTAGAACATCCAATGGATGACGAACCCACAAACAAGTAAAAGTATATAGCTTAACTAGCAAAGTACCAAAGAAACCACGAATACTTACTAAGAAACCTGTTGAGGTGCAAGCTCGTGCCCGCGAAGGTACAAGTAGGGAAAGGTCACCGACAAGCCCGACAGTTCTCCCCCAAACTCTCCCTCACATCTCTCCCTATTAGCTAGCTAGCTAGGGCTTAAGCCCCATTGGAGGAGAGAGGCTCTTGCTCTAACTCTTTGTGGTGCTCTTCTTGCTCTTGTGCTAGTGTGTGTGTGAGGGGGTGAGGCCATCAACTTATGGGTGGGAGAGAGGGATGATTCCATGGAATATTTCCCTCTTAATGTTCCAAAACCGATCTCTACCCGTGTCCAGGTACAGAGAATTAGGTAGCGCACCAGTGAACCGCCTTGTCGGTGCATTGATGGAACCGCCAGAGCTGGTTGGGCCGAGGCAGAGCCAGGGCTAGCGCGCCCACGCCATGGGCACGCCCGCGCCCCTGCCGGCTTGGCTTGAGTCCAGCTTCGCGTGGTCGTTTCTCCCTTAGGCCTTGATCATGTCCCTGAGGTGTGTTGGCCCAAGTTGGATACGTGAGTGGGCTTTTCCCTATTCTTTCCTTTGTTTTGTTTTGAGCCAAATGTGATCTTGTGTTCCTTCTACTCTTTTGACCCATTTGTGGTGTATTTTCATATAAGCCCTGCAAAACAAGTGAAACACCAAAACTTGTGGAATATATTAGTTGAAAGCCCTATTCACTAAGTTTGATGTGGTTTTCACTAAGATATTGACGGGTAAGATATGACTTAAGCACCGCCAACATTATCCCCGATTATTGAATAGATTCTATGTATGGCATCTGAATATTTTTGGGTATTCTCGCGTGTCTCGGCAAGCTGTATCTCTTGTCGATGAATCGGGCATGAACTCTAATCAGGCGGATTCGTTGATTGACTACTCTGTACGTCAGAAGGGCACAGGGGTCGACACATGCAGGGTCAATGCTAGCGTGGTGAGGTCAAAACGAGACAGACGTTAGCACAAACAGCCTCAACACGCTGATGTGCTAAAAGTGAACGGTTTTGAAAGTTGCAGTGGCTGGACCAAATGGTTTTGTAGTTGGGGTCAAAATTAGACCAACACGATAGTTGAGGGGCCAAAAGTAGACTTAATCCTAATGTGTATATATAGGTGCATATAGTAAACTAATGTACTTCCTCCATTCTAAATTGTAAGTGGACTTAATCCTAATATGTATATAAGCTCTACTATGCATCTAGATATAACCTATATTTAGGTTCATTACAAAAACTCTTTATGTAAATTAAAAAAAAAACCTTATAATTTTGAATGGAGAGACTTATAATTTAGAATGGGCAGAGTATTATTTTATCTAATTGTCTTACTATTACTAATTATATGCCCCAATGGAGGCACCACATTAATTCTCATCAGGTGCGCTAGGAAAAAAGATAAATCCTAGAAATTCTCACAATAATTAGAAACATCTCGCCTTTGATTTGGTAGACTCTAATCATCATTACCAATAATACTCATTAGATCTATTGTAGTTTATTAAAAATTACCCACCACTGCCATTATGATAAATACATAAAGTAACCCCTAATTTTGCATCTAAATTACCCACCTATGCCATTACAAAAGAGAATTCAAAATAACCCCCTACATTTATATATATCCACATTGTCATTAAAAAAATAATTTAAAATAACCCCCTTAATTTGCATCTAAATTACCCACCATGGCCATTATGAAACATAGTTTAAACTGACTCTGAACATTAGGTCTAAATTATGTAGCTTTGTAATTATGAAAGATAATTTAAAATGCCTCCTAATAATTTTATAAATTATCCATCTTATCATTATGAAAGATAATACAAAGTAATATTCTAAGTTTGGATTTAACCTATTGAAAGCTCTAGTCTGGTTTTTGTGAATTCATGAAACCCTAAGTGCTAACCTATTACTCTAGTGATCCTGAGATGGGTAGCACATTCCAAAAGATGGAGCAAATGGAGAAGATCATGGTGATGGTGGAGTCCATGGAGAAGATCAAGTTCTTAGGCTTGTAAGAGAAGAAAGAGAAAAATAAAATGGGCTCAAGGCAAAGGTGAATTTGATAGGGCTATTTTATTTTGGTGATCAAGGCACCTAGTGGGTGTGATCACATTTAGGATAGATAGCCATACTATTAAGAACGGTGAGACTAGTATCGAAATGTGGTTATCAAAGTGCCACTAGATGTTCTAACTCAATGCATATGCATTTAAATCTAGTAGAGTGCTAGCACCCTTGAAATTTTTTGTGAAAATATTCTAACACATGTGCACAAGATGATACACTTGCTGGTTAGCACAATTGAGCAAGGGTGGAGAAGTTGGTGAAGAGGTAGTGTTGTTTAGCATTGACCAAACGCTAAACTCGAAGTGACCGGACTCGGCTGGCATGCGTCTAGTCAATTTTAAAGGAGTTGGCGTGCTTGGGCTCTGACTGGTGAATGTCCAGACGCTGCATAGTAAATGTGACCGGACGTGTAGGGCCTACATCTGCTCATAGGTGACGTACGCTGACACCTAAGGCAGTGAGGACCTGACTCGGTCTTGCGTCCAGTCATGCACAATCGGACGTGTTAGGTCATGAAAAATGGCTCTGGATGCTTATGGAAGTGACCTGACACCGGGAAGCTAAGGGGATCGGCGCGTCTGGTCATGACATGGCTATGGCGCGCATGTGAGTGCACTAATGTTGATCGGCGCATCCAGTCTTGTGATGAGCGCGTCCGGTCTTGACTTATTCGCACGAGCGCTGGGAGATAGCCATTGGAGATTAATGACTATGGTTTAACGTAGAGGACATGTGGCCTCCATCTAAAGATTGGACGCAGGGTGGCATGCATCCAGTCGATCTGATCGGCGCATCCGGTCGCGTCATGTTTGATGCAGATAGGGGGCTAACGACTTATTCCTTTGGGCTCCCTATATAATTTGTGTGGCCATCTCTAGCCCACCTTCTTGACCATTTGCATTGACATAGCAACCATGTGAGCTTACCCAAAGTCCTCCCACTCATCTCCATCATTGATTCATTATCTTTATGAGATTGGGAGTGAATCCAAGTCTATTGCTTGAGTGATTACATCTAGAGGCACTTGGTGTTCGTGTTTTGATGCGGGTTTCGCTTATTTCTCTTGGTGGTTGTTGCCACATAGATGGCTTGGTGCAGCAAGGATCATCGAGCTGAGGAAGGTGATTGTCTTTGGCTCCGATCGTAGTGATTGTGAGGGGTTCTTGACCTTTTTCCGGTGGAGAGCTAAAAGGTAGTCTAGTGGATTACTCGTAGCTTGTGGATCTGCATCTTGTGTTGGTTGTGTGGCACCCGATTATGGGTTAGGCATGTGATGGATATTAGCGCGTGAACCACCAAGTGGGTGAATCGCTACAACGAGGACATAGCTTGCTGGCAAGCAAGTGAACCTCAGGGATAAATCATTGTGTCATCTTGTCCCAAGGATTTCATTGGTTCTCTTGTGATTGATTGATTGATAATCACTTGCCACATTGGTATAACCTCACTACCTCACTCTTGTATTTACTTCCATAGTGTTGCTAAGCTCTTTAGTGTAATTAGTTTTGAGAGCTAGCTTGTGTCGGGTCTAGTGGTTAGTGAGGCTCATTAGTTAGTCTTTGAGAGCTCACTAACTTAGTGGTAGTGACCTAGCATTGTGTGCTTAGAGACTATAATAACTAGAATTGTGGTAGGTGGCTTTCATTTTTAGTAGGCTAGCGCAAGAATTGCTTCACCGCATTTTTGTCTAAACACCTTACTTAGTGTTGTTATATAAATTTTTCTAGGATATTCACCACCCTCTAGCCATTAGGACCTTTTAAGTGGTATCATAGCCATGGTCACCATAATTTGAGGCTTAACAACTGTTGACGGTCACTAACGTCAATTATAAACCATCAACATAACCTGCATATATATTTAATTCCATCACCAAACATAGGTATAGAGGTTTAAACTAATAAATTCCATGAACTTTGTTGAATATTTGTATGCAAGAGGATTTATCTAGAAAACAGCCCCCAGACCACTGTCATACACTCCAAACAAGCAAACCGATGACAACATGTGAGTCAACCTGCGGAAACTGCGAAAGACAACTCTAGAAGGTTCTAGAAGACACCACGACGAAGCTTGGACCAAAACTCCACCATAGTGGACCGGCTAACCCATTAGGGAGGCCACCCGGCCTAATAGGGGCCCACTCGCCCTCCGTCGCCTCGTACTCCTATGATCTACACTATTGATTCTAAGGCAGTTTTAGGTCGATTTATCCAACGGTGATCAAGGGAGTCAACGCGGATCAATGATGTGGCAATTCCTTACCCTCTACTCTATCTCCCCTATATATACTAGCCCTTGTCCCCTCCCTGGAGCCATCTTGAAACCCTAATTCATATCCTCCTCATCATAATCAGAGCCAGATATCAAGAGAAGATTAGTCCTTGTTAGGATCTAGTCTTTAGAAATAGAGAGGCGGAGAGTAAGGGAAGAGTTTGGAGGAGGTGTCGGCTTGCCACTGCTATCTCTATGGCTTGTACCTTGGCAAAAGTTAACCTATGTCTGAGATTTCTTTGGAAATCAACTTCTGATTTTAGTAAGCAATGTGTTTATATTGTTCTTCTGGTTTGCGAGTCTCTTTTGAGTGCTTTAATCTATTGGTCTTATGTTAAAGTATTATTCTTAGTGTAAGTGTGGTCCTTAGACTCGGTAACTCGTGGATGTACCCTACATTCTAGATCAGTGGTAGCTCATGTGGGTGACTCTTATAGCCTCTTTGAAACCTTTGTAGTCCACCTCCCGTTTGTAGACCTAACAGGATCTTGTTACTAGAAAGAGCATACTCTGTTTGTGTTCTTTCTTAGTAATTTCCCTAGAAGACATAGCTTACCAAGATTAGAACTAGAAGACCTTAGTGATCTCCTCTACACTCCCAACTTTCCCTGTGGATATGATACTTGGAATACTTCTAGGTGAAAGCTACAGTGGTATCTGTGCGCTTGCGGATTTATCTGTGTGCATCTTAAATATACCAACAAGATTCGTAGCATCATTGTAGGGAAACGGTTGCTGAGTTAACTTTGAACCTAGCTTAACCTTATATAATCTCTTTTATCTTTTTATTCCTCCATTCTTTTCTTTTCTTTTCTAATATGAATTCCACTCCTATCTATCAATATGCTAAACCCACGAGCACAAGCCTAGGGCCACCAAAATCTATAGAGCCTATCATAACACCTGGCTATGAGCTGCACCCATGTTTTAGAAAACTGATTTGAGATAAATCCTTCTCAGGAGAAAGCGATGAAAACCCATACTCACACCTACAAAAGTTTGAACAAACTTGTGCATGCTTGCGTATCGCTGGCATGTCTGACAAAACTTTAAGATGGAAGTTGTTCTTGTTCTCTTTGATGGGGAGAGCTAAATAATGGTACAGTCTAACCGTAGGAAGTATGTAAGGAGATTGGAAAATATTATGCTCTAAATTTTGTTTACATTTCTTTCTCATATCTAAGGTAGTCAGCCTTCGAAAAGAGGCTCTAAATTTTAGACAACTAGAAGAAGAATCTCTTGGTACAATATGGGATCATTTTAATGAACTCATCATCACTGGCCCGAACCTTGACATTCAAGACCCTGTACTTCTTCAATATTTTTTCATGGGTCTTACCAAAGATTCCATGGAATCCCTTATGTAGCCTCTAGAGGAGCTTTCCTTCATTTGTCTACTAGTGAAGCAAGTGCTATACTTGATAGAATTAGTGAAAAGACTCCCTGCACTAGCATTCATTATGAACTCCTCGAAGAAGAGAAGGAATCCTCTCTGAAACAAGAATAGAAAGGTTTGATAGGCAAATCACAACCACTCTGATCCCAAGATTTAGCTATTAATCCCAAACCACCAATACCCCAAAATCCTCCAAGAGAAGAAGGAATTCCACCTACGAAATTCCCTATTGAAATTAAGGATGACCTCTTTGGTGCTGATTTTGGGAGAGCATTTAATTCTCATAAGAGACCTTCAAGTGAATATAATTCAAATCCTCTCAAGAAGGGATATCTTAGAAATCGTCCTTATTCCCATATAGGATGTTGGGAAGAATTCAAGGATGGCATGTCTAGTAATGCTATAGAAGGGGAGCCAAGCCATTTAGAAGCTACTCCTATCCTCTCCCCTTCTATGTCCACAATAGATGTTCTATTTGAACCCATCTCTCAACCCATCCTTGATCCCAATAGTCCCTCTTGTGCTCTTTCTCCTAAGTCTCATGGTGACCCTAGAAATCCATTAAGACAATCGAAGTATAGGAATCATAAAGACCACAAGGATGACCAAGAAGAGCAATGACAATGGCTATAATGTATTAAAAATTGGCTAGAATGTATTAAAAAAATCATATGTCGTTGCTAAAGATCGAATGGACAAGGATGAAGCCTTTCGGGTAGAATCCAAACTTGGCTTAGATCCAAATGGAGAGCTTAAATCAACCTCTTTAATAAACATGACTCATCCAAATTTGGAGGAGGCCTTAGAGAAGATCACACTGAGAGTCTCCAAACAAAGGAAAATATTGCACATTCATGAAGAAACATCCTTAGAGCTTGAAAAGGAAGATGACATTGATGAGCATGGGAGTTATTTCATGAACACCTCATCAAATCCATGCTCACATGAGAAGTCTCCTGAATCAATTGGTCTCTCTAACACTGCCACACATGAGATCTTCAATCCCCGCCTATTCCCTGTAGAATCATATGTTTATCATAAATATTGCAAATCTCATTGGCATGAATCTTGAGATAGGCAACCTAAGATTGGTGTTGGAGGGAAAACCACCTCACAAAAAAATGTGATTCGAAGGTTTCCCAAGGACGAGCTTCTATCTTAAAACAAGCACTTTCGGGGAGACAACATGAGCTTTCACATTTTGTTATAATGCCCTTGTGAAGTGAGCATAGAAATGTAATTATGAACATATTCCTTAGGGTATTTTTGTCACTAACCATTTTAGGTTTGAAGCAAAAAGAATGAATGGTGATGACTCAAGGTATGTCCATCCAATCACCATGCAACATTGAATCACATCCATCCAAACTTGACTTTGCCTTGCAAAATTCAAGCCTGGGGATGGGTTTCTCTAAAAAAATCTTATGCCATGTTGCAAATTCATCTTGGTTGTCTCTACCTTTAAATCATGCTCAATAACAATCATGCTTTTTCATCTCCAACTGAATAAATCTCTATAATGCTTTTTATGCTACCTTTGTTTACTATAGTATGCTTAAGGTTTGGAGTATGTTCATACACCTTTTAAATTAGGCATGGTGCTTGGTTTAAGTTGTTTTCTTGAATTAAATTAGACATGGTGTCTACTTTGATTCTTGAACCAAAAGGTGTGCTAATTTTACTTCCAAAAGCTTTTAAATTAACCGTGGTGCTTATGTTAAAATGCCATCCTAAATCAAATTAGACGAGGTGTCTAGGTTGATTTTTGAGCCGAAAGTATGTGTTGACATTAATTAATGCAATCGCTAAATAGCAATGGCGCTAAAAATGCATGGTAATAAATTAACTTGTCTCTAAATGCTAGTCACCTTTTATATTTACCTATACTTCTTAGCATGGAACTAGGTTGTCATCCCTAATGAATAAAGCTTAGAAGTATATAACTGGCACTATGATTTTATATGACTAGGCAGAAATATAAATGATATAAAGATATGATCAATTAAGATTAAGAACAATTAAGAATATCTGCAAGCGGACAGATAATTATACCATTGTAGCATTTTACCTAGAGTATTACCAGGTTGTCATTTATAATTTTACCACTGGGAAGGTCTAGCTAAACTTCTCTCTAGAGTATTGATAAACTTTATATTCATGATAAAGAGAGTAAACCAATGTTACGCACTCTTACTCAATAACAGGGATAAGTCACATGATAAAAGATATATATATGATAAGTAATGATCAGTCATCATAAATAAATAAGTAGATACACTCTGAGCTCTCTAACTATTACTAATAACATAATCCAATCAGAATATTAGAGGAATAATTCCTAAGTATTCAAGTTATATGCCAAGCTACTACAACTAATAATCATCGTCAAGTAATACTACCATATGTCCAAACCACAATAGAACCATAACACAGGAGAAGTTGAGTTCAGAAACCTCTGATATACGAATATATTCTTAACCAGACAATGTTGCTCTACCAATAATCCACTACACAGGGGGAGCAATACAGAGGACTCAATGGGCCTATAAAAGTCACACCCACGATCTACCACACAACCATAAACAACTGGAGGCATCCGCAGATATGCAAATAAAGCATCTAAACACCATGCTTACATAATGCATACCACTCATCTTATGGCCAAATAGACAAGCACTATACGAACATGTGATCAAACTAAATAGCAACCTAACTATACTATAATTGAAGTAGACAATGAACGATGCATTCAAGAATGTAATAAAGATGAAGAATAATGTTGACATTGCAATAATTATGCAAAGACAGAATTACAATAAGGCAGAGAACTAGAACATTACCAAAACTTCACGCTCGCCAACGATCGAGAATCCAAGCCAGGTTGACTCAGCTTGACTTCCCCTAGACCTGATCTAACTATGCTAAAGCTATGAACTAGAGGAACTCTGATGATCTAGTGTTTCTGGCTCCGGATGAACTGATCTTCACATGACTTGATGCCTTAAGGGGGTCTGCCCCTGTATTTATACCCCGGTAGGACGCATGCGAGCCATTGGATCAAACTGACTTCAAGTAGGGCTAGGATTGATCCTCAAGGTCGCTAGAAGAATACTCTAGAAGCTCATGGAAGGGGGGAGAAGGGGGTGGCCGCCCGGCCACCCTCCTGGCCGGCTGGCCCCACCTGGCTGGCACTTGGCCTCCACTTTGTTCCGGTGTCTTCTAAGGTCTTCTATAATATACTAGTATTTATCTCGCGGCGAAATTCCAAAAATTCTTTTAATAATTAGGTATCTCTCTCCACTTTTCTGCATAACTCCCTACAAACATTAAAATTCAACAAAGCTCATGGAATTCATCAGATAACACCCTAGTCTTCTATGTTTTCATGTATTTTGACCATTCTCTCATGTTTATTTTACTATATATTGTTGACGTTAATGACCGTCAACAAGAATCCCCCAAGCTTACCCTTTGCTAGTCCCTTAGCAAAGCCTAATTAGATAAACTTGAATCAGGAGTTGCTTCAATGCTTTCATGCCTTAAAAGTACACATGCTTTTAAACAAAAATTCTCCTCCGGATTAAACAAAAATGCTCTAACTTTCAAACTCACCCATATTACCTTCAGCTATAGAGATTCTTAGCCTTCACTTGGGTCTTGAGCAATTGAAAGATGTCACACCCGGTTTTAAGGACAAAACCAGACATACACCATATGTGAAATAAAGAAGACAAATCTCACATATAGCCACAGATAAGTGTAATATCGAAAGACAAATGCTTAATATACATTACACAATAGTATAAAATATACCTTAATGAGCAACACAGCGGAAAGACAACTCCGAACACCGGGTGTAGACCTCACTCCAGGATCAAACTAACTGGTTGATCACAAGCCTAACAATTCCAGAATCTAGAAATCTGGTACTCTTCCTGAGATGTGGGGAAATAGCAAGAATGAGTCCATGTCGAACTCAGCAAATATATCATAGGGTTCATGAGCTCAAAAAGTTTGACACGGTTTACTGCAATAGCTTTTAGTGAGTCATCTTTTAGCAATTGAGTAGCAACAAGTTTACCAAAATCCCAAATAACCCTATGATCATGTAAACGAGAATAATGTATAGCAAGAAACAATAATCATTAGTGAGCATCAATATCATCAGTATTATCATTATCATCAGTGTTCATCATTTATTCTGTAAGGGTCCAAGGCCACTCGTGACCGTGAGCACGGCTGTTATAACAGTTTTACACTCTGCAGAGGTTGTACACTTTCACTGTGAGTCATGATTACCCATATGCCTGGGATCGCGACTCCCAAAACACTTCCAAGGTGAGCAGGCAAGGAATCACTATGAAGCCTTTCAAAGGTTCGTCTAACAAGTTAGGGCCGCTAGGTTTCCGGGGTCAGTCCGTGTGATACACCACGCAGGGATCCACAGTCTGCTCTACCCCATTTGTGCCACAAGGGTAACCTCTAACAAGCTAGAAAAGGTCCTCATACTGAGCTAAAGCCAGAGCCATATAGCCCTCACAGTTGTACTGTAAGTCCCGGATGTTCGCTTACAGATAAGTCCTTATGGAGAGAAACTAGAGCACCATAAAAACAACTCAATGCTCTAGCCCTCTTGAGCCATGTTGCTATAAAGCATCTTTTAAACGTTTATTGCATATACCATTAGTCAAGTTACAGATCATGGTTATTTATCTTGAGCACTAGCATAATACTTCCCAATGCAATGTCCCACTGGTGTCAAGGTACAAGATACAAAAGCTAGAATATCCTTAGGGGTAACAAGGTAGACACATGCACATGAATTAAGTGTATTAAAGGTGAATAGGAAACAAGGATGATCCCATGCTATACTTGCCTTAAATTGAGATCCTTTCTCTGATCCAAATCTTCAATTAATAGCTTCTTGAATCTCCACGTAAATCTCACCGACTGGACTTGATCAATAAATCACCACACACACATCGAGCAATCATACACGAAGCAAACAATGAATAATAATTAGAACAGTACACCAAACATATGAAACAATAAGTGAAAAGGTTTTAAAGATGTTCTACGCATTGCTACGAACACACAGACACGAAAAACACGCTAATCGGAGCTACGGTAAAAGAAACGACTACCGAAAGATTTTGTTGTATAAAACAGAAAATTATAGGTCTCATTTGTTTTAACTATTTAAAATCATATATATAGGATAAAATACTTTTTATAGATATTCAAAAGTGACTTAGGCTAAATTACATTTAAATTTAGAAAACTAAAGGAGAAATCAATAATATTTTATTTATAAATCTAGTTGCATAGTTATTAATCAAATTAGATCTAAACTATGAAATTCCAGAGATTTTGATAAAGAAAACATTAATACTATTACATAGTTCATGTTGTTATAAATCCATTGCAATTTGAACGGACTAATTCGGAATTAAAACAAATAAGTTATGAATTAAACGAGATTTTCTTTAGTAAAATAATAGATTAAATCTAACATCGAATCTTAAAGGTAGAAAACCTAACCAACAGTAACACTAACAGTATAAAAAGTTTGTAAAACTCTTCTACACATTACTTCGATCACATAGACGTAAAGATCACGAAATTTGGATTTAAAACGTAAAAGTTATGAGTTTTCTAAGATTTCCTATAGATAAATAATTACTTTAATATAAACTCGAAAATAAATTAATTCAAACCTACTGTACAGTTGTATCATTAGATAGAGCTCTCAAATATGAATCTAACGCAATTTGAATGGATCAAATCGGAGTTAAAACGAAAATTCTACAACTAAAACAATCTGAATGGCAAAACTGTAAATATCAGAAAACGTATTTTTTCTTTTTCCGAAACGAATTACGTTTTCAACTAATCAAAGCGTATTCCACCGTTTTACGTTTTGGACCACGGGTTACAAACTCTGAAACCTCAGGGGCTCTTTTACAAAAATACACGCGAATCGGTATCGTCTAATGTGATCCGTCCGATTCAAAATGAACGGACGAGATTGAATCGGGGAGAGAGAAAAAGAGAAAACCGGCGGCCACAGTGAATCCGGCGGCGGCGCCATGGCCGGACGAAGCCGAGCTCGCCGGAGCTTGCGAAGAGGACCCTCCCGAGCACCGAACTCCGAACCGAAGGCACCAAAAGAAAAAACACATCACCGCGACCTTACCCCGCGCGAAAACGAGACCGAGGAGCAACCGGAGGGCGGCGGCTAGCTTGGCAAGGCGGCGGTGGAGGCGGAGCTCCGACGGTGGCGCTCCCGGGATGTCGAGGCTAGAGTTTTAGGGCTCAATGAGAAGCGGGGAGGCTCGGGGTTCCGTTTTATAGCTCCTAGATGTCACCTGTTATGGAAAGAAGAAAGATTTGGAGAGGATTTCAGATCACCGAACCGGGAAAGAGAGAGGGAGCGGCGTTCGTCGATGGAAAGAACCGGAGGAAGAAGAAGGGAAAGGGGAAAAGGACGCTGACATGTGGGTCCCGCATGTCGGCGGCTCAATGCGGCTGCGCGCGCGCTGGGCTTAGCAGGCCGCGCCTTGGGCTCGGCCCAGAAGAACTGGAGGCGGCGCGGGCTCGCGGGGAGGAGAAAAGAATGGGCCGCGGCTTATCAGGCCGAGCTCAGCTGAGAGAGAAAAACGGCCCGGTAAGAAAAACCCTTTTCTTTTTCTTTTCCAATTTTTCAAATCCATTTTTCAAATGATTTTCAAATCCAAATTTGAATTTGATCAAACCACTCATCTCAAAAATTTAAATGCAACAGCATGAATGCACAAACATGTTTCTACTCTTATATTTGATTTTAAATTTATAAAAATTATTCTTATTCTAAATTTGCATGCTCACAAAATTATATAAAAATCATATTTTTCCTATTTTTCATTTCTTCAAAATTTTAGGGTGTTACAATTCTACCCCCCTTAAGATGAATCTCGTCCCGAGATTCGGAACATGATGATAAAAGAGATAATGACACTTTGTCTTTATTCGATCCTCATTTTCCACTTTACTCTTTCGTTCAGAGTCATGAGACAGTTTCTCATATCCCGACTGACTAATCTACCTAAACATGATCATCTCACCTATTGAGCTCCTCCAAAGTTATTTGTTCTTCTGCTATGACTTCTTTAAACTCATGGTCCACTTTGCTATCCTTGGTGTACCTATCTTCTAATGGATCATTTTCGTCTCCCTCAGGTAAAAGTTGACCACCTTGATACTCAATTCTTTTCCCTGTCGGTGTTGTTAAGAGCATTGTGCACCGAGTACCATGAATCACTCCTTTGTGTGCACAGAGCCATCCATTACCAAGAACCATGCGAATTTTAAGTGACTTCAACACAATGAGTGTTGCGGTGAAGTTTTCCTTGTTTATGACAAGACTAACATTCGGGCATATCTGATCTGCCTGCATTTCTCCCACTGGGGTTTGAACTAGCAAAGGCCTCCTCATTGGACACTTCACCATCTTGCACGTCTCTACCATGTAGGCAGAAATGAAAGAATGCGAAGCACTAGGGTCAAATAGAGCAAAAACTTGTACTGAACTTACTTGAATATAACCTCCCACTACTTTGGTAACTCCATGAATTTTATCCATATCCACATTGCTTAGTCTCCCATTGACATAGTTTTGCTGCGCTTTGCTTCCTTGAACAGGCTTCTTATGGGCTTTCCTTTTTCGCTTTCGTTGTTGTGGATTCTGACTTAGTTCACTCCCAACTTGTTCTTCAACATTGTTGTTTTGATAGTGCTCAACTTCATCATACCCATAACATTCTTCAATGGCAGAAATATCAGTCTTTTCCCACATATTAGCGCAAAACATCATATAGGGCTCCTGAGTCATGAGACACTACACTTCCTGTTATCAAGTGACCAACATCAGCAACGCGAACAAGTATAGATGATCATAATCATGAACTATCTAAAGGGACAACTCTCGTCTCCATGGATCCAAAATTGTCAACCTTGTACACAGGATATTTTTGCTTGAGAGTGGCAACTCAATCATGGAGACTAACCAATACTTCCAAATAAAGAATTCAATCTTAATAAACCTTCTTTACATTGGCTACCCCCCTTAAAATAAGGGACACTGAATAGGTAGCTTGAACCCTTTTCTAGATGAGCTAAAAAGTGTTCTGACATCCCAATGATTCTCTTGTGTATGGGTAAGAACAAGAAATCTGAAATTTTTTTCGCGAGCAGAAAATCAGCAGTGCAGTAAAACAGCTGTAACTCTCATTCTGTTAATCCAATGAAGCTGTAGTTTATACCGATGGAAAGCTTATAAAATTCTCTACAACTTTCTTATAGAACGTACTTCCAGATTCTGTAGTTAACTTGGTCAAAAACAGTACATATCAGAAACTGCTCCAGGTTTATGACAGCACAGATACATTGCCTTATGCTTTTTGTATCTCCCAAACCACAACAGCTATGAGGGTGGTTCTTGCATTTAGAGGAAGATATTGAAGTCTACTCTTGTCCAGAATTTTCTCATGATTTTTGGTCTTTCAAGAACAAAGATATAAGTTGATAAAGACAGGCTGCTCTGAAAGACTAGATATAGAAAGCAGAAGATAACCAAAACCCAGTTATTTATTTCATTAATCCTTATACCTTATACATATAAACTAAATGAAATCATGGACAAAACCCATGAGATCATTCCACTCATTACAAAATTCCAACTCAAGCATAAACATAAGCACAAAGCAACTAAACACTTAAAAGTTCATAAGCCACACATTAAGACGACTCAACTTGGCTACTAACGGTTTTATTACACGGGACATAACTCCTATTTCTTAATCATGGTGTGATTGCAGCAGTATCCGGAGTAGACAGAGTCTCTTACATTCCTGAGTCCTCTATATTGACATCTGAATCTCTGTATCCCTCTTTACCATTCTTATAACTCATACCTTAAGATGGGTCAACCTGGTATCCCTCAGGTATAGATTTAATACCCTCATACTCAATCCTTTCTCCTGAAAGTGTAGTTAGAAACACTGAACATTGGGCATACTCAATTACTCCTTTACAAGTAGATAACCAGTCTATTCCCAGGATAACATCAATGCCCATTAATTCCAAAACAATGAGGTTTACCTTAAAATTTACCCCCTTTATGTCAAAACTAACTTTTGGGCATACGCGGTCTGCCTTTATTTCACCTCTTGGAGTTTCAACCATAACTGTTTTCCCCCTTGGAAGCATAAGTATGTTATGATCTTTTACATATTGTCTAGATATGAATGAATGTGAGGCACTGGGGTCAAACAAAACCTTGGCGTTTCCTGAACTTACTGGAATTGATCCAAACACGACCTCCTTAGCTCCAGGAATGGTGGAAATATCCACATGTTTCAACCTTCCATGGATGTAATTTCTCTTTAATTTATTTCCCTGCACATGATCCTTTTGGACGTCCTGCCCTGGGTCTTGCTGTTGTTGATTCTTCTGCGGGCAAGATTTGACATAATGTCCTTCCTGCTGGCAATGATAACACTTTCTCTTAGCTGGATCTTTTGTGATGTCATACTCCACGAAACTGTTGTTTGGTATGCTGCTATCTTGCTGGCCATAAAAGTTCACCTTCGTCCCTTTGGCTTGTTTCCTAGCTTGTTTGGCCTTTCGGGGTTGATACTCCTTATAGGTAATTGTCCACCCATCTATGACTACTTCATGGGGAGTAGTTTTAGCTGAAGAAGCTTCTAACTCTTTAAGGTTTGGATTTATTTGACAAGGGATCAGAGCTGCATGTGACATTGTAGTATAACTTGATTGCTGATTGCTTCCCTCAAGTGGTTCTAATGAGTTTGCCTTCCTCTTCTTGTCCTTGTTGATCTCAAAATTTGGATCCACCCTGACTTTCCCCTTATTAGACTCGTTTTGAAGACAGGGAAAACCATAATGCTTACAACAATGACATTGTTTCTGCTCTCCAAGTGCCTTACTATCAATATCTTTATTGGGTTTCATATTCTTCCAAGCTTCTACTACTTGTATCTTCTCTGACCCCTTAGATATGTTGGCTTGACCTTGAGATAAGCATCGTTGAGAATTCCCATGTTGAACCATTTCTTCTAGTAATTGGTTTTGCATCGCTAATGGTTTCTTGTCAAAAGTGAGCAAGAACGACACAATTCAGTCCTCTTAATCTCTGAAATCCACAGTCTTCTCGTCACGAGTCGTCTAATAGACAAGGAGAAAAAGATTCAAAATAGAGACAATGTTTTTTTTTAATAGAACGGGGATAGAATTAAGCATAACTTTGAGAAAATAACAAAGTTAAAGAGAAGCAAGAAATAGGCAACAATGAGAACATGCTAAACGTCCAGTTCTAACTAGGCTTGCGTCCTACAGTCAGCATTGCTCCGATACCAATCTGTCACACCCGGTTTTAAGGACAAAACCAGACATACACCATATGTGAAATAAAGAAGACAAATCTCACATATAGCCACAGATAAGTGTAATATCGAAAGACAAATGCTTAATATACATTACACAATAGTATAAAATATACCTTAATGAGCAACACAGCGGAAAGACAACTCCGAACACCGGGTGTAGACCTCACTCCAGGATCAAACTAACTGGTTGATCACAAGCCTAACAATTCCAGAATCTAGAAATCTGGTACTCTTCCTGAGATGTGGGGAAATAGCAAGAATGAGTCCATGTCGAACTCAGCAAATATATCATAGGGTTCATGAGCTCAAAAAGTTTGACACGGTTTACTGCAATAGCTTTTAGTGAGTCATCTTTTAGCAATTGAGTAGCAACAAGTTTACCAAAATCCCAAATAACCCTATGATCATGTAAACGAGAATAATGTATAGCAAGAAACAATAATCATTAGTGAGCATCAATATCATCAGTATTATCATTATCATCAGTGTTCATCATTTATTCTGTAAGGGTCCAAGGCCACTCGTGACCGTGAGCACGGCTGTTATAACAGTTTTACACTCTGCAGAGGTTGTACACTTTCACTGTGAGTCATGATTACCCATATGCCTGGGATCGCGACTCCCAAAACACTTCCAAGGTGAGCAGGCAAGGAATCACTATGAAGCCTTTCAAAGGTTCATCTAACAAGTTAGGGCCGCTAGGTTTCCGGAGTCAGTCCGTGTGATACACCACGCAGGGATCCACAGTCTGCTCTACCCCATTTGCGCCACAAGGGTAACCTCTAACAAGCTAGAAAAGGTCCTCATACTGAGCTAAAGCCAGAGCCATATAGCCCTCACAGTTGTACTGTAAGTCCCGGATGTTCGCTTACAGATAAGTCCTTATGGAGAGAAACTAGAGCACCATAAAAACAACTCAATGCTCTAGCCCTCTTGAGCCATGTTGCTATAAAGCATCTTTTAAACGTTTATTGCATATACCATTAGTCAAGTTACAGATCATGGTTATTTATCTTGAGCACTAGCATAATACTTCCCAATGCAATGTCCCACTGGTGTCAAGGTACAAGATACAAAAGCTAGAATATCCTTAGGGGTAACAAGGTAGACACATGCACATGAATTAAGTGTATTAAAGGTGAATAGGAAACAAGGATGATCCCATGCTATACTTGCCTTAAATTGAGATCCTTTCTCTGATCCAAATCTTCAATTAATAGCTTCTTGAATCTCCACGTAAATCTCACCGACTGGACTTGATCAATAAATCACCACACACACATCGAGCAATCATACACGAAGCAAACAATGAATAATAATTAGAACAGTACACCAAACATATGAAACAATAAGTGAAAAGGTTTTAAAGATGTTCTACGCATTGCTACGAACACACAGACACGAAAAACACGCTAATCGGAGCTACGGTAAAAGAAACGACTACCGAAAGATTTTGTTGTATAAAACAGAAAATTATAGGTCTCAATTGTTTTAACTATTTAAAATCATATATATAGGATAAAATACTTTTTATAGATATTCAAAAGTGACTTAGGCTAAATTACATTTAAATTTAGAAAACTAAAGGAGAAATCAATAATATTTTATTTATAAATCTAGTTGCATAGTTATTAATCAAATTAGATCTAAACTATGAAATTCCAGAGATTTTGATAAAGAAAACATTAATACTATTACATAGTTCATGTTGTTATAAATCCATTGCAATTTGAACGGACTAATTCGGAATTAAAACAAATAAGTTATGAATTAAACGAGATTTTCTTTAGTAAAATAATAGATTAAATCTAACATCGAATCTTAAAGGTAGAAAACCTAACCAACAGTAACACTAACAGTATAAAAAGTTTGTAAAACTCTTCTACACATTACTTCGATCACATAGACGTAAAGATCACGAAATTTGGATTTAAAACGTAAAAGTTATGAGTTTTCTAAGATTTCCTATAGATAAATAATTACTTTAATATAAACTCGAAAATAAATTAATTCAAACCTACTGTACAGTTGCATCATTAGATAGAGCTCTCAAATATGAATCTAACGCAATTTGAATGGATCAAATCGGAGTTAAAACGAAAATTCTACAACTAAAACAATCTGAATGGCAAAACTGTAAATATCAGAAAACGTATTTTTTCTTTTTCCGAAACGAATTACGTTTTCAACTAATCAAAGCGTATTCCACCGTTTTACGTTTTGGACCGCGGGTTACAAACTCTGAAACCTCAGGGGCTCTTTTACAAAAATACACGCGAATCGGTATCGTCTAATGTGATCCGTCCGATTCAAAATGAACGGACGAGATTGAATCGGGGAGAGAGAAAAAGAGAAAACCGGCGGCCACAGTGAATCCGGCGGCGGCGCCATGGCCGGACGAAGCCGAGCTCGCCGGAGCTTGCGAAGAGGACCCTCCCGAGCACCGAACTCCGAACCGAAGGCACCAAAAGAAAAAACACATCACCGCGACCTTACCCCGCGCGAAAACGAGACCGAGGAGCAACCGGAGGGCGGCGGCTAGCTTGGCAAGGCGGCGGTGGAGGCGGAGCTCCGACGGTGGCGCTCCCGGGATGTCGAGGCTAGAGTTTTAGGGCTCAATGAGAAGCGGGGAGGCTCGGGGTTCCGTTTTATAGCTCCTAGATGTCACCTGTTATGGAAAGAAGAAAGATTTGGAGAGGATTTCGGATCACCGAACCGGGAAAGAGAGAGGGAGCGGCGTTCGTCGATGGAAAGAACCGGAGGAAGAAGAAGGGAAAGGGGAAAAGGACGCTGACATGTGGGTCCCGCATGTCGGCGGCTCAATGCGGCTGCGCGCGCGCTGGGCTTAGCAGGCCGCGCCTTGGGCTCGGCCCAGAAGAACTGGAGGCGGCGCGGGCTCGCGGGGAGGAGAAAAGAATGGGCCGCGGCTTATCAGGCCGAGCTCAGCTGAGAGAGAAAAACGGCCCGGTAAGAAAAACCCTTTTCTTTTTCTTTTCCAATTTTTCAAATCCATTTTTCAAATGATTTTCAAATCCAAATTTGAATTTGATCAAACCACTCATCTCAAAAATTTAAATGCAACAGCATGAATGCACAAACATGTTTCTACTCTTATATTTGATTTTAAATTTATAAAAATTATTCTTATTCTAAATTTGCATGCTCACAAAATTATATAAAAATCATATTTTTCCTATTTTTCATTTCTTCAAAATTTTAGGGTGTTACAAAAGATAGAACAAATAAGTCAAGCACTATGTCTCAAGCTCTTCGCTCAACAGATATTCTAGAGTTTTTGTAAGTTTTTAAAATAAAACTTAGAGCTTTTATTGTATGACACTCTCAAATCTCTCAATATATGTGGTATTTGTGGATCCTTACCAAGGCATTAACAATGCTATGCCTTTCTCTCCCTACAACTAAGGATTATAGTGGAGCTCATAGGAGAGGCAAAACAAGGAAAAACATACTTGTAATTCATATATTGTAAAGTCAAACAATGAATCCAAAGAGAGTTAAGTCATACAATCAAATCAAGATGTGCATGTGTATGAAATATGCTGGATAGGTGTATATAGGGTGTATAATTCTAATTCTATTTTTGCTCTTTTGAAGACATTTCTCTCATTTGGATTTGAAAACAATTGTAGGAAAACATGGGCTATCTTTATTTTTCTTTTTTCTTTTTTTAGGTGGGCTTTTGCCCCTAATTCTACTTCGGACACTTGCCCATTTTTTTCTCTTTTTTCTTTTTTTAGCTACATGCCTTTTATTTCTGCATACAAAATATTTGAGAGAGATTGCAACAAGAAATTAGAGCATTTATTTGGGGGTTGCCCTATAGGTTAAATTGTTTTGGGTGTTCTATCCATGTGTAGGAGAAAAACATTTTAAGGTAAATCTGAGTGGAAAATGGAGAATGATTGCACCTACTTCTAGTGTAGGAATAGTGCATATGTGGGTGGTGTGTACATGATCTTGATTTTAAAAGCATGACAAACCTCTCATAAGGTATATAACAAAGCTCGACTAAACTCAATGCAAAATAAGCAGCATATATGAGCAAAGGTTTTCCTCATCTAAAATGTATATTATATTTGTCTTTGGTAGGAATTTAAGCTTTGTTATACAAGAGCTCATCATGATTTTAAATTTTTAAAAGATAAATTTTTAGAACTTAGTATTGCTAGGAACAAGATAAATAGCAGCTCAGACTTTCTCATATCATATCTCTCAATCACATAGACTTAGATCAAGCATATGCTACCCACAAGTTTTAGGTTCAAAGTGAATTCTTATATCAAAGCAGTAATATCCAAAACTCGGGAGAATTCAAGGTTGAAAACTAGGCACTTAAAAGGAATTACAGTAAAGCAACTATTCATCATCTCCAATGCAAAATTTTAATCTTCATCTTTTTATTTGACTCCTAGCTAGATAGAAATATAAATTTTAATTCTCTATGATCACACTGTTGGCATTTCTTAACATCGTTACTAAGAATAGGTATAAAACCCGCCCCTGGCAACGGTGTTAGAAATGCTTGTTGGCATTCCCTAGCATCGCCACTAGGATTGGTGTATTCTAGCGACAATACTATGGAGTATCAACCGATAGGTCATTACATTTACAGATGTTATCCACAAGCGCAAGGATCTATCATTGTAGCATTTCACTGGAAGTACTCAGGGTATTGTTATTTTTATTTTTGCTAAGGAAGGCATGGTGTAAAAGTATCTAATAGGGACATGGACACTATAACATGAATGCACAATAGACCACTACTCGATACTAGGGTAAGACATGATAAGGCTCAAGATAGTGTGAAACACACTCATGGACTAACCTCAAATGATAAAGGGAAAACAAAGAATGAAAAAATGATCCTAAGTGGAGCAGGCATGTCTAATATAGCCATGCAAAGAATAGTGAATGATCATGCACATACATGGTATGGAGTTAGAGTTATGCAAGAAAATGGATCGGGAGACCACCAAGTACTAGTCTGCCAGCAACCTCATGTGGCATATTTATGAACTACACCCCAGTCGAACGTGGGGTAATGCAAGGGATGGACAGGGCTGTCACCACCTGCACACCTACCCCTTGACTGTGGAAAGGGCATGCAATCACCTGCCACTATATATCAGGGCACCTTGCCCGCGTATATAGTGACCACCCAAGTCCCCCACTGTCCCCGACCCTGCGGATCGACAGATAAAGAACTTGGGTGTACCCGACGGCATGATGAACAACCACTTGTGCTTAGCTCTAAACCCCAACAAACATATGGCATGAATGTTTAAGCATAAAGTTTTATATGATGAAACCCTAGCACATGGACTATGGACTAGTTCATATACTACGATCATATCATATGAACATATCACAATCATCACACACAAACTATATGCTAGTTCATATGTCAAGATTATAACATGCAAACTATACTCTAGTTCTATAGCACAACTATATGAAAAGAATAAGAACATAGTGTAACACCCAAAAATTTGCATCATTTTAAAATAGGTGAATTTGAATTCAATTATGTATTTTGTGAGCATGCAAACCTAGACAAATAATAACTTTTGTTAAAATTAAAATTAATTATAAGGTTTAGTTACATGTTTGTGCATACATGCTGCCACATAAATTTTTTGTATTGAGTGGTTTGATTCAAATACAAAAGAGAATTCAAAATCTTTTGAAAAATGGCTTTCAAAAATTAGAAAAGAAAAAGAAAAGAAATTTTCCTCTCCTTTCGGCATTTGGCCCAGCCATTCGGCAGGCATGCTCCCTCCCTCACCCCTCGTAGGCTTGTTTCCCCTCTCCTCTCTTCCGTAGGCCCAGCAGCTAGTCCGGCCCGTTCCCGCCTCATAGCCTATTAGTAGCGCTCCCACAGGCCTCATTCCCTCCGCACGGGCCACTTCTCCTTCCCTCGCTCCGCACCGTGGGCCGAGCCTAGCTCACCACTGGCCCAGCACCACGCGTGCGTGCCACGTCTGCTCTCTCTCCCACTAACATACCGACCCCACCCGTTATCGCTATCTTCTTCCTTCCCAAGCTAATGCCGACATCGCCTTCCTTAATCACCACCGTCAAATCCTATGTCCAATCTCCTCCTTCCATTCTTGGAGCAACCCTGGGGCTATTAAGCCGAGCCCTAAGCCCCTCCACTCTATTGTGCTCCCTTGCCGCAACAGTTCTCGCCCCAAAGCGATCGCTCACGCGACGCAGCCCTAGCCACCCACCATCCTGAGCTTCATGCCGTTTTTGATCCATCCTCGCCTCCCTGTTCTACGTGGGTGAGTTCACGTTGAGCCCCTCTTTTGTTTGGTACCGGCCACATGTCAAATGGTGGCCGAAATCATCGTTTTTAAAAATGCCGATGAGCTTTTGCTATTTCTAGCCATGGCACCACCGTTGGGTCTCTGTAGCGAGCCGGCAGCTCACTCCCCCTCTCTCTTGATATGATCTCGGTCGTCCACTTTAAATCCGACAGCTACAAATCAAGGATACCCCTTCGACCGTTATTTTTGCTAAAGAGTCCCTTTGGATTTCTAGATCTAAACCCGTGGTCTAAAACATAAATCCTGAATACGTTTTCTTCTTTTGAAAGCGTAGTTTGATCTCGGTAAATTCAAAAACACATTTTCCTCTATTTACAAGTTTGCCACTGATTTTGTTTTAGCCATAAAATGCTCATTTTAACTCCGATTTGACCCGTTCAAATTGTGTTAGGTTCGTATTCACGAGCTCTACATGTTAGTGCTACTATACAATAGGTTTGTAACATTTAAATTTCGAGTTTGTATTAAAGTAATTATTTATCTATAGGAAATCTTAGTAAATTCATAACTTTCGTGTTTCAACTCTGTTTTCATGATCTTTACGTCTGTGTGATCGTAGCAACATGTAGAATAGTTTTATAAACCTTTTAATACTGTTTTGACACTGTTGGTGTACTGTTCTAATTATATCTCTTTGTTTGCTTCGTGCATGATTGCCTGTGGATGCTTGTATGTTGATGTTTTATCGAGCATAGACGGTGAGCAGTTCGTGGGTGATCAGGAGTAGTATTTTGAAGAGCAGGACCCGCAGGAACTACACATTGATCAAGGTAAGTATAACATGGGATTTCCTTGTTATCCTATTCACTTTAATCATATAAAATCATATTGCATGTGTCTATTTGGAATTCCCATTAAGGAATTCCTAGTCTTGATCTATACCTTGTCACCTATGGGGTTATGCATTGGGTAGCTTTTGCTAGCGCTAAACATAAACTATGATCTTGTAATATGATTAATCGAATATGCAACAACACTAAAAGATGATCTTTTTATTTAAAGATAAAAGAGGTCTAGAGCAAGGGGTTATATTTTGGTGCTCTAGTTTCTCTCCATAAGGACTTGTCTATGGATGAACATCCAGGATTTACAGTACAACTGTGAGGGCTATACGGCTCTGGCTCTAGTTGTTCACCGACCCTGTCTCGGGATGCGACAGTGGTTGTAGTCACATTGACCCTAATATGATACGCGCACCTAGGAGCGG
The DNA here is from genome assembly GCA_038087645.1 of Saccharum hybrid cultivar R570. Lineage (NCBI taxonomy): Eukaryota > Viridiplantae > Streptophyta > Magnoliopsida > Poales > Poaceae > Saccharum > Saccharum hybrid cultivar. Next base: position 1,332,129 of record JAQSUU010000615.1, on the reverse strand, counting down.
TTCCTTCCTCGTAGGGAATCCTACCAAACTCGCCGTCGGTGATGCTTTAGTGACATTTTATACTAACCACATCTAACCCAAAAATGTAAACAAAAGTGATAAAACTAAACACTGATTAATTCACATCATAAAAGGTCCATTACAAAATGAAAGGCGTCGATGCGCCACAAGCAAAGCAAAACACAAAAACCCTAATGAGGGGGGAGCCTCGCCAGCACCTATGCAGCATGGACATGGGCAGCCACCGCCTCCCTCGCCAGGCCATAGCACGCTACTAGGTCCTTGTGGTAGCACAGCTCCTCCCTCATAGGGAAACCACTGACTCTGGTGAGGTCCACCTCCACCGACACCTCCACCATGGCCAGGGCAACCCTAGCACCACGATAGACGCCGCTATCGATGGCGTCGAGGACATGGTGGCACGCATCCCAAAGGAGCACCTCCTCGAGCACCTCCTAGGCCCAGGCCATGGCGGCGATGCGAAAGAGGCCACCGATGGAAAGGCCAACGGTGTTCAGCATGCTTCCTAACCCGGTGAAGGCCTGGTCATCAGTACGGCGACGCTGCGCCTCTGGGGGGGTGTCCACCTCCTTAGATGCCCGAGACCACCTCAATGAGTCACCGTGCTCCATCAAGGCTGAGCTAAGTAGGATGGGAAATAGGAGAAGGAAGGCAAGGATAGTGAAAGGGTCGGGCTCTGAGCCAGGTATAAATAGACCACATGTGACCATTCGGTTCCACGGCCTCCTAGGGCGATCAATGTGGTCTCGATTCATGAACCGCCATCATCTCCTCTCACCAAAACCATGAAGTTCCAAATCACAAAACTATCACCCACTTTCTCCACCAACCAAGTCACGGCGTGTCAAAACCGCACTCAATTACCTCTGACAAAAACCACCACTGCACGCTTTCACCTTCCTTTCCACACAACTGATCACTAGCTCGTCCATGGGCTGACCATGGGCTGCAGTAAAAGGAAAGACACCTTTCACCAAGACTCACCCAGAAAGGCCTTCTTTGGGCCCAACAGAATACACAAAAATAGTACCAAGAGCCAGTGGACGATGATTGGGATGGCCCACATACTTCAAGTCAAGTTTCAGAGGCCCGCAGAGGAAATTGAAGGACTTTGCATGAAGAACCATTGCAAAGAGAAGAGGCTTGGGGGCAGACCCTACCATGGCCAGTCAATGGCTGGTAAAGGATGCCCGTTCTCTGAAGCTTTCCAACTTTCATAGAGCAAGGGCTCGGGGGCTGACCCCACCTTGTCAGCCTAACGAACGACCAAGGTTGCCCATAACTCTATGATCATGCGCTCGAATCTTAGCCCTTGAAGGGGTACACTACCCCTCCAAGGCCTCGAGGGCTACACCCGGTGGGTACGCTCGCGTGAACCCACCGAAAAAATCCTCAAGAACACGAAACAAATCACTTGCTCATCTCTAAGCCTCTGGAAGAATAAAACTTATTCCTCCAAAGGCTCGAGGGCTACTGTCGAGTACCAGCAAAATTAGGTACCCCATTTTCATCGCAAAACCACCCACCAAGATAAATATTACGACAAATGGCCCATCACAGCTAGCCTAGGCCTTACTCCACTCAAACCCAAAGCCAAAGGGCAAGCGCTCAAGCCCCCCAGCGCTCCTCCGCTTCGTTTGACCCCTCTCCATCTTGTCTGACCTCCATGACATCATCCAGGCACCCAAGCCCTGTGACATCATTAAGGCACTCGACCCCTTTGCACAGCTACTACTTCACTCGACCCCCTACTGTAACACACTGCTACAGGCATGCACGGGCCCCTACCTTTTCCTGCTAAGGAACAGGAGCTCGTCGCGTCATTCAGGATTGCTTGGGAACTTGAAACATCTTATTCATAATCCGATCAAGGCTTCCACAGTTCTTTCTCACCCCCTATGGTAGTAATAGGGAGAAGCTACGCTAGCCGCACCCTACCATGTCCACCTCAATGGGTCAGAGAGCAATGGTCGTCTAGGCCTCCCACCTTTTCATCAGCGCAGCTTCAGGGGCACGAAATCTTCTTCATCATCACACGTGTCAAGGTATGGCCTCACCGCATCAACTGTAATACATCTATAGCCACGACATGCCACCACCATGATGTTGACTGTGCAAATACATGAACTGAGAGGAAAGCTAGGAGTAGGGAGCACCTTAGGGCCTTTTCTTTCTATTTTTGTACATCCAGATACTGTAACCCGACCTCTCCCTTTGCATACTATAAAAGGGGGGAGAGGGACCCTCGATAAGACACATTGGACAATGCCTAGCAACGGCTATGTACTAATCATACACTCAAACACTCAAACACACCCACACATAGAGACCTAGGAGCCATCCCTCTCTCGACCAGCTTGTATCCCCCTACTACAAGCACTTCGGTGCAAAGCAACACGAGCAACAACGAGCACTGGAAGTAGGGACGTTCAGCCTGAACCAGTATAAACCTTGTGTCCACCTTGCACACCACTGGAGGCTCTGACGCGCAGCATCATTCACTTGTCCTGTCTCTAGACACCCCCTGTTCTAGAATGCTAACAAGGACTATGTTTCTGATCCTTCCTAGTTGATGTTCCTTATGTGTGGATGCGACAGGTAACATTAACGATGACTACTAGATGTAATTGCACTAATTGAAGCATTCATTGACTTATAGTTATAGAATGACTTAGGAATTATTCATCTAATATTCTAATAAGACTAATGATATTGCCATAGTTAGAGTGCTCTAAGTAATTTATTTATTTATCATGATGCTTGATCAGTACTTATCATATATATCTATATTTATCTTGTGACTTACCCCTGTTTTGTGTAGAGCATGTGATATTGGTTCATTCTCTCATGCATAATCATAAATTATCAATACTACATGCATAGTTAGACCTTCCCAGTGGTAAAATTATAAATCGACAATCTGGTAATACTCTAGGTAAAATGCTACAATGGTATAATTATCTGTTCAATTGCAGAATTCTTTCCATTCATATCTTTAGATTCTCTATAGTCACCTGAAATAATAGATTTCTATTTAGTATTATTCTTGTAGTAATGCTAGATAGTACCAACAAACATTTCTAGTTTCATCACTAGAAATGACAACCTAGTTTAATATTACAGATGTAGGTAATCATAGGTGGTGGCTACTATAGAAGTGAAAAGTTAATAATTATCATACCATTTCTAGTGTCATTGCTAAGAGTAGGATTAATTCTATTTTTAGTAGTGGTGCTAAGAAATGTCAACAACCTCCTTAGGCAGGTTAGGATAGGGGAGAGAATCTACCACCGAGTTTTTGGCTCGAGTGAAAGGAATGGAAAAAGTGTCCCTCCCTAGCTTTACTTCTAAAGCCCCTGATGATGGTGGCTCCACGATGAGTTTTCTAAAGGATGCCCTATCAAGATGTCAAAATCCTGGATTTCAAAGACATGGAAATCTAGGGCTACCTCAAAATCCACATAGTGCAAGGTCATATTGTGGGGAACCCCAAGCCCTTTAGGCTAGTTCTTGGACTAGACCTAAGGGACTTGACTGCTGGAGCTCAGGATATTTCACCTATATGAGCAGATACAAAATCTGTAGACAGTAGGTTAACTCCAACAGTTGGGTTATAGAGGGCATCAACCTAGGTTCCTTGAACTTTGCAATGAATGGTGGAAGAGGGGGCATGGATCCAAATTTCTTCAGAGGAAGATTCCATCTCTTCCATCCATTCTCTGCTTAAGATAGCAGTCAGCTCCTTTATGGATTCCCTAAGAAATTCTTTGTCTAAGGGCTCAAGAGGAGTGCAGGAACTGGTGGCCTCTTTTGGCATTCGTACTTTGAGGTATTTTTGAATTCTTCAAAAAACTCATCCTCAAAATATGGAAGATTCGAAGGTTGGAAACCTTTCTCCTAATCTTCTGGTTCAGGTGAGGGTCTCTCTATGGATGGTACAGGTTTAGCCTCAGCAAAAGAGACTTCCTCGTGGTTTAGCTCTGGTTCTACTCAGAGGGGTTCTAGCGGGGGAGTGTTCTCTAGAATGCGATTGAGCAGAGCTTCTCCTTCCACTGTGGTTTTATGGTTAAACGAACCTCCAGTAGCTATATCGAGCTATAGGGCAGATTCCTTGCTAAGCCCTAACCAGAAGTGCTGTAGAAGCTCATGGTTGGATATTGACAAGTTTGGGCTAGATCTTTTTAAAATTGAGAACTTGTCCTAAGATGCACCTATGTATTCCTTCTCTTTTTGTTGGAAGTTGAGTATCTCTTGACGTAGGGCAGCAATTCAAGATCTAGGGAAGAACGCTAAATAGAATATGTTCCTAAGTTCTTCCCAATACCAGCTACCTTCCCTACGTTGTGGGCATACCATTGTTTCGCTCTCTCATCAAGCGAGAAAGGAAACAACTTCTACCGAAGAGTTTCTTGTGACATGCCTAAAATGGTTAGGCAAGCATAGAGCTTCTCAAACTCCCATAGGTGATCATAAGGGTTTCCATAACCCTAGGAAGGCTTGTTCTAGAACCATGGTTATAAAGCCTAGGCGGAGTTCATAACTTGAAGTTATGATTGGCTTCGATGATTGTGGAGGTTCAACAAACTCACCCTTAGGAGCAAAATGGTTTTGAATGGTAATTTGCTCCATTAGAAAAGAGAAAAAAGATAAGAAAGGTAAAAACAAAGGATACACGGGCAAACTAGGTTCAGAGACTAAAAACAACAACCAATCCCCGACAATAGTGCCATAAATGCTTGTTGGTGCTTCTTAGCGAAAGCAGAAAAGTCCGCAAGTGCACGGAAGTACCATTGTAGCACTTCACCCAAAAGTATTCAGGGTATCATATTTTTCCAAAGGAATGGTATTGTAAGTAGTCTCTTGGCTAGTTTACCTAGAGAAAAGGATGAAGGGTAACTTGGGTAGTAAGGTTCGTCTAGGGGTAGAAACCTTAAGTGAAGATAACTTTGCTACTATAGACTTACTTCGGCCACCGGATTGCAACTAGTCTGCCAGTCAATGCCAGTCTATGGATCTACGCTATATCCAAATGTTGTGGGATTAAAAGGGACGGATAGTGTCGGTGTCTAGAACAGCGTCCTAGACACTAAGATGAGTAAATTTGTGTCTGTGCGTCTAGGCCCGGATGTTGTGCAATGCGGACACAAGGGTTTATACTGGTTCGGGCAAGAATGCCCCTACATCCAGTGGGTGTTGCTGCTGCTCATGTGGCCTTGCACAGAAGTGCTCATAGTAGGGGTCACAAGCTTTCGAGAGAGGGAACGGATCCCAGGTCTCTTTGGTGGGGTGTGTGTTCTTCAGTGCTTGATTAGTGAGATCTGACTTAAGTGGGTCCTCCCTAGATGTGGCCCCTGCCTCTCCTTTTATAGTTCCCAAGGGGAGGGCTCGGGTTACAATCATGGTAAAAAGGTGAAATGAGGAAAAGACGAAAGAGAAAAACAAAAAAGGTGGCCTTAGGTGTGGCCATCTTCCTCCTTATCCGGCGTGAGAAGTTTACCCTATAGCGTAGAGACGTTATGTGTGTTGAGCTTTTGGCCTTTCCATTTGCTGGTGCAATGCGTTGTGGCCACGCTTCGTCCTATGTGCTTCTATGCTGTCAAGGATGGGCGGCGCGTGTGCTCGGATTTGCGTAGAGAGGGAGTTAGGTAGTATAGTTGCCATTACCACTGCTGTTGTAGAGGTATGGTCATCATTGTGGTGAAATAACTAGAATCAAGTTGGATCGTAATACGGCTCCCATGCTCCTATTCACTATGCATGGTTGTGTTCGTCCCATCAGTGGAAAGGGGCGCCGTGGTGGGGGCCCACATGGCTCCCCTCCTTGCTAGAGAGCCTACGCGTCCCTCGGGCTAGGCGGAAGTATACCAAGAGGGTCAGGCACTCCCGTGCTTATGTTGTAGGGGTTAGGTGTTGGTGGTTGTTATTGACAAATATTTACCGCCAACATTCTACTAAAAAGGAAGGAATAAACATTAATACACTTGTATACATGCGATAATGTCTTGTTTCCAGTTGTGCCCTCGAATTATCAGGAATGCAGAAATAGGGGCAGAAACATGCAGAGCAGAGGAGAAAAGTGTGCTTTCTGGAAAGCACACTAGAAGGAGAAGAGGAGCAGGCCACCTTAGAGTCAAACCAGGCCGAGCCCACCATGTCACATCGCTATTGGCCCGAGGGAGGAGCAGTTGGACGAAGATGGGCCGGAGGGGGGCCAGCCCTGGCGCGCGTGCCAGGGGTGCGGCCACTCCACCCCCGCTGCCTCTCGGGCCTAGCTTCATCGTGTCAATAGTATTGATGGAGGGGAGGACAGTGTGGGCATGGGTTCAGTGAACTTAGCCCTGGGCACCTCCTCACTCACTCCTATATAAAGCATGGCACATTCCCCTCACTAAACACACAACACACTCAACACACCACACTACATTCTCTCACTCATCACTCCCTCTAGCTCAAGGAGTTCCCTCTCTCCCTCTACCTCACTCTCACTTAGCTAGGTTAGATTAGGAAAGTAGAGAGAGAAGTAGAGAAGCTACAAGGAGAGCTTGACTCCTTGGTGGAATATTGGTGAGAATAAAGTTGGATTCTTTCTACCTTATGATCATCATGTTCTATCATACCGTCTTGTTCTTATATTCATATAGTTGTTGCAATGAACAAGAGTATAGTCATATTGATATGTTCATGACATGTGTACTAGTCTATAGTCCATGTGTTATGAGTATTTCATATATGGTTATGTATGGTTTGTTTAGTATATTTGTGATGTGTAGATTAGTCTATAGTTTACATATCATTCATATGCTAAGCTAACCTAGGTTCTACACTCACATATGTGTCATGAGTAGAGCTACTTATGTGTGGGGAGGTGGTTCATCATGCTTTTAGGTACATCCTAGTTTCTTACCTATCGATTTGTAGGGTCGGGGACCCAGGGGGACTAGGGTGGTCAATATATATATATGGGTGTGGTGCCCAGGTATATAGTGGCGGGTGTTTGCATGCATAGTCCATGGTCCAGGGGTAGGTAGGCAGGTGGTGAGAGCCCTGTCCATCCCTTGTATTCCCCCATGTTCGGCTAGGGTGTAGGAGTTCGTAAATATGCTATTCGGGGTTGCTGGTAGACCAGTAGTCAGTAGTCTCCCGATCCAATACACACATACTTAGCACTACGTTGTGAGCATATATGTTAACTTAGCTCATAGCATACTAACTGTATTAGAACCCTCTACTACTCATTAGGACATTCTTTTATTCTTGTTCTTAAGAGTTGGGAGCACTTGACTAGATTAGGTGTAGATGTATTTGTGTGTGTCCACTATCTTAAGAACTGTATGCTTACCCTTGTTATGATCATCTGAATATTGTGCATACATAAGTGCTTTGCTCATACACATGTCAGACGATTTATTATCACCGCCATCTTCAGCAAAATATAAATAACGATACCCTAAATACTTCCGGGTAAAATGCTACAACGATAGATCCGTGCGCTTGCGGACATTGTTTATAATTGTATAGACCTGTTAGCTAGCGTTCCTTAGTATCCTTGCTAGGGGATGCTAGCATAGCATTTCTAGCGCTATTGCTAGGGATGGGTCCTAAGCTTGTTCTTAGTAGCGACACTAAGAAATGCCAACAAGCATTTCTAGTGCGTTGCCGGGGAAGGCAAATGATAACAAATCTCTGACATGGATATGTTCATAGCATGCATGTGTGTATGGTAGCCATTCACTCATACAGGATAATCTTCTATGTTTTCTTCCTTGTTGGGGATGAAAACAGGATAATGTATGAGTGGTCGCAACTTGCCGAAAAACTTCGTTGACAATCTAGAGGAACTCCTAAGGAAGAAGACGACTTGTGCCCCTACTTCCTTTGCCATACCACCAATAACCACTCCACTCATGTCTGTATCGGCTACTACTACTACCATGGCCCAGAAGTCTCTCTGTGAGTTCTCTGTTTTGGCTGTTGCCAATGTGCCTATTGAGCCCGCTGTCAACCTCAGGGACAAGACTTCGAGATCTGTACTGGCCTAATCACAATGGTACAGGCGAGTCCATTCTATAGACTTCCTAGCAAGGATGCCAATGCTCATCTATAACAGTTCCTTGAACTATGTGACACCATCATTATCAAGGACGTCGCACCCAAGGCTATCAAGCTCCGTCTGTTTCCTTTCTCCCTAGTGGGGAAAGAGAAACAATGGTTCTACAAGGAAAAGGCTATTGTTGACACATGGAGCAAATGCTCCGCTGCGTTCCTTACCAAATTCTTCCCCGTGGTCAAACCAATGCTCTGTGAGGAAAGATCGCCAATTTCTAGCAAACACAAATGGAACCCATACCGGAGGCATGGGAGAGACTGCAGGAGTACATCCAAGCCTATCCCCACCACAGGATGGAAAGCTGGTTGGTGCTCCAAAGTTTCTACAATGGCTTAACACCCATGTCAAGGGGGCACCTAGATGCAGCTGCTAGAGGCGCATTTCTGTCACTCACTATCAACGAGGCCATGGCCTTGATTGAAAAGATGGTGACAAATCAGGGCTGGGGTGTGGACAGAGCCCTAGCTAAAACACAAAAAGGCATGCATACCATGAAGGAGGCGAACATGCTTGCCGTAAAAATAGACTTGTGCCTCAAGAAGTTTGATGAGCGTGCCACCAACACCAACACTGGCATCGTCAATGCCTTGGACTCGTAGATGACATGTGAGGTCTGTGGGAATGTTGGCCATTCGGGCAATGATTGCCTGACGACCCATGAAGACGCCACCTACATCAATAATGGGTTTCGCCAACAAGGAGGAGCCAACAATAATGGCTGGAGTAACCAACCCCGACCACCATTCCAAGGTAATTCAAATTTCAATTTCAATTATAATTCGAACCAACCTTCACTTAGGGATTTGGTGCTAGGCCAAGCTAAAATAAATGAAAATCTCACCAAAAAGATTAGTGATAATGATAAAATCTCAGAAAATATAAATACTAAACTTGAGGGATTGTCGGCAACTGTCCAAACATAGTTGAGGTTTAACAAACACTTAGAGAAACAAATAGCTCAACTGGCGGCTGCTATTTTGGTGCCTTATTCGTAGAAGACTCTGGGGAAACCCAACGTCCAATTCGAGTCATTTAACCTTGTCTCCACAGTTAAAGCTAAATGCAAATTCTAGAAAAGGCATGGCTACTTCGTAGACCCGCCTTTCGTCACCAAGCAAGGAGACCCAGGCCACCTGACAATCACCATTGGCATTGGCCCATATGTCATTGAGAACACCTACTACGACCTTGGTGCTAGCATCAATGTGACGTCCAAGATAACATTTGATAAAGTTATGGGTGGTGCTTTGGACCCCGCAGACTTCAGAATGCAGATGGCAGATCAAACGTCACGTGAGCCGGTGGGGATAGTACGTGACATATTGGTAAGGCTGCAGGACCAGTATATCCCCACTGAACTTTGTTATCATTGACATGGGCCCAAGCAGGGAAGTTCCTCTCCTTCTTGGGAGACCATTCCTATATACCACTCATGTTGAACTGCATGTAGGAACGATGTTCGCTCTTTTTCATATTAAAGATAAAACATTAACATGTCCATTCAATGGGTATAAAATGTATAATCAACCCAAAAGCAAGCGGACTGGGAAACAAAATCGCAACCCTGTTTTGCAGGCATAGCTGGAGCAATGCTCCATGATTCAGATCAAATACGGTCTGAATCAACAGGGCATAGCCGAGGTTGAAATTCAACCTTAGCTGGTGGATGGCCTCAAGAAGAAGAACAAGAGGCTAGAGCAGAACAACTCCAAACCTACAAAGGTAAGCCCGAAGGCTGTTCCTTCACCTTCTAAAAAGAAGGTAGAGAAGCCGCTCAAGGAAGCTCCAAAGTCCACCACCACACCAGCAACAAAGAAAAAGAAGGTGTGGGTGCCCAAGGAGAAGTCCGTACTCACTCCCCTGGGTATGGAGAACCCTTCATCGAGCAATCAATGAAAGGGGAGGAAGTTATGTTCATAGGACTATAAAGGTATGGACCCTCGCCGTAGGTAAACGGTAGTTATCCTTTTTACTTTCTGCAATTAAATAAAAAAATACTAGTATAGTAGTAATGATAAAAATGAAAACAACAAAAACATTTACTGCTTTAGAAAATACGAAACTTCATTCATATAGAATCATTTAGCTTGGGGGAGCGATGCTTCTGTCATCACCTTATTATAGGTACATAATGCAAGCATGGTGCTTGGATTATTTAACCTACCTTGACCATGCTAAGTTCTTAGCTTAATCATGGAGCTAGATTGGTTATATATGACATGAAAACAAAAAAAAAATATTTCATAACCTAATAAAGTTTGGTTAAAAGTTTAAATTCTTATATGAAACATGTTATAGTTTGGAACATGGTTTTCCTATCATGCTCCATAGGTCTTTTAATCTAGCTCATGCTAAGGTTAGGTACCTGCCTTGATTAAATTTCAAATTCCTTGTTGAAATGATGAATAGTTGCTCTGCATTATATTTCATACTATGCCTAGCTTATAGCTTAGCTTTCTCTAATATTTGAGTTTATTGGCTTAAAACATGTTTATCCTAAAAACCTGAATCTTGTGGGTAGCAAGTGCTTAATCTGTCTAAGTAGTTGCCTAACATGATATAGAGAAATAGACATTGCCATGACTTTGTTCCAAAGAAAGACTTATCATCCGGAGATTTCAATTTTAAAACTTAAAATCAAAAGTTCCTCAATGATCAAAATTCCTACCAAAGCCATATGACACATACATATTCAAAACCTTAGTCATATGCTACTTGTATTCATGGTGAGCTTTGCTAAATTGTTGTGACCAATGTTGAGATTCTTTTCATACTCCCATGATCAAGATTCACATACACTTTATAAAATAAAAACTCTATGTCAAAACTTTTCCTCCAGAAGTGATCAGAAAGAGTTTGGGCTATACACAAAAGATGTCATGCCAAAGAAGCATGAGCCAAATAAAAGATGCCATACCAAAAGGGTATGCATCAAAAAAATGAGAGAAAACAATGGGTACTAAGATGCCCGCCAAAAAGAGAGACAAAAATGGGTACAAAAGTACCCACCAAAAAGTAAGAATAAATATAACCCATGCTCTCAAACATCTCAAAAGGAGAAAGGTATGGCATATGAGTTCATAAAAACACAAAAATATTCACTTGCATAATCTTGATCAAAGTGTATGACTAGTCTCTCCTATGGTTTGGTTTTTGACTTAGCAACATGACATGATGCAATGTCACACCCGGTTTACTAAAGAACAAAACCAGGCTAATCATATATGTGCCCAGGAAGTCCACACATATGTCAGAATGAAAAAGTATCAGAAACAATGTTATTATATAACGTATACATAGCTATATTAACACTTACATCAGAGTATCGCGGAACGGTGACTAAACTTCAGGCTCCATTCCTCTCAGGGACGGCTGACTGGTGGCTCCGTATGCCAAAGACTTCTAAAAGACTTCTAGAAACTCCACTACCTCTGAATCCTTCTTCTGAATAGCACCTTACTACACACTAGAGTGTGGTGGAAATAGCAAGAGTGAGTCCATGTCGAACTCAACAAGTATAACACAGGGTTTATGAGGCTTAAAAAGGCTAGACATTGTTTGACTGCGTTTAACTTTTAATCATCGTATAATTAGCAATTGAGTAGCATCAAGGAATTTCAATTCCCATTAATGAACCAATGATCAATTGTAATAAGGATAATGAATAGCATTAACATGAGCATAATAATCAACAGTAATTAAGCATGATATAACAATGGTGATCAGCTATTCTGTAAGAATCCCCAAGGCCGCTCGTATCCGTGAGCACGGCTAGTATACCAGTTTTTAACTCTACGCAGAGGTGTACACTTTCACTGTGAGTCGTGATTTCCATATGCTAAGGGGTCATGAATCACTAATCACAAGAAACCATATAAAGCCATTCAAGAGTTCGTCTAACAAGTTAGGGCTATTAGATTCACTCGGCAGGCAGATGTAGGAACCCCTTTCCAAATGGCACAATTCCTTCTCGGCTATACTCATAGACTAGAGGTTGTCCTACACCCAACGTGGCAAGCCATTCTTACGCCATTTAAGGTAACCACTAATAAGCTAGAAAAGGTCTCTTGAACAACTAGAGCCAGAGCCATATAGCCCTCACAGTTGTACTGTATGTCCCGGTTATCACTTACAGATAAGTCCTTACGGAGATAAACTAGAGCAATCAATATAACCCCTTACTCTAGCCCCCTTTCAAAAGTAGTAAAATTATCTTTAAAAGTTGGTCACTTAATTCATTAATCAAATTACAAGATCATTGTTCATAATTAAGCACTAGCAATAGCTATCAAAATGCACAATCCATAGGTGACAAGGAAACAAGATATCAATAGCTAAGTTATAATCTCTATGGTTGTCAAGGAAGACACATGCATATGTATGATAATTTTAGTGAATAGGACAACAAGGATGGTCCCATGTTATACTTGCCTTTTTCCCAAAGTTAAGCTGCTCAGAGGTCTTCAACCTTCGTCTCTGATCTTCAGCTTCTGCTGTACTCGTCGGTCCTCAGCTCCTAGTCTTCAGCGCTCGCGAATCACACTTCTACTCACAGCAACCAAGCACAGCAAACAGACAACAAACACCTCTAAGAACAAACATCATACAAAGAAGGCACTTTAAAAGGAAGCGCACTAAACGATACGGCACAGAGCTACGATCATGAAAACGCAAGAAGAACAGGGAACAAACCTACCGTCAAAGAGGACACAACTATCGAGGTTCACAATCATAACAGAAAATACTGACTAAAAGTTTGATACATGTTAGTTATTGAAAAATAAGGTGATTCACTTTTCAAAGAATTATCCTAAAGTTGAACTAATCAAATTATTTTAAACTATAAAGGCTAAAGTTAAACTTAAATCATTTTTTTATAAGTAAATGAGTATCTATTATTTATTCATTTAAATATTTATAGTTTGGAAACATAAAACATGTGAGAACAACTATTATAACTAGTATATGACCCACATTTAAAATTAATTAAATTATTATATTTATAATTAACAAATATTTAAGTTAGTATGGATCAAGTTAAGATTTGAAAATAAAAGATCAAAGTGTAAACCTTAATTGCTTTTAATTTATATAAAAGTATTATATCCGTATTAATTAGTTTGATAATTAGCTATATATGGAAAAACATGTGTCATGAAAACATTAGCACTAATGTGTAGATCGTGTCGACATGAACCTAACGCAACTTGAACGAAGTGAATCGAAATTAAAATGGTTAAACTACCGCTAGTCTCATCTAGTGTGCCAAACCGTATTTATGCCGCTATTAATCAAATTACCAGTTATACATAGATGATATGTTTCTTCTAATCAGAAAACTAGTTTCACATACAAATTAGCCAAGTTAATATTTTAATTATAAATAGATAAACATCTAACGGAATAAACAATGCTGCTAGCACATAGATCACATTGACACGAAACTAACACAACTAAATCTGAGCAAAAACAGAGTTAAAACGATCAAATAGCGGGTACGTACGGTGGCAATTCTGCTTTCTGCCTAGCCAAATCTTCCTTGCATGCCAGTCAATAGCCATCACGTGCACCCTACGGGTGGGCATTGAGTTGGAGACCAAACAAATTGAAAGAATATAGATTGATTAATTAAATGGCTAAATCACCATTGGCTGGAGATATGGTTAGAAGAACATCGGCAGGAGGTGCAGGCTCCAGGCAGACTTACATGCTATCCAACACCTGCAGTCCCTGCTAAGCACACACATGCATGCCTTTGCTTGATCGGCCGCGATGCATCTATGCCATGGTCCATGGACGCAGCGATGGCTACCACCAGAGTTCTGACGGTGACGGGCAGCCGGCCGGAAAACGAACGGGGAGAATCTATAGACGCTAACTCGACCACGAGTTGCAGACGACGGAGAGATGACGGAGCAGCGACCGAGCTGCGGCGGCTCCACGTCCTTCTCGGCAAGATCGGAAGAGGGCTGCAACAGGTTCTACACAATGGCGAGGCAGCAAAGAGCAAAGGCGACGACGCTTGCTGGGCAATCTGTGGCGGCGGCGCTTTGACAGGAGCTAGGGCATGGGATACCTTGATTACTGGGAACAGAGACTCGATCGGATGCAGCCACGTTGGAGATCGGTAGGAACATGGTAGACGGCCCTGCTTGTTACCGAGGAGAGACCAGCGGGCATAAGGGCGAGAAGCTAGCGGCGGCAACAAAGCACGGCAGGCAAAGCTTGGAAGCTGCAGGTCAATGGCGCTAGCTGCTAGGCCAGATGTGACCAGGGCTAGACAAAAAGCTCGTTAAGCTGGCTCGGTGGCTCGGTACAAAAGTGCTCCGATTGGACTCATTTATCTTTTAAAATAAAAATAACTTGATTTGGAACGACTTTCAACTTCGGCTCGGCTCGTTAGGCTCGTCGTGAAGTTGAGTCTTAAACAATGCAGGAAATAATGATGAATAAGATTATACCAATTTCTAAAAAAACTCAAAAAAAACTACGGTTGGCTCGATATCCAGCCCTAGATGTGACGTTGGGTTGTTACATGATCAAAACAAGGCAGCCGCGTGAGATATATGGACTTGGAAAAGATACAATATTTATAGACAAGAGATGGTCGTATGAAAAACGTGGCCACGGAGATGGACCTGGAGTCCTTGATGTGCACGTCTTCAAACATAATTAAATACAAAGAGATCGATGACCCGAGCGAAGGGAACTAATCAGCCAGAACAAAAACCAACGTCCAGATAAGGAAGAAATTAAAAGATCAGTTGACTGTTTCCAAAAAAAATCATTATTTTTTTATTATAACATTATATCTTGACGTTAAGGAAACAAATGCATGGAGCAAATAAACATAATTGATAGAAGATGGATTCGCGGAAAGGAATACATGACGGCGTAGAGAAGATCGAGATGAACCTCGGGGTGGAAACGGAATTCGCCGAAGATGAGAAACATGGCCGGAAAAGCTCGCCGAACCGCAAACTGTACATGACGAACTTCGGCGAGGGATGGAGGGAGCTACGAGCGGCGGCTCGCGATAAGGGTTGTACTTCTGAAACCAGGGCATCGAGGGCTACGCCGGCATATATATAGTTGTAGGGTTTGGAAACTTTTCGGATTTTCTTAATTTCGGGATTATTTTAATTCCGCGAATAAAAATAATTCCAGAAAATCTAGAATTACCTTTTAAGCCGCGAAAAATAGCCCGGAGCTCAGAAAAATCACTAGAAAAATCCTGTAGACTCTTGGAAGGATAAGGAACTCAACTAAATAGGTTTGGGCTCATGAAAAGATTGATGAAGAGATCAAGGAAAAAGATTAAGCTCACAGAAATTGAAATTTTAAATCCAGAAAATACCAAAAAGTTTTCCGATGAGAAGTAAACGTCGTCCTATGATATTTTGAAAATAATAGCACTCACCAACACCAAAGACAAACATCAAACAAACACCACATTATCAAATTAATATGAAAAAGTTTAAAACCAGAATTTTCGATATTTAAATTAGCAACAACTTAACTTATCTAATAAATTTATTCAAATATTGAAATTATTTATTTTATTTAGTGTTTTTCATGCACAACCCAAAATTGTAAATTTTGGGTGTGACATGCAAGTAGGCCACTTTTGTCCATACCAAGCTCCATAAAAGCCTATATAAATGGTAGGATAAAGGAAAGGCAAAGTCAAAAACCTTTTGTGAGGAAAACTTATACACTTTGAGTGATTGAGTATATCATTTGAGGAACTACAGTCATCTTATAAAAACTTTCAAAACCTCCAGAATGATAGTCAATCAGAAAAACAGAGGATAAGCGAGTCTATCTATCTATTCTGTATTGCCACTACCCATGACCAGAGAAGGCCAAAAAGCTCCACATACTGCAAGGTAATACATGGATAAGCAGAAGCCAATTAGCAACTCTTGATCAACAACCAATGTCTTAGCTTTTTCTCGAGGACGAGCAAATGGTAAGCTTGGGGGAGTTTGTTAGCGGTTGTTATCGACAAATATTTAACACCAACATTCTACTAAAAAGGAAGGAATAAACATTAATACACACATATACATGTGATAATGTCTTGTTTCCAGTTGTGCCCTCAAATTATCAGGAATGCAGAAAGAGGGATGGAAACAGGCAGAGCAGAGGAGAAAAGTACGCTTTCTAGAAAACGCACCGGAGGGAGAAGGGGAGAAGGCCACCTTAGAGTCAAACCAAGCCGAGCCCACCATGTCACATCATTATTAGACCGAGGGAGGAGCAGCTGGACGAAGATGGGCCGGAGGGGGGCCGGTCCTGGTGTGCGGGTGCTAGGGGCACGGTCGTGCCACCCCCGCCGCCTCTCGGGCCTAGCTTCGTCATGCCGACAATATTGATGGAGGGGAGGACAGTGCCGGCATGGGTTTAGTGAACCTAGCCCCGGGTGTCTCCTCACTCACTCCTATATAAAGGAGGGCACACCCCCCTCACTCAACACACAACACACTCAACACACCACACTACATTCTCTCACTCATCACTCCCTCTAGCTCAAGGAGTTCCCTCTCTCCCTCTACCTCACTCTCACTTAGCTAGGTTAGATTAGGAAAGTAGAGAGAGAAGTAGAGAAGCTACAAGGAGAGCTTGACTCCTTGGTGGAATATTGGTGAGAATAAAGTTGGATTCTTTCTACCTTATGATCATCATGTTCTATCCACTGTTCACCTAAACGGCCATTTAGTTCGTTTAAACACCGTTTAAACGGTAAACAGAAGTCAGTCGTGTTGTTTAGGCCCTAAACGGTAAATTAAACAGTTGGGCCATTTAAACCCATTTAAACCGTTCAATTCCGTCTAAACGGTCTAAACAAAATCAGATTAAACATGATTAAATGAGCTAACCAACCATTTAATCCATAATTAAGTGAATTAAAGGACTACGTCTATCACAATCAACATGAAACTAATTAACATTGTAATTATATGAAGTGTTGTGGGATTTAGATTTCTTCCTACAAGATTATTTGGTAGAATATTTGATTTTTACATGTGTAAATATGTATGGGTTCTAGCAAATTTTATTTTTAACTACATAAATATGTATATTTTATTATTATTGTACAAAACTATTTAGGCCGTTTAACTCCATTTAAACACCATTTAAACGGTCTAAACGCTAAACGAAGGGTGACCGACTGTTTACCATTTAGCGTTTAGGAAAACATTGGTTCTCTCACACCGTCTTGTTCTTATATTCATATAGTTGCTGCTATGAACTAGAGTATAGTCATATTGATATGTTCATGACATGTGTACTAGTCTATAGTCCATGTGTTATGAGTATTTCATATATGGTTATGTATGGTTTGTTTAGTATATTTGTGATGTGTCGATTTGTCTATAGTTTACATATCATTCATATGCTAAGCTAACCTAGGTGTTACACTCACATATGTGTCATGAGTAGGGCTACTTGTGTGTGGGGAGGTGGTTCATCACGCTTTCGGGTACATCCTAGTCTCTTACCTGTCGATCCGTAGAGTCCGGGACCCAGGAGGACTAGGGTGATCAATATATATGTGGGCGTGGTGCCCGGGTATATAGTGGTGGGTGTTTGCATGCCTAGTCCCCGGTCGAGGGGTAGGTGGGTAGGTGGTGATAGCCCTGTCCATCCCTTGTATTCCCCCACGTTTGGCTAGGGTGTAGGAGTTCGTAAATATGCTATTCGGGGTTGCTGGCAGACCAGTACTCGGTAGTCTCCCTATCCAATACACACGTACTTAGCACTACCTTGTGAGCATATATGTTAACTTAGCTCATAGCATACTAACTGTATTAGAACCCTCTACTACTTATTATGACATTCTTTTATTCTTATTCTTGAGAGTTGGGAGCACTTGACTAGATTAGGTGTAGGTGTATTTGTGTGTGTCCACTATCTTAAGAACTGTATGCTTACCCCTATTATGATCATCTGGATATTATACATACATAAGTGCTTTGCTCATACACATGTTAGACCATTTATTATCACCGTCTTCTTTAGCAAAATATAAATAATGATACCTTGAATACTTCCGGGTGAAATGCTACAACGGTTGATCCGTGCACTTGCGGACATTGTCTATAATTGTATAGACCTATCGGCTAGCATTCCTTAGTATCCTTGCTAGGGGATGCCAGCACAACATTTTTGGCACCATTGCTAGGGATGGGTCCTAAGCCTGTTCTTAGTAGCGATGCTAAGAAATGCCAAGATCGGGCGAGGCGGAGATTATTTCCAATGGGGCGCAGGGTTTGGGCGCTTTGATGACATCATGGAGGCTCAGGAAAGGCGAAAACTGGCACTAAGTCTCGGGCGGCTTTAACATCTAACACACTATTAACACCCTTGGTTGGGTATGCCTATTATCGATACCCGACAGTAGCCCCCGAGCTTGTAGAGGAGTGGAGCACTCCTTCAGAGGCTTGAGGATGAGTGCACACAGGTGGTTGTTGTTTGTTTGGTTTGAAGGAAGTCGTCCGGTGGGTGCGCGCCCACCTGGTGTAGCCCCTAAGGCCTTGGATGGATGAGGTATCCCTTTAAGGACTTTTAAATCACGTGGACCCACCTGGGGAAGACGAAGCGTCACACCGTGTTGTGGTTATTTTAACGCTTTGTGTCCCAATGCGTGGGAAGGTGGAGAGGTGCCTGGATTTTCACGTGCGTGGGGAGCTAGGCAACCGGCGCCCATTTAGCTTCCCTGCACAAAAACGCAGGTGTTGACGGGGCATGGGAGCCCATCAGCTCTTCTTAATTCCACATAATAGCCAGCGACCTCTTGCTCTCCTCTTGTCGTGGCATTTTCCCTCTACTTTCTGGATGGATCCAGGCAAGTGCCCTGCTGGTGACACGTCTAGAGACAGGTGGTCCACGTGGCACCACCTGATGAGAGTGGGGTAGTCCTCTGGTGGCAGACATAGGAGGGCTTGCCTCTAATCATGTCTGCAGAGCTGGCGCAACTGCTATATGTCGCGCCAGTCGCGGTGGAGGTGGGTAGACTCAGGAGGTACCTAGAGGTCTCCCAAGCCGCTCTCGAGGTGGCAAAACAGGAGATGCAGGCCGTCCAAGACTAGTAGGTGGCTACAGACAGCCGAGTGGCTGGTGAGTTCTCCGTCTGTCATTCTGGTTTGACGGCCTGCATTTGTTTCTCCCACTCATCGTGTTTCCGTGTTGAGCAGAGCTAGAGGCGGAGCTGCTAGGGATCTAGGAGGCCGCGGACACTACAGTATGGTATGTCCATGCCCACAGCGGGGACCAGGAGGAGCGCCTCCTAGACATTCCCAACTATGTCCGTATTGCACCCAGTTTTCAAAAGAAAACCAAGTACTCATATATGTGCGCCTAGTATGTCCAAACACACATATATTTCACAAATTGTACAAATATCAAAGTAAAGTACTTTATTGCATCATATATCTCATTACATGATTATTACATATCTTTGCTCATTGGCAACATTATTACATAAGCGGAAGATGATTAAATGTGAGCCCTAACTACCACAGGGATGCCAACTGGTGAACGACAGCCTAGAACTCCAGGACATCTTCTGGAAACTCCTCTCATCAGGCATGTGGTACCCATCTAGGATTTTCATTATGTATAAAGCAAGTGTAAGCGCACCGTGCTTAGCAAGAGTCACAAAGGGATCTATGAAGGCTCAAAGGCTTGACACTGGTTTAATGCGGTTAGCAATTTTAGTTCATCAAATTTTGTTGAACCTATAACACTACTTTAGTGAATAAACCATCCCAAGGTATAGTAATGATTAGTCAATATTAAATCTTTCCCAAACCACCATAGTAACCACTAATCAAGAAAGGTCAAAGTCACTCGTGTCCGTGAGCACGACTGTTATAACAGTTTTATACTCTACAGAGTTTGTACATCTTTACCCCCGAGCCGTGATTCCAACTGCCAAGGTTTGCAAGGCCCACATCGCCTCTACCAAGGAAACGTGGCGGGGACTCACTACTTAACCTTTCACAAGACACCCTAACAAGACAGTGGCCGCTAGGTTTCAGTTACCCAAGCATTATGGGCACCTTCCACAAGATGGCACAATTCCTGACCGTAGCCCAGTACTCACCTTATTGAACAGGGCCCATAAGCATCCTGGTACCCCCCTTTTGCGCCTTTTGGTAACCACTACAAGCTAGAGATGTTCAAGTTATATGATTAAGGCCAGAGCCATGTGGCACTCATGGTTGTACGAGACCTCCTGGATGGTCTATTCATTGACTGAGTCCTTATGGAGAGGCACTAGAGTACTGATACAATCCCAGTACTCTAGCCCCCTATATAGGTTGCTAAAAAGCACAATTTTACAATATTCCATAAGTCATTAATCAATATTATTATAATAGTTGGTTATGCGTGGCAGCATCTATCCAAATGCAGAACTAAACCCTGGGTAACAAGGGTATGTGGTACAATAGTAATCTAGGTAAAGTCTTTAAAGGTGATTCAAATTAGACACATGCATATGAATGAATTATAGAGTTCATAGGTACAAGGAGCCTTTGTCACACTTGCCTTTCTCAAAGAGACTTGCTTGGTACTGCTCACAACCTTGCTGCTCGGCAACCACGTATTGATCGCCCTCTAAACGTGATGCAAATCACCAATCAACCATTCATTCCCAATCATCACATGTAAGCAAATAAACTTCTATTAGAATAGTACACCAAGTAGTAAAAACAATAACTAAAAAGTTTATAAAACTAATCTGCGCGCTGCTACGAACACGTGAGCGAAAGAATCACTCAAATTGGACTTAAAACGCAAAAGTTATGCATAAAATAAGGTCTAGTGGCATTTTTGTATATAAACCGAAGTCATTTTTGAATTTAAATGAATTTATTTTGAATTTTCCACATGGTTTGTATGGCGGGTCCTATTTTCAAAAGATCAGGGGCTAAACCGAAAGAGAACAGAAATTATTTTGAACTGGATTGGATGGAGGGTTGATTTTGAAAAACATCAGGGACTTTTGTGCAAAATGTGCGGACCTGGTGCTATGGCTTGCATCAGCGTTGATGCAGGTGCTGACATCAGCGGCCACGTGGCGTGCTGCGGCTGGCTCAGTCCACCACTGTGCACATGGACCGGCACGGCTGGCGCTGTGGGCTGAGTCTACGGCCCAACCGGTGGACCAGTTACATACCCAAAGGGGTATTATTTAATCGCGACCACATGTTCACGATCAAATGGTGCACGCACGTCGAAGGCAGTGGCTTGCCGGGGAAGAAATCCACGATGGTGGCGACATGACCGGCGGAGACTGGAGCACGGTGGCGCACACCGATATGGCGATTCTGGCCACCGTTTTCCAAAGCGAGAGCACCGAGATGATGAGCGCGACAACACGAACTCGATGCGGCGAAAAAGAGAGGCGGAGAGCATGGTGGAGAAGCGGCTCCCATGGCAGTGACATTGCCGCAAGATGCGGACCTCGCTAGTACGGCGGTTCCGTGCATAGGAAGGAGAAGAGAGGGCACAGGGAGGGAGAGGGCTATACCGCGTGCTCGACTGAGAGGTTCGTGGCGTCCGCGAGTGCTCCGAGGCGGACCGATGACGACGGTGGCGGTCTAGAGAAAGAGAAGGCCACGGGTGAGCTTGGATTCGAGAAATTGAAGGGCAAAACAGAGGGGAAAAGGAACCTACGGACGCGGCAAGGTTTGGTGAAGCTCCGGGGCGTGCTTGCGACAATGACCGAGCTTTGGGGCAATGCAATTGGGAGAGGCAGCGAGCTCGCGTGAGAAAAGAGTGGGAGAAGAGAAAAGAAGGGGCTCGGCGGGGGCTTTATTGGGCGGGTCGAGGCAGTTAGAGTGGGCGTTAATGCCTGGGCATCAAGGTGGGGCGTGGAGGCGCTCCTTGATGACCTCCTTTACTCGAGCGTTGAAGGGAGGAGTGAATGCGGCATTTTGATGGTGGTTCTGGATTCCCTGCACGAGGAAGGAGAAAGGGGTGCGGCTGACGGGCGGGACCCGCGGTGCAGAGAGAGGAGTGAGGGGGAAGGAGAGGCGTGCCGGCCGGCTTCTCGGGCTGGTTACTGCCATTGGCCCAAGAGCGGAGGAGAGAAAGGGGAGGGGAAAAAGAGGCCAACGGGCCAGCTAGGCGGGCCAGGCCAGCTACCAAGCTAGGCCAACACGCAAAGGAGGGGGTGGTCACCTTGCTGGGCTCCGAGAGGGAGAAGGGGAAGGGAAAGCAGGCCGGGCCAGCTTTGGCTTCGGGCCAAAAGAGAGGGAGGGAGAGAAGATAAAGAAAACCCCCTTTTTTTGTTTTATCAAACTTGTTTCAAATTTAAACAAATTTTGATTTAAAACCACACAAAATTAGCACCACATTCAAACAAAAAATATTTATGCTCCAGCATGAGTGCAACAACCAAATTTCTAAACCTTATAGTCAATTTTTAATTAACCAAAAATTATTGTTTGACCTAGATTAAATGCATAGAAAATTTAATAAATACTCAAAATTAATTACTAAATTGTGACATAAATTTTAGGGTGTTACAATTCTACCCCCTTAAGATGATCTCGTCCTCAAGATTCGGATGATAAAGAGAAACTGATCATAGCTCTTTAAGAGATCTGCATCATCGAGCATCTTCTATGTATTCCAAAACTTTTTTTCTTTTCCAATAAAAATTCTCTATGTGTTTCCAAGATGATGACTTGAATGATCATAACTCTTCTAAGAAATAACATACTGAAACGAGCATACCTTGCAACTCATCAGGGGTAGTATCAAGATAGTCCTTCTCTATGATCATGTCTGGTGTCTCCTGTACTGACTCAGCTATTATATGATTGTCCTTTCCAAAGACATAGCTTTGTTGTCTTCCGTTGCCAAGATTCTGACTAGCCTTGCAATTTTGCCTCTCTTGAACAATTTGAGCTATCTTCACAAGACAGCTGTATGAATAGTGTCCTATCTCACCACAGACATAACATACTTGGTTTCCTAGTGCATTAGTAGCATTGGGATTACCACTATTCTCTGAGGTATATGCTTGCGATGTGGCAGAGTGAACACGTCCATTCCTCCTAGATTGTTGACCTTGGAATTTCCTCTTTTTGTTCTCAATTTCACGGCATTTGTTCTCAACAATTAAGGCCTTATCCACCAGTTGTTGGAAACTTGCGAAGGTATGAGACAGCAGTTGATACTGAATACCATCATTCAAACCTTCCAAGAAAAGCTCCTGCTTCTTGTTATCATTCTCCACTTCGGTTGGTGCATACCGAGACAATTGTACGAACTTGTCATGATACTCCGCAACAGTCATGTCTTCCTGCTTGAGAGCTAGAAACTCTTTCTTTTTCAACTTCATTAAGCCAGAAGGAACATGATGAGAGTGGAAAGCATTGCAAAACTCTTGCCAAGATATAGAGTTAACTTCAGTACGGCCAAAACGAAAAGATTCCCACCAATCTAGAGCAGCACCTTGCAGTTGTCTGGTTGCGTAGAGAACTTTCTCTCTATCATCACATTGGGCTATCTCCAGTTGTCTTTCCACTGCACGAAGCCAATCATCAGCTTGGAGAGGGTCAGCGGAGTGCTTGAAAACCGGTGGATGTCCTTTCAGAAACTCTCCTCTCTTGTCTCTGACTTGAGGAGGTGCATTTACATTCTTATTTTGATTGTTGTTCTGCATATTCTGAGTCATCTGTTGCAGCAGTTGTGACTGTGTCATCATCAGTTGCTTCATGTTGACAGAGAGTGGTGGTGGATTCTGACTCCCTTGGTTGGTTCTCCTTGTGTTAACCATCTGTACCATGTACATAGCACACACAAGCTCTTATTACCATATTTTTGGTGTACTGACTATAAATGGTAGCATGATATAGGTAGCTGAAATTTTACTCGCGAGATGACCATACAGCAGAGCAGTAAAACACTCATAACTTGCTCTCTGATTATCCAATTTAGGCGTACTTAATTTGGTTGGAAAGATAAGGAAATTATCTACAACTTTGTTATAGATCACTTTATCAGGTTCTGAAGTTAAATTGGGCAAAAACTGGCTACAACAGAAACTGTTCCAGAAGATTGACTGCACAGATACACCATCTTGTAACCTTTGTATCTCTTTAACCAGAATAGATATAGGAGTGATTCCAGAGATAAGGAAATCCACTTCTATCCATAAAATTTTCATGACCTTTGGACTACCATAACTCGAGATATAGACTGACAAAGGCAGATTGTTCTAGAAGAACAGATTTGGACAGCAGGGGATAAGCAAACCCAACTATTTATTCATTAATATCCTTATACCTTAATCTTATTCTAGATGATTGTGGACAAGCCCACAACTCATCACACTCATAGAAAATATCCAAATCAAGAATTAAACATTATGACAACCATTCCATACACTAAATGACATAAATTCAAACATAGGCTTTGCACTACGTGTTCTTATTACATGAGGAAAATAACATCCTAAGAGATTTTTGGTTGCTGTAGACTGTCAGAGCATGTCGAGCTGCTTCCACTATAGCCAACTCATGAGTATGCCTGGGTGCCATGGTGTTGAGACAAGCTAGCACATGATTGTTGGAGCAGATATACACTGTTGTTTCCCAAAAGCCACTGAACCTCGTGTGAATCCAATGTTACGTTCTATATTCCACTGTCACTTGTCCAAGAAGGTATTCCAAAACAGTGACAAGGCATGGACGGATGTAGTTGTCTCCCTGAAGATCATAGTGTACCATCACCTGCCAACCTGTAGGAGGCAAAATCATCTATGGGATTGAAAATATGAGGATCAGATCAAAATAGATTTTCACAATAGATAATGGAGAGACTATAAGCATGATTTGTATATAAAAATATAAGTAACAATTAAAGTAAGAAGGTTCCTAGGTATCGTCCATTTCTAACTAGGCCATACATCCTGCGGTCGGGCTAAGCTTTGATATGAATCTGTCACACCCAGTTTTCAAAAGAAAACCAAGTACTCATATATGTGCGCCCAGGATGTCCAAACACACATATATTTCACAAATTGTACAAATATCAAAGTAAAGTACTTCATTACATCGTATTTCTCATTACATGATTATTACATATATTTGCTCATTGGCAACATTATTACATAAGTGGAAGGGGACTAAATGTGAGCCCTAACTGCCACAGGGACGCCAACTAGTGAACGATAGCCTAGAACTCCTGGACATCTTCTGGAAACTCCTCTCATCAGGCATCTGGTACCCATCCAGGATTTTCATTATGTATAAAGCAAGTGTAAGCGCACCATGCTTAGCAAGAGTAACAAAGGGGTCTATGAAGGCTCAAAGGCTTGACACTGGTTTACTGCGGTTAGCAATTTTGGTTGGTCAAATTTTGTTAAACCTATAACACTACTTTAGTGAATAAACCATCCCAAGTTATAGTAATGATTAGTCAATATTAAATCTTTTCCAAACCACCATAGTAACCACTAATCAAGAAAGGTCCAGGCCGCTCGTGTCCATGATCATGGCTATTATAACAGTTTTATACTCTGCAGAGTTTGTACATCTTTACCCCTAAGCCGCAAGTCCAATTGCCGGGGTTTGCAAGGCCCACACCGCCTCTACCAAGGAAACGTGGTGGGGACTCGCTACTTAACTTTTCACAAGACACCCTAACAAGATAGTGGCCGCTAGGTTTCAGTTACCCAAGCTTCATGGACACCTTCCACAAGATGGCACACTTCCTGACCGCAGCTTAGTACTCACCTTGTCGTAGAGGGCCCATAAGCATCATGGTACCCACTTTTGCGCCTTTCAGTAACCACTACCAAGCTAGAGATGTTCAACTTATATGATTAAGGCCAGAGCCCTCTATATAGGTTGCTAAAAACACAATTTTATAATATTGCATAACTCATTAATCAATATTATTATAACAGTTGGTTATGCACGGCAGCAACTACCCAAATGTAGAACTAAACCTTGGGTAACAAGGGTATGTGGTACAATAGTAATCTAGGTAAAGTCCTTAAAGGTGATTCAAATTAGACACATGCATATGAATGAATTATAGAGTTCATATGTATAAGGAGACTTTGTTACACTTGCCTTTCTCAAAGAGACTTGCTTGGTACTGCTCACAACCTTGCTGCTCAGCAACCACGTACTGATCACCCTCTAAACGTGATGCAAATCACCAATCAACCATTTATTCCCAATCATCACATGTAAGCAAATAAACTTCTATTAGAACAGTACACCAAGTAGTAAAAACAGTAACTATAAAGTTTATAAAACTAATCTACGCATTGCTACGAATACCTGAGCGAAAGAATCACTAAAATCGGACTTAAAACACAAAAGTTATGCATAAAATAAGGTCTAGTGGCATTTCTATAAATAAACCGAAGTCATTTTTAAATTTAAATGAATTTATTTTGACTTTTCCACGTGGTTTGGATGGCAGGTCCTATTTTTCAAAAGATCAGGGGCTAAACCGAAAGAGAACAGAAATTATTTTGAAGGGTTGGATGGCGGGTTGATTTTGAAAAACATTAGGGACTTTTGTGCAAAACGTGTGGAGCTGGTGTTGTGGCTTGCGTCAGCGCTAACGCAGGTGCTGACATCAGCGTCCACATGGCATGTTGTGGCTGGCTCGGTCCACCACTATGCGCATGGACCGGCACGGCTAGCACTGTGGGCAGGGTCTAGGGCCCAACCGGTGGACCAGTTACATACCCGAAGGGGTATTATCTAATTGCGACCACACGTTCGCGATCGAATGGTGCACGCACGTCGAAGGTGGTGGCTCATCGGGGAAGAAGTCCACGACGGCGGCGCCATGGCCGGCGGCGACTGGAGCACGGCGGTGCACGCCGATATGGCGATTCTGGCCACCGTTTTCCAAAGCGAGAGCACTGGGATGACGAGCGTGACAACATGAACTCGATGCGGCGAAAAAGAGAGGCATAGAGCACGGCAGAGCATCGGCTCCTGCGGCGGTGCCATTGCCGCAAGATGCGGACCTCGCTGGTACAGCGGTTCCGTGCACGGGAAGGAGAAGAGAGGGCACGGGGAGGGAGAGGGCTATACCATGGGATCGACTGAGAGGTTTGTGGTGTCCGCAAGTGCTTCGAGGCGGACCGATGATGACGGCGGCGGTCTGGAGAAAGAGAAGGCCACGGGTGAGCTTGGATTCTTGAAATTGAAGGGCAAAATGGAGGGGAAAAGGAACCTGCGGATGCGGCAAGGTTCGGTGAAGCTCCAGGGCGTGCTTGCGATGGTGACCGAGCTTTGGGGCGACGCAATTAGGAGAGGCAGCGAGCTCACGCGAGAAGAGAGTGGGAGAGGAGAAAAGAAGGGGCTCAGTGGGGGCTTTATTGGGCGGGTTGAGGCGGTTAGAGCGGGCGTTAACTCCTAGCATCAACGCGGGGTGTGAAGGCGCTCCTTGATGACCTTCCTTACTCGAGTATTGAAGGGAGGAGTGGAGGTGGCATTTTGATGGCGGCCTAGATTCCCTACGTGAGGAAGGAGAAAGGGGTGAGCTGACGAGCGGGACCTGCGGTGCAGAGAGAGGAGAGAGGCGAGTGGCTGGCTTCTCGTGTCGGTTACTGCCATTGGCCCAAGAGCGGAGGAGAGAAAGGGGAGGGGAAAGAGAGGCTAGCGGACCGGCTGGGTGGGCTTGGCTAGCTACCGAGTTGGGCCAACACGCAAAGGAGGGGGTGGCCACCGGGCTGGGCTCCGAGAGGGGAGAAGGGGAAGGGAAAACAGGCCGGGCCAGCTTTGGCTTTGGGCCAAAAGAGAGAGGGAGGGAGATAAGGAAAAAGAAAACCCCCTTTTTTTGTTTTCTCAAACTTGTTTCAAATTTAAACAAATTTTGATTTAAAACCACACAAAACTAGCACCACATTCAAAAAAAAATATATTTATGCTCTAGCAGGAGTGCAACAACCAAGTTTCTAAACCTTATAGTCGATTTTAATTAACCAAAAATTATTGTTTGACCTATATTAAATGCATAGAAAATTTAATAAATACTCAGAATTAATTAATAAATTGTGAAATAAATTTTAGGGTATTGTGAAATAAATTTTAGGGTGTTACCGTCTGGGACGTGGTGGAGCTCAGCATCCATCATGGGGCGGCAGTGGCCCTGACGATGGCGCAGGTGCGCACGAGGCACATGCTCCACCAATTGGTAGGGTTCCTAGAGGGCCAAGAGCTCGCTGACCATGATGGGTCTCGGGAGGACTTCGACGAGGCAGCTGACGTCGTCATCAACCTGGTCCCCACCGAGGGGATCATCGAGGAGGCCACCGGGCACCTGGGACTCTGAGCGGCGGCCAACATCAAGGTTGAGCCCTAGTGTCCGGTGCTCTTTTGCCTGACTCCAAGGATGTCGACGCTGAGGCCACCTTGATCCCTGCCTAGGATAGGTTCTCGCATTTTGCATTAGAAGTAATATTGTAAAAAGACTTGTCATCTTTTAATGAAACATGTCCTTTGTTAATGTTAGTTCCTATGCTTTTTAGCAATGTCGTGAGGGGTTGACCGTTCGGTGGGTTGTGGTTGCGAGTCGTAGCCCCCGAGCCCTTGCTCGACGCAGGGGTCCGATCAGGAGGCCACCCGTCTTTGATTCGGCCCCTCTCACGTTCCTCCGTGGAACAAGGGGGTGAGCCAGACCATGCTATCCTCATTAGATGAACCATGGTGCTTGATGAGCTGTTAGTGGGTAGGTCTAAGTGGTGTCCTGGTCCCATCCATTAGGCACCAGCTAGTGGTCAAGCTAGTGACGCACTCCAAACTCCCGATGGCCGATTCATATAGTTCATGGGGCTGTCTGACCGGTCTTGAGGGCTTGCTACCTTCTATCGAGGAATACCATGAATTGGACGTCCATTAGGACTCAAACATGGGTCGGAATACCCTTGGCGCCCGCGCGTTGGGGTACTAGCCGCTAGTGTGTCCATTCCTCTCCATCCCTGACTCTAAGTGTCCTGGGGTGGCTATCGAACCCACGGTGGGCCAGCCTTCAAACCCCTGGACCGTAAAAGGGCCATAGGAGCTTATACAACTCCGTATTCCATTCTTACCTACCGAGGCCTATGATCGGCCCGTGGAGCGGGGATGCGCTCGAGCCTCGTGAGGTGGTGGGATAACGACAAGCGCGACATGCCAGGCGGACGGTGCGAGGTGGCAGGGCAGATTTGCAAGAATTATATGCACGTTTACTGAGATATCTGGGACACGACGAGACCTTTCTGTGACCACAATTAATGCAGGTGGTTGGGGTCTCAAATCACTCCGTCTCCCCTCTTTTTAACCTAGTGGTTTTACCCTTCCCTTGCACACCTCTGCTTTTTGCCTTCCTCATGCTCATGTTTCCCATCTGCCTTGGCAAGTAAGAGACAGAAAGAGAGAGAGGTAGGTTGAGAACTCACCCCGCAGCCACCGCCACCGCCGTCATTGCTGAGTGGTTTCTCGCCCTCTCGATGGATCCGTGGGGTCGCTCTAGCTTCACCGATAAGATCGCGTCGCGGCTCGTCGAGGATGGGCTCCTCCGTCCGGTGACGAACGTCACGTAGCCAGAGTGGATCATCCCAGCAATAAAGATGAGCCAAACCCCCTACCGGCTACGTTGTCAGCTTCGTGCACTTTGTTATAGACCACAAGACATGAAACCATCATTCACATAGGGCAGTTAACAACCTCTCGAAATCTGTCCAGAATTGGCACATTCACTAAACTAAATATTTAGTGATGTAGCAAAAGCACATTTGGGCTAAACCAAGTTTACCAACTTATTACACATATCAAAAGAACACCAGAAAGTATGGTGTCAATATCTAAATACTTTCTTTAATACACTTTATTAATTTATTTAGATAATTAGGTGGAATAAGGAACCTATATCAAAACTGTACAATAAATTCTATAAAAATTACAGCAGCTACAACAGGATTCCAGGAGGCTACAATAAAATTTTCATAGCAATTGAGTTAGTATATTTTCTTATACTAAAAATAACACATAGAAAGGCTGATTTTAGCATAAATGAGAAACCCTATTGAAATATATCAAACAATATATTTCATATTTTTCTTAGGTTCTTATTAATATGAGAATAGCACTCACCAAATTTCACATTTACTGGATTTATACATAAATTATGAAATTTCACACAAAATCCACCCATGCAAACAAGATAAATACACAACTCCATCATATAATGTCCAAAATTATTGAAACTTAAACTACAGCCTACTCACACCATGAACAACACCTCGTAAAAATTTCAAGTCATTTGGAGCTATCTACAAAGAGATATGATTTCCTTATTTTCATACATGAATAAAAGGCATAAATAATAACTCCATTTTTCATAACAAAACATAGCATGTTTCCTATTTTTAATAAAAAAACTAGAGTCCTCAAGAAACCCAACAAAATTTGAACCAACTCATTTGGATCCCTAGAACTCGAGATATGCATTTTACAAATTTGTATTCAAATCTGTAATTAAAAAAGAAAACAAAAATGAAAACTAAACCTAGCTACTGGGCCAGCCTGCGCTTAGCCGCTCGGCCCACGATGACTCCCGCTCGACAGCGCTGACACTCGAGGCCCGCTAATCAGATGCAGAGAGTAGGGGAGGGAGGGACGACGGCGAAGCTTGTCGCCGGTGACGACTCCGACGAGGTCGAGTCACTGGCATGCTCATCACAATGAGCCGCACCTACCCATGCCCTCCATTCAACCGCTACCGCACTCTAGCTAGGGCGGTAGCGTGCATGGCGGACGGCGGAGCTCCAGTGGTGGTGCGCCGGCGATGGCGAGTCCCCACTGCCTCATCTGAGCTCGGTACGAGCTTCACGAGGTCACAATGAAGCTAGCTAGGAAGAAAAAGGGGGATGAGAGGGACCCTAGCTACCCCGACCACTCCGGCGAGGTTGCACTCATGGCGGTGGCGGCAAAAGTGGCAAATGTGCCCTCACCTCGACTCGATAGGCTCAGTTAAGAGGTGGAGAAGGTAGAGGACACGGCGGAGCTCTGGGCGGGCTGAATCGAGCGAAGACGTGATGATGACGGCGTGCGAGCTCGGTGCAGCCACGGTGGCGATGGCGTTCCCCTCTGCACGCCTCGGCTTGCATGGTGGAGAAGAGGGAAAGGGAATAGAGGTGGAGGTGAGCTGGTGGCGTCGTGGCGCACTTGAGGCACGCCGTGGCCTGACCGGTGGGGCCAGCACCAGCATACGGCTGCCACGGCGTGGCCACGTGGCGGCAACGAGCTGAGGCTGATCGGCCACTCCCCCATTCCAAACCTTTGAACTGAAACATTGAAACACTGCCTTGAAACATTTGCAACATTCCAAAACCCAAAACAGTAGCTCCTTCTTTGCTCTGTATATCACAATCTAGCCTAAATCTCAAGGTGAGACAATTAGCAAAATTGTAGCTTAACAAATTCTCTACAACTTTGTTTTAATGAGTCAAGTCCAGATTGGCACAATTTGAGAGATACAAGGCAAGGAACAAGGACTGTTTTGAGGAGACAACAGAAATCCAGCAGAGCAGAAAAGCTGAATTTTGAGGGGGTTAGAGAGTGATTCATGAGGTGACCCAAAAATAAGGTTTGTAGCTGATAAAATTTTCCACAACTTTTTCATAGATGACTTTGGCAGATTTGGAGTCGAAGATGGACATTTTGAATGGTTCAGCAGATGTACTTCTCAAGTCAACTAAGGAAGCAACACTCCAACTGACTGGTGGGCTCTAATTGAGCATGTTGTGGTCATTTCCAGGAGATGACCATATTACAACTTTTGTTCCTTAATAAATTTGCTACAACTTTTCTTAAGGTTGCACAAACATGCATAAACGTGTGGTAGCACTTTTTAAGCAAGGGACCAAAAGAGGTCTAGAAGTCAACCTAAGTCAAACTATGGCTTAGGAGCTAAATTGGTCAACATGGTCAACATGAACATGGTTCCATAAGGTATCCTAAGCATAGTTAAGGTATTAGTGAGTAGGTTTGACTACCACTTGCATTATCTACACATGATCATAAGCAACACAAAAAAGGAACATAGAATAACAAGCATTGTTTCACATGTTTCACTACCATGTTTCCCTAGTTTCAAGCAAGTAACACATACATAGAGATGATGCATGAATGAATGATGCTTATGCTCATGTAATGCAAGTGCAAAATAAGGCAATATAACACCTGAGGTGTTACAATAGTGTAACCGCCTCCGAAAATGGATTTATGGAGGCGGTTGTTATAAGACGACCACATTCGAAAATAAAGTATTTTTGGAGGCGGTTGTCTTAGCACGACCACCTCGGTAAATCTATTTTGCGAGGTGGTTGATTGTGAATGCCTCGGTTCATAAAAAATGACCACCTCGGTTAGTCCTAGGCATTAACCGAGGCAGCTGAATTGTCTGCCCGCCTCCGAGCATTTTTCCAAATGCCTCGCGAAAGTTTTTCTGTAGTAGTGGCATCGGATCCGTTTGGATCGGTGGGAGTCGACTCCCGATCGTGTGTCCCATACCGTAGTGGGTATGATCACATCGTGCACCTGTCTATCGAGTTAGGTAGGATTCAGGTGGTGCTGGACCACATGTGATGACATAGCCGAGTCTTGGTGTAGTCTTGTTGGTTAGAAGGGTGTGACTCGAGGGGTGACGCTCTGCCACAGGGCCCAGCGGTCTGAGCTGTGGTCGTCCTTCTTTGTACCCAAAGGAGTGTGCGCGTGCTTACGCGTCCTATCTGGGTTGGTGCATTTAATGTATCCATATATCCACCTTCCATCCTTCCTGAGTGGTCAGAGCCAGAGGTGATCGAGATGGTGGCGTGGAGTGTGCTTGGGAGACGAGAGTGGTCGAGGCAGGTCTCGTATGGCTCGGGGGAAGAGAGGTAAGGACAAGCCATGGTTTGCTGGGCCGCGGCTAGTCTAGGCCGCCCCGATTTTATTTCTAAGCGTGTCTTGGGGTACCCCGGTTATGTACCCCTGA
Organism: Saccharum hybrid cultivar R570; assembly: GCA_038087645.1. Lineage (NCBI taxonomy): Eukaryota > Viridiplantae > Streptophyta > Magnoliopsida > Poales > Poaceae > Saccharum > Saccharum hybrid cultivar. The sequence goes on along the minus strand of JAQSUU010000615.1, from coordinate 1,298,987 downwards.
CAAAGCATAACATACTAATCCGGAGAGAATTCTGGTTCTTCAATAGTTGCTGAACTAGGAGCCACATTATTCAGATCTAGATTATCTTCAATGTCCTCTATCAAGCTAGCACAACGTCATGGAGTTGATCTTGGTCATATAGACAAGCTGGTCATTTTGAAATGGAAAATTGATGATGCAATACACCAACGGCTCTTTTGATATCCTTTCTTGTCCCTTCTTGCAGCTGTGCATACAACTTGTCCTTGTCAGTGATGGGCATACATATTGACTTCACGAATACAACCCATTCAAGGTATATTCTATCAGCAAGATAGTACCCTATGTTGTGTTGATTCCTCTTTACCATGTATTGGACTCTAGGACCATGTATTCAGAGTAGATTGATTCAAAACAATAATATCATTGTTAGAACCCATAACTCCAAAGAACGCTTGCCAAATCCAAAGATCATGTGATTCTACGGCCTCAAGAATCATCGTTGGCACTTTCTGATCTCCACAAGTGAACTGGCCCTTCCATTGGGCATCTTTCCCATTACCAATTAATGCATGCAGTCAATGCTGCCGACCATACTAGGAAAACCTCGTCTCTCACCAAGTTTGAGTAGATGCTTAGTATCCTCCATAGTGGGGCGCCTCAAATACCGGTCACCAAATACAGCTCTAACAGCTTTGACAAAATTCTTCATTGCCTCCATTGAAGTAGTCTCTCCAATCTTCAAGTATTCATCTAGTTCATCTGCAGCACTGCCAGTAGCCAATTGGCGAATAGATGCAGTACACCTCTCCTTGTAGCTGTGGCTGCGGCGGACAGTGCGATCATTGAAAAAAACTTAGAAAACCACCTGGTGGATAAACATTGAAATTTTGACACAATTAACTACCAGAAATAGAGCTACAATAACTACTTGCACAAGTTATTTCCAGATTTTTTGAGAGCTTATTTGAAGACTAGATGAAGTTATTTCCAGCCACAAGAACTACTTGCACAAATCAAAATCAACAAGAACTACTTGCAGACATCAAAATCACCTACTTGCACAAGTCAAAATCAACAAGAACTACTTGCAGCCATCAAAATCACCAACTTGCACAAATCGAAATCAACTGCTTACCATGAGTTTGGGCCTTGTTGGTTTACATGTTCAGAGGGAAAATTTGGGGGTATGGCCCCCATTCCCATTCCATGCGGTGGCCGTGGCGGCATAGTCGAAGTCGGCACAGCAGGGGAGGAAGTTAGCACAGCAGAGGTGGAACTCGGCACATCAGGGGAGGATGTTGGCATAGCCGGCGGCGGAACCGGTGGTGGCACTGGGAGGGAAGTTAGCAACGGTGGCGACACTGGTGAGAAAGTTGGAGACAACGATGGTGCAGGCGAGGACGCCATCTTCTGTCCCAGCGGCTGTCCCCGTGCCCTTTCCCTCCTCTGACAGATGGCCACCGCCCGGAGCTGTCAACCGGAACCATTGGCGCTGGATCTAGACCATAGCTCTCAACCAGCGCCGCCCAGAGCTGCCAACCTAGCTACTCGCCTCTGCTGTATGGGAAGGGAAAAGGAGGAATGGCGGGGCAGACCGGAAGGATGGCACACGGGGCGGGAAGGATTGGGGCACAGGACGGGAAGGATTTGGAGTTGTGCACGCCTAGAGCACCAGATCGGTGGGAATGAAACTTTCCCACTAAACGCTGGTTTGGTCTGGTATCCAAGGAGTTGGAAACCGCGCACACTCGTTTCATCCTCATGAAATGTTTCCCCTCTTTGTCCTCCTCAAAACATACAAAGATTATATTTTTACTGAGATGTCATCTCATTTAACGTGCATAGAACTCTCATAAAATAGTCATGGAGACTGGCCTAAGTAGCTGCAGCAGCCACTATGGTGTCTTCTGCGGTGCCTACAGCAGTGGTGGTGACGGCCTATTGGGCACTCCCGGCCGGCTGCCTTTTTTCTCTTATTTTATTATTATTACACGATTAATTAACAAAGGCTGCCGTTTGAGGCCGCTTCTAGTGTTCTCGATTTACACACGGACCCTTACCTGAACAACATAGCCGAAGAGCGTAGAGATGTTGGAAATAGAAGTATGTTCTTCTTGTGGCTCTGAGACTCCAAATGGTTGGCCACGTGCCTCTTACCTTAGACGGCCGCTCACCTGTCCCAGTTAATATTTTTCTTGACCAAGATGTCCCAGTTAATATGTGGTGCACGTTTTTGAAGTTGTTATATATAGAATAGTCAAGTCTTTTTTTTTTTGACAAAAAGAATAGTCAAGTCTTCATCCGTAGCTATGTGACATTCCATAAATGTTTGTACTTTATTTTGACGGTACAGTTAGGAGCAAAAGGTCCACATGTTACATATATTACCATCACCCAGCTACAGTCACTATTGACAACTATGCAGACAATAAATTTCATAACTTTGGAGCACTCGAAGAACTTTCTCATACGATGTTTGAAGACGAATTTTATACCAAAGTTGTAGACTTGACAAGATCTACAACGTTAGGTTCAAAACTTTTTTATTTGAAGTAGTTTTGATGCAAAAATATTTGATTCATAGGATTTTATAGAGTTATATATGCAACAAAATTTGTAGTTGATAACTTTTTCTTTTGAAACCATCTATCCATGAAAAATTACGCTTGAATTTCTTACATTTGAAATTCAAATTCTTCAAAAGACCTCGGATGGAAAAATAACCATAATTGAAGTTATAGATCTCAAAAAAACTATAAAACTTTATAGTTGATAATTTTTTCGTTTAAATTCTTTTAGACTCCCAAGTACTTATTTCAAAATAAGATAAACATAAGAGGAGGACAAATATTTCAAATGGACACAAGTGTCTTTACAGGTGGAGCGGTAAGGGGATGAATATGTGAAGCCTGAGGTCATGGGTCCGAGCGCTGGCGTCCAAGCAGCGCGCGTTTTTCGCATGGAAAATCATGTGACTTGTGACTTTGGTTCCCAAATTAAATAAAAATCGTAATATTCCTTGATTGAATAAAAATCTCGCTGAGACCATGTGGGTAGTTCATTAGAATGTGTACCTGATTATTCTTACCTGACGAGGTAGGAAGAGGCTGGAGAGAACTTTTTCCAGTGCATTATCGTCGCCGCCACCTCATTGATGATGCTAGAAATCAAATCCTAGAAGAACAAGGATCAACAAAAACTAAAACTATGGATGGATCGGGTCTGCACTCCTCTATCCCATGCAAGGTCATCGGATGGGAGAGAGGAGGGGACCGAGGCGATCGCGCGGGAAGGGCGGCAGTGGCGGTTGTTTTTCTAGGCTGAGAGGAAATCGATGCCCGGTAGACTTTGTGGTGCATGATTTTGAAGTTGTTATAGAATAGTCAATTTTTCTTTTTTTTGACAAAAAGAATAGTCAAGTGTTCATCCGTACCTATGTGATACTCAATAAATGTTTGAACTGTATTTTGACGGTACCGTTAGGAGCAAGAGGTCCACATGTTACATATATCACCTTCACCCAGATAGTCAAAGCTACAGTCCACTACTGACAACTACGTAGACAATAAATTTTTGGACTACTTGTTGACAAATCTATACCTAACAATAAAGAGACAAAATTTCAGGTTCTTTTTTTTCATCCATTCATTTTTTTAGTCCATCTTCCTCTAACCACTGAACAATGGGGAGTTTCTTCCGTACGGACTAATATATATACAAACCGTACTCATACGAGTTAGAATAGCTCTTGTCTAGCGTGATACGGAGTCCGATTTCAAAACATATTGCATAAGTACTCATATGTGCTATTATTAGGTAATAGATATGCGTTTATTCAGAATCGATATACCAAACACTATGCCAGAAAAGCTTATCAGTGACGCGTCTAGAGGCTTATCAGTGACGCGTAAAAGACGCGTCACTGTTCTTGCGTCTGTGATAAGGGCATATCAGTGACGCGTAAAAACGCGTCACTGATAACCCTTAAACAGTGATGCATGTATCCAATACGCGTCACTGATAACGCTTATCAGCGACATGTCCAGCCAAGACGCGTCACTGATAATGCTTATCAGCGACGTGTCCAGCGAAGACGCGCCACTGATAACGCTTATCAGCGACGCGTCTAGCCAATACGCGTCACTGATAACTATTTCAGAAAACAAAAAAATTACAATGACCCTATATATATATATATATATATATATATATATATATATATATATATATATATATATATATATACACACACACACACACACACATGAGACATGTACCACCATTTCAACAATCAATTCTTTACAAACTTTTCAGATACAAGTTATACTACAAAATGTGTTATCAACTGTGGGCCATTGTTTACAAGGTACAACCAATGTCCTTGATGAGCTCAAAGACAAGAAAAAACACTTAATAATCCTAGAAGAGTAAAACATTGTTTCCTCATCGCTCGATCATGAAAGATAGCATCTGTCTCTATGTTCTTGGAAGAGCCGCACCTGTAAAGGAGTGAAAAATTAAGTGACCCAAGACATATTGTGAGGTGACAAAGCAATTATAAATCCGAAAAAGTTCCATGGCTGACCACTAATCTGTACTACGATTCATGTGTATGGACCTTTAATTCTATTTTCATATTCACATACTGACATTAGGGATGAAAACGGAACAGAAATATTCCGAATTGACCGTTTTCGTTTTCTATATTATGAACCGTTTTTTAACATGAAAAATTGTCAGTTTCAATCGGTTTCACAACCATTTTCAACCATTTTTTGTACTCTTTAATTGCTAAATGTAGAAATATCCCGAACCGACCGTTTTCGTTTTTCTATATCGTAATTCCGTTTTTGACCGTTTCCGACCATTTTCATCCTTAACTGACATACATCATGAAGAAACAAATATGAAAAGCATCACATGTGTTATTATTATACCCATGGTTTCAGTGTCATGTTTTGTGCTGGACTGTGTAACATATGCATATATACGAAGAACAACCGTTCAAGATAATAATAAGATATGGCAGGCTTACCATTGTGCTGAATAGAACAACAATAACTGTGCTGGTGATCATGATAGCATTAACTCGCACTTCAGTATGACGAGATGATGTAAACTGCAAAAGTTTACATGGACTAGTATAAGTAAGAGCCTATAAATGATCAAGCAAAGATATGTAAAAATCTGGTAGCATTGAAGAGCACAACAGATGTCGCATCATTAACACCTTCACCGAAAACTAGACTATAGAGTAGGGGTGTTTCATCCTGGTTAAGCACCTGCAAGTAATGAATTTCCAAGTAAATTGGCTTCCTATCTCATTTTATAAGACAAAAGATGGCAGATTGTTCAACAAGAAACCTGTAACAGTGAGATAATGAAATCGTAATATGAAGTCAGCACCAAAGTTGCAAGTCAGTATGGTTCAGTGCTAACTTCTGAGAACTAAAATATACTCAACCACAGACTAGTTCCTCTCGATTTCCAGTACAGCAAGCAATTTTATCAGATAATATTGGGATGTTCACATAAATAAAATGTAAAACATTGTGCGAATGGAAAACTCACTTGAAAACCTACTTCAAATGACCAGAATCGCTTTTCTTAACCCCAAAAGTTCCTAGAAGAGAGGTAGTACTGCCTCTACTGGGTTAAGGTAATGACCTAAAATTTAGTGGTCATAAGGAAATCATGTATACAAATAGAAAGAGCAAAAGATATAATCTGAATTCTCATAAGCTGCTCTTCTGAACTGTTGAAACTACAAGCAAAGAGAAGGTAGGATAGATAACACACATGAATAATTACCTTGAAAACCTTTGTAATAGCAAATCATACTACAGACGAGAAGACCATGTGCAGCAGAGTCAGTGCCACAGGATAGGGGAAGTTGATCTCTTTTGAGGATAAGACCCACTGCACCAAGGAAAAACCAAGTACTTAACAGTTAATAGCACTAAAAAAAGAACAAGAAAACCAAGGAAAAACCAAGTGCTTCCTTTTCTGCACTAAGACTCTGAACAACACAGAAAACACTTGACTTAGCTACCAAAAAAATTGGGGGGTGCCAACACAGAAAACACTTAACAGTTTCAACTGCTTGTGGCATTTTTACAGCCCGAGAAGAAGAGGAGCAGGCCTCAAGCATTCATGATTAATACCATAGTTTCTTTCAGATTGCAGAATGTTAGCCATTCACCCTATCATCTCTATGAAGTAAGCAAAGGTATATTGCAATTCTCAAAATGGCCTAATTATCCAAGTCAAATCAGCAAAGGTATATTACAATTCAGCTGCCCCACATTTTAGAGCTGAATGGGAGGACATTGGTAAGGCTGGGAAGGTCACTACATCCAATTCAGGTCTGTTCTTTTACAGAACTAACACCTCAATTTAGCTTATGTAGGTTATAGAAATTAGAATCTTGCGATGGTACGCCTCTTGGTGGAGAAACATGAATTCAGTTTCTTGCAAGCATAAAAGAATATGAATATCCATATGGCAAAGCTATATAAAAGGTTGCAAAGTTATATTCCAGATTCCAGGGCAGAGTTGACATTAGCTAAAAGCAAAATCATATTTCAGATAGGAAAGTCATACCCATTGTATGAACTATAGAATAGTAATCAAATAAGGAAGCCAATCCATAGCCTTAGTGTAGGAACGTAAGGGAAAAACTGACCCTGATATTGCAGTTCACAAAATAATAAATTACCTTCCTAGCAAGGACAACTGCAGAAATGGGGTGTGCTCAGTAATACTTTAGTTTAGAAACCTAAAGGAAAAATGGACCCTGATATTGCAGTTCACCAAATAATAAATTACCTTGCTAGCAAGGCCAACTGTAAATACATCATTGGCAATGGGGTGTGCTCAGTAATAGAACAACCAATAAACTGTGTGAATCAAAGACATCATTGACAATGGACCTATGCTCATTAACAAATGGACAAAATGCAGCAACTAATATGACAACATTGTCATCACAAAAGCCAATGAAAATAGCAAGATTTACGCAACAATAAAGTAATTATATAATCATCATGGCACAATTCCATTATCTCAGTCTACAAAAAGTTCATCATTGCACAATCCCCAAACCTCAGTAGACAACATGAATGAAACAATTACTCATCACTGCACAAGGAAGGATATGAGTGTGCACATGATCTCCACACTTATAAAAACAAGAGAACGGCAGGAGACGATGGACCCGGCACCCGGTCGCTGAGATCAGGCAAGCTTGGTGGACAAAAGGGGGAGAACAATAAATCTAGGGTAAAATCAATGTTGCCTTACCGGAGTGCATGATGATGGGCATCTGCTGGTACCGCTCTTCCACCACCTGCGCTATCTCCTCGCGAGAGCCAAGCCGCTAGTGCCCCCCTTTCTTCCTCTCTCACACCCGCACCCGCTGGTAAACCATTACGTCGAACACCTGCTAGGCATGCGCGCTGAAGACAAAGTCTGACTTGAAGAAAGTACTCAGCGTCGGTGGTCTGGGTGACCCCACATGAGCAGAAGCTGCTGCTGGGAGGGGGGAGGGGAGGAGGAGGGTGCTCACCACCGCCGGTGGACGGGGCCCACGCGCCGTCGCTGGTAGGGTGTGCGCCGTCGTTGGAGAGGCTTGTACACCGTCAGCGATTCGGGCCGGGGCACACGCGTTGCCACCGGTAGGGACCCCCACCAGCGTTGCCTGGAGCCACCTCGCTTGCACCGCCCGGAGCTGCCCCCGCATGCGCCAATTGTCCTTGCAACAAGGGAGGCGGCAACTCCGGCCAGATCTGGAGGAGTGAGAGAGAGAGAGAGATAGCGGCGGTGGATGAGGAGTGGTGCCGGTGGAGGAAGAGACGAGAGAGGTGGCGGTGGCGGGTGGAGGAGAAGGGCAGGCCTGGGGGCGGCGGGGCATGGTGCCGTGGGGAAAGGATGCGAGAGAGAGAGAGAGAGAGAGAGAGAGAGAGAATGGGCAGAAAAGGGCGTACCCGGGGGCGGCGGGGCACACGGTGAGGCCCTGACGACCGGAGCCGGACTCAACTCCTCAGTTTAGCTCGTTTTGATAATTTTTTCGGGTCCGACAGTTTCCAGGAGTGACGCGTTTAGTGGCAACGAGTCACCGACGATAGCCTCGGTTGTCAGTGACGCGTGATGTTAAGAATAGTCACTGATAACATAACATTAGTGACGCGTTTTGTTTTCTGACCATGGGTGACGTCTTATCAGTGACTCGTTTTGTTTACCCGCGTCACTGATCCGATGTTAGTGACGCGTTTTAATTTTTGGTCACTAAGTAAGATGTCACTGATAAGCTTTTCTGGCATAGTGAAACACCTGTTGCAAGCTTACTTTGAATAGAATACGATATACAATGGAGACTCCAATGTATACCCGGCCTACACAGTGTAGCAGTTGGAGAGTTGAAATCGAATTGCCCTTACTAACGCACGATTTACTCCTTTATTGGGATAGAGTTTGTTTTATGTACATGATCCCAACACATGGCGATGCTTTTTTGTAATCATCAGGCATACACGCTTGTGAGTTCACCTCCAAGGTTTAGCTTTTTGGTGTTGGGAGAGCTTTTTGCCGCAGGGCTCGGTGCCAGGTAAACTTGTTGCTGTGTCATTGATCGTCCCTGGTGATCGTGGGTGGTGGGCTGTGGCGAGCAGGTGCTGGGAGCCTCAGACGGCTTGCGGCTCCTAGCCCAGCGCGTTGAGATCCTCGACGCTCGGCATCGTGTCCGCGGCTTGCCTCGATCAAGACGTCGTGAGTCATAGTCTCCTAGACGGAATCATGGGGTGATCCAGATCGCCAGTAGATGACAGCGGTGTAGCAGGAAAAAGAGCAGTGCCTTCGTGGTGGCGTGGAGCCTCCGCATCTGGTGTCGTCGAAGCAGGCTTGCGGATCAGTTTAGCGTGTGGTCTCATACACACATCCTACATGCACACGTCGACGCTAAAGAAGTCCAGCATTGTACCAATATTAGGCCAGGCAATGAAGCACCAGCACGTTCGCCGAGAAGCAGGTCGACTCGCAAATCCACAATTTCACATACATATACAAATCCACAATTCCACATGCATATGCAAAACCACTATACATATTAAACGAAGAGCCATGCATATGCACACGGGCATGCTGGGAACATGCATGCCAATTAATCGGCTGCACCATGTACGTCTATTTTTTTCTATTTTTTGTTTTTTAAAACTTTTTCCATCCATAGCAGTTTTTTCCTTTTTTTTTTGCTTTTTCCATCCAGTTCTAGGATTTGTTTCTTCCTAGAGTTGTTGCACCGTTGATCCTTTATTAACAAAGAAAAATTTCTAGCATCAAGTTATTGATGTCCATATAAATACAAAAAATATTCTTATTAAAAACCTGAATCAACCATGTTCTAATCAATCAAACAGTTCAATAGTATGAAAATAATATTATGGTATATTTAAGAGTAATTTTTCTATACTTTGCAACATGAGAAAAAAACTATCAAAATTATGTTTTAATTAGACACTATCATATTATGCAAACAATAACTATAACACGGATGTCATGGTTATCAAAAAGTAAATTATCTTTAAAATTTATATAGAAAAGAAAAACATAAATAAATATTTAGAATTTCTATCACCGCGTTTTCATAAACATTTGCTTGAATTTTCTCCCGGTGCAATGCACGGGCATATTTGCTAGTGTTCGATTAAAATTTCAAAAAAGGATAAACCGTCTGAATAAAATTTTTGGACTAGTGTAGTGGCCGAACAAAACTCCATAGACAAATTTAAATTGTGCCTAGCTACAAACTGTAACTTCGTGGACGATCACTACTACAGAAAAACTTTCATAAGGCGTTTGGTTTGGGCCCTCCGAGGTGGGTGGGCTGGTTAACTGCCTCGGATAATGCATGTGATTAACCGAGGTGGTCGTTTTTTATTAACCAAGGCAGTCACAATCAACCGCCTCGCAAAATAGATTTACCGAGACGGTCTCCTAAAATATATTAACCGAGGCGGACCTTATAAGAGACCCGCCTCCAAAAATACCCCCATTTTTGGAGCCCGCCTCGGTAAAAAGGCCGAGGCCCAATAGGCCCAGACTAGGCCCATAGGCGCGACCAAGTATAAAAACAAAAGCTAGGGTTTCTCTCCTCACTCCTCTCCTCACTCTCTTCTCCCCAACAGATCGAGCGACATCGGGCTCGCCCCTTCCATCCCGAGCGCGCCCCCTCCCTCTCCCTCACAGGCGCGGGCGCGCCCCCATCCCTCGCGCACCCCTCCCTCTCCCTCTCCCTCTCCCACTCCCTCTCAGGCGCTCACACGAGTGGCAGATCACCAGCGGCGAGCAGAGGTAGCGCGGCTCCTCCAGCAGCATGACTCCTCCAGCATCGCAGCAAAGGCGGTGCGGCCCCTCCTCGCGCGGGCGTGCGGCGGATCTCTAGCGGTGGGCTGAGGCAGCGCGGCTCCTCCAGTAGCACAGCAGAGGCGGCGCGGCTCCTTCATCGGCGGGCATGGCCCCTCCTCATGCAGATTTGACGCCACACCACCGCCGGAGCACCTCCACCACCACCCTGGCTCCTTCCCCTCTTCCCCACCGCAGATCCGGTGCCACCACCACAGATCCAGCACCCCATCGCCTCCATCCTCACCAACGAGCACAGATCTGGCGATCCAGCTCCCCTTCTGCCACCACTGGTGCGTCCAAATGCGGATCCGGCACGTCTATGTGTGGATCCGGCGGCAGCACGTCTAGGTGTGAGGCGAGGCGGGCGGCAGGGAGGCCGGACCCGGCGGCAGGGCGGCGATGGCGGTGGCCCGTGGATGGGCTCGGCGGACCCATGGGTGGGCTCACTGGGCTTGTCCATGGGTTTTTATTTTTTTTATTTGATTAACCGAGTCTGGTAACCTACCGCCTCCATTAAGTCATGATTAACCGTGACCTTTCAGTGGAGGCGGTTGCAAAAACCACCTCGGTTAATCCAAAATGCCCGCCTCGGTTAAGTTTTGTGTAGTAGTGCGTCCTTCGGCAAAAACTTTTGCTACAAACTGATCCATCAAAGAGACGTCCTACAATTTATGAAGCTGACATTCCATAGCACCTCTGGTAGCCACAAACATTGAATTTCAAGAATAGTTTGTTAAAAAAATTTTGCCGAGGAGTTTTCTTAATTAAAAATGTGCTACAATAGTTGGCAAAATGTTTACACCTACTACTTGAGTCGATCAGTCTTTGCCATCTCTTTCTTTTTTTTTGATCTCTTTGCCATCTCTTTCTAGTACTATTTGTGCCTGCCTACTCGAGTCAGTCAAAGAAAAGAGGATACTCCAACAGTGCTCAGGTCTGTTTTGTTGAACAGTCCTCAAGTCCGTAGTCAAAGAAAAGAGAATACTGCAACAGTGATGGTCCATTTACAAAGACCATCTCTATTATTCATTAATAGTGTTGACGCCGAAAACCAACATAGGAGTCGTCAATGAATAGATTGATTCACTTTCGTGGAAGGGTCATGAGTAGTTTTCGAGCATACTAGTAAAGAGATAAATTCCGACTACGATGAAGAATAGAACAGGGTGTTTTACGAGCAAGAACAACAAAAGGTGAATCTCCGATGACGCTGGAGCTTGCGGCTTGTTTGCGGGAAACTAGCAAAGTGTCACACCCCAAAATTTTTGATTTTGGGTTGTGCATAGAAAACACTAAATAAAATGAATTATTTTAATATTTGGATAAAATTTACCAAGTTCAGTTTGAGCTAGCGCAAATTTAATTATGAGAAAAATGTGAATTTTTAAAAGTTTTCTAATTTTGATGGGCATTTGGATGATGTGATGTTTGTTTGATGCTTGAGTTGGTGTTATGAGTGAGTAGAATTTTTCAAAATGCGTTTAGTAGGTCGTTTATCTTTCTTGAGCTTGTCTCATCTTTTTCTGTAATTAAATATCAGCTCTCTCGATCTTAATCTTTTCATATGGAATATCCCATGATCCTATCTTCCGTTCCATATCATTCCTTTGAGTCTATCATCCATCAATAAATCTATCAAACTTCCCGAGAATTTTTCCGCCTTCCTCTGGATCTTTTCTTCACTTTTCTAGGAGTATAATCTAATTTTTTTAGATGCTCCAAAATATATTTTCATGAGCTCCAAATACTTTATTGGGTTTCTCATGTTCCGAAATGTCTCTGAAAATTTTCTTTGAATTTTGCGAATTTTCAGAGTATTTATCGTGGCTCAAATAGTAATTCTAGATTCTAGAATTATTTTTAGTCGCAAAATTAAATATTCTGGAAATATGTAATCTTAATTCTAATCCATCTCGGCTATAAGGAAACGAGAATCGTTCTCCATCTCCCTTTTGATGTACCAAACGCCGACGGCTGATCCAACTCGGCCTATGAGCCCAAATGCACCACGTTAATTATAAAAGGAGGAGGGCATGATGTCTTGATGCTGCTGCCCTGTTCGTCAAACCCTAGCTCTTGTCAAGCGACGCCAATCTCTGATCCATTGTCCTCTCCTTGATTCGTCACCAATGAGCCAAGAGGGGCGGAGCTACCTATGGCGCAAATCCAAGCCGAGTCGTCAACGTCGCCTGTTCATCATAAGAGAGCTCGTCATACACGCCCACGTGAAGAATCTCCTCAGCGCCATCTACTTCTTCAAGTTTGACCACCGACCGCCGCCGGCAGTGCTCTGCATACGTACCGTCCGTCGCCCTCACCTCTCAAACTTTTGGAGCCCCATCATCATGGGGAGATCAATCCGTTGCCGTCGACTTGATCTCTGGCAGTGCATGCAGACCATATACATCGTTTCGGTACGTTGCTGTGCCTGCCCTGCCGATCTACCATACCATCTGCTGTTACCTATGTCGTGCTGATGGTCATCAGTCGTCGTCTGTCATCTTTTGTGCCGAGCAGGAGCAAGCCGCCATCATGCTAGCTGTGCACGTCTAGCACTGCTGCACCCCCACGACGAGGAAGTAAAGAGGGCAGATCATGGAGAAACTTGGCCGATAGAGCTTCACAGTGAACCCTGCCGACCTTCTTTGGTAGTGGGTTAAAAGATTAGCTACCTCGGGCGAAAGGATAAATCACGGCTCATGGTGAAAGTGAAAGACCTCTGCAGAGTGTAAAATTGTTATAACAGCCGTGCTCACGGTCACGAGCGGCTTGAAAAACTGATGGAATATTTGGTTCTTATTTTTATTCTATGATGTTGAGGATGCTCATGTTTAATCATTATTGTACTATTGCCATTACTTATGATCATGTGGGAATTGGAGCTTAAGCATAGTGTTTAGCAACTCAGATTCTAATGATAAACTTGATGCACTAAAAATGCTTACTACTGTTAAACAGTGTCTAGCCTTTTGAGCCTTCATTCGTCCTTTTTATATTTGTGGAGTACGACATATGCTCACCCTTGCTATTTCTCCACTCCTCCAGTCTAGGGAAGGTTGCTCAGACAGTTGTTGAAGACAAGGAGTTCCTAGAAGACCGATAAAAATAAATTTCTAGACCTGGCGACCTATAATTTTCCTGTCGACGCCCTACCGACAAGAAAAATGGTAACCCGACAGGGAAAGTCTAACCAATAAAAAAGGCTATTTCTCTGTCGCTTTAGTTCTGTCAGAATTTTCCTATCGGTATACTAACATAAAAATTATTTTTCTATTTTTCCTATCGGTTTTTTGTGTTTTTCTGTCGGTTTTTTACTGAGAGGATATTTTTCGTTTCTAGTAGTGATTATATTAGGTTCTGCGTGCAGTGCAAGGATAGAAGAATAATATGCAGTTTATATATTATACTATACTAGATATATGCCCGTGCGTTATACCGGAGTCATGACTTTTTTTCCTACTCCTATGACGGATTTGATCATTTTCAAAAAATAATGGAAAGCTAATTAACGATTATTCATTGAGAATCCTATGCGTCGTGGTAAGTTTATTTAGAATGTTTGCCTTCAACTTAAATAGCTACAGGCTCTACAGGCCCTGCCGTCGCTATGCATTGTCTGTGTCAGGGTCTTTTCAAGGGAAGAATAACGATGACCATCGGCCAACAAAGGTCTTGTTTAGTTTCTTAAATTCACCCTCAAATTCCACTATAAAAAAAAAGATTCTCCATCACATCAAAATACCGGCACATATATAGAGTACTAAATATAGATGAAATCAAAAACTAATTGCACAGTTTTATTATACTTTGCGAGACGAATATTTTAAGCCTAATTAATCAATGTTTGGACAATTATTAGCAAATAAAAACAAAATTGATACAGTGTTCAACAGTAATTCGGCAACCCTAATTCAGGCATCTAAACACGGCCAAAGAGAGGTGAGGTTGCAACTTGCGAGGCGACGTGATGGACGACGCATACTACGGCCGTGATCAGCGCTACAATGGGTAGGGCGGCGGCAACGCGACGCCAGGGTAGGCTCCTGCGGTGCCGTACACTACAGGAATGCCCTCCTTTGCCGATTGCCAGAAGCAGTTGGCAAAGGCACTAAAACAGGTGGCAAAGGCTTTGCCGACTGCATTACACGTGGCAGTCGGCAAAGAAGAGGTTGCAAAGAATTCGTCGGCAAAGAAAACTTTGCCGCCTGCCACGTGGAAAGCAGTCGGCAAAGGCTTTGCCACCTGTCAACACGGCAGTGGGCAAAGGAGACGTACGCCGTCGTGAGATGACGGTGCGCGTTTTGTTTGCCGACTGCCACGCGGCAGTCGGCAAAGGCTTTTTTTAATTTTTTTAGAATAGAATTTCTTTGCCGACTGTCTTTATTGGCAGGTGGCAAAGGTTTTTTTTATTTTTTTCAGGACAGAAATTCTTTGCCGACTGTCTTGATTGGCAGGTGGCAAATGATTTTTTAATTTTTTTCAGAACAGAAATTCTTTGCCGACTGCCTTTATTGGCTGGTGGCAAAGGATTCTTTGCCGACTGCCTTGATTGGGAGGTGGTAAAGCTGCCATGGTTTCTGAGATTCTAGCTTTGCCACCTGCTTTCCACGTGGCGGGTGGCAAAGCTGGAATATGTAAATTTTTGATCTGTTTTTTCTGTTTTGCATCACAGCAACAAATTCAAATATATCACACAGATCCACATATATATCACACAAATCCACATATATAGCATATATAATTCATAACAAAGGGGTCCAACAAGTCCATAATCCAACAAATCGTATTAATCGAGCATCCAACATCAAACATCCAACATGGTGTGCAAAACCAACATCAAACATCCTCTAAAGTAGAAGAACCACATAGGCAGTCACGCGTCCTGTGACCCGTCGCCACCATAGTGTGAAGAGCTCCCAGCTGGCCACGAAGGCCACGCGGACGGTCCAACCTGCGGCGCGCTGTTGTACACCCACCCGGATCCGATCTGGTGGGCAGGCGGAGAGTCGCTAGCCCACCCGGAGCCCCCCTCCTGCATAGGCCTAGGAGGAACGCCACCTAGCCACGAGAGCTGTGGCTGAGGGGCAACCGACCCCACATGGCCTGGAGAAAGGCCATGTGGAGTTGGGTTCGAACCCGCTGACAGTGGCTGCACAGAGGAGAAGCGATCTCATTAGTACCTGTGGGATGGCCGCACAAGCGAAAAACAATACAAAGACTGCTAGAAACTCACTGGAGTCCCTAAAGGGCTAGGAACAGGGGGTGGACTGAGAATAGGTGGTGGAGCGAAGATCACAGAAGGAAACAGAGGATATCTAAAACCAGGGATCTCCAGGCCCTAAAAGAAGCTGGCAAACTCCTTCATCTAACGCGCCGAGTGCTCCTGGATAGCCTCCAACTGCCGGCGATGGGCCTCCTGTTGGGCCGCCAGCTGCTGTCGATGGGCCTCCTCTTGGGCCACCTGTTGGGCCCGCACGGAGGAGCTTCACTGACTCGTATGTGTTCTTCGGCAGCGTGTGATCCTTCGGAAGCATTGTGCCCAAAACTATCAACATGAGATTGAAGCCGTCTCGACTCAGGCTCAACTGCGACTTCAACCCTAGAAGGCGACCAACGGCATCTAGTTGCGACATTGTTGTCTTCTCGTGAAGGGGCTTCTGCGCCGAAGATATCATTTCATAGAAAGCCTTTGCGGTTTCCTCTAGATCCTCCTCCATCAATCCTTCATTGTCATGTGCCTCGTTATAGTCTACCACCATGTCGGCCAACCCAGCATCTCCATCATACTCCTCGAGGCGTGCTCTTACCTCCTCCTCTCTAATACGTGCTTTTGCTTCACCATGGAAGATCCACCTCTTGTAGTTTTCCACAAATCCATACTTGAAAAGATCTTTGTAGACCTCCCTCTGTACTTTTCTTTTTTGGTTCTTACACTCTTTGCAGGGACACAACGTCCGATCTGACCCTTGAGCAGCCGGCCCAAATGCTTGCTCCAGGAAATTATTGGTCCCCCTAACCCATTCATCGCTCTTCCTCTTAGTTGTCTAGCCAGTGTACATCCACTCACGGTCATCCATCCTCTGTTATGCGCCAATGTAAGCGAGTAATAAAACCATCATTTGCATCTACAAGGCGTTCCTACCATCTAATAGGTGAAGGATAGATCCTAATCCCACCCGAAAATGCGTACATGAGGTTAGCTTCCATGCTCCACTCCCATCCAAGACGGAATTTTAGCAGCACCTCCCCGCTGTTCTCCCGATACACGTCCCGGCGGGGAGAGTGTGTATCCGGAGAACAACGGAAAGGTGCGGCCGAAACTCTGACTTGAATGGGAGCAGAACATGGAAGCTAACCCATCTACGCACCCGCATGTTGTCCAAAAAACGTGGACAATCCGAAAGAGATACTTTCACAGATATGCACTGATCAGCATACCAACGAACGTGTATCCCTTTCGGACGGGAGACGCCTAACTTGGCTGCGCAATCTACAACTACTATAAGGATGAGAGGTGAATTATACCTAGGGTAGTGGCACAAAGGCGAGTAGCAGGGTGGTGGAGAGTCGACGCGGTGCAGGAAGACCTGCAGCGCCCACAAAGACGATCGGAGTCACCGAGTACCTCCCACAGGTGATCCTACAAAAAGGACAAAAAAAGGTTAGTATCCACTCAAAATTCCAGCAGCACCTCCCCTACACGGGGAGGTTCCAAAACCTGCAAAAAACAACGGCGCAAATGCCGATAACCACCGCGGCACGAAGGCCGATAACCACAACGGCGTGAAGGCCAATAACCACCGCGGCACGAAGGCCGATAACCACATCGGCACGAAGGCCGACATCACAACGGCGTGAAGGCCAATAACCACCGCGGCACGAAGGCCGATTACCACAGCGGCACGAAGGCCGACATCACAACGGCACGAAGGCTGACAAGTAGTGAAGGGGTTAATATACCTTGCTCTTGTAGCCGGTTCGACGACGGTGGAGGTGTCGACGGGACGTAGACGCCAAGAAGACGGTCGAGGCACCTCCTCACCTTCTCCCCTTCTCTCTTCCTCCTTACTCTTCTTCTCCTTCTTCCTTCTCCTTCTCCTTCTTCCTTATTCCTTCTCTCTTCTCCCTTCTTCTTCTTCCTTCTCCCACCATCTCCCTTCTCCTCCTTTCCTTGTCCTGCTCCCACGCCTCTCTGCCTTGGGGTTGCGGGGGCCGGGGCGCAGGGGTTGCCGAGGAGCCGGGGTGGCCGCGGGGCTGCGAGGCGCCGGGGAGCCGGGCCTGCGGGGCGTGGCGCGGCCGGGTTGGTGCGCGGGGCGCAGCGCGGCTGGGGCGCCGGGGTGGGTGGGCCGGGGCGCCGGGGTGGGTGGGCGGGCAGGGGCGCGGAAATGTGTGGGTTTTGTACATCTGACGTCACAACTTGCTCAAAAATTTTTCAAATTTTTGTCATAGGCTCCTCATGTGATAACATGACACCTCAACAAGTTTCGTATTTTTTCGATTTTGTTTGAATTTTATATAATTAAAAATCACTTCTACCACACTTGGATGGTCATGTTCCATGGACAAGGACTTCAAAATTTTGGGTGAGTTTTTGGATATGGCCTCAAAATACATTCTTCAACATGAATATCATTTTTCGAATGGCTAAGTTTTACTATTTCATGCACCTATAGTTCAAAGTTGGATTATGCAGCGGAAAATTCAATTTAAAGAAATTAATTAACGAAATATAGCAAAAAAAAGTCAAAAAATCACAAAACTTTTTAAGGTTCACACTTATTGCATGTGGAGGCTAGAAAAAAAAACTTTGACCAAGTTTAGAGCAAGTGACGACGTCGAATGTCCAAAATCTAAATTCAAATTTCAAAAATAAAAAAGAGTCTTTGCCGACTGCCTGACGGCAAGGCATGTAGCAAAGGGGACGGCGATGGGCGCCCCGCCACCTTTGCCACCTGCTTTTCTTTGCCACCTGCTAGGCAGTCGGCAAAGGATGTCTTTGCCGACTGCTAGGAATGGCGACAGCTGAGGAAATAATGGCAGTCGGCAAAGACTCCTTTGCCGACTGCTCATTAGGGCGGTCGGCAAAGAGCATGTTTGCCGACTGCCCTATATTTGGCAGGTGGCAAAGGGTACTAGCAATCGGCAAAGCCGAGTTTTCCTGTAGTGGTACGGGTTGTCGCAGGTGAACGAACAGGAACGTGGAGGGCAATGGGTGCGGGCATCCACCGTCGCCGACGCCGACAGTGAAGGTGTAGTGCCGCACCAACCCCAACTACGCCATGACCGTCCACGACGGGAAGCCGATGCTGGCACCGACGAACCCCAAGGACGAGTACTAGCACATGCGCGGTGGAGCACGAGCGTCAAGGACCAAGAGTGGTATCCGGCGTTCGCGCTGCTGAACAAGGCGACGGGGAGGCCATCAGGCACTCGCTCGGGCCGACACTCGCACCCGATGCGGCTGGTGTGCCCTATGGACGAGTCGATGCTCTGGATGGAGAGTCTTAACGTCGACAACGACTTCCGCCGTGTTCGCATGGTCAACAGCATCTACCTCAACTTCGACACCCTCCACTCCACGGTGACTGCGACGGCACTGACGGCAACTAACAAGCGTGTGGAGAAGTCAGAACAAGAGCGACACGCATCCTGGGGCTCCGCCGATCTTGAGCACAGATGCTGTCGTGGACGTTTGACTCTGGTCTACGCATGACGAGGTCCTATTGCTGTGCTGAGGGACCATGCTCATTTGTTCAAGAGCCGAGAAGCAAGGTGGACGACGCGTGTCGTGGACTCTGGACGGCCACGCTCATCGGCAACCGTGTTTGTTGCATCTTCTAGAGGCGGCCACACTTGTCGGCATAAGATGGCATGGCTGTGTGATGTGGGACCTGGTGACATCGAGACAACTGCGGATGCCATCAGCAATCTACACAAATGATGTCACCCCATCGAGAAGGCGAGCCCCGACACCATCGACAATGGCTCCACGCCTACACCAACATCAGTGCACCGGGCGACGTCGGGACAACCATAGATGTCATCGGCAAAGGCACCTATGGCCTACGCCAACGATGTCGCCGCATCAAGGAGGCGAGCCCGGACAGCATCCATAATGGCTCTCCCATCTACATCGATAACACGTCACACCGAAAAGACGAGTCCAGACGTCATCGTGGACAGCTAAGAAAACGATGCCCGGTAGACTTTGTGGTGCACGTGTTTGAAGTTGTTAAAGAATAGTTAATTTTTCTTTGTTGGCAAAAAGAATAGTCAAGTCTTCATTGGTAGCTATGTGACACTTAGGCTTTGTTTAGTTCTATGGTATAAAGTTTTGGGGTGTCACATCGGGTGTCATATGAAGGTATCGCATGGGGTGTTTGATACTAATAAAAAAACAAATTACAGAATCTGTCAGTAAACCACGAGACAAAATTATTAAGCCTAATTAATCCATCATTAGCACATGTGTTACTGTAGCACTTTATTGTCAAATCATAAACTAATTAGGCTTAAAAGATTCATCTCGCAAATTACATGTAATCTGTGTAATTAGTTATTTTTTAGTCTATATTTAATACTCCATACATGTGTCAAACATTCGAATTGATAGGGTACAAAGTTTTAACGTGGGAACTAAACAAGGCCTTAGTAAATGTTTGTACCTCATTTTGACCGTACCATTAGCAGCAAAAGGTCCACAAAAACGATGCCTGGTAGACTTTGTGGTGCACGTTTTTGAAGTTGCTAAAGAATAGTCAATTTTTCTTTTTTGACCAAAAGAATAGTCTATTCTTCATTCCTACCTACGTGACACTCAATAAATGTTTGTACCTTATTTTGATCGTACCGTCAGGAGCAAAAGGTCAACATGTTATATATATCATATCACCCAGCTACCGTCCACCATTTTTTCAAGGGAAGGGGGTATTATATTAAAGGTTGGTACAGTACATCCACAAATTACACATGAAAAATCTAAAATAAAAGTAAATAATATTCTATTCAGATTCTTTCATCATCTTCTTCCACAATAGCTTCCCTCGAATGCACCGACGGCTAATCCCAAAATACTGGACATGCCGCAAGATCCCATGCTTTGGAACCAATCCAAAACGGATCTAAATCGCTGAAAGAATATCGGCAGTTGCACTGTCAAGTATGACAAAGGAAGCAGATTCATCACCTCGAGACCTTGAAATCCTCTCCACGACCATCGACGATGAGGTTGATGATGCGGAGTCACTGTCCTCATAGCCAGCACACGCTATGGGAGCGGCAGATAGAGAAGATCGGCTGGAGGTCCCAGCGTTCTAGGGAGGAAGATGCATGCACTGACTGACTGTGACTGCACGTGTGTTCATGTATGTACGTATTTGAATTCTCCTATAGATAGATGTATATGTGACAATCCATATACTACAACGTAGTATTCTTTGCTCTCTGTGCTGGGATTGGCATCGAATTCAAATATATATACGTATGGCTTGCTCAAACTTTATAGTTATATATTCCAATTCTAGGGCCAATCATGTAACACCCTAAAATTTTGAAGAAATGAAAAATAGGAAAAATATGATTTTTATATAATTTTGTGAGCATGCAAATTTAGAATAAGAATAATTTTTATAAATTTAAAATCAAATATAAGAGTAGAAACATGTTTGTGCATTCATGCTGTTGCATTTAAATTTTTGAGATGAGTGGTTTGATCAAACTCAAATTTGGATTTGAAAATCATTTGAAAAATGGATTTGAAAAATTGGAAAAGAAAAAGAAAAGGGTTTTTCTTACCGGGCCGTTTTTCTCTCTCAGCTGAGCTCGGCCTGCTAAGCCGCGGCCCATTCTTTTCTCCTCCCCGCGAGCCCGCGCCGCCTCCAGTTCTTCTGGGCCGAGCCCAAGGCGCGGCCTGCTAAGCCCAGCGCGCGCGCAGCCGCATTGAGCCGCCGACATGCGGGACCCACATGTCAGCGTCCTTTTCCCCTTTCCCTTCTTCTTCCTCCGGTTCTTTCCATCGACGAACGCCGCTCCCTCTCTCTTTCCCGGTTCGGTGATCCGAAATCCTCTCCAAATCTTTCTTCTTTCCATAACAGGTGACATCTAGGAGCTATAAAACGGAACCCCGAGCCTCCCCGCTTCTCATTGAGCCCTAAAACTCTAGCCTCGACATCCCGGGAGCGCCACCGTCGGAGCTCCGCCTCCACCGCCGCCTTGCCGAGCTAGCCGCCGCCCTCCGGTTGCTCCTCGGTCTCGTTTTCGCGCGGGGTAAGGTCGCGGTGATGTGCTTTTTCTTTTGGTGCCTTCGGTTCGGAGTTCGGTGCTCGGGAGGGTCCTCTTCGCAAGCTCCGGCGAGCTCGGCTTCGTCCGGCCATGGCGCCGCCGCCGGATTCACTGTGGCCGCCGGCTTTCTCTTTTTCTCTCTCCCCGATTCAATCTCGTCCGTTCATTTTGAATCGGACGGATCACATTAGACGATACCGATTCGCGTGTATTTTTGTAAAAGAGCCCCTGAGGTTTCTGAGTTTGTAACCCGCGGTCCAAAACGTAAAACGGTGGAATACGCTTTGATTAGTTGAAAACGTAATTCGTTTCGGAAAAAGAAAAATACGTTTTCTGATATTTACAGTTTTGCCATTCAGATTGTTTTAGCCGTAGAATCTTCGTTTTAACTCCGATTTGATCCATTCAAATTGCGTTAGATTCGTATTTGAGAGCTCTATCTAATGATGCAACTGTACAGTAGGTTTGAATTAATTTATTTTCGAGTTTATATTAAAGTAATTATTTATCTATAGGAAATCTTAGAAAATTCATAATTTTTACGTTTTAAATCCAAATTTCGTGATCTTTATGTCTATGTGATCGTAGTAACGTGTAGAAGAGTTTTACAAACTTTTTATACTGTTAGTGTTACTGTTGGTTAGGTTTTCTACCTTTAAGATTCGATGTTAGATTTAATCTATTATTTTACTAAAGAAAATCTCGTTTAATTCATAACTTATTTGTTTTAATTCCGAATTAGTCCGTTCAAATTGCAATGGATTTATAACAACATGAACTATGTAATAGTATTAATGTTTTCTTTATCAAAATCTCTGGAATTTCATAGTTTAGATCTAATTTGATTAATAACTATGCAACTAGATTTATAAATAAAATATTATTGATTTCTCCTTTAGTTTTCTAAATTTAAATGTAATTTAGCCTAAGTCACTTTTGAATATCTATAAAAAGTATTTTATCCTATATATATGATTTTAAATAGTTAAAACAAATGAGACCTATAATTTTCTGTTTTATACAACAAAATCTTTCGGTAGTCGTTTCTTTTACCGTAGCTCCGATTAGCGTGTTTTTCGTGTCTGTGTGTTCGTAGCAATGCGTAGAACATCTTTAAAACCTTTTCACTTATTGTTTCATATGTTTGGTGTACTGTTCTAATTATTATTCATTGTTTGCTTCGTGTATGATTGCTCGATGTGTGTGTGGTGATTTATTGATCAAGTCCAGTCGGTGAGATTTACGTGGAGATTCAAGAAGCTATTAATTGAAGATTTGGATCAGAGAAAGGATCTCAATTTAAGGCAAGTATAGCATGGGATCATCCTTGTTTCCTATTCACCTTTAATACACTTAATTCATGTGCATGTGTCTACCTTGTTACCCCTAAGGATATTCTAGTTTTTGTATCTTGTACCTTGACACCCATGGGACATTGCATTGGGTAGTATTTATGCTAGTGCTCAAGATAAATAACCATGATCTGTAACTTGACTAATGAAATATGCAATAAACGTTTAAATGATGCTCTAAAGCAATATGGTTCAAGAGGGCTAGAGCATATTTGGTTGTTTTTATGGTGCTCTAGTTTTTCTCTCCCTAAGGACTTATCTGTAAGCGAACATCCGGGACTTACAGTACAACTGTGAGGGCTATATGGCTCTGGCTTTAGCTCAGTATGAGGACCTTTTCTAGCTTGTTAGAGGTTACCCTTGTGGCGCAAATGGGGTAGAGCAGACTGTGGATCCCTGCGTGGTGTATCACACGGACTGACTCCGGAAACCTAGCGGCCCTAACTTGTTAGACGAACCTTTGAAAGGCTTCATAGTGATTCCTTGCCTGCTCACCTTGGAAGTGTTTTGGGAGTCGCAATCCCAGGCATATGGGTAATCATGACTCACAGTGAAAGTGTACAACCTCTGCAGAGTGTAAAACTGTTATAACAGCCGTGCTCACGGTCACGAGTGGCCTTGGACCCTTACAGAATAACTGATGAACACTGATGATAATGATAATAATGATGATATTGATATTCACTAATGATTAATGTTTCTTGCTATACATTATTCTCGTTTACATGATCATAGGGTTATTTGGGATTTTGGTAAACTTGTTGCTACTCAATTGCTAAAAGATGACTCACTAAAAGCTATTGCAGTAAACCGTGTCAAACTTTTTGAGCTCATGAACCCTATGATATATTTGCTGAGTTCGACATGGACTCATTCTTGCTATTTCCCCACATCTCAGGAAGAGTACCAGATTTCTAGATTCTGGAATTGTTAGGCTTGTGATCAACCAGTTAGTTTGATCCTGGAGTGAGGTCTACACCCGGTGTTCAGAGTTGTTTTTCCGCTGTGTTATTCTCTAAGGTATACTTTATACTATTGAGTTATGTATATTAAGCATTTGTCTTTTGATATTACGCTTATCTGTGGCTATATGTGAGATTTGTCTTCTTTATTTCACATATGGTGTATGTCTGGTTTTGTCCTTAAAACCGGGTGTGACAGATTGGTATCGGAGCAATGCTGACTGTAGGACGCAAGCCTAGTTAGAACTGGACGTTTAGCATGTTCTCATTGTTGCCTATTTCTTGCTTCTCTTTAACTTTGTTATTTTCTCAAAGTTATGCTTAATTCTATCCCCGTTCTATTAAAAAAAAAAACATTGTCTCTATTTTGAATCTTTTTCTCCTTGTCTATTAGACGACTCGTGACGAGAAGACTGTGGATTTCAGAGATTAAGAGGACTGAATTGTGTCGTTCTTGCTCACTTTTGACAAGAAACCATTAGCGATGCAAAACCAATTACTAGAAGAAATGGTTCAACATGGGAATTCTCAACGATGCTTATCTCAAGGTCAAGCCAACATATCTAAGGGGTCAGAGAAGATACAAGTAGTAGAAGCTTGGAAGAATATGAAACCCAATAAAGATATTGATAGTAAGGCACTTGGAGAGCAGAAACAATGTCATTGTTGTAAGCATTATGGTTTTCCCTGTCTTCAAAACGAGTCTAATAAGGGGAAAGTCAGGGTGGATCCAAATTTTGAGATCAACAAGGACAAGAAGAGGAAGGCAAACTCATTAGAACCACTTGAGGGAAGCAATCAGCAATCAAGTTATACTACAATGTCACATGCAGCTCTGATCCCTTGTCAAATAAATCCAAACCTTAAAGAGTTAGAAGCTTCTTCAGCTAAAACTACTCCCCATGAAGTAGTCATAGATGGGTGGACAATTACCTATAAGGAGTATCAACCCCGAAAGGCCAAACAAGCTAGGAAACAAGCCAAAGGGACGAAGGTGAACTTTTATGGCCAGCAAGATAGCAGCATACCAAACAACAGTTTCGTGGAGTATGACATCACAAAAGATCCAGCTAAGAGAAAGTGTTATCATTGCCAGCAGGAAGGACATTATGTCAAATCTTGCCCGCAGAAGAATCAACAACAGCAAGACCCAGGGCAGGACGTCCAAAAGGATCATGTGCAGGGAAATAAATTAAAGAGAAATTACATCCATGGAAGGTTGAAACATGTGGATATTTCCACCATTCCTGGAGCTAAGGAGGTCGTGTTTGGATCAATTCCAGTAAGTTCAGGAAACGCCAAGGTTTTGTTTGACCCCAGTGCCTCACATTCATTCATATCTAGACAATATGTAAAAGATCATAACATACTTATGCTTCCAAGGGGGAAAACAGTTATGGTTGAAACTCCAAGAGGTGAAATAAAGGCAGACCGCGTATGCCCAAAAGTTAGTTTTGACATAAAGGGGGTAAATTTTAAGGTAAACCTCATTGTTTTGGAATTAATGGGCATTGATGTTATCCTGGGAATAGACTGGTTATCTACTTGTAAAGGAGTAATTGAGTATGCCCAATGTTCAGTGTTTCTAACTACACTTTCAGGAGAAAGGATTGAGTATGAGGGTATTAAATCTATACCTGAGGGATACCAGGTTGACCCATCTTAAGGTATGAGTTATAAGAATGGTAAAGAGGGATACAGAGATTCAGATGTCAATATAGAGGACTCAGGAATGTAAGAGACTCTGTCTACTCCGGATACTGCTGCAATCACACCATGATTAAGAAATAGGAGTTATGTCCCGTGTAATAAAACCGTTAGTAGCCAAGTTGAGTCGTCTTAATGTGTGGCTTATGAACTTTTAAGTGTTTAGTTGCTTTGTGCTTATGTTTATGCTTGAGTTGGAATTTTGTAATGAGTGGAATGATCTCATGGGTTTTGTCCATGATTTCATTTAGTTTATATGTATAAGGTATAAGGATTAATGAAATAAATAACTGGGTTTTGGTTATCTTCTGCTTTCTATATCTAGTCTTTCAGAGCAGCCTGTCTTTATCAACTTATATCTTTGTTCTTGAAAGACCAAAAATCATGAGAAAATTCTGGACAAGAGTAGACTTCAATATCTTCCTCTAAATGCAAGAACCACCCTCATAGCTGTTGTGGTTTGGGAGATACAAAAAGCATAAGGCAATGTATCTGTGCTGTCATAAACCTGGAGCAGTTTCTGATATGTACTGTTTTTTACCAAGTTAACTACAGAATCTGGAAGTACGTTCTATAAGAAAGTTGTAGAGAATTTTATAAGCTTTCCATCGGTATAAACTACAGCTTCATTGGATTAACAGAATGAGAGTTACAGCTGTTTTACTGCACTGCTGATTTTCTGCTCGCGAAAAAAATTTCAGATTTCTTGTTCTTACCCATACACAAGAGAATCATTGGGATGTCAGAACACTTTTTAGCTCATCTAGAAAAGGGTTCAAGCTACCTATTCAGTGTCCCTTATTTTAAGGGGGTAGCCAATGTAAAGAAGGTTTATTAAGATTGAATTCTTTATTTGGAAGTATTGGTTAGTCTCCATGATTGAGTTGCCACTCTCAAGCAAAAATATCCTGTGTACAAGGTTGACAATTTTGGATCCATGGAGACGAGAGTTGTCCTTTTAGATAGTTCATGATTATGATCATCTATACTTGTTCGCGTTGCTGATGTTGGTCACTTGATAACAGGAAGTGTAGTGTCTCATGACTCAGGAGCCCTATATGATGTTTTGCGCTAATATGTGGGAAAAGACTGATATTTCTGCCATTGAAGAATGTTATGGGTATGATGAAGTTGAGCACTATCAAAACAACAATGTTGAAGAACAAGTTGGGAGTGAACTAAGTCAGAATCCACAACAACGAAAGCGAAAAAGGAAAGCCCATAAGAAGCCTGTTCAAGGAAGCAAAGCGCAGCAAAACTATGTCAATGGGAGACTAAGCAATGTGGATATGGATAAAATTCATGGAGTTACCAAAGTAGTGGGAGGTTATATTCAAGTAAGTTCAGTACAAGTTTTTGCTCTATTTGACCCTAGTGCTTCGCATTCTTTCATTTCTGCCTACATGGTAGAGACGTGCAAGATGGTGAAGTGTCCAATGAGGAGGCCTTTGCTAGTTCAAACCCCAGTGGGAGAAATGCAGGCAGATCAGATATGCCCGAATGTTAGTCTTGTCATAAACAAGGAAAACTTCACCGCAACACTCATTGTGTTGAAGTCACTTAAAATTCGCGTGGTTCTTGGTAATGGATGGCTCTGTGCACATAAAGGAGTGATTCATGGTACTTGGTGCGCAATGCTCTTAACAACACCGTCAGGGAAAAGAATTGAGTATCAAGGGGGTCGACTCTTACCTGAGGAAAACGAGAATGATCAATTAGAAGATAGGTACACCGAGGATAGCAAAATGGATCATGAGTTTACAGAAGTCATAGCAGAGGAACAAACAATATTGGAGGAGCTCAATAGGAGAGGTGATCATGCTTAGGCAGATTAGTTAGTCGGGATATGAGAAACTGTCTCATGACTCTGCACGAAAGAGTAGTTTGGAAAATGAGGATCAAATAAAGACAAAGTGTCATTATCTCTTTTATCATCATGTTCCGAATCTCGGGACGAGATTCATCTTAAGGGGGTAGAATTGTAACACCCTAAAATTTTGAAGAAATGAAAAATAGGAAAAATATGATTTTTATATAATTTTGTGAGCATGCAAATTTAGAATAAGAATAATTTTTATAAATTTAAAATCAAATATAAGAGTAGAAACATGTTTGTGCATTCATGCTGTTGCATTTAAATTTTTGAGATGAGTGGTTTGATCAAACTCAAATTTGGATTTGAAAATCATTTGAAAAATGGATTTGAAAAATTGGAAAAGAAAAAGAAAAGGGTTTTTCTTACCGGGCCGTTTTTCTCTCTCAGCTGAGCTCAGCCTGCTAAGCCGCGGCCCATTCTTTTCTCCTCCCCGCGAGCCCGCGCCGCCTCCAGTTCTTCTGGGCCGAGCCCAAGGCGCGGCCTGCTAAGCCCAGCGCGCGCGCAGCCGCATTGAGCCGCCGACATGCGGGACCCACATGTCAGCGTCCTTTTCCCCTTTCCCTTCTTCTTCCTCCGGTTCTTTCCATCGACGAACGCCGCTCCCTCTCTCTTTCCCGGTTCGGTGATCCGAAATCCTCTCCAAATCTTTCTTCTTTCCATAACAGGTGACATCTAGGAGCTATAAAACGGAACCCCGAGCCTCCCCGCTTCTCATTGAGCCCTAAAACTCTAGCCTCGACATCCCGGGAGCGCCACCGTCGGAGCTCCGCCTCCACCGCCGCCTTGCCGAGCTAGCCGCCGCCCTCCGGTTGCTCCTCGGTCTCGTTTTCGCGCGGGGTAAGGTCGCGGTGATGTGCTTTTTCTTTTGGTGCCTTCGGTTCGGAGTTCGGTGCTCGGGAGGGTCCTCTTCGCAAGCTCCGGCGAGCTCGGCTTCGTCCGGCCATGGCGCCGCCGCCGGATTCACTGTGGCCGCCGGCTTTCTCTTTTTCTCTCTCCCCGATTCAATCTCGTCCGTTCATTTTGAATCGGACGGATCACATTAGACGATACCGATTCGCGTGTATTTTTGTAAAAGAGCCCCTGAGGTTTCTGAGTTTGTAACCCGCGGTCCAAAACGTAAAACGGTGGAATACGCTTTGATTAGTTGAAAACGTAATTCGTTTCGGAAAAAGAAAAATACGTTTTCTGATATTTACAGTTTTGCCATTCAGATTGTTTTAGCCGTAGAATCTTCGTTTTAACTCCGATTTGATCCATTCAAATTGCGTTAGATTCGTATTTGAGAGCTCTATCTAATGATGCAACTGTACAGTAGGTTTGAATTAATTTATTTTCGAGTTTATATTAAAGTAATTATTTATCTATAGGAAATCTTAGAAAATTCATAATTTTTACGTTTTAAATCCAAATTTCGTGATCTTTATGTCTATGTGATCGTAGTAACGTGTAGAAGAGTTTTACAAACTTTTTATACTGTTAGTGTTACTGTTGGTTAGGTTTTCTACCTTTAAGATTCGATGTTAGATTTAATCTATTATTTTACTAAAGAAAATCTCGTTTAATTCATAACTTATTTGTTTTAATTCCGAATTAGTCCGTTCAAATTGCAATGGATTTATAACAACATGAACTATGTAATAGTATTAATGTTTTCTTTATCAAAATCTCTGGAATTTCATAGTTTAGATCTAATTTGATTAATAACTATGCAACTAGATTTATAAATAAAATATTATTGATTTCTCCTTTAGTTTTCTAAATTTAAATGTAATTTAGCCTAAGTCACTTTTGAATATCTATAAAAAGTATTTTATCCTATATATATGATTTTAAATAGTTAAAACAAATGAGACCTATAATTTTCTGTTTTATACAACAAAATCTTTCGGTAGTCGTTTCTTTTACCGTAGCTCCGATTAGCGTGTTTTTCGTGTCTGTGTGTTCGTAGCAATGCGTAGAACATCTTTAAAACCTTTTCACTTATTGTTTCATATGTTTGGTGTACTGTTCTAATTATTATTCATTGTTTGCTTCGTGTATGATTGCTCGATGTGTGTGTGGTGATTTATTGATCAAGTCCAGTCGGTGAGATTTACGTGGAGATTCAAGAAGCTATTAATTGAAGATTTGGATCAGAGAAAGGATCTCAATTTAAGGCAAGTATAGCATGGGATCATCCTTGTTTCCTATTCACCTTTAATACACTTAATTCATGTGCATGTGTCTACCTTGTTACCCCTAAGGATATTCTAGTTTTTGTATCTTGTACCTTGACACCCATGGGACATTGCATTGGGTAGTATTTATGCTAGTGCTCAAGATAAATAACCATGATCTGTAACTTGACTAATGAAATATGCAATAAACGTTTAAATGATGCTCTAAAGCAATATGGTTCAAGAGGGCTAGAGCATATTTGGTTGTTTTTATGGTGCTCTAGTTTTTCTCTCCCTAAGGACTTATCTGTAAGCGAACATCCGGGACTTACAGTACAACTGTGAGGGCTATATGGCTCTGGCTTTAGCTCAGTATGAGGACCTTTTCTAGCTTGTTAGAGGTTACCCTTGTGGCGCAAATGGGGTAGAGCAGACTGTGGATCCCTGCGTGGTGTATCACACGGACTGACTCCGGAAACCTAGCGGCCCTAACTTGTTAGACGAACCTTTGAAAGGCTTCATAGTGATTCCTTGCCTGCTCACCTTGGAAGTGTTTTGGGAGTCGCGATCCCAGGCATATGGGTAATCATGACTCACAGTGAAAGTGTACAACCTCTGCAGAGTGTAAAACTGTTATAACAGCCGTGCTCACGGTCACGAGTGGCCTTGGACCCTTACAGAATAACTGATGAACACTGATGATAATGATAATAATGATGATATTGATATTCACTAATGATTAATGTTTCTTGCTATACATTATTCTCGTTTACATGATCATAGGGTTATTTGGGATTTTGGTAAACTTGTTGCTACTCAATTGCTAAAAGATGACTCACTAAAAGCTATTGCAGTAAACCGTGTCAAACTTTTTGAGCTCATGAACCCTATGATATATTTGCTGAGTTCGACATGGACTCATTCTTGCTATTTCCCCACATCTCAGGAAGAGTACCAGATTTCTAGATTCTGGAATTGTTAGGCTTGTGATCAACCAGTTAGTTTGATCCTGGAGTGAGGTCTACACCCGGTGTTCAGAGTTGTTTTTCCGCTGTGTTATTCTCTAAGGTATACTTTATACTATTGAGTTATGTATATTAAGCATTTGTCTTTTGATATTACGCTTATCTGTGGCTATATGTGAGATTTGTCTTCTTTATTTCACATATGGTGTATGTCTGGTTTTGTCCTTAAAACCGGGTGTGACAAATCATCTCCATCAAACCAGCCTATGTGTAGTCTAATCACCCAAACCTAAGAATTCTGAAGCATTTATATCAGCTTTTATGTCTTTTTCATCAATTAATATTATTCTATTCATTTAGTTACGTGCAAGAGATGTGCTCTTGTTTCTTCTGAAAACACGACAAAGAGAAACAAGACTTAGACATGTTATTTTTTCTTGTGCTCATGTAGCACAATTCAATGAACTGATATGAGAGTTGATCTTTCAGACCCAACTTAATAGATTTGCTACTGAATTTTGGCCCTAGTCTTCGTCAAATCCTGGGTCCGCCACTGACAGCACCCACTGTGGATGCCGCAAATAGAGAAGCTCTGCTGGACGTTCTTGCCTTCGACGGAGGAAGATGCATGTGCATGCACTGACTGACTGTGACTGGACGTGCCTTCATGTATGTAGGTATATGAATTCTCGAGTAGATAGATGTATATGTGTCAATCCATACACTACAACGTAGTATTGGTTCCTCTCTATGCCTGGATTGGCTTCGATTCAAATATATATGTATGCCTTGCTCGAACTTCATAGTTATATTCTAATTCTAGGGCCAATCATCTCTATCAAACCAGCCTGTGTAGTCTAATCACTCAAACCTAAGAATTCCAAAGCATTTATATCAGCTTTTATGTCTTTTTCAGAAATTAATATTATTCTCTTCATTTAATTACGTGCAAGAGATGTGCTCTTGTTTCTTCTGAAAACACGGCATAGAGGAACAAGACTTAGACATGTTATTTTTTCTCGTGCTCATGTAGCACAATTCAATGAACAGACATGAGAGTTGATCTTTACCCAACTTAATAGTTTTGCTACTAAATTTTGGCCCTAGTCTTCGTCAAATCCTAGGTCCACCACTGACAGCACCCGCTATGAGAGGCACAGATAGAGAAGATCTGCTGGACGTTCTGGCCTTCCACGGAGGAAGATGCGTGTGCATGCACTGACTGACTGTGACTGCACGTGCCTTTATGTATCTATGTATTTGAATTCTCGAATAGATAGATGTATATGTGTCAATCCATATACTACAACCTAGGCCCTGTTTAGTTCCTAGAAAATTTTGCAAAATTTTTCAGATTCTCCGTCACATCGAATCTTTGAACACATGCATGAAGCATTAAATATAGATAAAAAAATAAAACTAATTACACAGTTTAGACGAAATGGACGAGACGAATCTTTTAAGCCTAATTAGACCATGATTGGACAATATTTGCCAAATAACAACGAAAAGAGCTACAGTGCTATTTTGCAAAATTTTTTGCATCTAAACCGGCCCCTAGTATTGGTTGCTCTCCGTGCCTCTGTTGGCTTCGATTCAAATGGCTTGCTCGAACTTCATAGTTATATTCCAATTCTAGGGCAATCATCTTCAACAACCCAGCCTATGTATAGTCTAATCACTCAAACCTAAGAGTTCCAAAGCATTTATATAAGCTTTTATGTCTTTTTTAGCAATTAATATTACTAGCAAGACATGTCCGTGCATTGCAACAGGGCGTATAATTTATTACTCAGTGATTGTGCATTTTTTATAAAATTTAAATGAGTTTAGTCCAACCTTGAATCAAATAAATATAATCCCACATGAATAATTGACAAGAGTACATTGGAAAAAACAGAAGAAAAAATTTGTCAAACAAATCAGAAATCATCATGTACGTGTAAGTAAGTACGTCTGAGATTTATCTCATTGCTTCTAGTTTACCTGGTTCATGAAAAAAAAACATTTACAAAACTAAACAAAAACACTAATCTCCATACGAGAAACAAATAACAAATCACCAAAACAGAGAAAACTACCAAACAAATATCAGAAACCACCTTGAGAAAAAACAGAAAAAATCATGTCCCATACAGAAATCGGAAACCATCATGTACAGTGGAGGAAAAAGGAACAAAAAATCATATAAAAAATATGTGGAAAATCAAGAGGGGAAAATATTATGTAAGGAAAACATAGAAACATCACGTGAGGGAAACAAATCCATCCAAAAAAGTAGCGTGGAAAAATAATAGAAAAGCAAATTTGGAACATCCTATATAACATAAAGTTTTGAGACGATATAACAATAAAGATATGACACGATAATTTTGTTGATTCAATAGTTGAAGTATATATAGATATTCAAAGACGGCGTATTGGAATAGGAAAGGAATTGTATATATAAGTATTCGAACACCGCATATTGGAATAGGAAAGGAATTGTACAATCCAGATATAGCATGAGGTAATTGTGTATTGGAATAGCCCACGACAAACCTAATGTACTCCAACTGTCCACAAAACCAAAGGGAGGAATCGGAGTTTAATATTCAGGGTAAGATATATCTTTTTTGTATTTTTGTTTTTCATTTTCTATTTGATCAGGATTTCAATTCCTATTCCGTTTAGGATTAGAATTCTAACTATCCAAGTTATCTCAAGAGTCCAAGTCATATGCACGATTCAATACGTTTTTGAATCGAACTCCGTAGCGTGCTAGACAAGAGCTATTATAACTCGTATGAGCATGGGTTATATATAAGTTCAGATGGAGGAAACTTTCCATTGTCTGGTAGTCAAAGGAGATGGACAAAAAAAATGGATGGACCAAAAAAAATAGGCTAAAATTTTGCATCTTTATTATTATATTAGGTATATATATAGATATAAATTTACTGTCCATTTAGTTACGGGCCTGTTTGGTTCTCTAGTCATAGGACTAGAGACTAAAACATGAACTAAATAGTAGTCCCTAATGGTGTTTGGTTGAATGGACTAGAAGGGACTAAACATCATTAATGCACCTGAACAAACACCAAAGAGCCCCTAATCAATGCAGTAATCTGGTGGGTGCTCTACCCTTGGCGCGACCAGCTTCCCCCGCCCAGCTTGCCGCGCGCCACTGCTTCCCGCGCCCAACTTGCCGTGCGCCCCTGCTTGCCATGCCGAACTGCCCTGCTTGCCAAGCCGCGCTACCCTGCTTGCCATGCCACGCTGCTGGCAGGCTTCTCATTACAAAAAATGGTTCCTTTATTCAAACAGTATTCATTTAGTTCTAGAATCTCCATTATTACACATCATCAAAGCTACGATCTAGAATACAAACAAATCAAACGCTTATGGACGTGCCAGATTCAATTCAACTAAATGAACACAAACAGTCACCTCGCCTAAACAGATGCGAGCAGACACATCGTCTGTCAGTATATTAGTCAATTCCAAAACAAAACAATCACGTACGGCTGTGACAGGCGTGCCAGTACCGTATGTATTTAGTTCGTTTCATCCAGGCAACGTGTGTGCTACCTCGATCCTTGAACGGCGAACAACATATGCTTTAATAACGATCATAGGCACTCTATTTCTATTATTTTGCACAAATTGTTTTCTTTGAAAGTGGTTCTTTTTTCAACATTTTCTAAAACGTTGGGTCAGTTCCAATGTCAGAGTCCGATTGCCACCTCGCCACCTTGCCTATTATATATCAGTTAATTCCCAAACAAATCAAACAGGTACGGTTAATTCCTAAACAATTCAAACACTTATGGGCGTACCAGACTCTATTCAACTAAACGGATGCAAACAGCCACCTCGCCTAAACGGACGCAAGTAGACACATCGCCTGTTAGTATATTAGTCAATTCCAAAACAAAATAATCATGTACTGTCATGACTGGCGTGCTAGTGCCGTGTGTCTTTAGTTCGTTTCATCTAGCCAACGTGCGTGCTACCTTGACGCTTGAACGGCTAACAACATTTGCTTTCAAAACCTTCACAGGTACTCTATTTCTTTTATTTTGCATTAAATTTTTTCTTTAAAAGTGGTTCTTTTTTCAACATCTTCTATTACTTTGCTCAATCACGTGGATGGATTAATCGCTTTACCCTTCGGCCTCGTGGGTCAGCCAGCTCGTAATGCTCGGCTAAGAAGTCACGTGTGGAAGAGAGTCCGGTACGTAATTCTTGGCTAACCAATCACGTTGCGTCGCCTATTGTCATCGTAATCCCCACGCTCCCATCGACGTCGGGTCAGTTCCAATGTCAGAGTTCGACTGCCATATCGGCACCTTGCCCATTATATATCTGTTAATTCTCACACAAATCAAACACATATAGTTAATTCCTAAACAAATCAAATACTTATGGGTATGTCAAATTCAATTTAACCACACGGACGCAAACAACCACCTCTCCTAAACGGAAGCAAGCAGACACATCGCCTGTTAGTATATTAGTCAATTCCAAAACAAAACAATCATGCACGGCCGTGACTGGCGTGCCAGTGCCATGTGTCTTGAGTTCGTTTCATCTAGGCAACGTGCGTGCTACCTCGACGCATGAACGGTGCACAACATATGCTTTCATAATCTTCACATGTACTCTATTTCTATTACTATGCGTAAATTTTTTTCTTTGGAAGTGATACTTTTTTCAACATCTTGTATTACTTTGCAGAATCACATTGCGATGCCTATTGTCATTGTAATCCCCTCGCTCCCTTTGACGCCAGGTCAGTTCCAATGTCAGAGTCCCACCGCCACCTCACCATCTTGCCTATTATATATCAGTTAATTTCCAAACAAATCAAACACATAAAGTTAATTCCCAGACAAATCAAACACTTACGGGCGTGCTAGATTCAATTCAACTAAACGGACGCAAGCTGTTAGTATATTAGTCAATTCCAAAACAAAACAATCACGTACGGCCATGATAGGCGTGCCAGTGCCGTGTGTTTTTAGTTTGTTTCATCTAGGCAACGTGTGTCCTACCTTGACGCTTGAGCGGTGAACAACAAATGCTTTCATAACTTTCACAAGTACTCTATTTCTATTATTTTGCATAAATTTTTTCTTTAAAAGTGGTTCTTTTTTCAACATCTTCTATTACTTTGCACAATCACGTGGATGGATTAATCGCTCGATCTGCCCTCCCGCCGCGTGTGTCCCCTAGCTCTTAATGCCCAGCTAGGCAATCACATGTGGAAGAGAGTCCTATTGGAATTGATCTCCCACCAAGATGGCCCAACGGCCACTTGGGCCTTGACTCGCGCCCCGATCGGGGGCGTCCAGCCCAAACACGGCTGGTGGGCCCCCGTCGCCCAGTGCCACAAATGGGAGGTGAGAGCCAGTGGCTAGGGAGGAGGTTCTACCACCGCCACTACAGTACCCCGCCTCGAAACCCTACCGATCGGGAAGGCGCTGCCAGCGACGGGAAAGTTCCACCGGCACCGCCATTGACCACGACCTCACTGCACTGCATCACCATTCTTCATCGACACTTGGTCCACCACTCCGACACGATGAAGGCCGGTATCCTTTCTTTCTCTATCTCTCTCTCCTCTCCTTCTAGATCTAGTACTAAGACTTGTCATCAATGCGAAGTTGTACCCCAATGATCTACTGTTAATGGTCTAAGAGACACAACAATGTTATCAAGAGCCGGGCTAAGTAGTAGATCTAGGTCGGGTAAAAGAAAAACAGAAAAGACCCGAACCCTAACCCTAACCGAGAAAAGAAAAGAGAAAGAGGGATCCGATTTTGAATCGGGCCAAAGAGATTTAGCGTAACCCTAACCCTAGTGAAAGGTCGGCGTGGAAAGGGTCCTTACCTAGGCCATCCTCCCGCCGCCACTACCACTGTTGAGCGGGGAGGAGGACCCGCCGCCACGTCGACGACGCGCGGGATGAGATCTCGACCGAGCCCGTCACTGCCCGTACGAGCTCCGATCAAGGGCACCACCTCGAGACCACTTGACAGTGGCGCGCTCACCCTCGAGTGAACGCACGCGTCGGCGAGGGGGCTGGTGGCGGTGCCGGTCTTCTCTGTCGCCATGGGAGACCGTCGCTACGCCGTCATCGCTCGGTGCGGGTCGGACTACGGCGGCTCTGGTGTGCAGTGCGGCGCAAACAAAGAGAACGGGGAGAAGGAAAGAAAGAAGATGCTTGGGAGTAGGATCTGCTCCTGCTGATTTTCCTCCGCGACGGTGCGGATGGCCACCATGGCCGCCGCCGCTATGGCTGCTGCTGCGCGGCGCGAGTGCAGAAAGAAGAGGAAAGTTCAGAGAAGTGACCTAGGGATCGGGGAGGAGACGGCGGCTCAACGTTTTGTTCCTCCGATCTCGACGGACAGCCGTTGGATCTGATCGACGGTCAGCAACCGCTGTGCTCAATTCGGCCCAGGCGAGCGGAAGAGCCAGGCCACCTTCTCGGCCCAGGCCCATGTTGCGGCCTGGGTGCGGGAAAGGGCTGCGAGAGTGCCGCGTTTTTGCTGGGCCGGAGCAAAAGAGGTAGCAGCGCGACTGGGCCGGCCCATCTAGCGGAGGCAGGCGATGTTGGGCCAAAAGCGCGAACTGCTGAGCCGAGTTGGGCCATGGGCCAAAGAAAAGCGCGAGTCGGGCTGTGGGCCACAGAAACTCGTAGAGCACAGTTGGGCAACGAGCTGGTTTTTCCAGACCGGCCAAATAAATAGTAAAATATGAGTTTAAGTTTATTCTTTTTCAGAAGCGCTTTCATGATGTTCTCTGGTTAAGTTTAAATGTTTCAATCTCTACTCAAATTTGATCCACGTGATAATTTGTTTAGAGAGCAGATGAGTAAAGAAAAGTGCTTCTAAATTAGAATTATTTTAAGAGCTTTTCATGTATCCGCTGCAAAGTTAAAGTATATTGTCTTTTTATTAAATTCGAACCAACGAAAGAATTTAATTTGAAGAACAGTTATAGTTATTCAGTAAATGATGAAAAGTTTATCCTCCAGTTAAAGTTGGAACCAACGGGAAAAATTTAATTGGAGGGATGATTAGTTTATAGTTAAGATAAATTATAATATTGTTATTTTCTGACCAACGTTGATGATAACAATATTATAAGTTTATTTATGAGTTTAAGTTTAAAGAAAATTATGATATTGTTATTTTCTGACCAACGTTGATGATAACAATATTATAATTCTATGAGTTTTATGTTTAAAGTTTAAATCTCTGATAAATTTTGCATCAAAGTGACCAATTTCAGAGAATGGATAAGAAACAAGAGATGCTCCAGAGCGAGCAGAATGTAATGTATTTTTATGTTTCCGCTGCAATGATGCTGATGATCTTCAAAATTTAATTCGAACCAACGGGAGAATTTAATTTTGAAAAGGGTTATAGGATAATTGAGTTTTTTATATGTTAATTCCATTTCTGCCCAACGGTGATGTGGAATTAATGTAGAAGAATGTTGTTTTATTCTATTTCTGCCCAACGGTGATATAGAATAGAACATAAAGTTTTAAAAGTTTAATGAGCATTGTTAATGATTATTGTTGAATATTTTTCGGACAGAGATCTTTATGCTTTCATTCTTGAAGGCAGAAAAGGAAATGAGCTAGGTACTTATGATTCAGAAGATGAAAAGTGCAATTTTTTGCAGAAAGAAGACCATTGTGTAAGGGACTGCGTTCTTTTTAAAGAATGGCTTCAAAAGAAAAGAATTCTAGGATATTGATCCAAGAAATAGAACATTAAGAGTTTATTTTTAAAAGATGTCTTTTATGTACTCCTTATGAAGAAGAATTTAGTTTTTAGTTTTTATCATCATGATAAAAGATATAATAAGTAATATAATTTTTTAGTCTTAATCATCATGATTTGAAATGTAATAAGTGACATGCATGTTTAATTTGACCAATGTCGGATTAAGCATGTGTGTTAAAGAGTATTTGGATTCATT
The DNA here is from genome assembly GCA_038087645.1 of Saccharum hybrid cultivar R570. Taxonomy (NCBI): domain Eukaryota; kingdom Viridiplantae; phylum Streptophyta; class Magnoliopsida; order Poales; family Poaceae; genus Saccharum; species Saccharum hybrid cultivar. The sequence continues at coordinate 1,260,329 of JAQSUU010000615.1, read as the reverse complement.
TCTAAATTTAATGATTGAATATGAGCCAATATTGACATTTATGTCCCTTCAAGAAAATTATCTCGCATGGCGGGAAAAAAAGTTTGTGATAGTACACGCATGACGGAAAAAAGTTTGAGAAAATACCCGCATGGCGGGATAAAGTTAGCATAGTACTTATGTTAATCAATCCTGCATGACGGGAGAAATTTGACATAGTATTTATCCTGCATGGCGGGAGAAAGTTGTGATGACTCATGTGCTTTGAGTGTATCCCGCACAGGGAGAAAAGTTTAGGGAAGCTCTCATGCTATCCTAGTATGAGTTTATAGAGAACAGAAAGTTACAGACGAACCTCAAGATAAGAATGACATGCAAGCGTGACTTGCGAAAGTATTAATGATAAAAGACTCTGGTGAGTTCTTGAAGTGAAATGAGGAAAAAGTACTCCCAATGAATTAAGAAATAATTTCATTTGCATCATGTAATCATGTGGATGAAGAAAGTAATCAAAGTTTCCTCATTCATAAGAGTTCTGAATAGTTTTCGAAATTGTGGTAGAAAAGTTCGTATCACATTTTGAGGGGGAGAAATGTGAGATCAATTAAGAAAGACAATTAAGAAAGATACTTCCCCAATGCGATGTATACTAAAGTGATCTATAAAAGATGAACGTGATCGTCGAGGGAGTAAGACGGTCATAATATCGATACCCCTAAAGTAAAGAAATAGCTAAATCTACGGACCTTTTACAGTTCTAATAAAAAAATAGTATAGTCAGCCAGTATTCATACTGGACGTGTTCAGAGTTATTAAGACGGTGCTAAATGCGCCATATGAGTTTTAGAAGATTAAACCCAAAATGAAAAAGTTTGAAGATAGGACAATATGGGGGAGCATGGTACAAAGAGACCTAACTCCGCAAGGAGGATAAATAATATAAACAAGGATCTTATTACACAGGACCTTACAGAATCAATTGTCTTTTGGCAATAAAGGTCAAGAAATGCTAGTAACTGAGGCCCTAGAAAGTCTCAAAGAATAGGAAAATCAGATATTTCTGATGACTATAAAGTCTATATTAGTGAAATTCAAATGGAGGCTAATCACACCTAATTTGAAGAAGCCATGAGAGGCGTTCACTCATCTAAGTGGCAAGAAGCAAAGAAAGATAAAATAGAATCGATAATACCAATAATATTTTGGGATCTAGAATAAATTCCTAAGGAGCCAAAATAGTAGGCTGTAATGAGTCTACAAGATAAAATGTGACTCCAAAGGGAATATGTAAAGATATGGAGCGCGACTTGAATCAAAAGATTTGGCGCAAAGCGAATGAATATATTACAATAAGTGCTAGTGGCACATTATGATCTGAGTTACATCAGATGAAAGTAGTTACGCGGCATAACCCAGAGGTTTTGTCATAAAAAGAAAGAATGTAAGGGATGCCACCTATCAAAATCTTTTATGGACTAGAGCAAATCTCTAGACAGTGGCATTTAAAGTTAAAGAGTCAATTAGAAATTTTAGGTTAAAGAGAATGAGGGGACAAATGTGTTTATACAAAGTTATAGAATGGGAAATTCATTTCCTAATCCTGTATATGTGGATGACATCTTACTTGTTAGTAGTAATGTCAATCTACTACATGAGAAGAAGAAGCTCTTGTCCTCAAGATTCAATAAGAAAGTTCTTGGTGAAATGTCTCTCATTATAAGAATTAAAATTCACTGAGATAGAAGAAAAGGGGTATTAGGACTATTGCATAGGCATGCTAAGAAAAGTTTCTAAAGAAATAAAGTACCTATGCGGGTAAACCTACGCCTGTTCCTATGGTCAAGGGTAGTAGTTTTGAGAATTTTAGTGTTCCGAAAGACAATGTGATATTGTTATAGATGGACGTCCTATATGCTTTAGCTGTTGGAAGCTTAATGAGTACAAAGATAAGACCTTAACTGTCACACCCGATTTTAAGGACAAAACCAAACATACACTATATGTGAAATAAAGAAGTCAAATCTCACATATAGCCACAAATAAGTGTAATATCAAAAGACAAATGCTTAATAAACATAACTCAATAGTATAAAATATACCTTAGAGAGCAACACAGCGGAAAGACAACTCCAAACATCGGGTGTAAACTTCACTCTAGGAACAAACTGACTGGTTGATCACAAGCTTAACAATTCCAGAATCTAGAAATCTGATACCCTTCCTGAGATGTGGGAAATAGCAAGAGTGAGTCCATGTCGAACTCAACAAATATAACATGGGGTTCATGAGGCTCAAAAGGCTAGACACTGGTTTGACTGCATTTAGCTTTTAATTGTCACAATTTTATTACATGAGTAGCATCAAATTTGCATTAATCCCACAATAAACATATGATCAATGTAAATATGAATAACGAATAGCAAAACACATATTAAACCAATAAATGTTCATCTATTCTATGAAGGTCCAAGGCCGCTCGTATCCGTGAGCACGGCTAGTATACTAGTTTATTAAACTCTACGCAGAGGTGTACACTTTCACTGCGAGTCGTGATTACCCATATGCCCGGGATCGCGACTCCCAAAACACTTTCAAGGTGAGCAGGCAGGGAAACACTATGAAGCCTTTCAAAGGTTCGTCTAACAAGTTAGGGCCGCTAGGTTTCCAAAGCCAGTCTGTGTGATTCTACCACGCAGGGATCCACAGTCTGCTCTTCCCCATTTGCGCCACAAGGGTAACCTCTAACAAGCTAGAAAAGGTCCTCATACTGAGCTAAAGCCAGAGCCATTATAGCCCTCACAGTTGGACTGTAAGTCCCGGATGTTCGTTAACAGATGAGTCCTTGTGGAGAGAAACTAGAGCACCAAAAATAATCCCATGCTCTAGCCCTCTTTAAACAGTAATCAAAAAGTTATATTTTAGTGTTGTTGCATATTCCATTAATCATATTACAAGATCATAGTTTATGCTCAACGCTAGCAAAAACTACCCAATGCAAAATCCCATAGGTTACAAGGTATAGATCAAAAACTAGGAAAATCCTTAATGACATTCAAGATAGACACATATAATATGATTTTATGTGATTAAAGTGAATAGGACAACAAGGAAATCCCATGTTATACTTGCCTTAAATTGATATCATTCTTTCTGTAGATTTGTCACCTCCAAAGAACTGCTTCTTGATTACCACGTAAATCTCACCGACTGGACATGATTGTAAAGCACCACACAAGCATCCATACAATCATATACGAAGCAAATAATAGATCTATATTAGAACAGTACACCAATCATACAAAAATAAATAAAAGAGTTTGAAACACGATCCTACGCATCGCTAAGAATACAAAGTCACGAAAAGCACGCTAATCAGAGCTACGGTTAAAAAGATACAACTACCGATAGATTTACCCATAAAACTATTAACTTCATGTATCTTAATGGTATAAAAACATATATAAGATATTTTATAGAGATTATAATTTAAGTCAAATTTAGATTCAAATTATAAAACTAAAGTAAAACAAATCATATTTTATTTACAAAACCTAGTTGCATAATTGTTATTTAAGATATGATTCAAACCATGAAATTCTAATATTAGCGACATGATAAACACTGTTACAAATGCGTAGATCTCGTTGCTATGAATCTAACGCAACTTGAATGGCTCAAAATGGAGTTGAAACGTAGAAGATATGAAATAAACAAGATTTTCTCTATTAAAATAATAGATTAAATCTAATCACGAATTTTAAAAGTTGAAAACCTACTTAACAGTAGTATTAACATGTAGATTATGAAATTACGAACCTAACGTGAGTTGAACGGATCAAATCGGAGTTAAAACGGAGAAGTTATGGCTAAAACAAAATCAGTGGCAATTCTGTAAATAGCTGAAAACATAATTTATTCTTAACCGAAACAAAATACGCTTTCAAATGAAGAAAACAAAATCTGTAAACATATTTTGGACTGCGGGTTTATTTTTCAAGAATATAGGGACGGCGGCGGACTTACTTGTTGGTGAGGAGAGTATGGCCGGCTAGGCAGCGCGGCGGCGGCGGCGACGGCGACGGCGAGAGAAAGAGGAGAAAAATATAATTTACTACATGAGAGATTTTCCAAACTAGGGGCTCCTCTACGGTAGTTTTGGTGTGCTTTGCCCAAGGGGTAGGTACGTATATATAGGGAGGAAAACTCTCCACCTCCATGTCAACTAGCGATATGATGCTAATTGACGTTGAACCATCCACCTCCGCTAATAGGCCTAAGTAATCATTTAAGCCCATTAGTAAATAAATGTATGGGCCTTCAAGATTTATTAAGATTATTGCACATGGGCTTTGAGCGTTGGGGAAAATGAGAGATTTATTATTTTCGGAATTAATTATTTTCATGGATAAAATAATTCTAGAAAAGTCCAGAATTATTATTTAAGCCGCGAAAAATACTCCGCAAGCTCCGAAAATTCGGAAAAAATTCCCAGAGACATTATGGAACATGAGAAACCCAAATAAAGTATTTGGAGCTCATGATAAGCTAATTTGGAGCATCTAAAAATTAGATTATGCTCATAGACAAGTGGAAACAAGCTACAGAAAAAGTCAGAAAAATTCCCGAGAAGTTTGTAGAGGTTGATTGACGGATGAGAAACAAGGAATTTGATTGTAGAAAAATGATATATGTATATCGGGAAAGGAAAATCGACCTAAACGCATTTTGAAAGAACAACTTGAATTTATTTTGATCTTTGGTCAAAACCAAGCAATACAAAAATACAAATGCATCAGCATGAATGCATCAACAAGTTGCTAAACCTTCTGATAGATTTTAATTTAATGAAAAATATTATTTTCCTATGTTTTCATGAGCACAAAAATACATAATTAAATTATTTTAACTCTATTTCCAAATAAGCAATTTTTAGGGTGTTACAATTCTACCCCCTTAAGATGAATCTCGTCCCGAGATTCGGAAGATGATGATAAAAGAGATAATGACACTCTGTTTTTATTCGATCCTCATTTTATAAATTACATCTTTCGTTGAGAGTCATGAGGCAGTTTCTCAGATCCTAACTGACTAATGTGCCTAAGCAAGATCATCTCTCCTATTGAGCTCCTCCAAAGTTGTTTGTTCCTCTGCTATGACTTCCGTAAACTCATGATCCACTTTGCTATCCTCGGTGTACCTATCTTCTAATTGATCATTCTCGTCTTCCTCAGGTAAGAGTCGACCCCCTTGATACTCAATTCTTTTCCCTGACGGTGTTGTTAAGAGCATTGTGCACCGAGTACCATGAATCACTCCTTTGTGTGCACAGAGCCATCCATTCCAAGAACCACGCGAATTTTAAGTGACTCCAACACAATGAGTGTTGCGGTGAATTTTTCCTTATTTATGACAAGACTAACGTCCAGGCATATCTGATCTGCCTGTATTTCTCTCACTGGGGTTTGAACTAGCAAAGGCCTCCTCGTTGGACACTTCACCATCTGGCACGTCTCTACCATGTCGGCGGAAATGAAAGAATGCGAAGCACTAGGGTCAAATAGAGCAAAAACTTGTACTGAACTTACTTGAATATAACCTCCCACCACTTTGGTAACTCCATGAATTTTATCCATATCCACATTGCTCAGTCTTCCATTGACATAGTTTAACTGCTCTTTACTTCCTTGAGCAAGCTTCTTATGGACTTTCCTTTTTCGCTTTCGTCGTTGTGGATTCTGACTTAGTTCACTCCCAACTTGCTCTGCAACGTTGTTGTTTTGATAGTGCTCAGCTTCATCATACCCATAACATCCTTCAATGACAGAAACATCAGTCTTTTCCCACATATCAGTGCGAGACGTCATATAGGACTCCTGAGTCATGAGATACTACACTTCCTGTCATCAAGTGACCAACATCAGCAACACGAGCAAGTACAGATGATCATAATCATGAGCTATCTAAAGGGACAACTCTCACCTCTATGGATCCAGAATTATCAACCTTATATACAGACATTTTTGCTTGAGAGTGGCAACTCAATTATGGAGACTAACCAATACTTCCAAATAAAGAATTAAAACTTAATAAACCTTCTTTGCATTGGCTACCCCTTAAAATAAGGGACACCAATAAGGTAGCTTGAACCCTTTTTTTAGATGAGCTAACTAGCATCCATATGTTCTAATATCCTAATGATTCTTTTGTGCATAGCTAGAAACAAGAAATCTGAAGTTTCTCGCGAGCAGAAAATCAGCAACGTGGTAAAACTGCCACAACTCTCGTTTTGTAATTCCAATGAAGTTCCACCTTATACCGTTGGAAAGCTTATGAAATTTCCTGAAACTTTCTTATAGAACACTTTTCCAAATTCTGTAGATGACTTGGTCGAAAATAGCACATAACAGACTCTGTTCCAATTTTTAGACAGCACAGTTGCATCGTCTTGTGATTTTTGTATCTCCCAATCTAAAATAGCTATGAGGGTGGTTCTTGCATTTAGAGAAAGGTATTGAAGTCTACTTTTGTCCAGAATTTTCTCATGATTTTTGATCTTTCAAAAACAGAGATATAAGTTGATAAAGACAGGTTGCTCTGAAAGACAAGATATAGAAAGTAGGAGATAACCAAAACCCATTTATTTCATTAATCCTTATACCTTATACATATAGACTAAATGAAATCATAGACAAAACCCACAAGATCATTCCACTCATTACAAAATTCCAACTCAAACATAAACATAAGCACAGAGCATCTAAACACTTAAAAATTCATAAGCCACACATTAAGACGACTCAACTTGGCTACTAACGGTTTTATTACACGGGACATAACTCCTATTTCTTAAACATGGTGTGATTGCAGCATCATCCGAAGTAGATAGCATCTCTTGCATTCCTTAGTCCTCTATAATGACATCTGAAATCTAGCATCCCTCTTTACCATTCTTAGTGTTCATACCCTCAGATGGGTCAACCTTGTATCCCTCAGGTGTAGGTTTAATACCCTCATACTCAATCCTTTCTCCTGAAGGTGTAGTTAGAAACACTGAACGTTGGACATACTCAATCACTCCTTTATAAGTAGATAACTAGTCTATTCCAAGGATAACATCAATGCCCATTAATTCTAAAATAATAAGATTTGCCTTAAAATTTACCTCATTTATGTCAAGACTAACTTTTGGGCATACGCGGTTCGCCTTTATTTCACCTCTTGGAGTCTTAACCATCACTATTTTCCCCCTTGGAAGCATAAATATGTTATGATCTTTTACATATTGTCTAGATATGAACGAATGTGAGGCACTGGAGTCAAACAAAACCTTGGCATTTCCTGAACTTACAGGAATTGATCCAAACACGACCTCCTCAGCTCCAGGAATGATGGTAATATCCACATGTTTCAACCTTCCATGGATGTAATTTCTCTTTAATTTATTTCCTTGCTCCTGCTCCTTTTGGACATCCTGTCCTGGGTCTTGCTGTTGTTGATTTTTCTGCGGGCAAGATTTGACATAATGTCCTTTCTGCTGGCAATGATAACACTTTCTCTTAGCTGGATCTTTTGTGATGTCATACTTCACGGAACTGTTGCTTGGTATGCTGCTATCTTGCTGGCCATAAAAGTTCACCTTCGTCCCTTTGGTTTGTTTCTTAGCTCGTTTGGCCTTTCGGGGTTGATACTCCTTATAGGTAATTGTCCACCCATCTATGACTACCTCATGGGGAGTAGTTTTAGCTTGAGAGGCCTCTAACTCTTCAAGGTTTGGATTTATTTGACAAGGGATCAGAGCTGCATGTGACAATGTAGTATAACTCGATTGCTGATTGCTTTCCACAATTGGTTCTAGTGAGATTGCTTCCCTCTTCTTGTCCATATTGACCTCAAAATCTGGATCCACCTTGACTTTTCACTTATTAGACTCGTTTTGAAGATAGGAAAACCATAATGCTTACAACAGTGAGTCCGAGCTCTGCCCTCCCGTCACGTGGATCTCCTAGCTCTTAATGCCTGGCTAAGCAATCATGTGTGGAAGAGAGTCCGAGTCTGGTGCATAATGCCTGGCTAAACAATCATGTTGCATCGCCAATTGTCATCGTAATCTCCTAGCCTCCTTGCCTACGATATATCAGCTAATTCCCAAACAAATCAAACACATATAGTTAATTCGCAAACAAGTCGAACACTTGCGGGCATGCTAGATTCAATTCAACTAAACAGATGCAAATGGACACCTCGCCTAAACGGACACAAGCAGACACATCACCTATTAGTATATTAGTCAATTCCAGAACAAAACAATCATGTACGGCCGTGACAGGCGTGCCTGTGCCATGTGTCTTTAGTTCGTCTCATCTAGGCAACATGCGTGCTACCTCAACACTTGAACGGGGACCAATATATGCTTTTTTAACCTTCATAGATACTCTATTTCTATTATTTTGTATAAAGTTTTTTTTTGAAAGTGGTTCTTTTTTCAACATCTTCTATTACTTTGTACAATCACGTGGATGGATTAATCGCTCTGCCCTCCCGTCACGTGGGTCCTCCAGCTCTTATTGCCCGTCTAAGCAATCACGTGTGGAAGAGAGTCCAAGTCTGGTACGTAATATCTGTCTAACCAATCACGTTGCATCGCCTATTGTCATCATAATTCACTAGCTGCCTTGACGCCGGGTCGGTTTCAATGTCAGAGTCCGACTGCCACCTCGCCACCTTGCCTTTTATATATCAGTTAATTCCCAAACAAATCAAACACGTACAGTCAATTCTCAAACAAATCGAACACTTGCGGGCATGCCAAATTCAATTCAACTGAATGGATGTAAACAGCCACCTCGCCTAAACGGACATAACAGGCACATCACCTGTTAGCATATTAGTGAATTCCAAAACAAAACAATCACGTACAGCCGTGACAGGCATGCCAGTGCAGTGTGTCTTCAGCTCGTCTCATTCAGGCAACGTGCGTGCTACCTCAACGCTTAAACGGCGAACAACATATGCTTTCATAACCTTCATAGGGACTCTATTTCTATTATTTTGCATAATTTTTTTCTTTGAAAGTGATTCTTTTTTCAACATCTTCTATTACTTTGCACAATCACATGGGTGGATTAATCGCTCTGCCCTCCCATCGCGTGGGTCCCCCAGCCCTTAATGCCTGGCTAAGCAATCACGTGTGGAAGAGAGTCCGAGTCTAGTACGTAATGCCTGGCTAACCAATCACGTTGCATCACCTATTTTCATTGTAATCCCCTCGCTCCCTATCGTCTAAACGGACCCAAGACAATCATTATGGGATCTAAACCCTGTATCTAGCTCTCCTGTGTGTGCCATCTGGCGTCTACCGGCGGGGCACACGTTGCAGCATGGGGTTCTCCCACCTAACCTAACATTGACCAAGTTTCTAGCATATAATGTTCACATTTATGGCTCCAAATTAAATTATGGCCTGATGACTGCAATTATTTCCTGTCGGTGCGTTATAATTATACTGTCGGGAGAGGGATGACAGAAAAACTATAATTTTCCTATCGCGGCAACATTGATAGAAAAAAACAATATTTCCTGTTGGTACGAACTTATTTTTCTGATGATGTAACACCGGCAGGAAACATTATTCCCTGTCGATACACCTATTTTTCCTCTCGTCATTTACCGATAAAAATAAATTTCTAGACCTGGCGACCTATAATTTTCCTGTCGACGCCCTACCAACAAGAAAATGGTAACCCGACAGGGAAAAGTCTAACCGATAAAAAAAGGCTATTTCTCTGTCGCTTTAGTTCTGTCAGAATTTTCCTGTCATAGTCTAGAGGGGAGTGAATAGGCGTATCTAAAAAAAGGAGATTTAAGGATCCCTGATAAGCCTAGAGGGGAGTGAATAGACGTATCTAAAAATTTCTACGCAAAACTTAAAGTCACTTGTCAGCAACCGTCGGAAGTTCTGGTGCAAATTGCCAGAAGTCCCGACGCCTACAGAGAATGAACTACAAGTGCTAAAATGAACATTGTGAATGCAATAACTTACAACCCCACTTTCTAGTTGGAAGATGAAGATGTTTGGTCACTTCCTTGGTGTTGAAAAGCCTCCAAATCATAGATCGAGACCAAAACCTAAGAAATAGTTTGAGGGAGAGAGAGACAATGAAGAACAAGTAATCTCAAGTAATCACAATAACAATGAGCATGCGGGACACAAGGATTTATCCTGAGGTTCAACTTGCCACTAAGGCTTATCTACATCCTCGTTGTTGAGGTGACCACTAAGGTCGGAGTCTCTTTTACCTTTTTGCCTCTCTCAAGCAACCACAAAGGTAAATTTGAGTTCTTCACTAGAAAATCAGGGGTAATACAAAATTTCCAAGGTTCTCCCATAGATCGGGAGCTCTTGGGCGACGCCTAGTGTAACATCCCAGATGTTAAAAACAATTAAAATCTTGATCATGAGCATCCTCAGAGCATAAGCATCAAACATCATGTCAAACAAGCACCACATGTGTGCATTGTTACATGTCAATGTTGCACATGTTTCATGCATAGCATGGTAATGTTTTTAATATTGCTTATGTTTCAAGTAAAGTGATGAAATGTTTTAGATGTTTCAATAGAACGTTTCATGTTACATTGTTAGGTTTCATATGTTGCATGTGGTACACATGTTGTTTAAGTAATGTTTCCCATGTAAGGTTTATATGTTTCATATGTTTCGTATACATGTTTCACATGTTTCAATAAAATAGTAATTCGATGTGTTGTTTTTACTAGTATGCTTAATATGTTAATAATGCCATGTTGCATATCACATGAAATGATGTTTTATAAGGGATAAATAATTAATCACGTTTTTGTTAAAAAGAATAATCAATTGAATTCAAAATCCTGATTTCCGGAAAACCCTATTTTACCTCTTTTTGTGTAATTCAAAATCTAAGCAAATTTTGCGGGTGAGCCAAAAAGCAAAGTTGTAGATCAAGTCTTGTTGTACAACTTTGGTTTTTGGAGTTTTCAAAGTTTTAGTGTAAAAGTTGGAGTAATTTTCAAAAGATTCAAATCTCAAATTTGACCCCTTTTCATCTCCCCAATCCAATTTCAAAATGGAGGCATATTTTGAAAATGTTTTGAATAGAAAAGTTGTAGGTATTACCTAGATGTACAACTTTGGTATTTTGAGTTTTTGAAGTTTTGATATAAAATTAAAAGTAATCTTGAATTTATAGATTTCAAGAAAATGTCCCCTTTTAAATTCAAATTCAAATTTCAAAATCTAGGCCGAATTGGAAAATGTTTATATTGAGAAATTGTAGAACTTTAAAGATTGAGCAACTTTTGTTTTTATAGATTTTCAACTTAGAAAAATTGAGAGTAATTTGTGAAAATTATACAGTGGCATTTTCATAAATATGTCAACATCCATCCAACCGCAGGGCGCCACCTCCCGCCCGACGCTGACGACCTTCGGTTGGCTTCCCGGTGCACCCGCAATCGCCAGCAGCCGCTTCGGCATGGCTGGGTCGTTCCGCGTGTCACCCTCGTGTCGACCGGTCCCTTCTATATATATGTCCATCGCTGTTTCCTCTCCGCAGCCGGTCGCCACAACACGCCACCGCATTCCACCATCGCCACTGCTCCACAGCTTGTTTGCACTCGCCTACTGCTCCGCAATCCTCGTGCGCAGTCCCTGAAGCCCTTTGTTGCGCCTCGCATCGTCCGAGACTGCCCGTAAGCCCTGGTCTTCTCCATGGTCGGTAGCAGCGCCACCGCGAGTGCCTCACCGTGGACCGGCCACTCCCGACCACCTCTGCTTTCACCAAGTTCGCCACAACGTTCGCGGTGAGCTCCTGAGCGTGATGCTCGTGTTGTTTTAGTCACTACCGTGTCGCAAGGGGCATTTCGCCTCCACGCCGCCAGGTGGGTCACCACCGTGGCCGCCATGTCCACGGTCAAGCCCCCTCCGTGCCGTGTTGTGTCCGTTTAACGTTGCAGTAGTGTTCACGGGGTTCGGGTGGTGCTTTTGGTGTGGCTCCACCTTGCTGGGGGATCGCCGTCGGCAAGTTGGCCGTCGATGGTCATTGCGGCGCCGTGGTCGAGCACCGGAGGGGAAAGGGGAGAGAGCGTGGGTGCGAGTGGGCCAACCTGGTTTTGCTGGGCCGGGCAGAGATGGGCAGGCCGAGGGAGAGAGAGGAGCGTGGGTGCGAGCGGGCCGCACGCGCGTTTGGTTGGACCGAGCGGCCGGAAAAAAAAGCGGGGAGCGGCCCGTGTGGCTGGTTTTTGTTTTTCTTTTTCAAAAAAATATGAATAGTAACAAGTTTTGTTTATCTTGTTATGAATTATTTAGAATTCCAAAATTGGTCAAAATTATTGTATAACCTCTATGTACTGTGTACTATTGAGGAAAAATATTAAATGTCAATTTTATTTACTTTTAGTAAGTTAATTAATTAGCTCCATTAATTAATAAATGGCTTTTCTATAATTTTCCTATGCTTAATTAATTCTCCAAAAATTATGAAAATTGTTTTGCCACTTAGTTATGATATAAGCTTCCTAAAATAAAAAGTTTAGCTTAATTAGACAAAGTTGATTTTATTCTTCATTTATGCTTTATTAATTAATTAGTTAATCCTATAATTAGAACTTAATGATTAGAGTTGTTTGACTTTGTGATTGAGTGTTGACTTTGGGTCATTAACACTTAATGACCTTTAGCATCGTTAATTGATTGTATGAGCTCTCTTAATTATGTTGTGAAGACTTAATTGGTGTTATTTCATGTGATTAACGAAAGTCCTTAATGAAGTAATTAACTTAAACGAACCCTAAGTTAGAGTTAGGTTAGAATCGATTGTTTTGTAACTGTACCACGAAGGAAAATTGTACTCAAGTAGATAAATAATATTTATCCTTTCTAAATGTCTCTTGTATGCTATGCTTTGTTCATCATCATGCATCATGGCATGCATTCCATCATATTAAGTCTCGCATCATTTGTATACATGTAGTTTATACGAGAGCGTTTTGGATCATGTCGATCAAGCTTCGGAGAAGGTGATCCACCTGTGGTGTTGGTGTCAAACTTGACTTCTACGAGAACTAACCACCGCTGCAACAAAGGCAAGCCCTGGACATACAACCACTCTTTTATTTTTAAATGCTTTATTACACCTTAAGTCTAGTGTAATGTGTATTATGTTAGTAGGAGTTGGTTGATACCGTTGCTGCATGATTAGCTTGATCTACATTTATATCCGGATGATATCCCACAAGTATGTGTAGGTCGATCCCTAATGCTTAGTAATGCTTAGACTTCGGTAGAAATCGAATGGTGATTTCATTGTTCGTGAGAAACAGGTTTACCTTTGCTTCTCCAGACCTAATGACAGGTTATGAGAGCATATGAATAAGAATATGGTAATATTACGCAAAGACTGGGCGGGTGGCTTGCATCGTGAAATGAGTTGATGTAGTGCTCCACCTGTGTCGATTAAGGACCGTACCGTTGGAGGCCCACCTATGTTTCGAGAATTTGTAACTGACTGCATGCTCTGGTAAGCCTAAGACCTCAGTAATGTCATCATGTGAACCTGGTGCTTATGGAAAAGAGATGGATATGAAATGTGATGCTTAATATAAGTGATTGAGATAGAACATGTGCAAATCTAGCTATAATAAGCTTCACTAAAACTGATGCTAAAACTTATTTAAAATATTGAAAGTAATGATCCACTTATAGTTAAGCTTTTCTGCAAAACTTCTCTTTTCTAGCTCCACTACTTCCCTTAAAGCTAGCATATCCTTGGAGTCTTTTCTTTTCATCAGATAAGTCTTGCGGATGACAATTGAGTACTTAGGGTTTGTTAACCCCTGTTGTAGGTGCTAACTGGTGCTGCTAATCAGGTCATGTTAGTAGGCTCGACGTGATCTGATTGTCCTCTCCTGACTTAGGTGTTCTACCTAAGTTGTCTTCTGTAGTTCTACTCAACTTCCGTAATTAAAGTTAAGTTATAAAAGTAACTTATGTTTATATGTACAATACCATTTTAAATTCTTTCGCACTCTGATGTAAAATTTTGTAATAAATGTTGTAATGTTGTAGTTACTCCTTTGTTGATCCTGTGTGAGTTGTAAAATGTGGATGATTCAGGTTTCTCGAGGACACCCGACAGACTTCTTAAGTTTTATGGTACACATGTATGGTTGTTAGAGGTCTTTAAGACGATAACAAGTACATGTGACCCATATTATTTAGGAGGTTTTGCCACACCTAGCCAGCTAGGGGTAAAGCCCGAAGAGTAACAAACGCAAATCCAACTGGCTTGACGAAGAAATCAAGTGCTCAAGCTTTTAATCGATGTTTCTCTCACCAAATCCCTTCTCTCAACTCAATATCTTGCAAGATTTGAATCTAGGAGCAAAGAGAAGAAGGGGTAGCTTGAGAGCTAGAGAGCACTTTTGATGAAGGTTTTTGGTCGAGTGGAATGAGTGAGCAGCGGCTAGAAATGATGAGGGAGCTATTTATACTCAGTAGAAATCTAACCGTCCAGATCTACGTTAGGACTTCTAACATAGATCTCGGGACTTCTGACGTGTACTGAAAACACTGTTCATGCTAGGTCAGAAGTCAGAGTGAAACTAGTCAATGTTGGAAGTTCTAACATACGTCATCACATTCTACACATCATCATTTCCGATGTTACTGTATGTGGCCTATTGAAATGAAATGGGCTTTCTTCCAATTAAATATGAAAAATGCAATTTTTAAAAGTAGTGGGCCAAAAAAAATTGCTACATCGACGAGCTATAAATGGGCTTGGCTTAAAATAGGCCCATGATTCCCATGAACATGCAGCCCAGCCAAAAAAATGGGCTAGGCCAAAAATCAGCATCAATAGTGGGCTTAGCCCATTATAAGCCTGCTAGGAGGGTGTAAGAAAGAGTGACATGAAACAAATTGTCATAAAACTTTGTGACACCAAAATCAAAGTCATAGATTTATGACATGAACATATAAACGACACAAAACATGGTTTAAGGCGCGTGGTTTTTGACGCAAGCTTTTTCATCAATCTGGTGTCACAAATGTTAACCTATGATATAAATTACAGATATTATGACAACAATAAGATGACATAAACCCTAACATCTCTTGTAGTGGACTCTCGACTCACGTCAGGACTTCCGACAGCCACAATCACCGCGCAGGCTAAGTGATTGGGCATCATCACTTTTGGCGTGAGTCATGACTTCCAACGGTCGGGAGTTCTTACATCAGGACTTCCGACACCAAAAGTCACTAAAAGATATTCAATGTGCTCATGAAGTGCTAGAGTACCTCTCTTTTGATTTTATTTTTATACTTGAGTACTCTATCTTTCTCATACCACCTAGATTTGCATCCCCTTTATAATGCGGCATAGCCTAAACTCAAGATCAAACATCAAAGAATTTAAACACTTTTGAGTCCATCACCACGTCGTTTTGTAACTCAAGCTCCACCATCTCATGTATTATCCTCATTCTTATTTTACCTGCTTGTCATCTCAATAAATCTCATTAGTCCTCTAATCATATGGTCATTATCACCAAAACCCACAATTAGGGCTTGATTGCACTTACAAGGGAGACCCACCGACTTCTCGAGCACCATTAAACGTCATTAGTAGACCCTGTGCTCGTAGTTGTGAAGCAAGGGAGAGTGCACTAGTTAATGTGTTGATCTTCATCAATGATGTTTTTGGATACCACATCGGTGACCTACACTTCACCAAATTGAAAATACGAGAAAGTCAACTTCATTAGGTAGTAGTGGTGAGCTACTATGTTTGCATGAACTTTGGGAAGTACTTGGACATCTAGTGTGTAATGACTTGGTTTACATTTATTATGGTTTGTACGAAATTTGATTGTGGGATGGATGATCATTGTAATATATATACAACATCTTAATGAGTTTCACCCTTAATATGTGCGTACAATATTCAATGCAAAGAAATTGTAAAAGAAAAGAAAAGAAAAGAAAAGAAAAGAAAAGAAAAGAAAAGAAAGAGACATTTAGGAGGTCTAATATGTGGCAACGCCTAGGGCCCGGGCTGGAGCTGCCTTTATTACCGGTTGGTATTGCCAACCGGGACTAGAAGTCCCAAATCAATCTTGGTTGAGGGGACCGGGACTAAAGGACGGGTCTTTAGTCCTAGATTAGCAATCCCGATATGGTCTACATAATCGTTAGTAGTGGATTGTAGCTAGCACCCTGTAGCCGCAACTTAATTGGGTGCTGCCGCTAGGGCACAAAGAGGAGATGCCGCCGTCGCCAAAAAAACTATCCTTGCTCCTCGTCGTCGCCGTTGCCTCCGCCTAGGGCCCCTCTCCTTCTTCCTCTCCGGTGCGTCTGCCAGAGATAAGAAGGGGGATGGGACCCGTCCTATTCTCGTAGCTTTCTAGTGTCTTAGGGTTGAGTCAAAATAAATTTTCTGTGAAATCAGATAATTTTTGGTTGGGATCGTGTGTCCTATGATGACTTCAATGATTGCTATGACGAAATCAGTGTTGCAAGCATCCACTTCATCAGCAGGTGGCCAATTTATCACCTTTATCTATAAGGGGATCAGAGGAGTGCTTTTGTGAGCCCCCTACAAGGACAGCGACTTTGGATCATCGATCTCATCATCGATGGTCGTGGAGAGGATTTCAAGATCTTGAGGTGATGAATTTGCATCCTATATTGTATCGACGATGCAACTACCAATATTTTTAGATGCGTTTTGGATTGGTTTCAAAGCGTTGAATCTTGTGGTATATCCAATGTTTTGGGGTTGGCAGTGGATTCGGCATAAGGACTACACTTTGGTTCCGACGTTCGAGGGAAGCCATTTTGATAAAGAAAAAAAAATTATGTATTATTTATTTCATATTTTTATGTATAATTTGGGGATGTATTGTATCGTCATTTAATATAAAAGACCCCTTCCATTCAGAAAAAGAAGCTAACTGTAGCTTTAGACTTATCTGGGTGATATATATAACATGTGGACCTTTTGCTCCTAATGGTACCGTCTAAAGTACAAACATTTACTGAGTATCACATAGCTACGGATGATAACTTGACTATTCTTTTTGTCAAAAAATAAAAAGAAAAAATGGCTATTCTATAATAACTTCAAAAACGTGCACCACAAAGTCTACTGGGACATCGTTTTCCTCTCAGCCTAGAAAAACAACCGCTGCCACCGCCCTTCCCCGCACGATCGCCTTGGACCCCTCCTCTCCCCCATCCGACGATGTCGCCTAGGGACAGAGGAGTGGGGACCCGATCTCTCCATAGTTTTAGATTTTGTTGATCCTTGTTCTTCTAGGATTTGATTTCTGGCTCCATCGACGAGGTGGTGGCGATGATGATGCACCGAAAAAATGTCTCTCCAGTCTCTCCCTATCTTGTCAAGTAAAAATAATTGGTGACCCATTCTAATGAACAACCCACATGGTCTCGACGCAATTTTTATTTAATCGGGGAACAACATGATTTTTATTTAACCATGGAACCAAAGTAACAAGTCACACAATTTTTCGCACCAAAAACACGCGTTGCTCGGCCGCTAGTGCTCAGTCCGACATCAGCCTTCATGTATACATCCCTTGACCACTCCACGCTAAAAGACACTTGTGTCCATTTGCGATATTCATCCTCCTCATTGTATGTTTACCTTGTTTTGAAATGAGTGTTTAGGACCCTAAAAGAATTCAAACAAAAAAAATGTAAATTGCAAAGTTTTATAGTTTTGAGATCTATAACTTTGGTTATGGTCATTTCTACATCCGTAGTCTTTTGAAGAATTTGAATTTCAAATGTGAGAAATTCAAGCGTAATTTTTCATGGATAGATGATTTCAAACCAAAAAGTTATCAACTACAAAAATTTTTATAACTTTTCGATGTTTGCAACTTTTGTAGTGGTGGTTTGTCCATCCGGGGTCATTTGAAAAATTTGAATTTCAAATTTGAGGAAATTCAAACATAGTTTTTCTTGGACATATGATTTCAAATGAAAATGTTGCCAACTATAAAGTTGTACAGCATTTCGAGATCTATACCTTTCATATTGGTTGTTTCTCCATCTGAGACCTTTCGAAAAAATTGAATTTCAAATGTGAGAAATTCAATCATAATTTTTGTTCAGATGAATTCAAATGAAACAATTGTGAACTACAAAGTTGTATAACTTTTGAGGCCTACAAATTTTATTTGGTTATTTCTCCATCTGAGATCCTTCCCTACCACTACATAGGCACTTGTGCCTATAGAGTATATGGATTCCTTTGGTATTAACTCTACAAATTCGTGTGAATCAAATATTTTGGCATCAAAACTACTTTAAATAAGAAAGTTTTGAACTCCAAAGTTTGTAGATCTCATCAAGTAATACAACTTTGGTATAAAGTTCGTCTTCATCGAACGTCATATGAGAAAGTTATGAAGTTTTTCAGTTCATGTCTCAAACCGGCGATAGTATCACTGCTATTTCAAGCCAAGAACCAGAAGTGATGATCCCATTATCACTGCAGGGTGACCTGTCATTGCTTCTTCAAGGCACGAACTTTGAGTGATACAATATCACTGTCGGTCCATTAGAAACTGCCAGTGATGGACCGACAATGAATGTCAATTCGGTAGTAGTGATATATGAATTTGATCTATTTTATGTAGAGTATTTTAATGTGAATAAATACGAAGAGGCTATGGGACTTGGGACCCAAATATGCTATATATATCAAAAACCATAGCAATGGGTGAAAAAGTCGAAGTTGCTGTTTACGATAGGACACATAATTAATTTCTTGTTTCCAGGATTCATGTAGACAGAAAAGGTACATACTACCATAAGTATTATTGGACGTAGGCAGGCCAACAGCCTAGTCGGTTTGTCCAAGGCGAGCATCTTACGTGGCTCACCAAAACCAAAAAAATAAAAAATTAGTGTTTTCAAAGATTTGAATTGAACCAAGGACCTTAAGCTCAAACAACACATCTCAACAACTACACTACAAAAGACTCATTTGGAACTAAACCACTGATTGTATCTTTTCTATTAATATTTTGTAATCCTATATTTAATATTTTGGCCACTAAATAATCTCAAATAAATCAACTACAAATTTTTAAATCATGTCATGCAGTGCAACTTTTTGCATAGAGTATATATCTCCATCCGAGATTGTCGTTTGGAAATTTTGAAATTTTGAGTCCCAAAATATGAGACTTGAAAACAATTATTTGATACTTTAATAACTTCAAATCAAAAACTTATCGACTACGACATGTAGAATGAGTCGACCACTTCAGCCTTGTGAATATTCAAAAGTAGTTTGGAAATTTTAAATTTTGGATTTAAAAAATTAAGAACTGAAAACACCTATTTGAGACACTAAACAACTTCAAATAAAAAACATGTCAACTACAAAGTTGTAAATTATATTGAGAACTGCAACATTTGGTATATAGACCATGTGCACATTTGACGTCGTTTGAAAATTCTAAATTTCAAAATATGAAAAGTTATAACAAACTTTTGTGACACTAAACAGTTTCAAACCAAAAAATTATCTACTACAAGGTTATAGGTCATGTAGAGCTCTAAAAGTTTGGTATAAAGTTCATATCTCTGACTTTATATGAAAAAATTATGAATTGTTTTTATGCAACTACTTCTAGAGGTCGCCTCTCAAGAGTGCCGCCTCTATTAATCGATCTTGACCCTTAGAGTGCCTCTGTTAATAGCTATTTTTAGAGACAGGTATTTCCGCTAGAACGAAAAGTGGCGCTTAAAAAACCCCGCCTCTGTTAATTAGAGAGTCTGTCCTGTCTATTCAAAGTAGTACAATGGAATAATAGACCAAGCATTTTATACGGACTTGGATACTGCCCACATCATTCTCGTTTAGGAGAGACGTGATCCTCAAGCCAGCTTGTTGCTGCACTTACCTCTATATATATGTCGACCACAGCCTCCTAGCAAAGCACACGAGTTGGTACTACGATAAGCTTGTTGGCCACCAGTTAGCTTGTTGTTGTTAGTTCTCTGTGCCAGCAGCATCCGGTAGGAAAAATGACTGGGAAGGTAACATTGGAGGCGGTGAGGAAGGCGCAGCGCGCCGAGGGACCTGCTGCGGTGTTGGCCATTGGGACGGCGACACCCGCAAACTGCGTGTATCAGGCTGACTACCCGGACTACTACTTCCGGGTCACCAAGAGCGAACACCTTACCGACCTCAAGGAAAAATTCAAGAGGATATGTACGTATACTACGTACACACTATTCATCCATCCTGCATGTGTTCCTACTTACTAGCTAGGCTCGCAAACGTAATTGTCTGCGTGCGTCATCTTGTCTAGACGTCTAGAATTAAGTGAAACTGATGCCGTGCTAACACATCTCGGCCTTGTCATGCATGCTTCAGTGCCACACATCATATCGTGATTGCGATTTGTGAGGCCTTTTGGCTTTTTCTTGTTTTGATCATGCTACTATGTAAAACTGGTATCCCCAGTATGTATAGAATGTTGCTTTCTTAAAACCTGAGGTTAAACCTCTTTTTATTTTTTTTAAAAAAGTCCTTTATTTGACCCGAGCATGGCCCATGGCATGGTGCCTTTTTTTTATGCCGTGCTAGCTCAAACAGAGTCATTATCTATATTCTTTAGCCAGTCATGAACTTGTATAGATGTAATTGTACTAAGATCCGAGGTCGTTTGAAAATTTTGAATTTCAAATATGAGAATTCAAACATAATTTTTGTTAGATAGATGGTTTCAAATGACCCAGACCCCACTCATGCGGGAGCCTCCGGCACTGGGTCTGCCCTTTTTTTTAGATGATTTCAAATGAAAAAGTTGTCAGCTATAAAGTTGCATAACTTTTCGAGATCAACAACTTTTGTTTTGGTCATTTCTCCATCCGAGATCCTTGACTACCACTACACACTCACTTATGACTATAGAGCATATGGATTCCTTTGGTATTAACTTCTATAAGATCTTGTTAACCAAATATTTCGGCATCAAAGTGACTTCAAATAGAAAGTTGAGAACTATAAAATTGCATAACTTTTTGATATTACAACTTATTTTGATTGTTTCTCCATCCTCCTTTCCTACCACTACACACTCACTTGTGACTATAGAGCAAAAGGACTCATTTGGTATTAACTCTATAAAAATTTATGATGCATATATGGACATCCAAACGATCTCAAATAAAAAAGTTTGTACTACAAAGTTATAAATCTCGTGAAGTACTACAACTTTGGTGTAAAGTTCGTCTTCATCGGACATCATATGAGAAAGTTATAAAGTTTTCCATGCAGTCTATCATTGCCGGTTCAAACCACAAACTGGCTATGATGACCCATATCACTAACAGTTTATGGCTAAAACCGATAGTGATATGAATCGGCAATGATCACACCAATATCACCACCGGTTGGTCTTATCACTGCTGGTTCCTAAGAAACCGACAATGATAGGGCGAGTGTGATGGTTGGTTCTGTAGTAGTGGGAGGAGGACCAAAGTAATAACTTCCCCACACTCAACACTAACACCTTCAGACCCTTTTATATATAAAAAAACACCTTTAGACCCTTTTATATAAAAAACACCTTGAGACCCCAACCTCAGCCACCTCACTCTCCCTACCTATTTGTGCTCTCTTCTCTCTCCCAAATCCAACTTAGCGACTCCTCCACTCTTGATCCAAATCTGTTCTCCCAAGGAAGAGGCCACCCGTCATCCCGCGGAGGCAGCCGCCCACTGGCTGGGGCGCATGGAGTCCCCATCCTCCTGCTCCACCTCCCCACTTCACCTGGATCTACAGTCCCCATTGGCATTGGGCTTGGACTTTCTATAGACGACGTACCTCTTAGGAGGGTTGCCTCTGAAAAATTTAATTCTAGAGATGGACAAAGCCCTTTTGACCCCTAGATCATTATAAAGGTGGTATAAATAAAATGAGTGTCTCCTAAAATCATTTTTATAGTAGTGAGATTGGCCATTTTGTGCCAAGCTGATCCAGACACCGTGTCAGATGCTGGTCATGCTGTGCAAGCCATCGTGCCAAGATCCTAATTAAGTTAGTCATGGCCGAATTTTTACCATTTTGCATTGTGCCCCCGAAAAATGTTATTCCGACCTGTGTGGGCGACAACCTTAGAATGGCATGGCTCAAGTCCTATCTTGGTAATTGTGATGTGTTGAACGAATCTTGATAAAAATGGCGGTCACAAGATTGGTTTAGATTGTATTACTCTGTGGATATAAAGTGCAAACAGTTTGTGTATGTAGGTTTGGTTAAGTGTCTGGAAAGAAACAACAATGTAACTTCTGTGTAATTAGCTATGTATTGAATTTAAGTATGAATTTTTTTTTATAAAATTGACCTAGTTTTCATATATAACACCAAATAAATGTATTGTTATCAAACACTTCATTTATTTTTTTGACACTTGAAATGTAAATTTATTCCTGAACCTTTCCAAATATTGTGGATGTTGGTGTTGGTGTTTGTGCAGGCCACAAGTCGATGATTACGAAGCGTTACATGCATTTGACTGAGGGCTTCCTACAGGAGAACCCCAACATGAGCTCGTACTCGGCACCATCCCTAGACGCACGCCAGGATATCCTGATAGAGGAGGTACCCAAGCTGGGCGCGGCGGCGGCCGAGAAGGCGCTCAAAGAGTGGGGCCAGCCACGTTCCCAGATCACGCACCTCGTCTTCTGCACCACCTCTGGCGTGGACATGCCTGGCGCCGACTACCAGCTCATCAAGCTACTCGGTCTATCCCTCTCTGTGAACCGAGCGATGATGTACCACCAAGGTTGCTTCGCCGGCGGAATGGTGCTCCGTCTTGCCAAGGACCTTGCCGAGAACAACCGTGGTGCCCGGGTGCTCATCGTGTGCTCTGAGATCACTGCGGTCACATTCCGCGGGCCTTCGGAGTCTCACCTTGACTCGCTTGTTGGCCAAGCTCTCTTCGGTGACGGCGCAGCTGCGGTGATCGTCGGTGCAGACCCCAGTGCCGCAGAGTGGCCATTGTTCCAGCTAGTATCAGCGAGCCAGACCATTCTCCCAGACTCGGAGGGTGCCATCGAGGGCCACCTCCGTGAGGTGGGGCTCACCTTCCATCTCCAGGACAGGGTTCCACAGCTTATCTCCACGAACATTGAGCGCTTGCTGGAAGACGCTTTCACGCCGCTAGGCATCTCTGATTGGAACTCCATCTTTTGGGTGGCGCACCCTGGCGGTCCAGCCATACTGAACATGGTGGAGGCCAAGGCTGGCCTTGACAAGGCCCGACTGTGTGCCACCCGCCACATCCTCGCAGAGTATGGCAACATGTCAAGCGCCTGTGTCCTCTTCATCCTCGATGAGATGCGAAACAAGTCTGCCATGGACGGACACACCACAACTGGGGAGGGCATGGAGTGGGGTGTCCTCTTCGGCTTTGGCCCCGGCCTCACCGTCGAGACCATCGTTCTTCAGAGCGTTCCCATCATCACAGTGTAGCTCCGCGTGACGCATGGTCGTGGCAATTCACCTCTACAGTACTTTACAGTTTATTTTGGTTTCTCACACAAATAATGTACTGCTAGAAGCACCTTGCATGTGTTTTGTGTGCTTGCAGTCTGTCTTTACGGTGTTGCTGCGGAGATCTGTGCTAGTGTTAAATGGATAAAGCATGTACAAGTCAATACAGTGAAGTGGGGCTGTAATATTATAGTTATTGTCAACAAGAGACAATGGAATTGAAATGGCATGGCATCGATGTTTTCAATCGCGAGCTGAGATATTTAGCAGTGGCTTCCTTTTAAATCTACAAAAAGAACTATGTGAAGATATATTGGAAGCTATTTCATTTGGTGGAAACATAAAAATTCTTAATTAATTATGCATACAAATATTTAACTAACTAATTTTTTATGAATATAGACACCGGTACAAGTACAGGAATGACTTTTACTAATGGTCAAAAAGGATCTTCAGTGCCGGTTCAAAAATCGGCCACTGTCATCGATGGTAAAGATAGGAGTTTATAGCGTGGGGTATCTAACAATCCCTGGAAAAGCATTTCTAGGGGTGGTTCATTTGAAAAATTGCCTCCTTAATTTCCTTTACAATAAACTCAGCTGTTAGAAACTCATTTTCAGGTTTTGAAACCTGATGAATATCAACCTATGAGATTCAACCAGGGTAAAGTTGTTTCTCTCAGAGGTCCAAAAAGACCTTTGAAATAATTGGTAATGTACCTTTAAAGGTTATCATAACCTCTAATTATCCCATCCTTCTGGTCAAGTTGAAAAATCCTTGTCTTCCTATATTTACCATTTGCTACCATTTGAATGTATTTTGTATTTCTATCTACTCGAAGAAAACTAGTATTTTTATACATTGATACCAATAAATTTCTTATTCTCTAAGTAGTGATGCTAATCTTTGTTTTAGGCTATGTTTCAAATCAATCTCCTATTGACTCAAAGGTACTGTTTCATTTTTTTTATCCAACTCATCTTCCCTTTTAATTAAAATTTTTCTCTATTTTTTATATGTACCACTTATGTTTTGGAACCATCGATTAAGAAACTATCTAAGTCTTCTTGTTTTATTTTGCCATACTTGCATAAGAGCCTACTTTCCTTATTCTAGACTTCCGAAACTAACTCATATATATAGAGAAACCATCACGTAAGAGCCATTATATTACAACGATCTGTGGTTGGATTGTTATATCTAACATATAATCTAAGGTGTTTGTTTGGATCACGTTCATATTCCCTCTATTCAAAATTATAATTCTGGCTTTTCTAGAGAGATTGTGTTAGAGATATAAGCTAGTGGTACCTGCACCGCCCACATATATAACTACCACCGGGCTATCGGCCCAGTAGTCGCAAAGGAGGAGGCCCACAAGGGCTGACGTGATCAACCAACGTGGAGATCAAGGCAAACCAAGGCGGGCGTATCTGGATAATAGCTTGGATTCTGTTATGCATATCGTGTAACAAACTAGAAAACAATCTTTTAACCCAATCACCCTCTTTGTAACCCTACCTCTTCCACCTATATAAAGGAGGGTAGAGACCTCAGGCGTAGGATGCATCCAATCCAATCTTCCACCAATTCCATCTATCTCGTAGCTAGGAGCAACAACCCCTGTAATTGAGCATACGAATACAAGAGCAGCCGCACTACTAGAGTAGGGATTAGTGTGCACCACACCCCAGACCTAGTATAAATCTTTGTATCTCGTGTGCTACCATTTGATTCCGTCTACGCGATCACGTTCGTTGTTGGATATTGCCGGAGTAAAAACAATCCGACAGTTGGCACGTTAGGTAGGGGCCTTTCGCATACATCTCTAATATGTTTCAGATAGGAATTTCTTCATCAACAGCGTTCAGAAGAACTCCATCTATGATGGCATCCTTGGGCAACCTGTGATGCCTCGATGGCGGCGCTGAATGGTGTCCGCACAAACCACTCCTACAGGTTCAGAATCAGTCATGATGCCAGGCATGCAAATCAAGGAACTGACTGCAAGATCAATCTATCGAGCCATGGAGATTTCATGTCGAGCACGAGCCATGACCCAAAAGGGAACAAAGCTGAGTCATACTTCTTATCTGTTGGTATTTCTTAACGTCTATAGAAGTTAATTCGCAAGCATACGGAATTACTATTGTAGCTTTCATCCAGAAGTATTCAGGGCGTTGTATTTTCATAGGGAATAAAGATACTTCTTTTAACTAATTCGTTCAAGGACAACACAAGGATAGCTGGTTAGGGTAGAGAATGAATCTTATGGCTTAGGGTATAGATACACTCTACTTCTACTTGTTTACTTTGAGCACTGGTGATCACCTGGTTTGCCAAGCGATGCCAGCATACAGCTCTATGCCGTACCTGGACATGGGGGAGTTCAAAGGACGGACATGGTTGTCACCACCTGCCGTCTACCCCTCAACCATAGAGCATGAGGCAAACGAAGGTAGCCTCTAGCCTAGACACCACGTCTACACTAGCGACTACTACTCTAGTATAAGCTAGGAACATCCATCTTTATTAGGAGTCCATTCGATAGAGCATCCACCATGGGGACGGACGACGAACCCACAAACAAGTAAAAGTATAGCTTAACTAGCAAAGTACCAAAGAAACCACGAACACTTACTAAGAAACCTATTGAAGTACAAGCTCGTGCCCACCAAGGTACAAGTAGGGGAAGTTCACCGACAAGCCCGACACTTCTCCCCCAAACTCTCCCTCACATCTCTCCCTATTAGCTAGCTAGGGCCTAACCCCCATTGGAGGAGAGAGGCTCTAGCTCTTTGTGGTGCTCTTCTTGCTCTTGTGCTGGTGTGTGTGAGAGGGGGTGAGGCCCTCTACTTATAGGTGGGAGAGGTGGATAATTCCATGGAATATTCCCCTCTTAATGTCCCAAAACTGACCTCCACCCACGTCTAGGTACAGAAAATTAGGCAGCGCACCAGTGAACCATCTTATCGGTGCATTGATGGAACCGCCAGAGCTGGTTTGGACGGGGCAGAGCTACGGCTGGTGCGCCTGCGCGATGGGCATGCCCACACCCTTGCTAGCTTGGCTTGAGTCTACCTTCGCGTGGTCATTTCCACCTTGGGCCTTGATCATGTCCATGAGGTGTGTTGGCCCAAGTTGGATATGTGAGTGGACTTTTCCCTATTCTTTCCTTTTCTTTGCTTTGAGCCAAATGTGATCTTGTGTTCGTTCTACTCTTTTGGCCCATTTGTGGTGTATTTTCATATAAGCCCTGTAAAACAAGTGAAACACCAAAACTTGTGGAATATGTTAGTTGAAAGCCCTATTCACTAAGTTTGGTGTGGTTTTCACTAAGATATTGGTGGGGTAAGATATGACTTAAGCACCGCCAACAAGCTCCCCCACACTTAGTCTTTGCTCGTCCTTGAGTAAAGATATAAAGGACTAAGGTGGATGTTCCTCCAAGATGTTTAATGTCATACCCCAAAATTTTTGATTTTGGGTTGTGCAGAGAAAACCCAAATTAAAATAAATGCTTTGATATTTGGATAACATTTTCAAAGTTTAGTTTAAGTTAGCGTCAATTAGTTATAGAAAAAAAATTTGAATCTATGAACTTTTCCAAATTAATTTGACGGGATATTGCTTGATGTGATGCTTGCTTTTGGTGTTTGTGAGTGCAAATGATTTCAAAATACCATAGGATGACGTTTTCTTCTCACCGGAAAACTTTTTGGCATTTTCTGGATTTAAAATTTCAATTTTTGTGAGCTTAATCTTTTCTATTGATCTTTTCATTAATATTTTCATGAGCTCAAAATTATTTAGTTGAGTTCCTTATCTTTCCAAGAGTCTCTAGGATTTTTCTGGTGATTTTTCTGAGCTCTGGGCTATTTTTCGTGGCTTAAAAGGTAATTCGGGATATTCTGTAATTATTTTAATCCTGAAATTATATAATTATAAAATATCTCATTTTTCAAAAAATTCCAAACCCTAGACTTATATATATGCCGGCATAGCCCTCGACGCGCTGATTTCAGAAGTACAACCCTTTTCACGAGCCGCCACTCGTAGCTCCCTCCATCCCTCGTTGAAGTTCGTCACGTACCGCTTGCGTTCCGGCGAAGGTTCGGTGAGTTTTTCTAGCCATGTTTCTGATCTTCAGCGAATTCCGCTTCCACTCTAAGGTTTGTCTCGTCGTTCTCTGCACCGGCACGCTTTTTATTTCACGAATTCATGCCTGTTTCATCGTTTCCCTATCTCATCTTCTTTTTATCTCTGACGAACTTCACCATGACTAGTCCTTTGTTCTCTGTTTCAGGCCATGTCCGGCCATGGCCGAGCCCTCCTCGTCTTGGCCCTGGAGCCGCCGCACTGTTCACCCGCGTTTTGTGTCCCATCCCCGCGCTGTGCCGCTCGGGCTGCCCTGCAACGGACGTGCGTCGCCAGCACCTCCACGGGTTGGCCCGTGCCAACCGCCTTGCCTGGCCCCATGCATGGGCTCGCGTCGTGCCGGCGTGCCTCCAGCCGGCAAGGCCCTGCCGAGGCCCCTCTCCCTCCCACAAGCACAGTAGCAGCAGGCTACCACTAGTCCACGACC
Source organism: Saccharum hybrid cultivar R570 (assembly GCA_038087645.1). Taxonomy (NCBI): domain Eukaryota; kingdom Viridiplantae; phylum Streptophyta; class Magnoliopsida; order Poales; family Poaceae; genus Saccharum; species Saccharum hybrid cultivar. The sequence goes on along the minus strand of JAQSUU010000615.1, from coordinate 1,232,180 downwards.
ACGCTCCAGAGGAAGAACACGAACGCGACGTGCAACAACCAATGAGGAAGATGATGTTATTTACGGAATTGCCACTCGATCTTTTATTCCTCGCCGTTTGTTTGTTTTAAGTCCGATTTAGTTCATTCAAGTTGCGTCAGATTCACGTCATCGTGCTCTATGCAATAGTTTCAATGTTTTTCATGTCACATGTTTTGGAATATATAGTGGTATATTTAATTAATTATTATATGCACCTAATTTTAATAATTAAAACCAACGTTGAGTGATAATTCCGTTCTCGTTGTTTTGCGACCGTGGTGATGTAAGCGATACGTTATCAATGCTGTTCTCCATGTCCTATGTGTATGAGTATAATTAATTTGATTAATGTTAACTTATATGTTTACGATTATAATCTAATTAGTATAAACACGCTACATGTAATATACTCATACAGAAGCTCTCATATATATTTCTTTTTGCAAAGTTAAAGTTTAACTTGTTTAATCTATATGATACGACAATATTTATAAATAAAGCAGGATTAGTTTTAGCTCAGTTTCTAAACTAAAATGCAATTCGTGTAATCTGAACTAACATACTCCTTATGGTTTTGCCGAGTTAAATAAATCAAGCATGTAGGCTTTTCTTGTATAATGTAAAATAAAAAAAACTAATATATTGATATATACTCTAGATAGTAGTTTTCTTTTTAACCGTAGACTTGTTATCGACGTTTCCTTGTGCTCTCATGACCGTAGTAACTACTTCTTGTTTAGCATGTCTTATATCATTGAATTTTATAAGTTAAATATTAGTTTGATTTGTGCTTATGCAGTTGAGTTTCTAATTAAAAGCAACATAGGTTTATACTTTGGTTTTTCATAAATTAATGTTAGTCTAATTAATATCAACCTGAATGTCTTTTGAATTATAATATGCTCAGTGCTCTCGTATGTCAATTGCATTTACAAGTTAGTGTTGAATTGACATAAATGATATTGAAATATTTATAAATAAAATATGAACATGGTTTAACTTCAACTACTATAAGTTAGGGTATTTTAGTCAATTCAACTTTAGTATAAAACTTTAAATTGTCTAATCACTTTATTTCTTTAAAATAAAATAGATCAAGTGTATAGTTTATCTTTTCCGTTGTGTTTCGAATATCGTTAGTCATGTCTTCGGTGACGTTAGTTCCATTCTTAGTCGTTCTTGCACTCTCGTGATCGTAGCAATAAATCGTGACATTTACTGCGCTCTCTTCAAGCGTCTCTTTTCTTTGGTGTATTGTTCTTAGTTGTGATTGTTTGTTTGTCTGTTTGTGTTTCTTGATTGCTACGAGTAGAGGAAGTGTGATCCGTTAGCGCTGAAGACCAGGAGTTGAGGACAGACAGTCGAAGCAGAAGCTAGAGTTCAGAAGATAGCAGCTGAAGATTCTGAGCAGCTTAACTTTGGGAAAAGACAAGTATAACATGGGACTATCGTTGTTGTTCTATTCACTGAAATTATCATACATATGCATGTGTCCTCCTTGATATCTTTTTTTCCTTGTCACCTATGGGTTATGCATTTGGGTAGCTATTACTAGTGCTTAATTATGAACAATGATCTTATAATTTGATTAATGGATTAAGAAACCAACCATTAAGATGATTTTATTACTGTTGAAAAGGGGGCTAGAGCAAGGGGTTATATTGTTGCTCCAGTTTCTCTCCATAAGGACTTGTCTGTACGTGATCATCCGGGACATACAGTACAACTATGAGGGCTATATGGCTCTGGCTTTAGTTGTTCAAGAGACCTTTTCTAGCTTATTAGTGGTTACCTTAATTGGCGTAAGAATGGCTTGGCACGTTGGATATAGGACAACCTCTAGTCTATGAGTATAGCCGAGAAGGAATTGTGCCATTTGAAAAGGGGTTCCTACATCTGCCTGCCGAGTGAATCTAATGGCCCTAACTTGTTAGACGAACTCTTGAATGACTTTATATGGGTTCTTGTGTTTAGGGATTCATGACCCCTTAGCATATGGAAATCATGACTTACAGTGAAAGTGTATACCTCTGCGCAGAGTTAGAAACTGGTATACTAGCCGTGCCCACAAATACGGGCGACCTTGGAACATCTACAGATAGCTGATCACCATTGTTATATCATGCTTAATTATTGTTGTTATTATTATGCTCATGTTAATGCTATTCATTATCCTTATTACAATTGATCATTGATTCAATAATGGAAATTGGTTCATCTTGATGCTACTCAATTGCTAATTTTGTAATGAATAAAAGCTAAATGCAGTCAAACAGTGTCTAGCCTTTTTGAGCCTCATGAACCCCATGATATATTTGTTGAGTTTGACATGGACTCACTCTTGCTATTTTCACCACACTCCAGTTTGTAGTAAGGTGCTACTTAGAAGAAGGATAAAGGTGTAATGGAGTATCTAGAAGTATATCTGAAGTGCTTGACATATGGAGGCCCCAGTCAGCCGTCTCTGAGAGGAATGGAACCTGATGTTTAGTCATCATTCCATGATACTCTGATGCAAGTGCTATTATAGCTGTGTGTACGTTATATAACAACATTGTTTCTGATACTTTTTCATTTTGACATATGTGTGGACTTCTTGGGCACACATATGATTAGCCTGGTTTTGTTCTTTAGAAAACCAGGTGTGACATTTAACCTGCATACAGATTATTTTGAGCTTCTCCTGTACTTGTGAGCATTCAAAAGTTTCTACCAAATTATCTTGAGTGATTGGATAATGGAATAGTTGAATTCAAATCATCTCACTCTACTATTGCTCAAGAACTTGGGGTTTTGATCTTTTTGTAGAAAAATATTAGCCTTGCTCCTCAACTAATACTCTCAGGTCACTCATTATAATTTTTCTTTCCAATTCCTCACCAAGGCATATGATTGATAATCTTTTTGCCTTCTTGATCATCCTACCTCTATAGGCTTATATCTGAGGCTTTAGGTATGAATGATGAGTGATGCACACTTACCTTGTGTATGTTGTTGGGTTAAACTCCGGATCTTTGGAGAAAAGAGTCATACTCTTAGATCAAAGTAGTGCAAGTGTATGGAATATTTTTGTATTTTTGTGGACTCCAATGTCATGCATCTCTCTCTTTTTGAATTTTGTTTCAATGTATGGGCTATCTTTTCTCTCTAACGGGCATCAATGTACCCATTGTTTTCTATCTTTGGCAGACATCAAAGTACCCATTGTTTTTCTCTCTTTTTTTTGGCTCATACTTCTTTGGCATGACATCTTTTATTTGGCTCATGCTTCTTTGACATGGCATCTTTTATTTCTCTTCTTTTTGCATAGCCCATACTCTCTTTTTGAAAAACATTGGAGAGAGATTTATGATATGAAGTTTTTATTTTGGTGAGTGTACGTGATTTTTGATCTTAGGAGCATGAAACTTCTCTCAACATAGATCTCAGAGTTTGACAAAACTCAACACAATATAAGTGGCTATGTGTTTGGTTTTTCAAGAAGCAATGTATATGGCTTTGGTAGGAATTATTTTTTATAATTTGAGGAGCATGCTATATTGCTTTTGATTTTGAAAAATAAATCCCAAGTCTATTGCAAAAGAGAGCAAGTTTCATATCATCCTACTATATCACATATTCCAATTACTTAGAGTAAAATGGGGTCCCTATGGATAGTTGCTCACAAGTTATAGGATGTTTGGCAAGGAATAAAAAGTATGCATGTTGTTTTATCAATTGGTAGAATGGAGTTGGAGCATCAAAAGTTTTTCCTTTTTAATTTGTTCAATTTGAAACTTCAAAACTTCTGGGAGATGTGAGGGTAAAGTTGCACAAACCACCGTTAAAGATGAAGGAGCTTAATGGAAGTCATTTATCCTGTCCTTCTTGCATGATGGCCTGTTGTTGTGCTCCATGTTGGGGAGATCTCGAATTTGTGTTAGTTATGCTTGAGAGATCTCCCCCACACTTGTTCTTGTACCTGTTTTATTTTTACAGAAAAACAAAGGCAAAAGAAACAGAAACAAGTAATGGCTCTACTGGCTTGAATACTGGGGAACCCAAATTTATTATTATTATTACTTATTAATTACTATATTATTATTATTATTATTATTATTATTATTATTATTATTATTATTATTATTATTATTATTATTATTATTATTATTATTATTATTATTATTATTATTATTATTATTATTATTATTTATATTATTGTTCATCAAACAAGGCCAATGTAAAGTTTGTAAAATAAACCTAGCCTTGATTCATCTCCATCTAAGATTACGTCCATTATTTATGAAAATAAATACTCAAAGTTCATTAAGCAAATTTCAACACCATGTCAAATTTTGATTAAAGAAGACCGTTTCAACCTAAGCACCATGCTTAATTCAAAAAGGCCTATGGATGCGCCACACATGCATATGTGACAACATCCAAACTAGAGCATGTATATGACATAAACCAGAAAGGTATAAACTTTAGAAGAGCAAAATCATATGGAGTTGGTGAACAATTATTACCTTTGCATACCTAAGCTTTATGTATCGACAGATGTGAATGGAGCTTCAAAATTACTGTAGGGCATTTATGGTTCATCTCAGGTCTTTACCAAGGCTAGGCCGCAAACATAAAGTGTGTATGGACCGTGGGCCTTAGCTATGGCAAAAGGTCTCAAAGGAGAAGAATCTTCCTTCTATTTTCTCTCTTTTTATTTTCTCTTTCCCTTTTTTTTAATTTTCACTCTTTTTTAGCAAGACAGAGCTGTCATCATCACCCAAGTGTGTTGTGTCGGGGTCTCCATTTGAGTGTATTCATCACCCAAGGGCATCATGGCTTTTTAGTTTGATGCAGCTCCTCATGATCTCTCGCATCATATGTACCCTTGTTCTTCTTGATCTTATCCTGGAAGGATTAGCAACCAAGAATACAGGTGCATACTAACTCGATAACATGATCTTGCTTTTATTTAAAAGAAAAATATATTTCTTTTTATGATAATCATATATGAAAATATATTATTACTTTTTTTAAGATTATCTAGGGTATCTCCCGGTAGTGCTTAAGTTATGGTCGTAAGCTTGACCATGGGGAATTTGTCTTGCAGCTAACAAAGGTGGTTTAGTTTCCCACTTTTCCACCAAACATTTTGCAATAATGTTCAAGCTGCAAGGTTAGTACTACAATGCATCCATGAATCTGCAATATTTGTGATAAACAAAGACATCTACAACCATCCTCCTAAAAGTTTTGAAACGAGAAGAGAGGGGATGCTATGGTCTTCGTGGAAGCACCAAGTACTAGGCAACATGAACTCTAGATATTTCAAAAGCGAGCATGAATCAAATGGGGTTTTGAGGGTGATGCTTTCGTGCTCATAAGTGGAATCTTTCCCTTTGGAATCTAGAGTAAATGTTACAGGAATGTCCATGGCACAAATGTTTTCTTATTCAAAAAATTCATCATGCATGGTCAACGTTGTGTCTCGATCATTATCGAGATCAACAGGTTTATGGCCAGAGAGACATGTCTTATATTCGAGCGAGGTTGGCAACGGATGTTTAGTTTCACTAGGAAGCCTTGGTGAAAAGAATGGAGAAATGAACTTCACCTCCTCGAATGGGTGATGGTTGGGTTGTTGCTTCGCCTTTGGATGCTCAGGACAAGGGATAGGATTGGCAAAAGCAATTATTCCCAACCTTTCGTCAAGGCTCCCATAAGAAGGTTTTTCTTGAAAAAAAATCGAGTGGGTAGCCTATCAGAAGATCAAAATCGAGGATGACATAGATATGAAAGTCCAAGAAAACCTCAGTTTCATTAATTTTCATTGGCACGGTCCTAACAATCCCACAACACTAAAAAATGAGCCCTAATGGACTTTTAAAGAGTTTGTTAGTCAGGACTAGTGACATGTTGCCCAAAAGGGTTTTTGCTAAGAATTGTGACATTATATTAGTCCCGACTGTGAGGTTGTGTTGGGCTTCTATGGAAGCTTCCTTTAACGAACAAGACATGGTCATGGAAGGTGAAAGAATCTGAATTGCTTCAGAAGAACGTTTCACCTCTATTAACCATTCTTTTGAAAGCTCTACATTAGGGGGCCACTTCCTTAGAGAGGAATATATTCTCTTCATGCCAAGAAAGGCTCGAGGTTCTGCCATACTTCTTGAAGTTGATTGGAAATTCCAAAGGATTGATTACTCGTTCCTTCAGTGTTCGTGGTTTGGGTGGGGGCTCATATGTCAGACTTAGGGATGGTATGTGCTTGGTCTCGACTGATGAGGACTCCCCCACACTCGACATGACTGTTGTCTGGAAGGGTTTGGTCCTTATGACAAAAGAAGTGTGTTTGACTATAAAGCTTTCCAGGTATTCTACTTGTTCCATCATAGTTTTGTGTGTAAATTTACCCCTGGCAGTCATGTCTATGAATAGGTCAGCTATGTCAAGACCCGTACAAAAGAGATGCAAAATCACGCCACTGGGTAATGACAAGTCTGGGCCACCATAAAGTAACGTTGAGAATCAGGCCCAGGCTACACATATAGACTCCTTCTCGTGCTACTCGAAATCAAGAATTGCCCTTGGTAGAGAGCCAATAAGGGACATAGAAAAAAAATAAGACAAAACTTGTCCTTAAGTTCATCCCAATCCCCATTCGTACTCTCTATGGCAAATGTATACCATTGTTTCGCCTTCCCTATGAGAGAGAAAGAAAATAATTTCCACCTTAAGGTTTCTTATGTCATGCCCGAGATATACAGGCATGAACACATTTCCTTCAAATCTAGCAGGTGTTGGCAAGGGTTTTCATCATCGTGCCCTGAGAAGGGTAATGCCCGAACTATGGCTATTAAGCTTGGGTGGAGTTCATAGCCACGTGAATTGTTTGGTTTTGGAGAAGGTGGTGGCTCTTGGAACTCCCCCTTTGAAGCAGAAGGGTTTGCAACTGAAGTTGGCATCATGGTGAAAAGAAAAAAAAGAAGACTATTTTTTATATAAATGGGATATAGATACGAGGACAAACTAGGTTCAAATAAAATAGCAACCATTCGCCAGCAACGACGTTAGAAACTTGTTGGTATTTCTTAACGTCTATAGAAGTTAATCCGCAAGCATATGGAATTACCATTGTAGCTTTCACCTGGAAGTATTCAGGGTATCGTATTTCCACAGGAAACTGAGGTACTTCTTCTAACTAATTCGTCAAAGGACAACACAAGGATAGCTGGTTAGGGTAGAGAATTCTTCCTATGGCTTAGGGTCTAGATACATTCTACTTCTACTTGCTTACTTTGGGTACTGGTGATCACCTGGTCAGCCAAGCGATGCTAGCCTGTAGCTCTATGCCGTACCCGAACATGGGGGAGTTCAAAAGATGGACAGGGCTATCACCAGCTACCACCTACCCCTCAACCATGGAGCACGAGGCAAACGAAGGTAGCCTGTAGCCTAGATATCACGTCTACACTAGCGACTATTACTCTAGTATAAGCTAGGAACATCCATCTTTATCAGTAGTCCATTCGCTAGAACATCCGACGGACGATGAACCCGCAAACAAGTAAAAGTATTTAGCTTAACTAGCAAAGTACCAAAGAAACCATGAATACTTACTAAGAAACCTGTTGAGGTACAAGCTCGTGCCCGCCACGGTACAAGTAGGGAAAGGTCACCGACAAGCCCGTCAGTTCTCCCCCAAACTCTCCCTCACATCTCTCCCTATTAGCTAGCTAGCTAGGGCCTAAGCCCCATTGGAGGAGAGAGGCTCTTACTCTAGCTCTTTTGTGGTGCTCTTCTTGCTCTTGTGCTAGTGTGTGTGTGTGAGGGGGTGAGGCCATCAACTTATGGGTGGGAGAGGGGGATGATTCCATGGAATATTTCCCTCTTAATGTTCCAAAACTGATCTCTACCAGTGTCCAGGTATAGAGAATTAGGCAGCGCACCAGTGAACCGCCTTGTCGGTGCATTGATGGAACCACCAGAGCTGGATGGGCCGAGGCAGAGCCAGGGCTACCGCGCCCATGCCATGGGCACGCCCGCGCCCCTGCCGGCTTGGCTTGAGTCCAGCTTCGTGTGGTCGTTTCCCCCTTAGGCCTTGATCATGTCTCTGAGGTGTGTTGGCCCAAGTTGGATACGTGAGTGGGCTTTTCCCTATTCTTTCCTTTGTTTTGTTTTGGGCCAAATGTGATCTTGTCTTCCTTTTACTCTTTTGGCCCATTTATGGTGTATTTTCATATAAGCCCTGCAAAACAAGTGAAACACCAAAACTTATGAAATATATTAGTTGAAAGCCCTATTCACTGAGTTTGGTGTGGTTTTCACTAAGATATTGACGGGGTAAGATATGACTTAAGCACCCCCAACATTATCCCCGATTATTGAATAGATTCTATCTATGGCATCTGAATATTTTTGGGTATTCTCACGTGTCCCGGCAAGCTGTATCTCTTGTCGACGAATCGGGCATGAACTCTAAGCAGGCGGATTCGTTGATTGACTACTCCGTACGTCAGAAGGGCACAGGGGTCGACACACGCAGTCTGCTGCCGACGGCGTGGCATCTCACCCCATGCTGTTGTAAGTCCGTCGCGATCCAGACCATGGACAGGACGCGTGCCTGAAACAGTCTCGAGTTCGCAAAATCCAACCGAGCTCAGCAGGACAGCATGCAACACGTTTACAGGACAGATAAGCACGGCTTTACTTTGTCTAAATATTTTTCCTTGCCAGTAATATGTGTCTTCGTGGCTGATCTCCATCTATGCATGGAAGCTTTCACCGACAAGTTCACACCTTCCTGGCTAAGTCATGTTTCTATTCCAAATAAATATTTTATGGAATATGTATCTCCAGATATCTGCATATATCTCCATGAATATTATTGTCAGGAATTTGGGTGCAATCCTCGCCATCATCGTCCCGTGCCACCGGCTACCGGCACGACGTCAACAGCATGGATCGCATCGCCTGCTCGACCGCACGTTGCAACCGTCGTCGCCCACATCGTCAGCTCATCGCCATTGTTCCGCGACCCTCGTCATCGTCCGGCTCTGTCGACTCGTCGTGGCAGCATGCGACAACATGCCTAGGCTAAGTCACTTTTTAATTAAATATTCTACAGAATATATACTTACTCTGTCTCTAAATATTGCGCTTCCTGATAAATAACTTTGACTAAATATATATTAAAATATGAATATTTATAGTACATGATTAGTATTATTGGAAAGTTCTTTGAATCTAGTTTTTTAATAAAATTATTTGGAGATAACAAATATTGTATGTATTTTCTATAAATTGAATCAAACTTGTGACACGCACACCACCGGTGACACATATAAAAGGAGGGAGGGAGTATCTCTTTGGGTATATCCGTGTCTGCATGACCATAATTAGCAGGAACACGACGATGGCCCTTGACGACGTCCCTCGTCGTCATCTCATTGTCGTCCCGTGATGGCCCACGACATCAGCATGCAGCTAGCATCGTCGAGTCGTTGTCCACATCTTCGGGATGGACATACAACGACAACGCCACCAACATCGACTAATCCATGCACACCGTCGACAGACAGCTCGGATTGGCCATGACACGTCAACATCGCCTCCATCAATAAGCGATGGCACCAATGTCCAGTTGGATCAGCTAAGCCATTTCCATAATTGTTTTTATTATGTTTTTTTTTGCTCTTACTTTCTACTAAGTTACTTAAACTCAGAAGAAAGTGGGAGGCTACTACACATAAACATAATAATTAAACTCTAGGGCATGTTTGCTTTTTACTCCGCAATTTAAGTACTGCATGATACGTTCTATGTGTAAAGCTTTGTCGTGACAACGACTTACGCCACAACCCAACGCTATATGGATCACGCCATCTTATAGCTAACGTCCTACGCATAGGGGCCATGGTCTTGTCAACAAAGTGCATAACACACCGAGCAATTCATAAAGGAAAACAACATCAACGAGAGAAGACAACAACCTTTAAAACTGCTTTAAGTACATTTATGAGACATGTTCAATGTAACGTGCTTTGTTAGCAGCGATGACCTACGCCACAAACCCAATGCTACATGCGCCGCATCTCGACGGTTAGCACGGGGGCTACGGTCTAGCTGACAAAGTGGATAACACAATGAACATAGCTCATAAAGGGAAATTAACACCTGTTTTACATGTTTACCTTGTTCGACTATTGATTAAGTAGTCACTGATCTTGTCTTCATGTTTTATGGAGTACAATAACAAAGGCTACGTCATCACACTACCACTAGCTACGTCGACACACTGCCTCTCAACACTCCATCGGCAAAGACCCTCGGGTACTCCCTTGGGGGCTACCTCAAGCCAGTCACACCACCTCTGACTACGTCGTCACGCTGCCACCAGCTACGTTGACACGCTGCCTTTGGGCACTCCGTCAACAACGACCCTCAAGGGCTACCTCTTGCCGATCACGCCACCTCTGGCTACGTCGTCACGCTGCCAGCAGCTACGTCGACACGCCGCCTTTCGGGCACTCAGTTGGCAATGACCCTCGGGTACTCCCTCGGGGGCTACCTCGAGCCAGTCACACCGTCTAGCTACGTCCTCATGCTGCCACTAGCTATGTCAACACACCGCCTTCGGGCACACAGTCGGCAACGAGCCTCGGGTTCTCCCTCAAGGGCTACCTCGAGCAGGTCACACCGTCTGGCTACATCGTCACGCTGCCTTCGCTTACATCATCAGCAATGGCCGCTCAAATACTTGTTCCGCGACAAGCAAGGTGAGTTTGTACAGATGTACTAACTCTCTTCCCTTGCTCTATTTTTATAAGCAAGGGATGCACACGACCGATGGAATTCCAATAATCTCTCCGAGCAGTGGTGCCGTTGAGGCTGCGCCACGGCCCCACGATTTCCAGAGGGACGCCTCTCGAGAGACATATGTGGGAAATGGGCCGTCGAAAAACCAACACTTCAGCTTTGTCGGGAAGAAACCCATCTCCGCAACCGCGGAAGCCGTGCGACCTCACGGCCCGAAACTCGACGCACCATCACCCGAGCCGGTGCAGGCGAGTGATCTGACACTCATATCGGGTACTCGGTGCGGCTCACCCCTTTCAGCAAGTGTAAGCGGTAGCAATTCACTTGCTATCGACCCTACCACTCTAGAGTCAGGGGGTATTTGGGAGGGTCACCAGTCTAACTCTAAAACCTCTAGCACTCAGTGTCACGTAAATCTCCCAATACCCAGACGAGCTCGAAGTACCGTATTTCAGCGGATCTGTGCCCATTTGGGGGAAACCAGAAAACTGGTTGGCCCATGGCTATAACCAAAGTACAAGCTCTTGGAATATGGAAAAAGAGTTTTATGATGTGCCCCCGCTGGTCTAGCTTTGTCTTGTCGCTTCCTTTCACTGAAGTGGATGTTCACTCGTTCTACCCGTTATCAGCTCAAAGAGTAACACATGCTACTGCTAGTAGTTGATCATGCGTTCGTTACTCACCCTCGGTAACTCCCACACCAGGACACTATTACATTGGCCTTAGGGCTCTAGGACAATGTCCTCCTCATTCACTGATGAAGCTCATGATAGTTCATACCGCGTTACTTAACGGGCCTCGAAGGAAAACGTGACTTCCTTAGTGCTCAATACCAAGCGACCTGCAAGTGGTCACCCTAAAAAATAAACAACTGGCTTAGTGACACACGGACGATGGAGGTGTACCTACCCCATCCTCATTGTTGTTCTACAACTAGGACTTAATGATGTGCAACCACTATTTACACGCCGGAATACATCGGGAACCAACTTCTCAAGTACTGTGGTATTTGTACCCTAAAACAACATCTATGATGTCCTAGAAGCAATGCTTCCGATTATCAGGTACACCCAGCGAATGAGACGTTAACAATGTCCCGAGGGCTACACCCAGGAAACTATGTTTCCCGATGTTGGGTATACCACCCAAGATAGGCACTTACAGCTGCTAGGGAACAACGTTCCTTGATCTACGGTGTACCACCGCCGCACTCGATGCTTGAAGAAGATTCTTGCTACCCGAGAAATGCTCTTGATACTCGAATGGCAACATACTGGCTCCCCAATGCATGGAAATATCTAAGTGCACTGCTTAGAACTTCGGCACCCAAGGATGCTCACTAGTACTTATAGTACGCAAAACTTGTAGGGGAAATTGCGACTTCCCAAGGGCTAGAGCTATATGCTGGCTTACCATTAAGTCCTACGGGGGCTACTGTCATAGATATGGGCAAGGGGTACCTGCACCACCCATATATATGACTACCACCGAGCTATCGGCGCAGCAGCCACCAAGGAGGAGGCCCGCAAGGGCTGACGCGATTAACCAACGTGGAGATCAAGACAAACTAAGGCGAACGTATCTGGACGATAGCTAGGATCTTTCTATTGCGCATATCGTGTAACAAACTAGGAAACAATCTCTTAACCTGATCACCCTCTTTGTAACCCTACCTCTTCCACCTATATAAAGGAGGGTAGGGACCTTAGGCGTGGGATCCATCCAATCCAATATTCCACTAATTCCTTCTACCTCGTAGCTAGGAGTAATGGCCCCTATGATTGAGCATACAAATACAATAGTAGACGCACCACTGGAGTAGGGATTAGCGTGCACCACATCCCAAATCAGTATAAATCTCTATGTCTCGTGTGCTACCATCTGATTCCGTCTACACGATCACATTGTTGGATATTACCGGAGTAAAACAATCCGACAGATTGTTTTAAGTATGTATCCAGACATAACGTATAGGATTAAGTCCAGTTCTAGCCCCTCAACTACCGTGTTGGTCTAATTTTGACCTCCAACTACAAAACCGTATGGTCTAGCCACTACAACTTTTAAAACCGTTCACTTTTAGAACCTCGACATGATTGAGGCTATTTGCGCTGACGTGTGTCTGGTTTTGACCTACCCAGTCAATGCCAGCGTGGCAGGGTCAATGCTAGCGTGGTGAGGTCAAAACGAGATAGACGTAAGCACAAACAGCCTCAATCACGCTGATGTGCTAAAAGTGAACGGTTTTGAAAGTTGCAGTGGCTGGACCAAATGGTTTTTGTAGTTGGGGTCAAAATTAGACCAGCACGATAGTTGAGGGGCCAAAAGTAGACTTAATCCTAATGTGTATATATAGGTGCGTATAGTAAACTAATGTACTTCCTCCATTCTAAATTGTAAGTGGACTTAATCCTAATATGTATATAAGCTCTACTATGCATCTAGATATAACCTATATTTAGGTTCATTACAAAAACTCTTTATGTAAATTAAAAAAACAAAATACATTATAATTTAGAATGGAGAGACTTATAATTTAGAATGGATAGAGTATTATTTTATCTAATTGTCTTACTATTACTAATTAGATGCCCCAATGGAGGCACCACATTAATTCTCACCAGACGCGCTAGGAAAAAAGATAAATCCTAGAAATTCTCACAATAATTAGAAACATCTCGCCTTTGATTTGGTAGACTCTAATCATCATTACCAATAATACTCATTAGATCTATTGTAGTTTATTAAAAATTACCCACCACTGCCATTATGATAAATACATAAAGTAACCCCCTAATTTTGCATCTAAATTACCCACCTATGCAATTACAAAAGAGAATTCAAAATAACCCCCTACATTTATATATATCCACATTGTCATTAAAAAATAATTTAAAATAACCCCCTAAATTTGCATCTAAATTACCCACCATGGCCATTATGAAACATAGTTTAAAATGACTCTGAACATTAGGTCTAAATTACGTAGTTTTGTAATTATGAAAGATAATTTAAAATGCCTCCTAATAATTTTATAAATTATCCATCTTATCATTATGAAAGATAATACAAAGTAATATTCTAAGTTTGGATTTAACCTATTGAAAGCTCTAGTCTGGTTTTGGTGAATTCATGAAACCCTAAGTGCTAACCTATTACTCTAGTGATCATGAGATGGGTAGCACATTCCAAAAGATGGAGCAAATGGAGAAGATCATGGTGATGGTGGAGTCCATGGAGAAGATCAAGTTCTTAGGCTTGTAAGAGAAGAAAGATAAAAATAAAATGGGCTCAAGGCAAAGGTGAATTTGATAGGGCTATTTTATTTTGGTGATCAAGGCACCTAGTGGGTGTGATCACATTTAGGATAGATAGTCATACTATTAAGAACGGTGAGACTTGTATCGAAATGTGGTTATCAAAGTGCCATTAGATGTTCTAACTCAATGCATATGCATTTAAATCTAGTGGAGTGCTAGCACCCTTGAAAATTTTTGTGAAAATATTCTAACACATGTGCACAAGATGATACACTTGGTGGTTAGCACATTTGAGCAAGGGTGGAGAAGTTGGTGAAGAGGTAGTGTTGTTTAGCATTGACCAGACGCTAAACTCGAAGTGACCGGACTCGGTTGGCATGCGTCTAGTCAATTTTAAAGGAGTTGGCGTGCTTGGGCTCTGACTGGTGAATGTCCGGATGCTGCATAGTAAATGTGACCAGACGTGTAGGGCCTACATCTGGTCATATGTGACGTACGCTGACAGCTGAGGTAGTGAGGACCTGACTCGGTCTTGCGTCCAGTCATGCACGATCGGACGTTTCAGGTCATGAAAAAATGGCTCTAGATGCTTATGGAAGTGACCTAACACCGGGAAGCTAAGGGGATCGGTGCGTCCGGTCATGACATGGCTGTGGCGCGCATGTGAGTGCACTAATGTTGATCAGCGCGTCCAGTCTTGAGACGAGCGCGTTCGGTCTTGACTTATCCGCACGAGCGCTGGGAGATAGCCATTGGAGATCAGCGGTTACAGTTTAACATAGAGGACATGTGGCCTCCATCTAGAGATTAGATGCAGGGTGGCGTGCGTCCAGTCGATCTGATCGGCGCATCCAGTCGCATCACGTTTGATGCAGATAGGGGGCTAACGGCTTATTCCTTTGGGCTCCCTATATAATTTGTGTGGCCATCTCTAGCCCACCTTCTTGGCCATTTGCATTGACATAGCAACCATGTGAGCTTAGCCAAAGTCCTCCCCCTCATCTCCATCATTGATTCATCATCTTTATGAGATTGGGAGTGAATCCAAGTCTATTGCTTGAGTGATTACATCTAGAGGCACTTGATGTTCGTGTTTTGATGCGGCTTTTGCTTATTTCTCTTGGTGGTTGTTGCCACATAGATGGCTTGGTGCAGCAAGGATCGTCGAGCTGATGAAGGTGATTGTCTCCGGCTCTGATCGTGGTGATTGTAAGAGGTTCTTGACCTTTTCCCAGTGGAGAGCCAAAAGGTAGTCTAGTGGATTACTCGTAGCTTGTGGATCTGCATCTTGTGTTGGTTGTGTGGCACCCGATTATGGGTTAGGCGTGTGATGGATATTAGCGCGTGAACCACCAAGTGGGTGAATCGCTACAACGAGGACATAGCTTGCCGGCAAGCAAGTGAACCTTGGGGATAAATCATTGTGTCATCTTGTCCCAAGGATTTCATTGGTTCTCTTATGATT
Source organism: Saccharum hybrid cultivar R570 (assembly GCA_038087645.1). Classification (NCBI taxonomy): domain Eukaryota; kingdom Viridiplantae; phylum Streptophyta; class Magnoliopsida; order Poales; family Poaceae; genus Saccharum; species Saccharum hybrid cultivar. Next base: position 1,216,634 of record JAQSUU010000615.1, on the reverse strand, counting down.
GATTGATTGATCATGACTTGCCACATTGGTATAACCTCACTACCTCACTCTTGTATTTACTTCCATAGTGTTGCTAAGCTCTTTAGTGTAATTAGTTTTGAGAGCTAGCTTGTGTCGGGTCTAATGGTTAGTGAGGCTCATTAGTTAGTCTTTGAGAGCTCACTAACTTAGTGGTAGTGACCTAGCATTTTGTGCTTAGAGACTATAATAACTAGAATTGTGGTAGGTGGCTTTCATTTTTAGTAGGCTAAAGCAAGAATTGCTTCACCTCATTTTTGTCTAAACACCTTACTTAGTGTTGTTGTATAAATTTTTCTAGGATATTCACCACCCTCTAGCCATTAGGACCTTTTAAGTGGTATCATAGCCATGGTCACCACAATTTGAGGCTTAACAACTGTTGACGGTCACTAACGTCAATTATAAACCATCAACATAACCTGCATATATATTTAATTCCATCACCAAACATAGGTATAGAGGTTTAAACTAATGAATTCCATGAGCTTTGTTGAATATTTGTATGCAAGAGGATTTATCCAAAAAACAGCCCCCAGACCACTGTCATACACTCCAAACAAGCAAACCGATGACAACATGTGAGTCAACCTGCGAAAACTATGAAAGACAACTCTAGAAGGTTCTAGAAGACACCACGATGAAGCTTGGACCAAAACTCCACCATAGTGGACCAGCCAACCCATTAGGGAGGCCACCCGGCCCAGTAGGGGGCCCACTCGCTCTCCGTCGCCTCGTACTCCTATGATCTACACTATTGATTCTAAGGCGATTTTAGGTCGATTTATCCAATGGTGATCAAGGGAGTCGATGCGGATCAATGATGTGGCAATTCCTTACCCCCTACTCTATCTCCCCTATATATACTAGCCCTTTTCCCCTCCCTAGAGCCATCTTGAAACCCTAATTCATATCCTCCTCATCAGAATCAGAGCCAGATATCAAGAGAAGATTAGTCCTCGTTAGGATCTAGTCTTTAGAAATAGAGAGGCGGAGAGTAAGGGAAGAGTTTGGAGGAGGTGTCGGCTTGTCACTGCTCTCTATATGGCTTGTACCTTGGCAAAAGTTAACCTATGTCTGAGATTTCTTTAGAAATCAACTTCTGATTTTAGTAAGCAACGTGTTTATATTGTTCTTCTAGTTTGCGAGTCTTTTTTGAGTGCTTTAATCTATTGGCCTTATGTTAAAGTATTATTCTTAGTGTAAGCATGGTCCTCAGACTCGGTATCTCATGGATGTACCCTACATTCCAGATCAGTGGTAGCTCATGTGGGTGACTCTTATAGCCTCTTTGAAACTTTTGTAGTCCACCTCCCGTTTGTAGACCTAACAAGATCTTGTTACTAGAAAGAGCATACTCTGTTTGTGTTCTTTCTTAGTAATTTCCCTAGATAGAATAATAGAAGACATAGCTTACCAAGATTAGAACTAGAAGACCTTAGTGATCTCCTCTACACTCCCGACTTTCCCTATGGATATGATACTTGGAATACTTCTAGGTGAAAGCTACAGTGGTATCTGTGCGCTTGCAGATTTATCTGTGTGCATCTTAAATATACCAACAAGATTCGTAGCATCATTGCAGGGAAACGGTTGCTAAGTTAACTTTGAACCTAGCTTAACCTTATATAATCTCTTTTATCTTTTTATTCCTCCATTCTTTTCTTTTCTTTTTTAATATAAATTCCACTCCTATCTATCAATATGCTAAACCCACGAGCGCAAGCCTAGGTCCACCAAAATATGTAGAGCCTATCCTAACACCTAGCTATGAGTTGCGCCCATGTTTTATAAAACTAATTTGAGATAAATCCTTCTCAGGAGAAAGCGATGAAAACCCATACTCACACCTAGAAAAGTTTGAACAAACCTGTGCATGCTTGCGTATCGCTGGCATGTCTGACAAAACTTTAAGATGGAAGTTGTTCTTGTTCTCTTTGATGGGGAGAGCTAAATAATGGTACAGTCTAACCATAGGAAGTATGTAAGGAGATTGGAAAATATTATGCTCTAAATTTTGTTTACATTTCTTTCGCATATCTAAGGTAGTCAGCCTTCGAAAAGAGGCTCTAAATTTTTAACAACTAGAAGAAGAATCTCTTGGTACAATAAGGGATCATTTTAATGAACTCATCATCACTGGCCCGAACCTTGCCATTCAAGACCCTGTACTTCTTCAACATTTTTTCATGGGTCTTACCAAGGATTCCATGGAATCCCTTGATGTAGCCTCTAGAGGAGCTTTCCTTCATTTGTCTACTAGTGAAGCAAGTGCTATACTTGATAGAATTAGTGAAAAGACTCCCTGCACTAGCATTCATTATGAACTCCTCGAAGAAGAGAAGGAATCCTCTCTGAAACAAGAATAGAAAGGTTTGATAGGCAAATCACAACCACTCAGATCCCAAGATTTAGCTATTAATCCCAAACCACCAATACCCCAAAATCCTCCAAGAGAAGAAGTAATTCCACCTATGAAATTCCCTATTGAAATTCTCATAAGAGACCTTCAAGTGAATATAATTCAAATCCTCTCAAGAAGGGATACCTTAGAAAGCTCCTTATTCCCATATAGGATGTTGGGAAGAATTCAAGGATGGCATGTCTAGTAATGCCATAGAAGGAGAGCCAAGCCATTTAGAAGCTACTCCTATCCTCTCCCCTTCTATGTCCACAATAGATGTCCTATTTGAACCCATCTCTCAACCCATCCTTGACCCCAATAGTCCCTCTTGTGCTCTTTCTCCTAAGTCTCATGGTGACCCTAGAAATCCATTAAGACAATCGAAGTATAGGAATCATAAAGACCACAAGGATGACCAAGAAGAGCAATGACAATGGCTAGAATGTATTAAAAATTGGCTAGAATGTATTAAAAAATCATATGTCGTTGCTAAAGATCGAATGGACAAGGATGAAGCCTTATGGGTAGAATCCAAACTTGGCTTAGATCTAAACGGAGAGCTTAAATCAACCTCTTTAATAAACATGACTCATCCAAATTTGGAGGAGGCCTTAGAGAAGATCACCCTAATAGTCTCCAAACAAAGGAAAATATTACACATTCATGAAGAAACATCCTTAGAGCTTGAAAGGGAAGATGACATTGATGAGCATGGGAGTTATTTCATGAACACCTCATCAAACCATTCTCACATGAGAAATCTCCTGAATCAATTGGTCTCTCTAACACTGCCACACACGAGATCTTCAATCCCCGCCTATTCCCTGTAGAATCATATGTTTATCATAAATATTGCAAATCTCATTGGTATGAATCTTGAGATAGGCAACCTAAGATTGGTGTTGGAGGGAAAACCACCTCACAAAAAAGTGTGATTCGAAGGTTTCCCAAGGACGAGCTTCTATCTTAAAACAAGCACTTTCGGGGAGACAACATGAGCTTTCACATTTTGTTATAATGCCCTTGTGAAGTGAGCATAAAAATGTAATTCTGAATATATTCCTTCGGGTATTTTTTTCACTAACCATTTCAGGTTTGAAGCAAAAAGAATGAATGGTTATGACTCAAGGTATGTCCATCCAATCACCATGCAACATTGAATCACATCCATCCAAACTTGACTTTGCCTTGCAAAATTCAAGCCTGGGGATGGGTTTCTCTGAAAAAAATCTTATGCCATGTTGCAAATTCATCTTGGTTGTCTCTACCTTTAAATCATGCTCAATAACAATCATGCTTTTTCATCTCCAATTGAATAAATCTCTATAATGTTTTTATGCTACCTTTGTTTACTATAGTATGCTTAAGGTTTGGAGTATGTTCATACACCTTTTAAATTAGGCATGGTGCTCGGTTTAAGTTGTTTTCTTGAATTAAATTAGACACGGTGTCTACTTTGATTCTTGAACCAAAAGGTGTGCTAATTTCACTTCCAAAAGCTTTTAAATTAACCATGGTGCTTACGTTAAAATGCCATCCTAAATCAAATTAGACGAGGTGTCTAGATTGATTTTTGAGCCGAAAGTATGTGTTGACATTAATTAATGTAATCGCTAAATAGCAATGGCGCTAAAAATGCATGGTAATAAATTAACATGTCTCTAAATGCTAGTCACATTTTATATTTACCTATACTTCTTAGCATGGAACTAGGTTGTCATCCCTAATGAATAAAGCTTAGAAGTATATAAGTGGCACTATGATTTTATATGACTAGGCAGAAATATAACTGATATAAAGATATGATCAATTAAGATTAAGAACAATTAAGAATATCTGCAAGCGGACAGATAATTATACCATTGTAGCATTTTACCTAGAGTATTATCAGGTTGTCATTTATAATTTTACCACTGGGAAGGTCTGGCTAAACTTCTCTCTAGACTATTGATAAACTTTATATTCATGATAAAGAGATTAAACCAATGTTATGCACTCTTACTCAATAATAGGGATAAGTCACATGATAAAAGATATATATATGATAAGTAATGATCAGTCATCATAAATAAATAAGTAGATACAGTCCGAGCTCCCTAACTATTACTAATAACATAATCCAATCAGAATATTAGAGGAATAATTCCTAAGTATTCAAGTTATATGTCAAGCTACTACAACTAATAATCATCGTCAAGTAATACTACCATATGTCCAAACCACAATAGAGCCATAACACAGGAGAAGTAGAGTTCAGAAACCTCTGATATACGAATATATTCTTAACCAGACAATGTTGCTCTACCAATAATCCACTACACAGGGGGAGGAATACAGAGGACTCAATGGGCCTATAAAAGTGACACCCACGATCTACCACACGACCCTAAACAACTGGAGGCATCCGCAGATATGCAAATAAAGCACCTAAACACCATGCTTACATAATGCATACCACTCATCTTATGGCCAAATAGACGAGCACTATACGAACATGTGGTCAAACTAAATAGCAACCTAACTATACTATAATTGAAGTAGACAATGAACGATGCATTCAAGAACGTAATAAAGATGAAGAATAATGTTAACATTATAATAATTATGCAAAGACAGAATTACAATAAGGCAGAGAACTAGAACATTACCAAAACTTCACGCTTGCCAACGATCGAGAATCCAAGCCAGTTTGACTCAGCTTGACTTCCCCTAGACCTGATCTAACTATGCTAAAGCTATGAACTAGAGGAACTCTTATGATCTACGGTTTCTGGCTCCGGATGAACTGATCTTCACATGACTTGATGCCTTCAGGGGGTCTGCCCCTGTATTTATACCCCGGTAGGACGCACGTGAGCCATTAGATCAAACCAACTTCAAGTAGGGCTAGGATTGATCCTCAAGGTCGCTAGAAGAATACTCTAGAAGCTCATGGAAGGGGGGAGAAGGGGGTGGCCGCCCGGCCACCCTCCTGGCCGGCTGGCCCCACCTGGCTGGCACTTGGCCTCCACTTTGTTTGGGTGTCTTCTAAGGTCTTCTATAATATACTAGTATTTATCTCATGGTGAAATTTCAAAAATTCTTTTAATAATTAGGTATCTCTCTCTCCACTTTTCTACATAACTCCTTGCAAACATTAAAATTCAACAAAGCTCATGGAATTCATCAGATAACACCCTAGTCTTCTATGTTTTCATGTATTTTGACCATTCTGTCATGTTTATTTTACTATATATTATTGACGTTAACGACCATCAACAAGAATCCCCAAGCTTACCTTTTGCTAGTCCCTTAACAAAGCCTAATTAGATAAACTTGAATCAGGAGTTGCTTCAATGCTTTCATGCCTTAAAAGTACACATGCTTTCAAACAAAAATTCTCCTCCAGATTAAACAAAACTGCTCTAACTTTCAAACTCACCCATATTACCTTCAGCTATAGAGCTTCTTAGCCTTCACTTGGGTCTTGAGCAATTGAAAGATAGAATAAATAAGTCAAGCACTATGTCTCAAGCTCTTCGCTCAACTGATATTCCAGAGTTTTTATAAGTTTTTAAAATAAAACTTAGAGCTTTCATTGTATGACACTCTCAAATCTCTCAATATATATGGTATTTGTGGATCCTTACCAAGGCATTAACAATGCTATGCCTTTCTCTCTCTACAACTAAGGATTATAGTGGAGCTCATAGGAGTGGCAAAACAAGGAAAAACATACTTGCAATTCATATATTGTAAAGTCAAACAATGAATCCAAAGAGAGTTAAGTCATACAATCAAATCAAGATGTGCATGTGTATGAAATATGCTAGATAGGTGTATATAGGGTGTCTAATTCTAATTCTATTTTTGCTCTTTTGAAGACATTTCTCTCATTTGGATTTGAAAACAATTGTAGGAAAACATGGGATATCTTTATTTTCTTTCTTCTTTTTTTCATGTGGGATTTTGCCCCTAATTCTACTTCGGACACTTGTCCATTTTTTAACTTTTTTCCTTTTTTTAGCCACATGCCTTTTCTTTCTGCATACAAAATATTTGAGAGAGATTGCAACAAGAAATTAGAGCATTTATTTGGAGGTTGTCCTATAGGTTAAATTTTTTGGGTGTTCTATCCATGTGTAGGAGAAAAACATTTTAAGGTGAATCTGAGTGGAAAATGGAGAATGATTGCACCTACTGCTAGTGTAGAAATAGTGCATATGTGGGTGGTGTGTACATGATCTTGATTGTAAAAGCATGATAAACCTCTCATAAGGTATATAACAAAGCTCGACTAAACTCAATGCAAAATAAGCAGCATATATGAGCAAAGGTTTTCCTCATCTAAAATGTATATTATATTTGGCTTTGGTAGGAATTTAAGCTTTGTTATACAAGAGCTCATCATGATTTTAAATTTTCAAAAAAAAAAAATTAGAACTTAGTATTGCTAGGAACAAGATAAATAGCAGCTCAGACTTTCTCATATCATATCCCTCAATCACATAGACTTAGATCAAGCATATGCTACCCACAAGTTTTAGGTTCAAAGTGAATTCTTATATCAAAGCAGTAATATCCAAAACTCGGGAGAATTCAAGGTTGAAAACTAGGCACTTGAAAGGAATTACGGCAAACCAACTATTCATCATCTCCAATGCAAATTTTTAATCTTCATCTTTTTATTTGACTCCTAGCTAGATAGAAATATAAACTTTAATTCTCTATGATCACACTGTTGGCATTTTTTAACATCGTTACTAAGAATAGGTATAAAACCCACCCCTAGCAACGGTGTTAGAAATGCTTGTTGGCATTCCCTAGCATCATCACTAGGATTGGTGTATTCTAGCGACAATACAATGGAGTGTCAACCGATAGGTCATTACATTTATAGATGTTATCCGCAAGCGCAAGGATCTATCATTGTAGCATTTCACTGGAAGTACTCAGGGTATCATTATTTTTATTTTTGCTAAGGAAGACATGGTGTAAAAGTATCTAATAGGGACATGGACACTATAACATGAATGCACAATAGACCACTACTCGATACTAGGGTAAGACATGATAAGGCTCAAGATAGTGTGAAACACACTCAAGGGCTAACCTCAAATGATAAAGGGAAAACAAAGAATGAAAAATGATCCTAAGTGGAGCAGGCATGTCTAATATAGCCGTGCAAAGAATAGTGAATGATCATGCACATACATGGTATGGAGTTAGAGTTATGCAAGAAAATGGATCGGGAGACCACCAAGTACTAGTCTGCCAGCAACCTCATGTGGCATATTTATGAACTACACCCCAGTCGAACGTGGGGTAATGCAAGGGATGGATAGGGTTGTCACCACCTGCACACCTACCCCTTGACTGTGGAAAGGGCATGCAATCACCCGCCACTATATACCAGGGCACCTTGCCCGCGTATATAGTGACCACCCAAGTCCCCCACTGTCCTCGACCCTGCGGATTGACAGATAAAGAACTTGGGTGTACCCGAAGGCATGATGAACAACCACTTGTGCTTAGCTCTAAACCCCAACAAACATATGGCATGAATGCTTAAGCATAAAGTTTTATATGACAAAACCCTAGCACATGGACTATGGACTAGTTCATATACTACGATCATGTCATATGAACATATCACAATCATCACACACAAACTATATGCTAGTTCATATGTCAAGATTATAACATGCAAACTATACTCTAGTTCTATAGCACAACTATATGAAAAGAATAAGAACATAGTGTAACACACAAAAATTTGCATCATTTTAAAATAGGTGCATTTGAATTCAATTATGTATTTTGTGAGCATGCAAACCTAGACAAATAATAACTTTTGTTAAAATGAAAATTAATTATAAGGTTTAGTTACATGTTTATGCATACATGCTGCCGCATAACATTTTTGTATTGAGTGGTTTGATTCAAATACAAAAGAGAATTCAAAATATTTTAAAAAATGGCTTTCAATAATTTGAAAAGAAAAAGAAAAGAAATTTTCCTCTCCTTTTGGCTTTTGGCCCAGCCATCCGGCAGGCCTGCTCCCTCCCTCACCCCTCGTAGGCCTGTTTCCCCTCTCCTCTCTTCCGCAGGCCCAGCAGCTAGGCCAGCCCGTTCCCGCCTCATAGCCCCGTAGTAGCGCTCCCACTAGCCTCATTCCCTCCGCACGGGCCACTTCTCCTTCCCTCGCTCCGCACCGTGGGCCGAGCCTAGCTCGCCGCTGGCCCAGCACCACGCGTGCGTGCCGCGTCTGCTCTCTCTCCCACTGACATGCTGACCCCACCCGTTAGCGCTATCTTCTTCCTTCCCAAGCTAATGCCGACATCGCCTTCCTTAATCACCACCGTCAAATCCTACGTCCAATCTCCTCCTTCCATTCTTGGAGCAACCCCGGGGCTATTAAGCCGAGCCCCGAGCCCCTCCACTCTATTGTGCTCCCTTGCTGCAATAGTTCTCGCCCCAAAGTGATCGCTCACGCGACGTAGCCCTAGCCACCCGCCATCTTGAGCTTCATGACATTTTTTATCCATCCTCGCCTCCCTGTTCTACGTGGGTGAATTCGCGTTGAGCCCCTCTTTTGTTTGGTACCGGCCGTGTGTCAAATGGTGGCCGAAATGATTGTTTTTAAAAATGCCGACGAGCTTTTGCTATTTCTGGCCATGGCGCCACCGTTGGGTCCCTGTAGCGAGCCGGCAGCTCACTCCCCCTCTCTCTTGATATGATCTTGGCCGTCCACTTTAAATCCGACAGCTACAAATCAAGGATACCCCTTCGACTGTTATTTTTGCTAAAGAGTCCCTTTGGATTTCTAGATCTAAACCCGTGGTCTAAAATGTAAATCCTGAATTCATTTTCTTCTTTTGAAAGCGTAGTTTGATCTTGGTAAATTCAAAAACACGTTTTCCTCTATTTACAAGTTTGCCACTGATTTTGTTTTAGCCATAAAATGCTCATTTTAACTCCGATTTGACTCGTTCAAATTGCGTTAGGTTCGTATTTACGAGCTCTACATGTTAGTGCTACTATACAATAGGTTTGTAACATTTAAATTTTGAGTTTGTATTAAAGTAATTATTTATCTATAGGAAATCTTAGTAAATTCATAACTTTCGTGTTTCAACTCCGTTTTTCATGATCTTTACGTCTGTGTGATCGTAGCAACATGTAGAATAGTTTTATAAACCTTTTATACTGTTTTGACACTGTTGGTGTACTGTTCTAATTATATCTCTTTGTTTGCTTCGTGCATGATTGCCTGTGGATGCTTGTATGTTGATGTTTTATCGAGTATAGATGGTGAGCAGTTCGTGGGTGATCAGGAGTAGTATTTTGAAGAGCAGGACCAGCAGGAACTACACATTGATCAAGGCAAGTATAACATGGGATTTCCTTGTTGTCCTATTCACTTTAATCATATAAAATCATATTGCATGTGTCTATTTTGAATTGCCATTAAGGAATTCCTAGTCTTGATCTATACCTTGTCACCTATGGGGTTTTGCATTGGGTAGCTTTTGCTAGCGCTAAACATAAACTATGATCTTGTAATATGATTAATAGAATATGCAACAACACTAAAAGATGATCTTTTTATTTAAAGATAAAAGAGGTCTAGAGCATGGGGTTATATTTTGGTGCTCTAGTTTCTCTCCATAAGGACTTATCTATGGACGAACATCCAGGATTTACAGCACAGCTGTGAGGGCTATATGGCTCTAGCTCTAGTTGTTCAATGACCCTGTCTCAGGATGCGGTAGTGGCCGTAGTCACATTGACCCTAATATGATACGCGCACCTAGGAGCAGTTCCTTCCTCGTAGGGAATCCTGCCAAACTCATCGTCGGTGATGCTCCAGTGACATTTTATACTAACCACATGCTAACCCAAAAATGTAAACAAAAGTGATAAAACTGAACACTGATTAATTCACATCATAAAAGGTCCATTACAAAATGAAAGGCGTCGATGCGCCACAAGCAAAGCAAAACAAAAACCCTAATGAGGGGGGAGCCTCGCCAGCACCTATGCAGCATGGACATGGGCATCCACCGCCTCCCTCACCAGGCCATAGCACGCAACCAGGTCCTCATGGTAGCACAGCTCCTCCCCCACAGGGAAACCACTGACTCTGGTGAGGTCCGCCTCCACCGACACCTCCACCATGGCCAGGGCAACCCCAGCACCACGATAGACGCCGCTATCGATGGCGTCGAGGACATGGTGGCACGCATCCTAGAGGAGCACCTCCTCGAGCACCTCCTGGGCCCAGGCCATGGCGGTGATGCGAAAGAGGCCACCGGTGGAAAGGCCACCGGTGTTCAGCATGCTTCCTAACCCAGTGAAGGCCTGGTCATCAGTACGGCGGCGCTGCGCCTCTGGAGGGCGTCCACCTCCTCAGATGCCCGAGACTCCCTCGATGAGTCACCATGCTCCATCAAGGCTGAGCTAAGTGGGAGGGGAAATAGGAGAAGGAAGGCAAGGATAGTGAAAGTGTCGGGCTCTGAGCCGGGTATAAATAGACCACATGTGACCATTCGGTTCCACGGCCTCCCGGGGCGATCAATGTGGTCTCGATTCACGAACCGCCATCCTCTCCTCTTACCAAAACCATGAAGTTCCAAATCACAAAACTATCACCCACTTTCTCCACCAACCAAGTCACGGTGTGTCAAAACCGCACTCAATTACCTCTGACAAAAACCACCACTGCATGCTTTCACCTTCCTTTCCACACAACTGATCACTAGCTCGTCCGTGGGCTGACCATGGGCTGCGGTAAAAGGAAAGACACCTTTCACCAAGACTCACCCAGAAAGGCCTTCTTTGGGCCCAATAGAATACACAAAAACAGTACCAAGAGCCAGCGGACGGTGATTGGGATGGCCCACATACTTCAAGCTAAGTTTCAGAGGCCCGCAGAGGAAATTGAAGGACTTTGCGTGAAGAACCATTGCAAAGAGAAGAGGCTTGGGGGCGGACCCCACCATGGCCAGCCAATGGCTGGTTAAGGATGCCCATTCTCTAAAGTTTTCCAACTTTCATAGAGCAAGGGCTTAGGGGCTGACCCCACCTTGTCAGCCTAACGAACGGCCAAGGTTGCCCACAACTCTATGATCATGCGCTCGAATCTCAGCCCTTGAAGGGGTACACTACCCCTCCAAGGCCTCGGGGGTTACACCTAGCGGGTGCGCTCGCGTGAACCCATCGAAAAAATCCTCAAGAACACGAAACAAATCACTCGCTCATCTCTAAGCCTCTGGAAGAATAAAACTTATTCCTCCAAAGGCTCGAGGGCTACTGTCGAGTACCAGCAAAATAGGGTACCCCATTTTCATCACAAAACCACCCACCAAAATAAATATTACGGCCAACGGCCCATCACAACTGGCCCAGGCGTTACTCCGCTCAAACCCAAAGCCAAAGGGCAAGCGCTCGAGCCCCCCAGCGCTCCTCCGCTTCGTTTGAACCCTCTCCATCTTGTCTGACCTCCGTGACATCATCCATGCACCCGAGCCCTATGACATCATCAAGGCACTCGACCCCTTTGGACAACTACTACTTCACTTGACCCCCTACTGTAACACACTGCTACAGGCATGCACGGGCCCCTACCTTTTCCTGCTAGGAGCTCATCGCGTCATTTAGGATTGCTTGGGAACTTGAAACATCTTATTCATAATCCGATCAAGGCTTCCACGGTTCTTTCTCGCCCCCCATGATAGTAACAGGGAGAAGCTACGCTAGCCGCACCCTACCATGTCCACCTCAATGGGTCAGGGAGCAACGGCTGTCTAGGCCCCCCACTTTTTCATCGGCGCAGCTTCAGGGCCATGAAATCTTCTTCATCATCACACGTGTCAAGGTATGGCCTCACCGCATCAACTGTAATACATCTATAGCCACGGCATGCCACCACCATGATGATGACTGTGCAAATACATGAACTGAGAGGAAAGCTAGGAGTAGGGAGCACCTTAGGGCCTTTTCTTTCTATTTTTGTACATCAAGATACTGTAACCCGACCCTCCCTTTGCATACTATAAAAGGAGAGGGAGGGACCCTCGACAAGACACATTGGACAATGCCTAGCAATGACTATGTACTAATCATACACTCAAACACTCAAACACACCCACACATAGAGACCTAGGAGCCATCCCTCTCTCGACCAGATTGTATACCCCTACTACAAGCACTTCGGTGCAAAGCAACACGAGCAGCAGCGAGCACTGGAAGTAGGGATGTTCAGCCCGAACCAGTATAAACCTTGTGTCCACCTTGCACACCACTGGAGGCTCTGACGCGCAGCATGATTCACTTGTCCTGTCTCTAGACACCCCCTGTTCTAGAATGCTAACAAGGACTATGTTTCTGATCCTTCCTAGTTGATGTTCCTTATGTGTGGATGCGATAGTAACATTAACGATGGCTACTAGATGTAATTGCACTAATTGAAGCATTCATTGACTTATAGTTATAGAATGACTTAGGAATTATTCATCTAATATTCTAATAAGACTAATGATATTGCCATAGATAGAGTGCTCTGAGTAATTTATTTATTTATCATGATGCTTGATCAGTACTTATCATATATATCTATATTTATCTTGTGACTTACCCCTGTTTTGCATAGAGTATGTGATATTGGTTCATTCTCTCATGGATAATCATAAATTATCAATACTACATGCATAGTCACACCTTCCCAGTGGTAAAATTATAAATCGACAATCTGGTAATACTCTAGGTAAAATGCTACAATAGTATAATTATCTATTCACTTGCAGAATTCTTTCCATTCATATCTTTAGATTCTCTATAGTCACCTGAAATAATAGATTTCTATTTAGTATTATTCTTGTAGTAATGCTAGATAGTACCAACAAACATTTCTAGTTTCATCACTAGAAATGACAACCTAGTTTAATATTACAGATGTAGGTAATCATAGGTGGTGGCTACTGTAGAAGTGACAAGTTAATAATTATCATACCATTTCTAGTGTCATTGCTAAGAGTAGGATTAATTCTATTTTTAGTAGTGGTGCTAAGAAATGTCAACAACCTCCTTAGGCAGGTTAGGATAGGGGAGAGAATCTACCACCGAGTTTTTGGCTTGAGTGAAAGGAATGGAAAAAGTGTCCCTCCCTAGCTTTACTTCTAAAGCCCCTGATGATGGTGGCTCCACGATGAGTTTTCTAAAGGATGCCCTATCAAGATGTCAAAATCCTAGATTTCAAAGACATGGAAATCTAGGGCTACCTCAGAATCCACATAGTGCAAGGTCATATTGTGGGGAACCCCATGCCCTTTTAGGCTGGTTCTTGGACTAGACCTAAGGGACTTGACTGCTGGAGCTCAGGATATTTCACCTATATGAGCAGATACAAAATCTACAAACAGTAGGTTAACTCCAACAGTTGGGTTATAGAGGGCATCAACCTAGGTTCCTTGAACTTTGCAATGAATGGTGGAAGAGGGGGCATGGATCCAAATTTCTTCAGAGGAAGATTCCATCTCTTCCATCCATTCTCTGATTAAGATAGCAGTCAACTCCTTTATGGATTCCCTAAGAAATTCTTTGTCTAAGGGCTCAAGAGGAGCGCAGGAACTGGTGGCCTCTTTTGGCATTCGTACTTTGAGGTATTTTTGAATTCTTTGAAAAACTCATCCTCAAAATACGGAAGATTCGAAGGTTGGAAACCTTTCTCCTAATCTTCTGGTTCAGGTGAGGGTCTCTCTATGGATGGTACAGGTTTGGCCTTAGCAAAAGAGACTTCCTCGTGGTTTAGCTCTGGTTCTACTCAGAGGGGTTCTAGCGGGGGAGTGTTCTCTAGAATGCGGTCTAGCAGAGCTTCTCCTTCCACTGTGGTTTTATGGGTAAACGAACCTCCAGTAGCTATATCGAGCTGTAGGGCAGATTCCTTGCTAAGCCCTAACCAGAAGTGCTGCAGAAGCTCATGGTTGGATATAGACAAGTTTGGGCTAGATCTTTTTAAAATTGAGAACTTGTCCTAAGCTGCACCTATGGATTCCTTCTCTTTTTGTTGGAAGCTGAGTATCTCTTGACGTAGGGCAGCGATTCAGGATATAGGGAAGAACGCTAAATAGAATATGTTCCTAAGTTCTTCCCAATACCAGCTACCTTCCCTACGTTGTGGGCATACCATTGTTTCGCTCTCTCATCAAGCGAGAAAGGAAACAACTTCCACCGAAGAGTTTCTTATGACATGCCTAAAATGGTTAGGCAAGCATAGAGCTACTCAAACTCCCATAGGTGATCATAAGGGTTTCCATAACCCTAGGAAGGCTTGTTCCAGAACCATGGCTATAAAGCCTAGGCGGAGTTCATAACTTGAAGTTGTGATTGGCTTCGATGATTGTGGAGGTTCAACAAACTCACCCTTAGGAGCAAAACGGTTTTGAATGGTAATTTGCTCCATTAGAAAAGAGAAAAAAGATAAGAAAGGTAAAAACAAAGGATACACGGGCAAACTAGGTTCAGAGACCAAAAACAACAACCAATCCCCGACAATAGTGCCATAAATGCTTGTTGGTGCTTCTTAGCGAAAGCAAAAAAAGTCCACAAGTGCACGGAAGTACCGTTGTAGCACTTTACCCAAAAGTATTCAGGGTATCATATTTTTCCAAAGGAACAGTATTGTAAGTAGTCTCTTGGCTAGTTTACCTAGAGAAAAGGATGAAGGGTAACTTGGGTAGTAAGGTTCGTCTAGGGGTAGAAACCTTAAGTGAAGATAACTTTGCTACTACAGACTTACTTCGGCCACCGGATTGCAACTAGTCTGCCAGTCAATGCCGGTCTATGGCTCTATGCTATATCCAAATGTTGTGGGATTACAAGGGACGAATAGTGTCGGTGTCTAGAACTGTGTCCTAGACACTAAGATGAGTAAATTTGTGTCTGTGCGTCTAGGCCTGGATGTTGTGCAATGCAGACACAAGGGTTTATACTAGTTCGGGCAAGAATGCCCCTACATCCAGTGGGTGTTGTTGCTGCTCGTGTGGCCTTGCACAGAAGTGCTCATAGTAGGGGTTACAAGATTTCGAGAGAGGAAACGAATCCTAGGTCTCTTTGGTGGGGTGTGTGTTCTTTAGTGCTTGGTTAGTGAGATCTGACTTAAGTGGGTCCTCCCTAGATGTGGCCCCTGCCTCTCCTTTTATAGTTCCCAAGGGGAGGGCTCGGGTTACAGTCATGGTAAAAAGGTGAAATGAGGAAAAGACGAAAGAGAAAAACAAAAAAGGTGGCCTTGGGTGTGGCCATCTTCCTCCTTATCTAGCGTGAGAAGTTTACCCTGTAGCGTAGAGACGTTATGTGCGTTGAGCTTTTGGCCTTTCCATCTGCTGGTGCAATGCGTTGTGGCCACGCTTCATCCTATGTGCTTCTATGTTATCAACGATGGGCGGCGCGTGTGCCCGGATTTGCGTAGAGAGGGAGTTAGGTAGTATAATTGCCATTACCCCTGCTGCTGTAGAGGTATGGTCATCATTGTGGTGGAATAACTAGAATCAAGTTGGATCGTAATGCGGCTCCCATGCTCCTATTCACTATGTATGGTCATGTTCGTCCCATTAGTGGGAAGGGGCGCCGTGGTGGGGGCCCACATGGCTCCCCTCCTTGCTAGAGAGCCTACGCGTCCCTTGGGCTTATGTTGTAGGGGTTATGTGTTGGCGGTTGTTGTTGACAAATATTTACCAAGAGGGTCAGGCACTCCCGTGCTTATGTTGTAGGGGTTATGTGTTGGCGGTTGTTGTTGACAAATATTTACCACCAACATTCTACTAAAAACGAAGGAATAAACATTAATACACACATATACATGTGATAATGTCTTGTTTCCAGTTGTGCCCTCGAATTATCAGGAATGCAGAAATAGGGACAGAAACAGGCAGAGCAGAGGAGAAAAGTGCGCTTTTCTGGAAAGCACACTAGAAGGAGAAGAGGAGCAGGCCACTTTAGAGTCAAACTAGGCCGAGCCCACCATGTCACATCGCTATTGGCCCGAGGGAGGAGCAGTTGGACGAAGATGGGCCGAAGGAGGACCAGCCCTGGCACACGCGCCAGGGGCGCGGCCGCGCCACCCCCGCTGCCTCTCGGGCCTAGCTTCATCGTGTCGATAGTATTGATGGAGGGGAGGACAGTGCGGGCATGGGTTCAATGAACTTAGCCCTAGGCGCCTCCTCACTCACTCCTA